>CM045736.1:56113895-56716395 GCA_024760905.1 Plotosus lineatus
CAGTGCCGTTTCTGAAAATCATCCTGACTCGTAATCAAACTGCAATCAAACCAGACAGAGCACGACGACAGCAGCTTCTCTTACAAAATTTGCAACACAAATGTGCTTCAGTTAATTAATACAATTATTTATATAATCTCTTCAAAATCTTCCTGTCACAGCAAAATAAATAACCAGGTACAACATACCTGCTTAAGGATGTTTAAGTATTTACAACAGTAGCAATAGTGTGTTATTCCAAAGCATTATTATATGATCAAGTCCCATTGAAATGACCTTTAGAAATAAAGTTGTAAACACTGGACTCAGCCCTCAGAGCTTGGACAGAGGAACCGAGCCTTGGCTTGCACTGAGATGTTTGAAGGTGTTTCCACGCTACAGATGTGCGCATGTGTTGGTTCCCATCGCGGACACTTTCACACGTCGTCCTGTCAATCTGTGCTCTCGGGGTGAAAAACTCACAATTTGGCTTGTACACAAGTTCGGTCAAATAAAACAGCCACAATCTCGCGTCTCATTTATACCTTAAACATTTATCCGTTTAATTTATATTTCATTTTTTTTTGTTGTTGTTTTTTTATATAATAAAACAAGCTGAACTGATTTCCCTGTTTGTACCATAACTCTTGTTGCAGTATGCAGTGAAAAGCATCCATAACAGCACTGACATTATGAGGTTTAGTGTGCAATACACAGCCACCACCTTTATTTACTTTCGTCCTGAACACACAATAAACAGCTGCATACAATAAACAACTGCGTGTAATAAACAGCACTGCGTGTAATAAACAGCACTGCGTGTGCGGTCTGTCAGATGGTACACAGATTGGATTGAAATAATATAAACAATTAACTCGTTTATAATCTGAATTAAAACTTGCAAAATATCTGTTCCTATTTATAACTTAAAACAAATTCACACTTTGCTTCACACAAACCAATTAGGCTCCTCATTTTAACATTAATTTCATTTAAACAGCTGGCGACACACCCCACTGCCTGTCCGATAACTTTTCTGTTTTTTTGTTTTGTTTTGTTTTGTTTTTATGACTGTTATTCGAAATTATACAAAAATATGTTTATTAATAATGTTTAAAAAGGAGGGAAGAATACTGAGCGCACATCACCCAGTCGTTAAATGTGTGTGTCGTGTGCAGTACGAAGACTTGCCCCATTACGGCATGGACGGCGTCGGGATCCCGAGCAGCATGTACGGAGACCCACACGGCGGCCCGCGGCCTATGGCGGTGCACCTGAACCACGCGCCGTCCCTGCACGCGCACCAGTATCCGCACACTGCGCACGCCAACGCCATGCCACCGTCAATGGGAGCGTCCGTCAACGACGCGCTCAAGAGGGACAAGGACGCCATTTACGGGTACGGCTATACGGCTCCCAAAACACACACACACACACACACACACACACATACACACACACACACATAACCACGCATTTCATTATCTGAGTTGCCTATAGCACAGAAAGCACTTGTCACGCCATCATTATATTGCGCCCGGAGGTTAAGAGGAGTTTGTGCAAGTTTCCTCCTGCAGTGTGAATTTCTTTTCCAAACACTTTCTCCACTCGAAGCCTTATTTGTTTGCCTTGTATATGAGAGCCCGGAATATTATATTTACCTGTAGTTCTTAATCTAGGACAGAACAGAAAAAATGTATTAAAAAATAAAAAAAAAATGCATTAGTTGAATTCGAGATATATTAGACATATACAATTGTAATAATAATTTATTTTATACATGCTATCAGTTGAACTCTGTCTTTTTTATATATAACTTATGCAGGGTCCTATTCAAACCACAGCAACATGAACAGTTATCAATTTTATAGAGAATACGAGCAATTATACAATAACAAGAGCAAAAATTATCACCATCATCGTCTTCATCACAACCGTGATTCTTCTTCTTCTTCTTCTTCTTCTTCTTATTATTATATTCTTCTTCTTCTTCTTATTATTATTATTATTATTATTATTATTATATTCTTATTATTATTATTATTATTATTATTATTATTATTATTATTATTATGATCATTATTATTATTATTGCCGTTGTTGTTGTTATTGTTGTTGTTGTTGTTGTTGTTGTTGTTGTTCGTGGTGGTGTTGGTGGTGGTGGTGGTGGTGGTGGTGGAGGTGTTTTGCTGTTATTGTACAAACTGCAAAAAAGAGTTCTGATATTCTGGCTTCACTGCCATTTTTTTCTCATAGGCATGTTCATTTTTCGTAAATGAATATTACACCCAATACCCAAAGTGTATTTCCTACTTGTTAGGTATAAAGTCGGCGAAGCAGCATTATTGTAGTTACACGATTTCACGTCTACAGTAAAAGTAATTTCTGATTTATAGATCAATGGATTTTTTCTTTTAACACAATAGAACACAAAAGGGCAAGGGATTATTTTGCTGGAAAAAAAAAACCCAAAATATTAATGCACCTACATTTGAAATTCTTAATTTGAGCTGTGTGGTAGTTGAAAGGCTTTTGTTCCTGTGATAATATGATTTTTATTTATTTAGGCATCCCCTGTTCCCACTGCTCGCGCTCATCTTTGAGAAGTGTGAGTTAGCGACGTGCACTCCTCGCGAGCCCGGCGTGGCCGGAGGAGACGTTTGCTCCTCGGAATCCTTTAACGAAGACATCGCCGTGTTTGCTAAACAGGTTCGTTCAAAGATAACTTATTATTCATTTGCACACTTCGTATATCTAATCATTTTGGGATTTTGTTTAGTAGGAATAGTTCCGTTTGAAATAATAAAGCGTTAATCTATTTCTTTGCCTGTTTATTTATTACATGCCCGATTTCATTCCAGATCAGAGCAGAAAAGCCATTATTTTCATCAAATCCAGAGCTTGATAATTTAGTAAGTACAACCAGTGTGCTTTTATACAGTTTAAATATCAGTAAAGTCACTAAATTACTGTGTTAATACATAGAGGGCAGAAAAGATTGTGTACTGCTCTTTTTACTTCTTTGTAAATTATTAGTATTTTATAATAAATCCCTTTAATATATATATATATATATATATATATATATATATATATATATATATATATATATATATATATATATATATATATATATATATATATATCATTTCATAGTCGCTTGTGTTTTTTATTGATCTTGAATAGTTCAAAATCTAGCAAAATTTCATTTTCTGACCTTCTGTCATTTTGCAAATACTTTATGTTCAAAAAGGGAGAAATTCTTTCTTTCTTTCTTTCTTTCTTTCTTTTCTTAGATGATACAAGCTATTCAGGTTTTACCTTTTCACCTCTTGGAGCTGGAAAAGGTAATAATAATAATAATAATAATAATAATAATAATAATAATAATAATAATAATAATAATAATAATAATAATCACAAAATATAAATTCTTTATTATTTAACATGCTGAAATTGTTGGATTCTTTATAGTCAAGTAAGAATTACAGCCGTAAGGTAAACATGATGTGTGTTTTCTCGGTTGAACGACAGTGCAGGTCAATGAAAAGTGCATTTGCTTTCGGACGCAGACTCGGATTGCCGAGCGTTTGGGAGATGGTTTATAATTCGGATATATACTAATCTGATGGAATTTCTCCAACTTGTTCAGATGCTTGTGTCAATCTTTTGAATGCACGATGTGTTTATTGGATGTGTGCCTGATGGGCTTCGGTGTGTGGCCGGGTATTCCGGGCTGCTTGCGGTGGCGCGGCTCAGGGCGCGAACGCGCGGGCTCGTTTTGAAAGGCGCAGTAAAAGTCGATGCGAAGTGCTGAGAGCTTCAGCAGCAGCAGCAGCAGCAGCAGCAGCAGCGGCCCGTCAGGTTCTCTGGGTTGATGAGCAGACAGTAGAAAGCAGGTGAACACAGTGAGGATGTTCTCAGGGATGTTCAGTTCATGCCACTGTCAGCTGGGATGTGATATCTTTACTCAGACGCTTCAAATGAGGGGATTTTCACGGGATTTTTCAGGCTTTAGTTGCACTGATTGTTGTTATTTGCATGTTTTGTTTTGTTTTTTTCTTTTTTGTTTTTTCTGTAGGTGCACGAGTTGTGTGACAACTTCTGCCACCGGTATATCAGCTGTTTGAAGGGCAAAATGCCGATAGACCTGGTAATAGACGAGCGGGAAGGAGGCTCGAAGTCGGATAGCGAGGAAATCACGAGATCGTCAGGGCCACTGGATCAGGTACAGCGGCGCTCTGCGCGGGTCCCGGGGTCACTCGGCTGGCCCCGCGCTCATTTGCATGCGATTAAGGCTTTTCGGATTGCGTCGGAATGAACAGAGAGCATTTGAATAATGCAGCCATTATCGCTTCATTAGGGTTTGATCCCGGAACCGACCTGAGGGGATTAACTTGTGAAAGCATTGCCACAAACTTGACCTGCTCCGTGTCGATTTTAATTTAGCCGTCTCCCATCGGGTTTTTAATATCTTTTCTCTTTTCTGACGAACCAGAATAATCCTCACAGATTCTTAACATGAACGCAAATACAAATACAGCTGTTTTGTGAAGGGAAAGATCTCCAGAGAGCTTTAGTCAATAAGGACTGGGGTAGAACCCGAGAGATCCGGGTCAGGATCAGCCGGTTTCATTCAGGCTAAACTCAGCATGTATGTCTCTATTGGTGTGTGTGTGTGTGTGTGTGTGTATGTATATATATATATATATATATATATATATATATATATATATATATATATATATATATATATATATATATATATCCCATTTGCTTGTTTATTTCCCTTAAACAGCGTGCAGGCTGGTGCTATAGTGACTGGTACAGTGTTGGATGACCTTGGGGTCATTTTCGGAAAGTTTAGTTGATGGAACGCAACTCCAGGCTTGTGAATGCTATGGTGTGTTCGGGTGTGCTATTAGTAATCACTGATTGGGAATTAGAACATTCCTGATTTAGGCGCCTGCCTGAAATGTACTGATGTATATCAAGCTTCTGGTCTGACAAATGAGCATTATATCTTTAAAATCTAGCAGACTGTATGTACGATCTTAACAAGATGTGCAGACCTGGCGAGGACAACTACAGATAAGGAAAGATAAGTGCTCGTATAAAGGGGATAGATTGCTTGGGCCACATAAAAAGTAACGAGGCGGTTAGGCTAAATCATTTAAATCCATATGGTTGAGCGGTTGGAGAAGGCCCTGACCAGTTGTAGCTGTGTGATGAGTGAAAACTCTGGTGTGCAATTTCATGACCAAGTGAAACAATCTGTGATCGTCATCTCACTTCTATTAGTTAAGATAATGTTAATGAAGAGTTCCACACACAGCCTTAATAAAATTCAAAATCCAGAGTTGTGCTTTTTTTTTTAATGAATTTTAATTTATTTTATTTTAATTTTTTTGCCACCTTGCAGGAGAAGCAACAGTCACAAGAATTTCCGAGCAGATTTCTTTGCTGATGACTTTAAGTGATAGAAATAGCTGAGGCCCATAAGAACACCCAGGGGTATCTAGGTATATAACTTGACAAGAACAATTTATGCTGTGCTTAGGGGCACGAATTGAGATCTTTAATTGACTTTAGAATTATACATGTGGCCTATATTTTTCTTGATGGTGGATTTGAACTAAATATCGAGGCGAGGATTATGTTTACACTCCTTTGTGAAAATGTCAAAGCTGACATGATCAAGTTTTCATTTGCTGAACGTTAATTGGTGTTTGACATGTTTTCCCTTTATTCCGAGATAACAGAAAGTTAATCCTGTGTGTGACTGACTATAGCCACCATGTACGACTAAAATAGGCTACAATTTCTTGTCTTTGACATGAGCTATATTCCTCCTATACATTAATTATAGAATTTGTTATAGAAAGTAGGGTATTGTTTAAATTGAAAGGCTCTTAAAATTCTGTGAAGTATGAGAGTTAAAAGTAATCGCATATAACAATGCAAGTTTAAATGTGCATAATGAGTTGAATACAGTATGTACTTTTTAATTGTCAACATAATTCATATGTTCCCTTCGGCCTTGCTGCTCAGTGACACCCTTTACAAATTTGCGTTGTGTGTGCATTGTCTCGCTTCACGTGTCCTTTTAATATATACCCTCGGGCATGTAGTTGTTGGACTAGAGAAATTGTTACTCGGTCAGATTTTGCAGAAGACGCAACATGGGTGCTCGTTTATTCATAAACCAATTTATTTGAGCAAAAGACCGGCAGCGGTGGAGTGCACTCAGAATTCACACAATTCACACGACTTTTCACTTTCAGTGGCTTCTGTGTCGCGTCAGTAATCGGTCTATCTTCGTGCTGGGACGCCGATGTTTTGCACACACAGGCGGGCGGAGAAAGAGAACGGCGCCTCCCAACAATACAAAAGGAGCAGGAGGTGAAAAGGTCATCAAATCTCAGCTGGTGTGTGAATGCAGCCAAGCCAGTCTGGAAAGTTTGGACGGTGTGGAGTTAGTTCAGAGAGAGACGATACACGGGGAAGCTTTACCCCTTCCAGGCCTAACAGAGACACAACAACCCTTTTAATCTGACCTTTTGTTTTGTGCTTTAAGACCAATCTCGGAAGTTGATTTGAATGGGCAGCATATAGTTCATTTTATTTAAGATCGCACTAGGAGAGGTTTTACAGATGGCTCATTGGTTTAGAATTTGAAAACAGTCTCCCAGTTACACCATTAGTCACAAAGCCAGTGGCTTACCAAGGGTTACTTTGGACTTTTCTAGGATTTCAAATTATAAAAGTGCTCACCTATTCATTTTTCCCTTTTTAAAGCTGCGCACATTTTTAAAACTGTACAACACAGTTTTGTTCAGTGTTGATCTTACAAACATCAGAAACCTTTTGTTGTTGCATAGGGTGTAGGGCATAGGGGATGTCAGGTTCCAGTGCCTCTTGATTTTATGATGCTCTGCTGTCCTATGTTCCTCTTTGCCTACCTTTGCTGAAGTCCTTTTTGGACTTTACAAAATATTAAGAACACTACGTTTATTATGAATAACCTTACATAGAAACTACCAGCTAAAACTTTCTCTTGATCTCCGGTCAGATAGTGGATGTTGTTAATAATTCAGGTCAAGAAAATAAGAGAAAGAGATACTATTCTTCAAGCATGTACATCAGTGCTTCTCAATTATTTTTTGCCCCCCACACACCCCGAGGAAGAGGAAAACAACCCCCAATATAAATAGTGTTATTTGTCTATAAAATTGTTATATGTGATCCTCTGCATAACACTGTATCCTTATTATCATTATGGAATACAAAAAAAATGAAGAAATATAGATCAACTCCCTACAAAGAATAACTTTATTAACAATTTTTTAGTCTTTAAACAAAAATATTTAAAGTGCATTAATTCACCTAAAATAAAAAAAGTATCCTTATTTAAACTGTAAACATTTTTGACCAACAATTTGAACCATTTGATACTTTATATATGCATAAATAAAATTAAATAAAATCAATAAATAATAATAAATTCAAATTGATCAGCAATATTAACTCAGGAGCACAATATATAACCTACGAAACAAAAATGAATTTGCGTTATTATTATTATTATTATTATTATTATGTCAAAATGATTCAATCCAGATTAATGATACAATGAGCCCGTTTTGCAGTGCACAGCTTTTCGAAGCCGGGTTTAAAGTACAATAATGAACTCTCAGCTCCTGCTCAATGCTGATCTGGGACCTGGACTTATTTTCACAGCAGTGACATCATCCAGCATGACAGAGACCGTATGTGCTGCAGATAGGATCAGTTCCTCTGCGATGCTGTGGGGTTTTCTGCACTGAGCAGTTTGGTTCTCCACTTTATCTGATGCTAACTGAGCTCGCTGGTTTACTGGAATATCATTCACAAAGCGGGATGGTTGTTGGCAACATTCGGCACGTTTTCACTGAAAAAAACTCGCTCGGCTCATCACGTGGTCTTTAAGTGACGCCTGAATTTTTTAGGTTCATGCGGTCTGCTGCCAATGTTTTCAGACACAGTAAACAGTGTTCTTTCCTCGTTTCTCACCGCAGCACAGTGAAGCCGAGTGCTACATTCGCTTCCCTCCTCCACTTAGCTTTCTGGAGACTTCGTTTCTCTTACCATCTCCGTCTCTGTCTGCCTCTCTTTCTGTCCCTGTTAAAATTTCCATGATGGGTTTATTAACGTCACTTCTTATTTTATCTCTGGGCACACTCTGACAGTGAGGAAGCCACTGCCATCTGCTGTAGTGGATGTACAATTACACTTCATCCTAATACTGCAAAAAAAAGCATGTTTCCTGGGGTTACATGTGCCCCCCTGGCATCACGCCCCACTATTTGAGAACCACTGATGTACACTAGAATGCTGCATGCTGTTATAAAACGCTCTACATCATCATCATCAAAAAACAAAACAAAAAACTAAAAATCTGATGTGCTTTTCGGAACTGGATTAGATTGAGCATATGTTGTTGCTTTAATAAATTACACATTGTACATCGTCCACTGTTCTTTGCTAACATAATATTTGACTGATGCATGCATCTCAACACCTTTCAGTCTGTCTGTAGGCTTTTTGTTGACATCTTTCTTTTGTAGATTATCTGTTGTACTGAATTTCAGTCGTCAGAAATGTCTCCCTGTAGAAAAACACAATCATTTTTTCCAGTGTTGATCACTACTTACTTCATATCTGTTTGTGTTAACACACTTTAATAAATTACAGTGACCGAATATAGGCTTCAGAAAGTGATCCAAACAGATTTTTTTGTGGGTTTACTTCAGTTTCTGATTAAATTTGTTTCAGAATTACTGTATTTCTGTTCTCTCTCTCTCTCTCTCTCTCTCTCTCTCTCTCTCTCTCTCTCTCTCTCTCTCGCTCTCTCCTCTCTGTCTCTCTCACTATATATATATATATATATATATATATATATATATATATATATATATATATATAGAGAGAGAGAGAGAGAGACTTATTTCTGCACACACACACACACACACACACACACACACACACACACACACACACACACACACACACACACACACACACACACACACACACACACACACACACACACACACACACACACACACACACACACACACACACACACACACACACACACACACACTCACACACAGTAATTAATTAAGTTGAGTGTTTAACTTCATGTACCATTTGTGTACAAGGCCATGCACATATATTTTTTCTCTCCCTCCAGACTAAATCCAACCAAGTTTCTTCAGCAATTATCATGTTTTCTCCATTTTTCCATTGCTCCTTTCTGCATTGTGAGATTTTGGACTAGAGTAGGTGTAACGGGGGAGGGGATTGCTCTGGTGCTCTCTCTCTCTCTCTCTCTCTCTCTCTCTCTCTCTCTCTCTCTGTCTCTCTCTCTAGCTCCCCATGCATACCATTATCAAAACCCTTTAATATTTCAGAGTGGAGCGATTTAGTACTGGGTCTGAGCTAAAAGCCCCATTCTTACCAGCATTCAGGATTTTGTGCTTATCAAGACTTACCAGTAAACATTTAAACAAATAAGTCAGCGTTGAGAACAGATTTGCTTTTTGGCATCTGCGTCCATTCAGCTAAACTCGTGTGAATCCCGAGCTGCAGAAGCAATTCTCAAGAGAGTAGGAGTTAGTTAGTTTGCTCAAGTACCCTTGCAAATCTTGTTTGGTGCTATTTTGAAAGGGAATAAAACCAAACTTCATTTGTCACATCTGTTGTGATGATTGGATAAAGCCTGGTGAAACAAAACAATGTGCAGCGACACTCATGCTCTGAGGAAGCCATTTCAAAAATGCATGAAAATAAGTGTGAAGTTTTGTCTCTCTCTAACTGTGTAAATCCGTTATATAAAACCAAGTATACAATAAATTAGGTTTAAGTATTAAAATATTTAATGTCATTATTTAATCATAACACATGGTTTGGAATTCAGCATTCTTTTCATGGGTGGTGGTGTTATGTGGGGGTGCACTGTGAGAAGGACCCTGACAATACAATGCAATGGATTGGAATGCCTCACAGATCATAGCAGAATCAGAATTTCCAGCAAGGAAAAGCTGTTCATGGTGATTTAAGTGGAGAAGGAAGAAAATGGAAATGAAAAGGAGTGAGCGGGAGGCACAGATGACAAGCACTGCTCACTGGGCTGTGTGATATATGTTTTAAGAACTTTAGCTTAAGCTATGCAAAATAGAATGTGGAAAATTAAATTTTTATAAACAACTATGCATTGAATTAATCCATCCTGCATGAGAGGACTGAGGGAGAAAAGGAGGGAGAACAAGAGAGAAGAATGCAGGGGGAGGGGAAGGAAAAGAAGAAGATTGAAGAAATTCCAGCCAACTCGTTAGAAGGACAGTGAACTATATTAAATGTGTTGATGTGTTCCGTGGGAGGGTGTCCTCTGAATTCAAGTCTCTAGTATTCGGCTATCTACACACACACACACACACACACACACACACACACACACACACACACACACACACACACACACACCAGATCCTCTGTCTGTGATGTTTTAATAGACTCCACCCTTTAATTCCAGTTCTTGTGTGTTCTCTCTGGTTGAATAGTTCGAAGGATGAAGTGCTACTGTGCATTTGGCTGGTCTGTGATCTGACCATTTTCTATTAATTAGCTGTCAGACCTGCAGTAGCCAGGAGTGGCCAGCCGGTTATAAATAGGCATGTACCCTAGAGATGTCACTTACGCTCAACAAAGACCCTCCCCCGTTCCCAGGGGCCTCTGTAGCAAACCTCCTACACGCCGGTTCTTTTGTTCAATTACAGTTAACGTCATAGTTTTCCATTTTTTCTCTCAATTTTTTTTAAACTTTTGATTTGTTGCATGTAAAATATGTTGGAGTCTTCAAACCTGGTGCCCTCCATTGACAGGTTATTGCACCATTCTTTTCTATAAATAGATACACTCCTTCCATTTTTGCTCTGTCTTACTTTCTTTTTTGCAAAACTAAAGTTGAAGCTTCCTTAACAGACTTCTCTTTGAGCACATGTTCTAAATTACCTCTTACAGCATACATTTGGTATGCTGCTGAATACATTTTTTTAAAACTTTGATCATAATAGCGTTTCCATTTCACACTGCTGCATTGTAAACAACATTTTTCATTGGGGAGAAATATTTGTACAGCAAATACTGAATGGCGTCAGATCACTGGAGAAAATAAGAAATTAGTTTTATAATAATTTGTTTATTATTAGATAAGACATTACATCCATAGGTGTCCTCTGAATCCAAGTCTCCAGGCTAACCACACACACACACACACACACACACACACACACACACACACACACACACACTAGATCCTCTGTGATGTTGATGTGATGACTTGGATTTAGTGGACAGATAAAACATTCGATAATGTTTCCATTGGAAACAACAGTATATTATATATAAAGAGCATTTTATATTCACAGGAAGATGAGCTGTCCTGCCCTGTCTTGGGTTTTATTCGAGCACATACGTTACTTTACTGAGGCACCCACTGATGAGGCAACATCTGTTGTGTATTGTATGGAGTGAGCAGACCCTGCATGGGACTGTGGGCTCCCAGGCTGTAGTTTTCCATTGTTCTGGCCTTTTCTCTTTATCCTCATGTCTTTTCCATTTGCCACATGCGTCCGCCCAGCAGCTGACACTCCTAAGCCTTTATATAACTAAGTGGAATTGTCAATGGGATTTCTCTGACTTCTTTTTGGGCTACTCTACAAGGAGAGTAAGATCTTATTTGATTTCCTTGAAAGGAAGCTCGAAGAGGTTTGTATAGAGGCCCACATACGTGACTTCTTTTTGAGGTATTAGAGAAGAAGAAGAGCGGTCTTGACTTTCACTTCCGTGCAACAAATTTCACAGGTCATCATGTCACCTCTTTAGTACACAGAATCAGATTGGTCTGTAAGCATTCATTCATTTAATTGCAAAATCACGTAGTCTTACTTTGTTTGTGGGGGAGACTGTAGCCTATCTCAGCCACAATCATTCACACTCCCTCCTAAGTAAAATTTGGAACAGCTGATTAGAATATGTACAGGTTTTTAGACTGTGGGAGGAAACCAGAGTACCCAGAGGAAACCTACACCAGCATGTAGAGAACATGTCAAACAGAAAGACAGAAACAATAAGCAATGGGTTCTTGTGATCAGACCATTAGATTGGACCATGAGTGCATCAGAACATTGTTTTGTTTTGTGGGTTTTTTTGGGTTCATAGAATCTGTTTTTGTATTAAAGAAATGGTTCTTGGCAGGGTTTGTAACTTCTTTGAGGTAAAATCATACATTACAATTGAATCCATAAAATAGCCCCAGTGCGTCGTGGCTGTAAGATAAGCTGAATGAATAAAAGAATGAATAATATCTACTTGGTCTGATATATTCAAAATGAGCTGATATTCACTGCAGCGTCACATGAACCAAAGTCTATTGCGTGCATTTAATTTCTCTCCACTTTTCTGTTTCTGTACACTTACAATTAAACTTTATCAGTGTCCTCAAACAGGAAGACGCTTGGGAAAAGAGTATTACCCAGTGTTTCTTACAGAGAATCTTGCAAGGATATAGGTAAAGTCCTTTGGACTTTTTACACCCAAACCTAGTGGCTCAACAGGCCGGTACTTATTCCCGGTTTCCGGAGCGTGAAGAGACTAGGAGTCCAACTCCTCCTGGATGGGACGCTAGTCCATCGCAGCTAACCTTCCCAGTATATTTTTACTGGTACCCATTTATACTGCTGGGTGAACAGAGGCACACTTGTTGTTGGAACCTTGCCCAGGAGTCTTAGGACAATGGGGGTCTAACTGGGATTTGTACACATAACGTCCTGATCATGAGCGTAGCACCCTAACCACTCCGCCCCAATTGCACGGATATAGTTGGGATAAAATTTAATGTATTTATATGTGAATGCTGGGGTCATTATAGATTTTAGAGTTTTCTGAATTCATCTGTGAATAATGTGTTATATCTCAGGCTTATGGTCACAGAGAGTGAATATCAGTGTGAAGTGCATAGCATTGGAGAATTTTTTCCCTTGAAAAATATCTATATGAGGAATATCTGATATCATTGACTATTTTTAGTGACACAAGAATAAAGTGAGCCCTTATCTTTTCACTATATTCCTGTGGACTGTTGCCTGACTATATGCTCTTTCTACCTGTCTCTCTGTGCAGACCTCATGGAACAGAGACCATGATGACACAGCTTCAACACGTTCTGGGGGTACACCAGGACCCTCCAGTGGTGGACACACATCTCACAGTGGTGACAACAGCAGTGAACAAGGTAAGCTTATAAGTATATCCTTCACATACTGTATGTCTTTACCCACACACACACACACACACACACACACACACACACACACACACACATACACACACACACACACACACACACACACACACATTTATCTGTACACACTAATAAATCTTTCATTGGAAGATGTACTGCTTTGTAGAGTTACTGGCAATGATAGCCCCTTTGAAAAATTATCTTAAATTTATTAATTCATTTTCTGGACCACTTAATCCTAATTAGGGTCAAGGGGAGGTTAGCGCTCATCTCAGCCAGCTCTGGGTAAGGGCAGAGTACATCTTGGACAGCTTGCCAGGCCATCACATGGCATAACATGCTGACAGCAACCCAGTAGCCTACTCTTTCTAAACAACAGTAGTGGTTCTTTTACACCACAAAGGGTGAGAGACATGGCTGGCCTGTGATGTCTGGCACTGGGGGACAGCAGTGACAACAGGGCTTCAACACCCGACCTTAGGTCGGTATCCAGCACTTTATCACCGGGCCACCACTGCCCCAATTAAAACAGATAAATGATCCAAATCTTTATTTTTCTGTGATACAATGTAAAGTTTTTCTTTGGTGAGTCTTAGAGCCCTGCGCGGGGTGGGTTTCAGCCTGCAGCTCGCGGGCCCCCGCAGGCACAAATTTAAAGTCAGACTTTTTAGTTTGCGGGGCGGGGCGGGTCAATTTGAAACTTATGTGGGGCGGGGCGGGTTGAGAATGATCCGAGTTTTGCGGGACAGGCTGCGGGCTATGTCATGGATTCATGCGGGCTGTCCAGAAAAGAAAGAACTCTCCGTTCTGCTGGTGATTCACATCAGTGCAGGCTGAGTTCTATATGCGTTCAATGGCACCCTTGTTTACTTGAAAGACCGGAAGTCCGTATAACCCACAGCAAGTACACTACTTTCGGTTTTGAGCGCCTCACATATTGAGGTTTTGCACGTGATGACACAGGGTCACGTGACTTTTGTTTATGTGCCATATTGGACGGCGTGATCCGGACGGTGCTCGCTCATTCAACATTGCTAAACATTTTAAAATAAGTAATAGTGGTTCAACATTACCCAACTGGATGTTTGTTGGTTACTAACTTCCCCGGAGTGACACAAAATAACCAGTGAGTATGGTTATACCGTGTTGCTCTGTTGGCTGTGCAAATAGACAGAGGAGTAAGACTGCACTGTCATTTTATCGGTTTCCATCTGACTCGGAGAGAAAAGCCAAGTGGATCGCAGCAGTAAATAGGAAAGACTGGAATCCTACAGAATACAGTAGAATATGTAGCGAACACTTTGTATCAGGTAAATATACAGTAGGCCCTTGACATTCGCGGGGGTCCGGTTCCGAGCCCTCCCGCAAATCGAGATAATCCGCGAGTTCTGTATCCGTAGGTAAAACCACATGTATCACGTCACATGCGCGAATGAGCAGCCGGAAGTAAAATACCTATTACATATCTATTACATGCGCTAAAATATGCTTCTTAAACACATTCTATAGACAGTCTTACTCATTAATACAGTATTAATGTAGTAAAATATAGTAATGATTAAGAAAAACTTCTCAATTTTTACTCTTATTTTTATTGATGATAAAATATAAACATTATACAGCATATACTGTTGTAAAGCACTCGTTTTAAAGTCTTTTTCAATTATTATTCCAGTACAGTACCTCAGTTATTTCTGAGAATGTTTGTGCGTGAGATTTTATGTTCTGTAGAAATGTTTAAGAAACGATACCAAAAGGATAAACTTTATTACACTTCATGTCCTTTTACATTGAAGTTGGAGTGACAGCTTGGAGTGACGTCTCCAAGATGGCGCTGCCTAGAGGGCAACATCGTGGAGTTCTCAGAGTCAAATTGTTTCTTTGTTCGTTTTAATTTGTTTTATTTGTTTGTTCATGTTTTGCACTATGCTCGTCTATGATCGGTCGACCCTACTACAGCTATGAGCAGCTTCAGCTTCGGCCAACTAAGCACGCAACAACTTCTATCGTGAGCTAATATGCTATGGGAGCTCAATGCTAACCGCCCAGGTGGAGTTCTCAGAGGCTTGGTTAGCACTTTTGGCCATACTGCTTGAAAATGTTCGGTCCCAGCAAAACAAGATGGACGAGCTTCATGCTCAGATTGCAGCGCAGAGGGATCTACAGGACAGTGTTTCTGTGAAACATGGCTCGAGGAGAGTACACCCGATGAGGCGATTGCTCCAGCCGGCTACACGGACTTCATCCCCTGCAATCCCAAGCGCCTGAGTCGTCGTTCGGCCCCTTCCCGCCTGGGCTTCTTTGTTGGCTGGGGTGCGGCTCGCATTGAGCTGCCTACCATAGCATATTGGCTCTGCTTAGTTATACACGCCCGAAGATACTCCGATCATATGTATTAGGGTCGACCGGTTGTAGACGATCATAGTGCAAAACATGAACAAACAGAACAACAAATAAAACAAACTAAAACGAACAAAGAACCAATTTGACTCTGAGAACTCCGCGACGTTGCCCTCTGGGCAGCGCCATCTTGGAGACGTCACTCCAACTTCAATGTAAAAGGACATGAAGAATACTGTAATAAAGTTTATCCTTTTGGTATTGTTTGTTAAACATGGTACAGAACATAAAATCTCACGCATAAACATGAACTTAGGTACTGTACTGGAATAATAATTGAAAAAGATTTTTATACAACAGTTCGGAGAAAACTGTTGTTTCTCAGGACAAAGTTTTATTTCTTCAGAAGAGACATCCAGCGTTTTCTAATGCTTCGCCAGAGAAGACGCACAGCGTTTGAGTGGTATCATAGAGCTTAACTGGTAGCTAAAACACACACAAAAAAAGAGGCGCATTGACAACTTGTGCGCAAATGAAGAAAAGGGTTGGGACATCAGCTCAACGAATCAGGAGAAAGGAGGACAGCCATTGGCTGAATTTGAATCACGTGACGGTTGCTCGGCAGTCAGCGAATACTCAAACCGTGGATGCAAAACCGCGAATAGTCAAGGGCATACTGTACATTATTAGGCTGTTGCGAAAAATTGTTGATTTTAATGTAACTTTTTATGGTTTGAGTGAATTAAAGTTTGAATGTTCATTTGTAGTTGTATTGTGCAGGCTGCGGGGCGGGTACGGGCTGAGAATTAGAAACTCACTGCAGGGCGGGGCTGGCTGAAGTATTTTGTGTGGGGCGGGCTGCGGGCAAGGTTAGAATTTCACTTGCGGGGCAGGGCGGGGCGGGCTGACCTACAAGAGTAAATGTGTGGGGCGGGTTGCGGGCCACAATTCTAATTTGCGGGGCGGGCGCGGGCTTATGATCTTGGCCCCGTGCAGGACTATAGTGAGTCTATAGGCACTTTTGGAGCTTTTTCATAGTTCTTTTCTTAGAATTGTTAGAAGGGGTACTGCCTATTTATTTATTTGCATGTTTACACAACAGGAACAGAGTGTTTTCATAGTTCTTATCTTAGGGATTGATTTTGCTCCTATTTCAGGGTTGATACCTTCCCAGCACATGAATCTGGCTTTGGCATTTGACAGCATTGGTCTAGCTGTCAGTATAATTCGACAGATTGAACACATGATCCAATGAAGGGCAGGCAATCACCATTTATTGTCAGCCATGTAAATATCTCTTAATCTTAGCAATAAAAATAAATAAGAATTGGCCAAGTGGAAAAAGAGTGCAGTCTACACACTTCAGCATCCTTACTGTTGGTTTGAATGTAAACAGAAAAAAAATCCATTGTGGTGTGTAGTTCACAGATGAGCTCCCAAGTGGGTAGTTCATCCCGATGATTCTCTAGAATTGTTTGGATTGAAAGTGCCTTATGTAGTACATGTAAGTCCGTAATAAGCAATGGACACCCTGCTGTCCTGAGAGGGGGATAAGAGTGAACAGCAGACAGGCTGGCTTCAAACGAAACTGTAGGCAAAAAGCACCTTCATTTATTATTGAAGTCAATGTCAGGATGGTGATCCCAGGGCCTGAAAAGGCAGCAAGCAGAACAAGTTATGTTACATCCCAGATGACTGAGAGATTATTTCTCTCTTTTTCTCCCGGACAGTCAAGGACAGTGATAAGATGAACTGATCACATGGTTTATGAATAATGGTCCAGTTAGGCTGCCCTATTCTGACTGGAGTACTTAATGAGCACATATTGTAAGGATTGGAGCTAAAACTTGCTGCTGACCTTTACTCTTTATTGACCAAAGTGATGCATTAGTTTTCACATATGTCCAATTATAAACAGGCTTTTAACACGCCCCACCCCCAGTCCCCTGAACTAGCTTTTTTTTTTTTTCCCTGGCTGCATTTGTCGTTAATGTTGGAATGCTCGAAGATGCTGAATGTGTCTGTTTTATCTGTGACATAAACATGTACTACAGCAGATGTGTTGCTTAAAGCATTGCGTGTGGTGTGAGAGGGCAGTATGCTAATGTGGGTTACTTGTTGAATGTAGCATCTATCAGAATTAACCGTATTAGCGTGATGTATAAGGAGTCACTTCAAAATAGAAATAAGCTTATCCTTTTGACTGGGTCGCTTTTGAGCACATCCCCCTGTTCAGAGTGGCTACCACCATTCATTCTCTTTCTGTCTCATAGATTGTTTTCTTACTGACCTTTTCTGTCTTTCCATGCTCTACAGCTTCCTTTTACTGCACGTGTGATGATGAGTTTCTCTTTCTGCTGGCATTCCATAAATATCTGTCTGAAAGCCTGTAGTCATGCTGTTGTGTCAGGCAAACATTTAACATTAGCAATGAGCATAACAAGGCCTGGTACAAATTATACTAATATACTTAAACATCTTGTGTTTTTAAAAATATATTTTGTGTACATGGAATTGAGATGGAGAGAGAAAGATGGAATATCTACCCAGCATGTATTCTTTACTGAGGGCCTCAACATTTTAAAGGAGTTCAGCTGACCAATCTAACTCTTCTTTACTTAGAGCAGGTTTATCTGCAATGTTGGCTAAGTGTGGCGCATTCATGCCTGCTTCTGCTTGATTGCCTCCCTTTTAGAGGATTTGTGATATTGTACCAGAGATCACACTTATTTTAGTGAATGTGTTTATCTTAAGATTGTATACATTTATTTTATGAACCGCTTAATCCTAATTAGGGTTGCAATGAGGCTGGCGCCCATATCAGCCGACTCTGGGCAAGGGCAGAGTACAACCTGGACAGCCCGCCAGGCCGTTGCAGAGGAGTGTATAAGAAAGTTATCAATTATTTTTAGCTTCTTTCGGTTATAGAGCACTGCAGATTTAAAAGAACACCCTTAGGCCACAAAGAGGAGAGGAGGAGTAAGAATTTTAACCCTACCACAAATAGGCAGGGTATAAAGAGCGGACAGAGAAGGCATGCTGAGTGTTTTGAGAAGCTTAGGGTTTCAATCGTGTCTACAAAGAGTTTGCAGCCAATGTGATGACTACAGTAGTTTGATATGTATCTACAATTACGAGGACCCATTTGGAGAAGAGCCCCCCCGCGCCCCCCTTCAACAAGTGTGCCAAGTCAAATAGTTCCTGGAAGGCTCTTGTTATTGTCTGCATGCATTTACATGTATATGAGCTGAGGATAGGAAAAAGGACTGTTTAGCCTGTTCTTAACAAACCCCTGAGTTAAATCACACACACCAGACATATGCTAGAAGGATTATCGATAAATGTGGCTATTCAGAGGGCATATGGTGTGCAAACAAATTGAACATGTAGTGCATTTTCCTCAAGATGTAAAACAAATTCCTTCCAAAATTCATGTGTGTGCTTCCTAAACTGTATATGCTTCAGTAAGGAAAATGTTTAATTTTATTTCCTGATGATAAAGGTGTTTTGAGCAGAATAAAGATCATGATTGTTATGTTTCCACAGAGTGAGGGCTGATCTAAACATCACATTGACTCATTTTGCCACAGGCCTCCATGAAGGTCAGCTTGAGCAAGAGTCTTGATTGGCTCATTGGCACCAAGTTACCACCTCTGTGTAAGGATTGGTCAGATTTCAGTGCAGGGCGGCAGACATTGCCTGAGATTTCATGTCAGTCAGCAGCAGTGCGCTTTTAGTCTTGCCCACATAGCCTTGTTGCTCACGCTTGTCAAACTCATTAATGGAAACAATTGTCCAACAGACCATGAGAACTCACTTCCTTCTTTGTTGTTCAGTCTTTTCCCTTCTTTCTGAATGAGTGTTTGTGAGCTGCCCTGAATCACTGAATGTGTATCACTACTCACATACCTTTGGGATGTAAGATAAGATAAGATAAGATACAGCTTTATTAATCTCACAATGGAGAAATTCACTGTTACAGGCTCTTGAGGTACTATCAGTAGGGGGTGCAAAAATAGGTACAAGTACGAACATACACACATACATATATATTATATAAGTAAATAAATAAATAGATACATAAATAGTATAAATTACTAAACAATAAAAGAAAAGAAAAGAATGGAGCAACTTTATAGATTGGCCTATATTAAAGTGTAATGTATCTGAGTGCAGAGTAGATGGGTTGATATGGTTCACAGTCAGTGGGGTAGATGTGGCTGATTAAAGTACACGGGGGTTTTTATTGCACATAACCGGTATTTTCACAGACAGTTACAAAGTGAGTACACAGAGGTTGAGACTTTAAGATCACTTTTTCAGTCATTTAGAGCATTTTGTTTCAGTTCATGTCGTTATCGCTCCCATTACTGTGTTTTCATTTTAATGTAACCAATTATGAACGTGTACTCTTTCAAAGTGCTCCTCTTAAAGCTTGGTGTTGCCAGTGAGATGGAAGTCTGTTGTGTAATGTACAGTGCATTGTATTTGGAGTGAAAGTTGAATTTGTTTTTTTTAAATTTGAATGCATCTAAAACCAGCATGGGGTAACCAGAGGAGCTGTGTAACACAGACATTGGAGAAAAGCTGGGAGAGAAATAGAGGCAAAACTACAGACGCAACAATGGTGAAGTCTTTATTTTTGGGGAATGAATGCATAATTAGAAATTAGATAAACAGGGACACCAAAGAACAGTGTGTTTCTCCTATTACATAGATGCGAATGCCGTCTCCTCTGGACTACGGGTATAATGACTTTAAGAATCTTTCCACCAAAATGGTTAAATTATCATCTCTGATGAATAACGCAAAGTGATGTCAGGCACCAACAGCAAAGTTGCACATTATGTAGTGATTTGTAACACTTTTAACCAAGACTCCACCATATTTTTCTGGCTACCTGGAAATGCCACCCACTGCCAACCTCATGCTTGCATGTTAAACCACCCGCACTGGAAAACTTCAGTAGCTATGCATGTACTGCTAAGCTTTCTTCAGAGTTACCGATGTTGATGGATTTATGGCCATGCTACTGATAAGGCCAGGAGCAGCCATTGTGCTCTCATGTTTGAAAAAAGGGGAAACAGTATTGGTTCCCACAGTAGGCAAAGTATGACTTTGGGATTAAGTCTAGGTTTTCTGTTGTGTGGGAACAAACCAGAAAAAGGGAAAAGTGCAAAGAAGACAAGCAAACATAGTCCTTCCTCTTTTACTCCATATATCAAATATTTCTCATGCTTTTCTGCTCTGTTTAACTAGCAATTATAGGGTTGCTTAAGCACGTTGTCACAGTTGATAATGATCATAAAGCTGCAATGATACACTGTCAGTGTGGCGTTTGCTCTGGGATTTACCAGTCACTGGGGCATTTCCTTTTGTGCTTTTTGACATGTGAACTCTGGCCATAGAGAGACCTCTTTTTATTCTCCTCCCGTTGCTACCCCAACTCGGATGATTTATTATTATTATTATTGGGGGGGGGGTTGAATACTGAACCAGCATTATAATTGAGGTTCTTTGAGATCCCATCTTCATGTACTGAAGACATTTTCCTACAAACTTTTCTGCATGAAATATATTTGCTATGGGATATTCTATTCGGCAACACATCCACCTCAGAGCAAGAAGGGACTGGGCCCGATTCCCAGCTTGTGCGTTTCTGTGTGGAGTTTGCATGTTCTCCCATACTTCTGTGGGTTTCCTCTGGGTACTCCAGTTTCTTCCCACAGTCCAAAAACATGCACAGTAGACTAATTGGCGCTTCCAAATCACCACTAGCTGTGAGTGGGAAGTATGAATGGTTGTGTGAGTGTTGGCCTGCGATTGCCTGGTAAACTGTTCAGGGTGTATGCTGCCCCTGAGTCAGCAGAGATGGGCGCCAGCCTCCCCACGACCCTAATTAGGACTAAGCGGTTAAGAAAATAAATGAATGAGGAAATTCTACTCAAGAGAGGAAGAAAATGCTATATGCATTCAACACATAGTAGTTTTCCCTTAGTAGGCACCGGAATCATTTTATCGCAGACATTTAAGCTCCAGAGATAAGTTCTACTGAGAAACCAAAGGACTCAGAACAAAAATCAGTATCAGGAAACGGTGAACACAAGGTGTTTGCTATCAACAAATTTCATGTGACACTAGTCTGAAGTAAGAGTAGGCTGCAAAGCCGTTGGCGTGTTTCCACCCTGCGATGGCCTGGCGAGCTGTCCAGGGTGTACTCTGCCCTTGCCCGAAGTTGGCTGGGATGGGCACCAGCCTCCCCGTGACCCTAATTAGGATTAAGTGGTTACAGAAAATGATGATGATGAACTAGTCTGAAGTTTTTGTTAGTTTGCTCTATTCCGTATACAAATGACTTGGCCTTTGCTTTGTTTTCATGCCTCAATTTCTATAAGCAGTATTATAATTCATTCATTCATTTTATGAACTGCTTAATCTTAATTAGGATCGCCGGGACGCTGGCACCCATTTCAGTCGACTGTGCGTGACGACGGATACACTCTTGACAGCTTGCCACACCATTGTCGGTTTATACAGTAATAGGTTTTGATGACAACAAGGCATTATTTTTGGCCTACAGTGGACATTAAATACACTGTGCTCAGCTTGTCGGGGAAAACACAGATACAGCGTACATTACATGGAAATGGCACAATCTTATTTTTCCACTATTTTTGTATTTATTATTCATTCAAGAGCATTTTGAGTTAAACTAGCTGTACTCCATTGGTCTGATGAATAGAAAGACGTGTTGAAGAGAATGAAGAGAATGAGTTGAAAAAAGAGAAAATAAAAAATAGTAGCTGAGGGAAGATCTGAATTCAACAAACAAGCATCAACACTGCCCATCAGGAAGGCAGTTTAATTTGAGACAGTTCATTTTAATTCTGTGAGATTAAGAGATTTTGCCAAAGAAAGAAGCTTTTCACCAATCTGGTCCCTTAGAACAGGAGTCCCCAACCACCGGTTCGCGGACCAGTACCGGTTCGTGGCTCAATTGGTACCGGTCCGCAGAAGAAATTATTTCAGTTTTATTTATTATCTGAGTCTGAGAGATTTCCTTTTGGCTTTTCCCTTTATCAGGGGTCGCCACAGGGAATGATTCACACATTTGATTTGGCATAGGTTTTTACATCGGCTCCCCTTCCTGACACAACCCTTTAGCAAGGGACAGAAACACGCTGACGGCTTTGCAGCTACTCTTTACCAAAGTCAGCAATGGTTCTTTTACATGAACCTCTCACCATAGACAGTGAGAGACATGGCCCGCCTTTGATAACCCAGTTAGGGACAGTGGGGGGGACAGTGAAAACCTTGCAGAGAGTGGGACTCGAACCCCCAACCTTAGGATCAGCGATCCAGCGCCCTGTATCACCAGGCCACCACTGCCCTATTATCTGAGTCTGAACGATTTTCATTTTTGAAAAATATTTTATTTTGAAAAATGACCGGATTCTCTCGGTTACATGTCGGTCATTTGAGCACTAAAATGTGACCCACAAGGGTCAACAACGGCAGCATGAAACGGCACATGGACATAGGCGAGTTGGATATGGTTCAAACATTAGCAGGTACTTTGGGTAGGACTGAGCCTGAGCCTTTATTCTCCCAGCTGGTGCACCATCACCTATGTTTTTTTTTTTTTTAGAAAAGTTTAAGTTCTACTTCCCAACCAACTTTATTTCAGCTGTAGAAAAATAACATTCATGGAGTGCTTATTATTGTTATTATTATCATAATAATAATAATAATAATAATAATAATAATAATAATAATAATAATAATAATAATAATAATAATTTATATAAATAAATTATATTTACAATATAAACATTCTATGGACACCCCCCCCATCCACGGTAAAAATTGTTAAGTGTTGACTAGTGATAAAAAGGTTGGGAACCCCTGCCTTAGAACATTTTATATGCACCAACCTGCAAATTGGAGGTATATTTTGTAGTTGTTGCCAATTAAAACAGATCAAGATTTATTATTCTCTCTGGAAATGTGGGGATGAAAAAAAAATATATATATATATATATATCTTACCCTAACATCAGGGCATGGAGAATATCTTTCTTTCTCTTTCTTTATTGTTGTGACATAAGTAATCTGTTTCTAATATTAGCAGTACCACAGTGGTTGAAATCCAGCTGAAAGCCACAAACAGTATTGTGCTAATTTTAGCTTCCAAAGCGGATGAGCATGAATAGCCTGCTGCCAGTTTGCCATATGCTGTCCTACTGATAGTCCTGCTTGAGGAAGATTTTCCGGTAGATAGTGACTGATACATGAGTTTTGTGTAAGTTAGTGGTCCTGTTTGAAATGACACGAGCATTTAGTGACAGGAGGACTGAAATGTTCAGGTTCTGTCCACACTGTAGCATATCAGTTATTCCTTTTTACGTTTAAACCTAGCACATGTAGTAAATAAATTCCTGTACACCACCAGTTAAACGTTACTGAAATCCATGCATTCATTTTCTGATATGCTTAATCCTGGTTAGGGTCACAGGAAGGCTGGCGCCTATTTCTGCCGACTCTGGGCAAGGATAGGGTACATTGCAGGGCCCCCGACTGAGATGTTTTTTTTTTTTAATATAAGATGTTCAAGTCCAGTGAATTACATGAAAAAACAAACAAACAAACAATACTTCAAATCATGCAATGTTCAGCACAGCCTGTGGACTTAAACCCCATTGAACTGATTTTGGGTAAAGTGGATGGAAAAGTGAAGACAAAACAACCATTAAATGCATCACACTCTAGAAACTTCTGCAATGGTGTTGGAAAGCATTTACAAAACACTGTTTGATTTCAGCCTTCCACAACATGCCACGATTGTATTTTACTGTAATGTCACGAAAACGTGTCGACTTTGATGAGTTAAAAATGTATTATAATTTTTCTTTCATTTATTTTCTGAACCACTTAATCCTAATTAGGGTTGTGGGGAGGCTGGTGGCCATCTCAACTAACTCGAGGGCACAATACAAAAAAAGCTCGCCAGGCAATCGCAGGGCAGAAACACACTGACGGACATGCTGGCCTTTGATAACCCAGCTAGTCCACTGGAGGGACAGCAGTTGACAGTAGACAGTAGAGCTTGAACCCCCGAACTTAGGACCATTAATCCACCACCTTACCACTGGGCCACCACTGCCCTTAAATGATAATTTATGATACAAAATAATTCCGATTTAATAAAGTTGATGAGCCATACGATGAAGTTATGGGAAAGAATAGTGGAAGCGAGACTAAGGGCAGAGGTCAGCATTTGTGAACAACAGTTTGGTTTCATGCCAAGAAAGAGCACCACAGATGCAGTGTTTCCTTTGAGGATGTTAATAGAGAAGTCCAGAGAAGATCAGAAGGAGCTGCATTGTGCCTTTGTGGATCTGGAGAAAGCATATGACAGGGTGCCGAGAGAACTGTGGTATTGTATGAGGAAGTCTGGAGTGGCAGAGAAGTATGTTAGAGTGGTGCAGGACATGTATGAGAGATGTAAGACAGTGGTGAGGTGTGCTGTCAGTGTGACAGAAGAGTTCAAGGTGTAGGTGGGACTGCATCAAGTCTTCTTGTTTGCTATGGTGATGACAGACTGACAGACGAGGTTAGACAAGAATCTCCATGGACTATGATGTTTGCAGATGACATTGTGATCTGTAGTGAGAGCAGAGAACAAGTGCAGGAAAATCTAGAGAGGTGGAGGTATGCCCTGGAAAGGAGAGGAATGAAGGTTAGCCTCAGTAAGACAGAATACATGTGTGTGAACGACAAAGACCCAAGAGGAACAATGAGGTTACAGGGGGCAGATATGAAGAAGGTGGAGGATTTTAAGTACTTAGGCTCAACAATCCAGAGCAATGGAGAGTGTGGAAAAGAGGTGAAGAAGCGTGTGCAGGCAGGTTGGAATGGTTGGAGAAAAGTGTCCGGTGTGATGTGTGGTAGAAGAGTATCGGCAAGAATGACGGGAAAAGTGTACAAGACGGTGTTGAGGCCAGCGATGTTGTATAGTTTAGAAACAGTAGCCCTGGGGAAAAGACAGGAGGCAGAGTTGGAGGTAGCAGAGATGAAAATGTTGAGGTTCTCTTTGGGAGTAACAAGGATGGATAGGATCAGGAATGAGTACATCAGAGGGACAGCACATGTAAGATGTTTTGGAGAAAAAGACAGAGAGGCTAGATTGAGATGGTTTGGACATGTACAGAGGAGGGATAGTAAGTATATTGGTAGTAGGATGCTGAGGTTGGAACTACCAGGCAGAAGGCCCAGAAGAAGACCAAAGAGAAGATTTATGGATTTATGGACATGAAGGTAGTTGGAGTAAGAGTAGAAGATGTAGAGGATAGGGTGACATGGAGGCAGATCATTTGCTGTGGCAACCCCTGAAGGGAACAGCTGAAAGGAAAAGAAGAAGAAGATATTACCAAAAAACTGTAACTACTAAATAATGTGGCAAAAGAGTTTATTTCACCAGCAATGAACAATCATGTTCACAGTCTGTTAGTGCACATCTGGGTCCATTTAGCGTTTTATCAGCAAGAACGAAGGACTTCGAAGATGAGAACTCCAGTCAGCATCAGCACACCAGGACAGATAACAGAACTAGGGAAGCAGAAGGATCAGAATCATCGGCATCTCAGAAGGATGTACCTCAACAAAAACAGAGCGTGATGGGGAAGGGGGGAGAGAGAGGGGGGGGTGCTGTTAGATATACTTATAGGAGTGTAATGGAAATAGAAGATATTATTATTGCTGAGTGCAGCAGGGACTCCGGCATGACTGGCTATGGCTGCAGAACTAAAACATAGAGAACCGGAAGGAAGGCAGACATGAGGGCACCTGTGATGTTGCAGTAGTCAGTCACTCCACTGTCAAACAGACCTGGGTGAGCATGTAGAGTGGGGGAGCGACAGCATCCAAACATCAGAGTTTACCAGAACTTTCTATGCCTGAGACCCCCAGATCTGCTCCTTTACATAATAAAAGCCTTTTAAGTAAATGCTCCACTAAGCAAGTGAGTTTTCAGCCTCATGTTAAAAACCGAGACTGTGTCTGAGTCCTGAACATTAATTTGAAGGCTATTCCATAACTGTAGGGCTTTGTAAGAGAAGCTCCGCCCCTTCAGTAGTCTTCATTATTCGCGGTATCTCTAAACATCCTGCACCTTGTGACCTAAGGGGGCATGTCAGATCATAAATGTCAAGAATTTTGCTGAGATAATTAATCCGTTCCGAAGGCAAGCTCGTAAGTGGAAACGTTTGTTAGACGTTATTAATGATTAATCCGTTCCAACTTCGTCCAAAACTCATATAACCTGACACAAACAGGTATTTTTGACATAATATATTTAAGATAACATGTAACAATAAACATTTCACGATAATAACACATGTACAGTAACATTAATAATACTGTAATTAACAATAAATCATAATAAAACAAGAATAAACAATAAGTCAATGAACAATACAATAAGTGCATCTGAACTTAAGAATAGCACTTAATATTAACTTAAACTACTATTTTTCTTAAACTTTTTTTTTTTTTTTTTTTTTTTTTTTAGGTTTTGTTAACTGTTTTATTTCACTTCACTAATTTTCATCACGTTTGTTCTACTGCTTCTCATCATTAAGTCCTGATCTTTTCTTAGATAAAGTAGTAACCCCCTTTGCTGGTTTCGCACTGTTTGAGAATTGTACAGGTGATTGATGCATTCTTTTCATACTCCTTACACAGATCGGCTATGCGAACTCCTTTTTCATGTTTAGCTATGATTTCAAGCTTCATTTCAAGAGAAATTGATTTTCTCCTCTTACATACATCAGCCACTTTCTTACGACCCATTTTAGAAACACTGGGATATACACAATAAAAAATAAAAAAAGACTAAAAAGTCACAAAATCCAAACCACAGAGAAGAAAAACTTTTGTGTGCATGCACACTACTAAAGCCAATGTGGAAAGGAGCACAGAGGGATACACATGGAAAAATATGAGGCTAATTGGCATGTATGACCCCTGGGAACATGCAATTTTAACATATTGGTCGAGCAGCTTTATAATTGTGATTGCGCATTCTCTACATTAGATAGCAATGGCACTCCCACTGTGTACCCTATGGTGTAGGGGAAAAGCACCGAGCAAATGATATGAAGTGCAGTAAACACTATTTATAGTCGCGCGCTGGGGTGGAGGGGGGTGTAAATGGCCTATAGGGGGCATCAGAGAAAATAATTAAGAAGCACTGCACAAGGTGCGGAGGAATACACACAGAAGAATACAAGGCTAATTGGCCTGAAAAACCCAGTAGAGCTCATAAGTTGAAAATGTGCTCATTGGATGGGGCAGATTTTTGGTGGGATTGAAGTTCATATCTTAGAAAATTCATTATAAGGGACACTCGTAAGTCAAGGTACCACTGTGTTTTATTTTCGATGTAAAATGTAATTGGGAGTGAGTGCAGTGTGAATAAGGTCGGGGTGATATGCTCGTGTCTTCTGGTTCTAGTAACAACTCTTGCTGCTGCATTCTGGACTAATTGGAGCTTGTTTATGTTCCTATTAGAAAATCCAGACAGTAACACATTACAATAATCTAATCTCGAGGTAACAAAAGCATGAAGAAATTTTTCCACATCTTGCACTGACATCATATTTCTTATTTTAGTAACATTCCTGAGATGAAAGAAGGCTATCAGAGTAATATTATCTACATGAGCTTGAAAAGAACAACCGGCATCAATAATCACTCCAAGATCCTTTACTGCTACACAAACTTACTACATCACCAGAAACCTTATTTCTAGCTGCCTGAGATCCGTATACTCTGTTTTATCAGAGTTTAAAAGGAGGAAGTTAGTAAGCATCCTGTATCTAGTGTCCTTTACACATTTCTCAACTTTATTCAGCTGATGTCTCTCATCTGGCTTTGCTGAAATATATAACTGTGAGTCATCAGCATAACAATGAAAGATAATACCACGACCTTGAATGATACTACCCAAAGGGAGCATGTATATATGTTATATACATAGAGAAAATAGCAACGAGCCTCAGACAGAACCCTGTGGAACAACACAGTTAACATCAGAATATACAGAGAAAACACCATTTACATCTACAAACTGATAATGGTCAGTTAAATAAGATTTAAACCAGGAGAGGGTGGTTCCTTTAACGACAACATTTTCTAATCTATGAATGAGAATCGTGTGATCAATACTGTCAAAGGCTGCACTAAGGTGAAGTAGCACAAGCAGGGAGACACAGCCATGGTCGGAGGCCACCAGTAGGTCATTTACTACCTTAACAAGTGCTGTCGCTGTGCTATGATGAGGTCAAAAACCTGACTGATACATTTTGTGAATGTCATTCTTACAAAGATATGAACATAACAGCTGCTCTATAGCTTTTTCTAAGATCTTAGAGATAAAAAGGAGGTTTGATGTTGATCTATAGTTGGATGGCTGATATGGGTCGAGATCAGGTTTTTTAATCAGACGTTGGATAACTGCTAGTTTAAAGGATTTCTGTACATAATTTATTTAATAAGGGGTTGATCACGTCTAATAATACAGTATTTATTTAACCCTTTACGCCCGACGGTGACTAATTCGTCACACAAGAATTCAGAGCCTAAATTTTTCATTTATATCACTACGGGCATCTGGGGAATGACTGGGAGAAATGCGGTACGTTTCCTATTGAAGCGGAGAATGGTATTACGTCATCTTTTCCCGTGCTTTTTTCAGTTAGGCTCGAGACATCGTGAGTGAGTGACGTCCGTGAGACATCGTTCAAATTGTCAGTACTAAAAGCACAATGGATCAAATACCAGGTGAGATTCATGCACATAAAAAAAAAAATCGTCATTGAAGAATAATGATAGTTTTGTAATTTTATGAGGTAGAAATAGTTTATTTGGTTCATTTTACTGAAAAGGAACACATTTTATATGAGTGACGTTTTTGTCACATCAGGTGTATGAACAAGCTTGGCTGTCAACAGTGATTACTTACAACATAGCTTACAAATAGTAGAATTCCTGAAAAAAAAATTGTGTTTTTATACCAATATGCTTTTAATTTTTATGGAAATTCAGTACGAGCATCAATTATAAACATTATTGTTTTCTGTGAGGAATGAGAGAGATTTCCTTTCAGCTTTTTCCCGATCTTGGTGTTATTTATCAATTCAAAGTGAGTCATCATGAGGTAAAGTCTGACCCAATGTCGTCATTTAGAAAACATAATCGTTGAGTCAATTTGACTGGTGAATGTCTCTCATTATTCAATTTCACCACCGGTATATCAATCGCCCCTAGAACTTTTTATGGCAGGAAAAACATCAGTGTTGAAACTGCTGAGCTGGCCACTTGTGACGATAGTGACGAATCCGAGACAGAAATGGATTATGATGACGAGGTGGCTGATCCCAACTTCATCCCTGATGATGTTAATATGGAACCGGAAATAGATCTAGATGAAGAGATCCTCCAAATGATGTCATTGAGCTTGATGGAAATTCAGCCGTTATCATAGATGAACAAGCGCTAATGCTGACTGCAGGTGATTCTAGTGTAAGCAGAGCAACAAGACTAAATCTCACTCGACAGTGGTCAGTCCTTCAAAATGAAAATCCTTCAGTTACGATGCCCTTCCTTGGTCCAGACCTACCTTGTTCTACCAAAATTCTCTCTTCGGTCATGGAATATTTTGCTGCGGGACTGTCAGACCATCAAGACTACCTGGATTATCAAAGGATATGAAATGTCAAAAGGCAATAACGAAAAAAGGATGGAGTGCAACTGAAGCTAATAAAATAGAGAATGAGAACCCAGAAGCAGTCCACACATTTGTAAAACGGTTTAACATTAGAGTCGTGAACATGTTATTATCTACGTTCGCAAAAGTCGACCCCGTTATTACATGACATTGCTTCAATTCCAAAACAAAGAAGATAGTTGAAGCTTACCATGAGTAGATGTAGGATAAAGTACCGCAGAACCGTGAACACCCTTATTTTTATACCAAGGGATTTGTTTTGTTTTTTTTTCAACGTGATCCATTTTATTTTACATACATTCATAAGTACCATTTGTGCCGGTATTTCTATGCCAAAATATTCTTATAAGGCTCGTTTTATGCTGTTATTTTTGTAAAAGATTATTTTTTTCAAGGTTTGTGATATATTGTGATACGTTATTGATAATGCAATAAAGAATATGTGATAAAAAGACATTTTTTACTTTTCACTTTACGAAATTTGCACGTTTCCTACGGATGTGAGTTCGTCACCCATTATTATTAATATTTATCCAATCTTTCCTACAGGATGTGACTAATTAGTCATGTATTATTATTTTTTATAATTAATGCAAAATTCATATTTTCAGTACATATTATCTTTAACCAGCTTACCTAAGTCCCCCCAAAAAGCATGAATTATTATTATTTTTTGACAGCTAGAAAATAATTCAGTGTGTAAAAGGTTAAGGAAACATGGAGGTACTGTATCAAACATCCAGTTTGATGATTTTAATGAGGAAATTAATAAGACTAGTTCTGGCTTTTAAAATATATATCTTTCATAATGTCTGATAGTAATATTTTGTTGTGCTGTAAATGATGGACTGAACAGAAGTTAAACATCATCATCATCATTTTCTGTAACCACATAATCCTAATTTGGGTCGCGGGGAGGCTGGTGCCCATCCCAGCCAACTTCGGGCGAGGGCAGAGTACACCCTGGACAGTTTGCCAGGCCATCGCAGGGCAGAAACACGCCGACGGCTTTGCAGCCTACTCTTTACGAAAGTCAGCAATGGTTCTTTTACATGCCTCTCACCATAGACAGTGGAAGACAAGGCCGGCCTTTGATAACCCAGTTAGCGGCACTGGGGGGCACAGTGACAACCTTGTGGAGAGTGGGACTCGAACCCCCAACAATTGGATCAGTGATCCAGCGCCCTATACCACTAGACCACCACTGCCCTCAGAAGTTAAACATTTATTGATAAAAAGGGTATAACATATATAAATTATTGAAATACTTGCTTGTAATAATTTGGCTTACATTCAAACTAAACAAGGTATGTCAAAAATGATCTGATTTCTAGTGTGTTCAATAACAGGCATTTTTTTCCCATGCCAAGGTAAATTATGGACATACACAAATTAAGTATAGGTTAAGAGTCAGAAACGTGACTCACTACTTAACCAATTGCAAGAAACTTGTTAAATGAAATTCTTCTGTATGTTAAAAATAACTGCTAAGTCGAAGTACTGTGTATGTGATGAAATCGCAGGTACAATATACTCACTAAAGACAACATGATCACAGCAAACCATGTATAAACAAAGCTTTATTCATTGATGTCAGCACAGGAAATGTTTGCTAGCGATCACACTTTCTTTTCTTACACAACCGTCTTTGTGGGTACCCTAAGCTCTTATTACAGTGAGTAAGCACTACAGAGCTCTGCCCGAGTTTGTTGTTGTTGTTGTTGTTGTTGTTGTTGTTCTTCTTCTTCTTCTTCCTCTTCTTCTTCTTCTTCTTTTTGTTTTTGCTAATATACTATTGCAAGTGACAACTGCAGAGTATGACATCATCACATGGACTGTAGTCAGGTTGCCTGTAGTTTTATTTTACTGGCAGAGTGACTGTTCCAGGATAGTGCATAACTACACGTAAACTCCTCATACCCACAAATAGAAGCCATTTGCAATAATATAATTATTTTCTGTGTTTTGTGAGGGCACGTGTGTTATTTAAATACATATTTTATAATGACATAGAAGCAGAAGATAGTGGCCTGAGCAGAATAATTTTCGGCTGGCAGAATAAGGCTTTTTTTTTTTTTTTTTTTTTTGGGGTGTTGGGGGGTGTTCTGTTTTAACAATTGGGCAAAAGCTTGACCTGGGACTGACCCCTCCTTAATAATTGCCCCCTCCAGAGCTAAAGGCTGGCCTTTTCACATGGATGAGGGTTTTAGTTGGAAGAGATAAAAGTCTCTTTCAAGATTTTTCAAGATTTAGGTTTTGAACAGAAAATAACAAACAAACAAAAAATTGTGTGGATGTGTGACTGGTGTGGGTGTGTTTACTTTAATGCATGTTTGAGACAGAAAACAAACTCTGAGTAGTAACCTTATTGCTGGCTTGTGCACAGATTGTAAGGCATCAGATATATTCCCAAGTTAGAAATCTAAATGTAAGATTTTGTGACCAGCAGAGGTACACTTGGCTTTGGTGCTACCTTTGCTCTTTGTGCAAAGTGTGTGAGTGTGTGTGTGTGTGTGTGTGTGTGTGTGTGTGTGTGTGTGTGTGTGTGTGTGTGTGTGTGTGTGTGTGTGTGTGTGTATACATAGTATCACTACTGTCCAGTCGTCCTGTGCTGGTGTAATCAGGAAGTCGATACTCAGAAGGGCTTTTTCTTTTCAACCAAAAGCTTTATCTACTGAGCTCACCCCCAACTGATAGGACCACAGTTCCCCCACATCCCCTTTGCACCACTTCCTGCCACCTCAGAAAGCGTGCTATAACCCCATGATCAAAATAGGTTGAGGGGAGGGTTTGGGTGTGAGTGAAGTTAATATGACTTTCACAGGACTGCCACCAAGTGGTTATTTACCAGTTATATATCAGAAGCCAATCATAAAAGTTGCATAACTGCACCATGGGACATTCTGATCTTTTTGGTGACTTTACACATGCCAAAAATATCATAGTGATTGCAATTAAAAAATGTTTATGATAATCCATTGTCTGGCTTTGATATGCATGCAACTACAATTATGTGATTATAGTGAAGAATAAAATAATGACTGCAGATATGTACTTTATCATTCACTGAAGATGAAGAGGGGCAGGAGGGTGGCATAGTGGATTCGCGCGTCTGCTTTATATAGCAAGAAGGACTTAACTACGTGATCACATGGGGGTTTCTGTGTATATTTTGCATGTTACCCTAATGCTTGCATAGCTTAACCTCCAATTTGCACAGAAGTGGTTGAGGTAGGCCCCAGCAACCCTAGTTAGATGGTTTAGCAAATTAATGAATGCGGGAACTTGGAGCAAGGCTTTGTTGATTTTACTGTACCATACATGTTTTTATGAACATCTAACGCTTGATAGTGTGCTTCTGAACTTGCTTTCATGAGATTAGCTTGGTTTTGACCAGATTGTTTTAGAACTGTTGCATATTGGTATGTGAGAAAGCAGCTAAGGGCTCCTTTTGTCATTAACCATGAGGTTTTTTTTAATTATTATTTTTTATTTTATTTATGTATGTATTTATTTATTGGATGTTGTTGGTCAGTTGGTCTGGACAGTTATTAAATAATGCTGGCCTTGAAGGTGTCTCAAAAGCTGTCGTAGATAGAAGCTGAGAACTAAAGAGAAAGCATAAGGTGTGTGTGTGTGTGTGTGTGTGTGTGTGTGTGTGTGTGTGTGTGTGTGTATAAGAGTCTCAGTGGAATTGAGGAACTCTGAATGTGTTCCCATTTGAACTTCCGCACCCTGCCTTTTCTCTGTCTTATATCTTCAGATAAAAAAAAAATCACAAAGGAGGAAAAATCAATAGTTGCACAGTAAAAGTGTTCAACATGAAAGGTTAAAAAAAAACACAGGCCTGCACTGCCATTCCACAGTTTCTTTCCTCTCAACACAAGAACTGGAGGAGGAAAAAAGAAAAGAGAGGAGGTGGGCAAAAGAAGCAGGAGAAAAAGGGTAAGAGAGGATAAAGTCAGAAACAGATGGAGAGAAAGAAAGAAAGAAAGAAAGAAAGAAAGAAAGAAAGAAAGAAAGAAAGAAAGAAAGTCTGAGTGAGTTAATGCTGTGTTTTCTGCCCTTGGGCCCTGACGCGTTTTTCCAATGTGTCAAAGGCTTCAGTGGAAGTGACCCTTACACAAACACAGTCGAGAGAGAGCCGCAACATTTGCAATGACATTTTTGCCTTTACCTTTGGGTATGTCGAGTGCCTGATCCCAGAGACCTGGGAAAATGCATGAAGGGCTTACAGCAAGGCTTTGGCATAGGCATCAGCATGTAATGAGAGATGGAACAATGCTAAATATGGAATCCATTAAACACATTGCACTCTGGGTTTCAGCACACTAAAGGTGACCAAAGACACACAAGTGATGATAAAAGGGTTCGTAATTACATTTGTTTTCATGTACCAAATTAGCATTTTACCAAGCCGGCATCTGTCAGAATTATTCATGGCTCTTTGGTTCCTCAAACTGTTATCTTTTACATCTGTGTTTTAAATGAATCATCTTTGATTGTGGGTTCCAGTTAAGAATCTCAGTAGATTAATGTTTATGTTTCCATTAATAATATGTAATTGTAAAGGAGACAAATATTGATGTATATATCTACTTTCAGAAACTATATGGTGTATGTCTGGGCAAATACAGTATATACATGTCCAGACAGGGAAATATCACAGGACGCATTCTTAAGTGTTCTGAATCGAACACAACATCAAAACCTCAAATTATTTATGTATATATTTATATATATATTTATATATATATGGTAAGTTCTATGCTATTTTTAATGTATAAACATTTAAGAATTAGCATTTCTATTTTCAAAAAGTGTTTTATTTAGTACACTATCTTAATGCTTATTGTATAACAATTAACTGTAGATTTGGAGGGTGTCTGAAAACTGTAATGAATTGATCTAAGAGATAACTGCAGTGTTATACTGCTTATAATTTACAACAATGATAAATAGGGTTATAAATATAGAATATATAAATAGCCTTGAGTTAAGGCTTCAAAACAAGTGTTACCATTTTATCTGCCTTAACATTGGCTGGTCATTTTGTGTTAGAAAGAAGGAGTACTGTAAAAAGATTAAAGGAGATAAGTCAATAAACGCTGGTGGGATGGGAACATTGGTGACAAGGAACTGAAGAATCGGTGGCTGGCTGATAAAAATGCATGCTGGGGCCCTGAGAGTGCAATAGCCACTTTGAGACTGTGTGTCTCTTGTTGAGATTTCTGCTGGAGGAATTCCTGCATGATCTGAATATTTTTAGATGGGAGGTGCCTGTGAACCCATGCAAAGGCCCCACAACAACCTTTACTGCCCCCCCCACCACCACCACCACCATAGCCTAGTCCATTCTGACCATATGAATGGGCCAAATAAAATAAATGCTGCTTTGTCTTCTCTAACACCCCTACCCCCATCTCTCTCTCTCTCTCTCTCTCTCTCTCTCTCTCACTCACCCCCCCCCCTGTGTGTGTGTGTGTGTGTGTGTGTGTGTGTGTGTGTGTGTGTGTGTGTGTGTGTGTGTGTGTGTGTGTTTAAAATACAAGGAAAATCACAAGGCTTCATGAGACAAAGCTGAAATTATCCAGATATTATCAATTGTAACCTTTTTTTTCACTCAGGCAGGTCCAGGACCAGTGCATAGTCTTGTACTAGTTCTTGATACGTCAACAGCCATAGTCCAAATAGGTACCAGCTCTTTGTAGGTATAGGAATCAATAACATTTTACATCAGGAGCTGGGGGTGGGATTACTAAATCAACCAAAACTTTGTAACCACCATTAACAAAAATAATCCAGGTCGTGTGTCTTTAAGATGACTCTATTTCAAAGAAGGAGTAGCAGCAAACAGCACTTTGATGACAGTAGATGTAAAATAATAATAATAATAATAATAATAATAATAATAATAATAATAATAATAATAATAATAAGCTATTGTTACATTCAAAAGAAAAAAGGACAATTGTTCGAAATACCAGGCTTTGTCTGAGGCTGCATTCTATTATGTCCTTCTGCCTAGTATACTATTTGGACGTACTGTATATTATGGCAGCATGCAGCCTCTGATGTTGCCAAGTTCACCGAAATATACTGTACTTGTGAAACTCTGCTTTTGTTCTGGTGGAAGGCAGAAAGAGTTAGTATAGGTAGACTTCAATATGGTCATGTGACCAGGTGTTGCCCTTGGTTACAATAGCACATTCCCATACTGGAGGCCACTCAGTTTACCATGCCAAAGGATGCAGACTGAGGGAATAGCTCTCTCTAATTACTTTCATTGTCTTCTCCTCGCTGCACAGCAGACATAACTTCAGAAATTAGCTTTGTGTGATGGAATTGACCCTTATTTCATTGAACTTATATCACAAACGAGTGCAGACTAAACACCAGGCTGGCTGAAATGTTCTTGAAAAAATATTAGTACATAAAACTGCTGCACATTATGTACCGTTGGAAAAAAAGCACATGCTAACAGTAGGGATTTCATAGCATGATCTTGACTCGTTTTTATTTATTTATTTATTTATTTATTTTTAATTTTTTTTTTTTTTTTGGGTGGTTCTACCCAATCGACCTAGATAACAACTCACACCAACTCTAGTCTGTGCTTTGCTTTTAATATAACTTTTTGTAATAAGTAGCTTTTTGGACAGTGGTGGCCCAATGGTAAGGTGCTGGATTACTGATCCCAATGTTGGGGTTCAAGCCCCATTATCAACAGGTTGTTACTGCTGTCCCCCAGTGCAGCTAACCGAGTTATCAAAGGTCGGACATGTCTCGCACTCTCTATGGTGAGAGGCATGTAAAGAACCATTGCTGATTTTCATCAAGAGGAGGCTATTTAGCTGTCAGTTTGTTTATGGCCTGGTGAGCAGTCCAAGGTGTACTCTGCTCTCATTCAGAGTTGGCTGAGATGGGCACCAGCCTCCCAGTGACTCTAATTGGGATTAAGTGGTTCAGAAAATGGATGAATGAATGATTGAACGTGCACTCACCGGTTTTAAAAAAATGGTCACTGCAAACTCAGAACTTTTACATCCACTTCAGTTCTGGAGATGTTTCTGAACCATTTAGCATTTTTCTGGAGAATTCTTTAGCATGCTTGCTCGGGCTTCAAACGATTGCTGAGACATGGAAGAAACAATGCCTATTTCACTCTTCTCATTGTAACAACCAATTATAGCACATTCATTCAATGTTTTATGCTCGCATCCTCCACGGGACTACCAGTATGACGCCTGAACAATGCTTTTGCATTGGCTTCTGGGGAGTGACGCATATTGCAGGTCTATTACCTGCTAGAACAAAAATTATCAAATGTGATGTGCTTGCAAATCATTCAAGCTATTTATTAGCAACAATCACAAGTTTAAGAAAAATTGAGTAATTTAATGTGATAGTTGTTTTGATTATAAAAAACAAAAACTTGCTTATTTTTTCTGTTACTTTTAGCAATTACTGCATTATGTTCATTATTATCGCTCAAAGAGGATTTGACATTCCTCATAATTATGTGATAAAATTTATTAATTCACTCATCTTCCTCCGCTTAATCTGGGGTTGGGTCGTGGGGGCAGAAGCCTAAGCAATAAGATTCAGACATCCTTCTCACCAGCCACTTCCTCCAGCTCTTTCGGGGGACACCGGGGTGTTCCGAGATAAGCTGAGAGACGTTGTCCCTCCAGTGTATTCTAGTCAACCCCGGGGTCCCTTCCTGGTTGGACATGCCTGAAACGCCACATCAGGGAGGCGTTCGAGAGGCATTCTAACCAGATGCCCGAGCCACCTCAACTGGCCCCTCTCAATGCGGAGGAGCAGTGGTTCTATTCCGAACGCTCCCTGGATGGCTAAGCTTCTGACCTTATCTCTAAGGAAGAGTCCCGACACCCAGTGAAGGAAGCTCATTTCACCCGCTTATAGCCACAATCTGCCTGCAAGCTCGTGAACATAGGTGAGGATTGGAACGTAGATTGACTGGCTAATTGAGAGTTTTGCCTTGCGGCTCAGCTTCTTCTTCATCACAACAGACTGGTACAGGCTTCGCTTTACAGCCGAGGCTGCAGCGATCTGCTTGTTGATCCAAGATACTTGAACTCCTCCACTCCAGACCCGGAGTGCATTCCACTCTTTTCCGACTGAAAACCACTCAGCTGTGAATTGCTCCATCTAGAGCTGGAGATCATGGTTTGATGAAGCCAAAAGAACAATGTCATCCGCAAAATGCAGAGACTAGATCGAATGGCCACCAAATCAGAACCAATGGATATTGGCTGCACCAAGAAATTCTGTTCATAAAATTATTAACAGAATCGGTGACAAAGGACAGCCTTGGCAGACTCCAACCCTCACCGGAAATGAATTCGACCTGTTGTTCCCAATACAGACAAAACTCTGCCTCTGGTGATACAGGACTGAATGGCCCATTGCAACGGGTCCGAAACGCTGTACTCCCAGTGCATTACGTGCTAAAATTAAATTGTTAAATGCACCAATCTCTTATCCAAAAAGTATTTTTAACAAAATGCTTTAAATTTTAAAATAAAATAAAGGAAAAGAAAAGGCTTATGGAATATTCAAGAAACAGTACTCAATTAATTGGTAGCAGGTTAATATCATGATTAGGTATAAATATCGTATCCACCAAAAGCTCAGTTTTTGAAAGCAAGGATGGGTTGTGGTTCAGCCCTTTATGATGAAACTCATGATAGAATTGTTACTAAGCTCAGAAGGAACAATTATTCACGAAAGATCACATAGAATTTAAGTCTTACAACATCTGCAGTATATAATATTGTGGAAAGATTCTGGGAATTTAGACACATCTCACTGTCTCAAGGGCAAGACCAGAAACTTTTGTGAGGTGTGTGCTCTTTGAGACCTCAGGTGTCCCTGCCACTATGGTGCCAAATATAGGCACATGGGCTCTGAGCTACTGCAGGACACCATACTTAACACAGTCTGCTACTTGGATATTATGTGTGTGTGTGTGTGTGTGTGGGGGGGGGGGGGTCGGGTCGGATGTTAAGTTCTGTGAGTTAAAAATGGAACTAAAATATATATATTTCCTTTGCCCTATACATTAATACCATTAAAAAATAATATAATTAAAATAAGTAGTATAGCTTGAAGGTAGTGTTGTGGTTAGTGCTTCATGCTGATGTCAAAAAATGTCCTGGGTTTAAGTCCCAGGCTCAGAAAGGGCATTTTGTGCATGGGCTTTGCATGTCCCGTTTCCTTCCCAATCACAAAGACATGTAAGTTAGGCTAACTGGCTATTTCAGATTGCCCCAGGGTGCGAGTATGGGTGTCAATGGTTTTGTGTGCGTGTGTGTGTGTGTGTGTGTGTGTGTGTGTGTGTGTGTGTGTGTGTGGGTGTGTTGGCCCTGAAATGGATTGGTAAACTGTTCAGGCTGTAACCTGCCTTCACCCATAGTTGACTGAGATGGAGTCCAGCTTTTCCATGACCCTCGTAAGAATAAGCAGTGTGATAAATGAATGAATAAATGAATAATCAATGTTATACTGTAAAAAAAAAAAAAAAAAAGTTAGGCTGTGGCTATATAGTTGCTTTCTATCCCATAAAGTAAGTGAGCAGTTAAAATTACCAGTGGCCTCGAACTAGAAACATGGTTACATTGGTGTAAAAGCGGTAGTGGACTAAATGTAATCTAAATGTAAAATGAGAAGTCTGCATGATTTTCCCAATCCAAGAAGCTGCGTCCTTTAAAATTGTAATTAAAAATATATTTAAGAGATGGGTGTGTGTGTGTGTGTGTGTGGGGGGGGGTAGTGAGATGCTGGATTACTGATCCCAAGGTCAGGGAATCAAGCTCTACCATCAACAGGTTGTCAGTGCTGTCCTCTGGTGCAGCTAACTGGGTTATCAATGGCCGACTGTCTCTCACTGCCTGTGAATCATTGCTGACCTTTGCCAGGAGCAGGCTACATTGCTGTCAGCGTATTTTTGCCCTGCGATGGCCTGGCGAGCTGTACAAGGTACACCCTGCCCTCACCCAGAGTTGGCTGAGATGGGTACCAGCCTCCCCTCAAGCCAATTAGCATTAAGCAATTCAGAAAATGAATGAGTGAATGAGATTTTAAGGGGAAAACACCTATGCTCTGTACTCACAGTGACACTCTTATAACCATTGGCTTGCAGAGTATTTTTTCTCCACAGTGAAACACGTATTTGTAAAAATAAGCATGCTTGTTTATTTCATCTGCTCAAGTGTAATGTGCTTGACAGTCTGTAGGCACTACATTGCTAATTTGTAAATCATGAGAAAAATGTCTGACGCCTTCAAGTTGTGTATGAGCCAACAAAGGAACAGGTAGTGCCAATTAAAGTGTCCTTTTGAGTAATCAGATCATAACAGATTACCCCAGATTCCTCTGATAATGTCAGGAAATGCCTGGAGTGGGTAAGAGAGTAGCAGAGGAAATGAGAGAGGAGGAGGTGGGGGTGGGGTCATCAGCATTGAGAGAGAAACAAGGTGGGGGCGGGGATTCATCAACATAGAGAGGGGGAAGGAGGTAGAGGAAGAGGAAAGAGGAGAGCAAAGCAGGGAGTGAGCCATCCAGGAGAGTTGGCTAACAAAAGCATGGAGAGGGGGAAGTGTTAACCTGATTTGTGAGGCAGGCAAGCAGGCCAGCAGGGACAGCAACGTCAGTTGTGTTATTGTGCATGTGTGTCTGAGTGCAGATCATAAAAATTCTTCCCTGGTTTGCCGTGGGGCATCCTCCTCAGCCCCTGGCCTGCTCCAGTCACTGGCCTGCTCCCTAATTGCCACACAGGCTTCAGCTCACATGGGCAGATGAGATGACATTTTTCCCCCTCACTGTCAGTGGTAGGTTGGCCTGCACTCCACCCCTATACACCCCTCCGTTAGCTGCTAAGACACTGTCATAACCCATTAGCAGTTGGCCAAAGTTAGCCCATGGCATTTCCTCACAGCATCAGCGAAAAGGCGAATAAATCTGCCACTGGGGCCTGCTGCTGGTCTAATGAGGCTGTGAGCTTGTTTATGGACTAGCATCATTTTTATGATTATTTCCACCTTTTCAGACCTGCCCCCATTTGCCCTCCTTTTTTTTTGGCTGGGGAGGAGGAGGCTTAGGCTCAGTGCAACCAATGATGACATTTTGAGAAAATATGGCTTACAGCCATTGCCATATGGCTGGCTTCTGTTGATGTTGAAGAGAAAGGGTTCAAAATTAGCCCCAGACCTTGCCAAGGTGCATCAGTATCAAATTTCAGTGAAAATGGAAATGCCAATAAAATCAACACCTACAGCTTCTTTCTTTTCCTCTTTTCTGCCTCGAAGGCACTGGTCCTTGGAGGTCAGGGTTAAATAAAAATACTCGGGTGGGGGCACCAATTCATAATAGAGTACAGGGAAAAGGAGGATGAACAGTGGCCCAAGAGAGCGGACAAGACAGTTAATTCAGGGATCTGTTTTCTCTCATACCATCCTCCTTCTACTTAATCTTCTTTTCTCTTTGCTACTTCTTTCCTTCCCCATTTCCTTTCCATCTTCTGTCCTGATATCAAGCCTTTGCTTCTGTTTTGCTTTGTCGCATGGGACAAGCCCTGCGTTTATTATTTTAAGCTTTGCTGAACATGAACTGGTTTTGAGAGCATTTGCTTCCAATGAAAATCTGGTCTTAGATTACAAACCAGCGGTGCTGCTTCCCCTTCCAGGCAGAAGTGAGGAAGTCTTATTTGCCTAAAAACAGTAGGGAGGACAAACTGCTGTTTAATCCCAACTGTTTTGGCATCATTTAATGATGTAATCAAAGCTCACATTTTGTGTGTCTGTGATATGACAGAGAGTGTCTGATGGAGCATTTTTCTCTGTAGGGGTGGCCTGGGAGCTCTGCTGTCTAAAGGGGAATGAGTCCTTATGTAAAGCAGCACCACTGTATCTACATAATCCTGTATCTACTAGTCTTCTTTTCTGGAGCTGCTGTCATGCAGCAGGACCAGGTGGTTTATATGGAACACAGGACGCCTCCACTCTCCTAATGGTGTATATAATTCAGATGCCCACAAGGCATGCTTTCAGGAATTCTTTTGCCTGAGGTAATGGGCAGCAAAGGCCATTTTAGGCCCTTCATTATTTCCCTAAACCTGGAAAGAAAACTATCTTCAGCCAGATTACCACAGATATTTTCATTAATTATCAATGAGTGAAGACTCATGCAAGTACTTAAAGGGGCTGGTAGTGAAAGAGTTAAGTCATGTAGTCTCAGTGGGTTTTCGAACATGTTGGGAGCACTTCTTAGGTAATTAATAAATAACTAATTCTAACTCTGTGCTCATTTTAGTCTGCCCTGCTGAAGACAGTGCACAAAAGAGAGCTCAGCTGTTGAAATTCACAGCTTTGTGAGGTAGTTTACCTCATTCATAGTTCTTTTATGATTTATTATTTAAACATATGAATAAAATGCTTTTCCTCTTGAATAACAATCATGGCAATTTAAAATATATAACAGAGATGGGAAGGGATCTTTCTATAATTCAGAAATAACATAATAATTGGGTTTTTGAATAGAACTGGGTGCTCTCCATACTTATCATATGCAGAGCATTGCCATGCTTCAGCTTAAGTCCTCCTCTGTTGTTCCACCTGAGTCTGGCTCCTGTGTAACTCTCCTTAATAGAGCCTTATCGAGAACCCACTGGGTGCTGTTGACACTGATGGAGCATTGTTATTCAAATTGAGTGATCTGAAAAGCCACTGCCTCCACAGGAAATTCATATCTCTGTGCCCTGCCATGTAACTTCTCTGCCTAAGGTAAAAGGAAAGCTTTTGGTATTTCCCCCACTTCTCCTGATAAAGACTAAATGTCTTTGTTAGTTTAGATCCCTCTCAGACTCTGGTGGCAGTAAACAAATGCAAGAGTTCCAGTATTTGGGTGATTGTGTTTACTCTCTTTCCCTCTCAATGTTTGTGCTCTGAGCATAGAGGTTCTCTGTTGTGGGGGATAAAGGGAGGGTATTTCTAAAAGTATTAAAAGTAGGGGCAGTGGTGGTCCAGAGAATAGGGTGCAGGATCACTGACCCTAAGGTTGGGGGTTCAAGTCCCCACAAGGTTGTCACTGTCCCCCCAGTGCAGATAACTGGGTTATAGGCGGGCCATGTCTCTCGCTGTCTATGGTGAGAGGACCATTGCTGACTTTCGTAAAGAGTAGCTGCAAAGCCGTCAGCGTGTTTCTGTCCCTTGCTAAAAGGGTTGTGACAGGAAGGGCATCCGACGTAAAAACCCATGCCAAATCAAATGTGTGAATCAGATGATTCACTGTGGCGACTCTCGAGAACGGGAAAAAGCCGAAAAGAAAAGAAGAAGATTTCTAAAAGTATTAAAAGTCTGTATTTAGGGTGTTGCCTATACACCCTGCTAATGCAAACTGTTGCCCTACTTTGTTGAGAGGAAAATCACCACTTTGTGTATCTGATCATTTGTTTTTATAACTGCTAGGTGACATAAACAAGTTCTGTTGACAATGCTCATGTATATCTACATGTCATTTTTTTAGGTGATGGACTGGACAACAGTGTGGCCTCCCCCAGTACGGGCGATGATGATGACCCTGACAAGGAAAAGAAAAGAAATAAAAAACGTGGCATCTTCCCCAAAGTAGCAACCAACATTATGCGAGCTTGGCTCTTCCAGCACTTGACAGTGAGTACAAAGTAGTGAACTACCTATCATTCTTTTCAGGGTTTTTCTATCCATGAAAACATTCAAGCTCATAGCTGCGATCATCAAACTGCACCACACACATCACATACACAACACACACAAACACACACACAAACACACACACACACACGTACACACACACACACACACACACACACATATATATATATATATATATATATATATATATATATATATATATATATATATATATATATATATATATATATATATATATATATATATATGCTATAAGCTAAGCAGAAAACAGCCTTAAGGCAGAGTTAAGTGTTCTGTTTTCTCTCCCCAATTGACCGTTATTGTTAGAGCAGGAAAAGCTAATAAAATGAGTTGCCTTTCATGTATCTATGGGATGAGTGTGTTTTGGAGAAAGTGATTGGTTATTTTTTTAGCATGGAGTTAGCTATGTCAGGTCAGTAGGGAGCTATGGCAAGTAGTTATTGTGTGTGCGCGTGTGTGTGTGTGTGTGTGTGTGTGTGTGTGTGTGTGTGTGTGTGTGTGTGTGTGTATGAAAGAGCGATAGAGAGAGAGAGAGAGAGAGAGAGAGAGAGAGAGAGAGAGAATCCCCTTCTTGCATTATAGAAGCTCACTGTTTTGATATGGTTGACTCTTTTTCTCTCTTGATGAACTTTCGCTCCTCTGTTTTTCTCACTACAGACTAATCTATGGATGACAAATATACTATCACTATAAATACACACCTATCTCCATATATGAACATCACTGACTTTACATATAGTTGATATATATCGAATTCACTGGTCACTTTTGCTTAATATCAGGTCTCATTTAAAAACACAAAGTGATTTAAATATGAATATAAATGCAAAACAGATGACTGTATGCTTTATAGAGTACACACCTATCACAGCCACCAGTCTTTGTTTTAAGGTGTTGAAAGGTGTGTTTCCAAGGCAGGTCAAAAGCAGATCATTTTCAAAGTGTGCCCACATGGTCACTTGCCATTCTCATATCTGGGCCACTGACAAGTACCTCAAGGATGCCTCAAACCTTTATCTACACCCCCCATATGGTCTTTCACTCTTTTGCCCCCTCCCTCTCTCTCTCTCTCTCTCTCTCTCTCTCTCTCTCTCTCTCTCTCACACACACACACACACACACACACACACACACACACACACACACACACACACACACATATGAGAGTACATAGTCATTCTTGCTAACCAGCACCTATAACAGCCCCAAGAGGAAGGTGTGCAAAAAGAAAGCCATTTGCTAGCTCACATACAGTGCACTAGAGCTCGAAGTGATTGATGACAGCACACTATCTCTGTTGACCTGGTTTACTGGCCATGTGGACAAAGCTGGAGTGTTGCTTTGTGTGTGTGTGTGTGTGTGTGTGTGTGTGTGTGTGTGGAGGACAGGGAATGCAGCTAAATGGGAAGGCTGAGCCAACAGTGACTCCTACAACCCCAGGAGGCCTCCAGAGCACCCAGAATTCAAAGTGTGAGAGAAAAAAAGAAAGAACAAAGTCAAATGAAAAAAAAAAAAAATAGAACTCAATGCCTGCCAAAAGAGTGACTCTGCAGTGAGAGTGAGGGGTGGTGTTTGGACATGCAGGATGAACAGATTGTATTCTGCTATACAAACTATATAGACATAACATACCACACATGACACACAGCTGTAAGAAAAAAATCAGCCATTATATACCAAGCTAAATGTGTACTTTGGTTGACTGACCATGGGATACATCAGTCCACTCTCCTTCTGTTCCTGCCTGCTTCCTGAACAGAATACATTTATGAACAGAGAAAAGGAGAGGCAAAGCAATAAACAAAAAACAACAAAAAAACAAAAAAAAAAACAAAAAAAAAAAGAGAGAGCATATGGGAGGAGCCTTGGTAGTTCATTGGATGTCAAAACTTTTAACACATCAGTGTGTTGATGGTCTGGTTCTTGGGGATATGGTTAACCATAGTTAATGAGAGTCACAAACAATGTACAGTAGTCACAAACAATCCCCACGAGTGAGGCGTATGGAAGCATTTAGCTGTGAGCCTACCAGCAAAGAAATTGTACAGAACCAGAAAGGTGAAGTCGGTGGTTGATGAGGTTATTCTGACATGAAATCAGGGAAAGACGCTTCACTCAAAACTATGGGCTTGACATCTTAGTGATAAATGCAAAACACTACATTCTGGCCTTCTTTTTAAACTCTTTCCCACCTCCTTGCCATTTAAATCTGTTACAGGATTACTTAATGTCTTGTAAAGATTGTAGTTTTTTCTCTTTTGGACCCAACAAATGGAAGGCTCTGGTTCAACATGCCTGTGGTTTTGCACTCAGCTCTCCAGTGAAAAGCCAATTCATAAAATTATGTGATAGAATAATTAGATTAAATCCAAGCTTCAGATGGTTGTAACCCAGTTGAATCAAAGTTCTGGCATGGAACACCACTGTTCAGCTGGCACTTCAAGCTCAATGTTTGTACACAGAGCTGTTGCACATTATGCTCAATCACGGCACAGAAACATGTAAGTCACAGCACATGATGTTCCATCTTACATTTATGCCCTAAATTAGAATTCTCTATACTTGCATGACTCTGCTAACAGTTGACCTGTACTATGTTTTAATCTGGGCTGAAACATGACGTCATCACTGTCAACAGACTCATTGCTCAGTGACATCACAAACAGCTGACTCAGCAAGGCTGAATTCTCTGGTTTCCAATAAAGAAAAAAGTTGTTGTGTCGGGTGACATGTGAATATTCCTCTTCTTTGCTATTTTAATGTGATAAACAGTGTGCTCAGTCAGCGGTTGTGCTTAAAGTATACAAAGCTTATTTTGATTTTTTTAAACTAATATCCAAAGGAACAAAAAGTAATAGAATGTAGAACTGGTAAAGCACTCGCAAACAGACAACCTTGAAAGATCCTCAAAAGTTGTGGGAACCTTCTGAGCCTGACAGAACATGTGAGCTTTTTTGACAGAAATGTGACTTGATGTATTTATTGACTTGATTTATTTATCTGGCAGCATGCTGGCTCAGTGGTTAGCACATCTGCCTAATAGCAAGAGGGCCTGGGTTTGATTCCTGGGTTTTGGTATTTCTGTGCGGAGTTTGTGTGTTTTCCTCAGGATTATGTGGGTTTCCTATGGGTACTCCGGTTTCCTCACACAGGCCATAACACGCACAGAAGGCTAATTGGCTTGTCCCCTTTACCTCTTGTATGAGTGAGAGTGTGAATGGTTGTGTGTGTGTGTGTGTGTGTGTGTGTGTGTGTGTGTTGGCCCTGTGATGGCCTGGTTGTCCACATCCACTGGCCACTAGGGTGTAGCACGTTCTCACCCAGTCGGCTGAGATGAGGCCCAGCCTCCCTGCTACCCTAATTAGAATGATGCGGCTTAAGAAATGAATGAATGATTTGTACAGCCATCAGTTGTTAATTATAATTTGTTTTTCATTTATTATTATTATTATTATTATTATTATTATTATTATTATTATTATTTGGCAATCCAAGCACTAACCTGCCAATGTTGAAACCAGTGATTTGACCCATGACTCAATCTTCTTTTGTCAATTCAATTACATTTTGCAGCTACTTTCTAGCTCAACTTTGGATGGAAATGATTTAACCCCAGCTCTTGATTTCAACCTATCATTGAGTAGCATAATATCGAACATCTTTGCGTGCCTGGTTCTTTAGCACCAAATTTATTTCTATATACACAGTGACAGTGGCACTTCACTGTAGATGTAAACATTAAATTAGTATAAAATTGTTTTCTTAAAACTCAATTCTGCATACCGTGCCTTGCATGGACAGTGAGTTCTAATCACATATCCTAGCTTTCTGTCCAAGCACACCCATGTCTCATGAGTGTTATATCTATCCAAAGATTGTGCCTACATACCTACAAGTGATATGTATAAAGTTCAGAATAATTCATAAAATAGCTGTAAATATAGGGAAAGTTCACATTCTGCCACTTAATTAACTTTGTTATCCAAAGTTATTTTTTTCACTAATAGACTTTTGCTAAAATTTTATGGATCAAGAAGCTTCTCTCCAACAACAAGCAGTTTATTATAAAATAACTGTATCCAAGTTTGTAATTTGTTTTGATATTATTGTTGATTTTTTTTTTTTTTTTTACTAGATACCATTCATGTGTTCCTTTGTCCTTCTCCTTTGCCAACTAGCAACTGCACACGTGAAATAAATGCGCTGTAAAACAAAAACATAGGAACTATGGTCCTATAGTGCTGCAATATTTTGTACTACCTGAATCAGGTGCGAAAAATGCAAAAGTTAGTCTCTGCAGTGGTTCCTTTTGCTCAAAGAATTCATGAAGCAGAATTCATTAAATCAAATGCAGAATTGTGCCTAAAATCATAGTTTAGGTGTTCTTTTTTAAATCTACCTCTACCAAACTAAATGTTCAACAAAGCTTGGCTGATAGAATTTCAGAAGCAATTTATTCTCAGCAATGAAAAGTATCATGGTTAATAAAGTTCAGGGTTCAACTAAGCCTTGGATGTCATGTGTAATCAGTTCTTTATTTCTGGAGCCGAGTACTGGGTACCCATGGCAACCTTAGGCATGACGTGTGGCCTCTAATGTGGCATGAAGGTTTTTCAGAAATCCTCTTCTAGAAGCTTCGTCATTGTGTCTGCACTAGATGGCTCTTGAAAGACTTAAATATTTACAAGTCAAAAAGGCATACCTACTGAAAAAACGAGACTTAACAACTGGTGTAGTGTCCATATGCTTTTCATTATGCATTTTTGTAAGTCCACTTGGTATTTATTATTACTCAAATTAATATCCAATTTGTATATTCAATTTATGGATTGAGGGTATTCATCATCAACAACCAGTCAGCATTAAAAAATTATTTATTGTGTATTTGTAATTAATAACAACGGCTTGGCAGGCACAGGCAGAACAAACCACTACCTTATTTTCTTGGTTACCAGGGTGAGGTCCTGCCCATATGATTGGTTGTCTGAAACGACACCAGGATTTTCCAGAATTTTCACAACTTGATGCTTGATTTCAAGCTTCCTGTTGTTGGCTATTGTGGGTTTCTGCTCAAATGCCATCACTGCTCCATTTCAATTAAATGCATTGTGTTTGATATTCATAAATATACATGGGTAGGCTCCAATTCACAGATCTGTTGACATTAAGGTTGTATCTGTAAACCATCACTCAAAAAGATTATTTGAGCAAATAAACAATGCTAAACCAGCCTTTAATCTGTAATACCCATATAATTATTGGTAGTGGCAAATCACACCCACAATCAGCCTGAATGTGTTTTAGTACACTGCTTGCATTATGAGTATAAATACTTTCCTTGAATTATTGGCTTATATTTTTTAGTGATGGCTCTGAGGTAATATCAAATGCTAAGTGCCCTAATATCAAGCCTCAACAAGCACTAACTATAGTCTCTATTTTAATTGTGTTTGCTGCAGTTAACTAAGCATCTGTCCTCAACAGTTTTTCACCACCTTTTATACTTTGTATTTATTTATTTAGTGTACTAAAATAGCTTAAGTGTGTGAATGTGAAGCCCTGACCTGAGGCTTATTACTTGAAGTTAATGACAATGCTGCCAAATATATTGGAGAAAGGGGTATCTATTGACATGAGCGCACCCCCCAGCTGTCACCCACACCCCATACCTTGTAATGAAAACATCATCAATTACTCTAATGACAGGCCCCTGGGATGTGGGGCAGACGACTCTTTGGACTTTGTCTTTGTGAGATGAACACTCTAACCATCCCCCTGTCCCCCAGAGAGGGAGCGATGGAGAAAACCACATGTATCCATCATTTGCAAGCATTCCAGCCTGACAAGCTAAAGACACTGGTGTGTCTTTTGAAGAATGGGTTGAATTGGCAAGCCCTGCATGGGCCGCCACTGGCCGATAGACGCCTCTGTGTCACTGATGATGGTGCCTTTTCTCTCACCATCTGTGCCATGATTGATGAGTATGAAAATGCTGAGACCTTCTCTTCTCCAACTGCAGTGTCCCAAACATCATGCTGTTAATGAGAATCCATCTTACAATAACTTTTTCCCTTCATTTATTGCTTTTTTCTGGTTTTCTTTCTCAGTCCTATTACAATTGACCACTAATTCTATGTGTACCATATATCAAAGGCAATCTGAATTTATCCAGCCACCAGATTCTTGAGGATTAACATCTAAATTTATTTCAAACCTGCAGCAGTATGTCTCCCAGCCAAACAATTATATAATTATATAATCTGCCCAGGAAGTTTTGACCCCGTGCACATCTAGTTCAGTTGGGGTCTGTTCTGGACAGATCAGTTTTGTATGGGAAAGAGCAGAATCGATTACAGTATAGTATTAGTTTTAGAAATGGGTATATCCAAACTACTAAAACCGAATCGAAAAGGACACTCACTGGACAAGAAACATAGCAATTGCAGGAAGGCATCATAGCAGTGGTGACCGGTGTTCTCATGTTAGTTATATTAAGTTAAGCACTTACGTATTGTTCAGTGTTATTGGTTATTGAATAAACAGAGAGAAAAACCTGGGAAGAGAAATGCACTACAATGTGCTCAAAGCAGAAGAATGCATTTGCTATCGTTCAAAATAAGAGCATAAACCACATGACTACGAATATGTGAATTTTCTGACTATAAAACCCGTTTGTAGCTCTAGGTCTAATTGAAAATTTAATCTAAACACTGCTAATCAGTAATGTAAGTACGCCATCACAAAATCTACTCAAACTTCTACAAGATGCCATACCTCAGCTGCCTATATACCCATCTGGTCAATATACCCGACAGTGCTGTTGTTATCCTATCCTGTTGTGTGGCATTAGAAATTTGTCACAAAGATTTCTGGCACGAGAACACGTAAAGCATGTGGTTTAGCGTGACTTTCACCTGTATAATAAAGACAAATAAACCTTGTTGCTTGTTTACACTGCGGATGTGCATACTCAGTATGTTCATTTCAGTTTGACCCTCATGTCTCTATGCAAAAGTAAGATCATTTGCAGATTTGATATTGTTAAGATCACTTCTGGAGCATGTCTTGACCAAACAGGTTTTTAATTGGGTTTGAGCCTGATGTGGAAAGTAAATTTATTCAGATTGATTCAGAATAAAGCTGTTTTTAATGAAAGGTAGGTGATCAACAAAGGATATTCCCATTAAGTTTAGGTAAGAATCAATATAAAAATGATATATGGCATCACAAAATTTGTCAAAATTTAAAAAATTAAAAAAAAAAAAAAAGCAAAACACACACACACACACACACACATACACACACACACACATTTTATATATATATATATATATATATATATATATATATATATATATATATATATATATATATATATATACACACACACACACACACACACACAGTGGTACCTCACCTTACGAAATTAATCCGTTCCAGAGCTTTTTTCGTAACCTGCATTTTTCGTAAATTGAACCGCATTTTACATGTAAAACACGTGATTCATTCCAAGGCTCCCAATACTACTCCCTAAACCCTTTACAACTTATAAAAGCATACCTTTAAGACCTCCTTCTGCTTCAATATCGTACCAATGGCAGACGGGTTTGGCCATGTTCCTTTGTGATAAGGCTAACCTTTATTCCTCTCCTTTCCAGGGCATACCTCCACCTCTCTAGATTTTCCAGCACTTGTTCTCTGCTCTCACGACAGATCACAATGTCATCTGCAAACATCATAGTCCATGGGGAATCTTGTCTAACCTCGTCTGTCGGCCTGTCCATCACCATAGCAAACAAGAAGGGGCTCAGAGCTGACCCTTGATGCAGTCCCCCCTCCACCTTGAATTCTTCTGTAACACCGACAGCACACCTCACCACTTTCTTACATCTCTCATACATGTCCTACACCACTCTAACACACTTCTCTGCCACTCCAGACTTCCTCATGCAATACCACAGTTCCTCTCTCAGTACCCTGTCATATGCTGTCTCCAGATCCACAAAGGCACAATGCAGTTCCCTCTGACCTTCTCTGTACTTCTCTGTTAACATCCTCAAAGCATCTGTGGTGCTCTTTCTTGACATGAAAATAAACTGTTCACAAAGGCTGACCTCTGCCCTTAGTCTAGCTTCCACTATTCTTTCCCATGACTTCATCGTATGGCTCATCAACTTTATCCCTCTGTAGTCGCCACAACTCTGCACGTTTCCCTTGTTCTTAAAAATGGGCACCATCATGCTTCTCCATTCCTCTAGCATCCTCTCACTCTCTCAGACCTTGTTGAATGTTCTTGTCAAAAAATCTACTGATACCTCTCCTAGACACTTCCATACCTCCACTGGTATGTCATCAGGACCTACTGCATTTCCATTCTTCATCCTCTTCAATGCCCTCGTCACTTCACCCTTTCTAATCTTTGCTACTTCCTAGTCCTCAACGGTCACCTCTTCTACTTTTTTTTCTCTCTCATTTTCTTCATTCATCAGCTCTTCAAAGTACTCTTTCCATCTCCCCATCAAACTTCTGTCATCAGTCAATACATTTCCCCCTCTGTCCTGAATCACTCTAACTGCACATCCTTCCCATCTCTTTTTCTCTGCTGTGCCAACCTGTATAAATCATTTTCTCCCTCTTTACTGTCCAACCTAGCATACAAGTTATCATACGCCTTCTATTTGGCCTTTGACACCACTACCTTCACCTTACGCTGTGTCTCCCTGTACTCCTGTTTACTCCCTTCGGTCCTCTCTATGTCCCACTTCTTCTGAGCTAACATCTTCCTTTGTACACACTCCTGCACTTCCTCGTTCCACCACCAAGTCTCCTTATCTACTCTCCTTATAGATGATACACCCAAGTATTCTCCTACCTGTCTCCCTGACCACATTAGTTGTAGTTGTCCAGTCATCTCGAAGCACTTCCTAACCACCCAAAGTCTCTTTCAACTCCTCCTTGAAGACAACCCGACACTCTTCCTTTTTCAGCTTCCACCACTTTGTCTTCTGCTCTGCCTTTGCCTTCTTCACCTTCCTCACCATCAGCATCATCCTACACACCATCATCTTATGCTATTTGGCAACACTCTAACCCACTACTTACTACTTTGCAGTCACTGACTTCTTTCAAATTACATCGCCTACACAAGATGTAGTCTCCCTGTGTGCTCCTAACTCCGCTTTTATAAGTCACCCTATGCTCCTGTCTCTTCTTGAAGAAAGTATTCACCACAGCCATTTCCATCCTTCTTGCAAAATCTATCAACATCTGTCCTTCTGCGTTCCTGTCCTGGATACCAAACCTGCCCATCATTTCCTCGTCCCCCTATTTCCTGCACCGACATGTCCATTGAAGTCTGCACCAATGACCACTCTTTCACCTCTGGGGGTACTCTGCATCACTTCATCTAACTCACTCCAGAATCTCTCCTTCTCTTCTTGCTCACATCCTGCCTGTGGGGCAGAAGCACTAACAACATTGAACATCACACCTTTATTTTCCAACTGGAGACTTATCACTCTGTCTGACATCTTTTTCACTTCTAGAACATTCCTTCCTCTAGAACAACTCCTCCCTCAAGATGACTCCTACTCCATTTCTCTTCCCATCCACACCATGAAAAAACAGCTTAAACCCTGCTCCTAAGCTTCTAGCCTTGCTACCTTTCCACCTGGTCTCCTGAACACACAGTATGTCTACTTTCCTCCTCTACATCATGTCAGCCAGCTCTCTCCCTTTTCCTGTCATAGTTCCAACATTCAAAGTCCCAACTTTCAGTCGTAGACTCATGCCTTTCCTCTTCTCTGCATACGGATACACCTTCCACCTCTGCTTTTTCGACTTCTTCGACGTCTTCGAACAACAGTAGTCCAATTTCCACCAGCACCCTGTTGGTTAACAGCACTGATGGCGGTCATTGTTAACCCAGGCCTCGACCGATCTGGTATGAAATTCTTTGTTTTGACTCGCATATTTTATTTGGCATTGGTTTTACGCCAGAGGCCCTTCCTAAGGTAACCCTCTGCATTTATCTGGGCTTGGGACCGGCGTGAAGGTGGACACTGGCTTGGTTTGTGCCCCCCCCCTCATGGTTGCATTACCACTGTATATATATATATATATATATATATATATATATATGTGTGTGTGTGTGTGTGTGTGTGTGTGTGTGTGTGTGTGTGTGTGTGTTCATTGACAATAATCCTGTCATGCATGTGGACATTCATGTATTAAAGCCTACCAATACTAATTTATTTCCATCAGCTATACCTTACATTTTTCTGATAAGTAGACAGATTTTTTTTCAGAAAATAAAGGGACATTTTATATTTGTTTATACATTTTACAGCTAATACAAGTTAAACATGCATCGTAAACTAGACAAAAGACTTGTTGCAATCATATAATAATGTCGAATTTTGGATCAAAGTAATTAGTAAATTTAGTAAAATATAATTCATAACATTCATAACAATTATAAGTTTCATTAACTAAATATACACACAATTCAGGTATTTGTGGAGCTTTTTATATATATGTATATATATATATATATATATATATATATATATATATGTATATATATATATATATATATATATATATATGTATTTTTTTTTTTTTTTTTTTTTTTTTTGTGTGTGTGTGTGAAAACTGTAGAGGCCTTTAAGATCTAAAAACAAATGAAAACAGCTTGCAAGCAGTCGTAAGAAATTTCAGACCCAAAGGTATTTATGTGATACAATTAAAGGTCATATAGTTCGCAATGTTTTCTTCAACATGAACTGTCCATCATATTTCTTGCAATGGTCACCATACACCATACAGGTCCTGTACAAGACACAGCTAGAACACCATGACGTGCTTACCACGGCCCTAACACATGGAAACTGTTATTAGCAGAAACCTGTAGAAAAAATATATGTTTGACATGAATTATTAATTCAATATCATATTGATTTGCCGCAATGTTGTTTCTGACCATTTAGAAAATTGCTGGACCTGGAGTTCACTCACTCATATTCAAAAAATCTTAAATGTCTTTGTGTGTGAAAATAAAGCATTGTATAAAATAATACCCTCCCTCAATCGCCACCTTATCATGGTGGAGGGGTTTGTACGACCTAATGATCCCAGGAGCTATGTTGTCGGGGGCATAATGCCATAATGCCCCTGGTAGTGTTACCCAAAGCAAACAGGTCCTGGGTGAGGGTCCAGACGAAGTGCGGTTCAGAAGAGCTTGATGGCAAAAGCAAGGATACAGTTTCCCTTCCCACCAGGGTCCCCCCCTGGAGCCAGGCCTGGGGGAGGGGCTTGAAGATGAGTGCCTGGTGGTCAGGCTTCTGCCCATGGTTGCCCTCCCATGGACCCACCACCTGTGGGAGGGGCCATAGGGGCCAGTTGTGATTTGAGTTGGGTGAGTTGGACTGATCCTCGGTTACTGAGTCTGACTCTTGGGACATGGAATGTCACCTCTCTGGCAGGGTAGGAACCTGAGCTGGTGCGTGAGGTGGAGAAATACCGATTAGATATGGTCAGGCTCACCTCAACGCATAGCTTGGGCTCTGGAATCACCCATCTTGGGAAAGGCAAGACCTTATTCCATTCTGCAGTTGCTCATGGGGAGAGGCGGCGAGCCTGAGCTGTCTACTAATCACCACCTGGTAGTGAGCTAGCTTCGATGGCGGGGGAGGCTGCCTTCCAGACTTGGTAGGCCCAAGCATGTAATTAGGGTCTGCTGGTTATGTTTGGCAAAGTCTCCTGTCCGAGAGGTCTTTAACTCCCTCCTCCTGGAGAGCTACAACTACGTGCTGGCGTAGTGACATGGAATCCGAATGGGCCATGTTTTGTGCCTCCATTGCTGAGGCGGCAGCCCATAGCTGTGGCCGCATGGCGGTAACCCCCGAACCCAGTGGTAGAAACCCATGGTTAAGGGGGCTGTCCAGCTGAAAAAGGAGGCCTTATTAGCCTTTGGGACTCCTGAGGCAACAGACAGGTACCGGCAACCCAGCCGAGGCTGACGCAGATGCAAAATCTCGGGCATGGGAGGATTTCGATGAGGGCCTGGAGAGTGATTATTGGTTGGCCTCAAAAAGGTTCTGGACCACCATCCAACACCTCAGGAGGGGGAAGCAGTACCTCCACTGTAAAGCTGCTCACCTCGACTGGGGATGTCGTCAAGGAGTCTTGTTCAAGGTAAGGGAAGGATGGAGCAGGAGATCGACAGATGGATTGCTGCAGCCTCTGCTGTTAAACGAAGCCTGTACTGATCTATTGTGATAAAGAAGGAGCTGTGCCATAAGGCGAAGCTCTCAATTTACCAGTCGATCTATGTTCCAACCCTTACCTATGGTCACAAGCTTTGGGTAGTGACTGAAAGAACAAGATCACGGATACTAGCGGCTGAAATGAGTTTCCTTCGTCAGGTGGCAGGGCTCTCCCTGAGAGATAAGGTGAGAAGCTCTACCATCCGGGAAGAGCTCGGAGTAGAGCCGCTGCTCCTCTGTATTGAGAGGGACCAGTTGAGATGGCTCAGGCATCTAGTCAGAATGCCCTCCAAACACCTCCCTGGTGTGATGTTTTGGACATGTCCAATTGGGAAGAGACCCCGGGGTCGACCTAGAACACGCTGGAGGGACTTTGTCTCTCAGGTTGTCTGGGAACACCTCGGTGTTCTCCGGAATAGCTGGAGGAAGTGTCGGAGGAGAGGGATGTCTGGACCTCTTTGCTTAGGTTGCTGCCCCCGTGACCCGATTCTGGATCAAGTGGAAGATGATGATGATGATGATGAAATAATGCAAGAACACTGCACACACACACACACACACATATACACACACACTCACACACACACACACACACACACATATATATATATATATATATATATGTATATATATATATATATATATATATATATATATATATATATATATATATATATATATATATATATATATATATATAGTGGAGCCTTAGAATCCGAACGCTCTAGAGTTCAAACAAATCAAAACAAAAAATCCCGGTTTCCCAGATGTTGAACTTGAGAACTGCGGGAGAAAAAATGAGAGTGAGAGGGAGGAAAGTGTGTGACTTCCATAAGTCCGAAAGTTGTTGATTCTGTGTGTTCTGAGGAAGTCTGAAATTTGTGGATACTTTGTATCACCCTAAAAGCTGTCCTGGGGAAGTCCGGAAGTTGTTAATACAGTGCTATGTGCGTATCACAAGCACTAAAGCTAAAGCTAGTGCTAAAGCACTAAATCTATCTAATCACTAACACTATACCACCTCCAGCGACAAATACGATTTGGAGTACCAAACAGAAAACCCACAGATCGGCTTATAGGCATAACCGCCTAAACGAAGCTGAACAGGATGTATGTATGTATGTATGTATATATGTATGTATGTATGTATGTATGCATGTATGTAAGCTAAGATAAAGCACTAAAGCTAAGCTAAAGCGCTAGCAGCGCTGTGAACACCTTTAACGACGAGGTTATGAGCCACTGCCGTAAGGTTTAGAAAATAAGGCAGAACCAAGCCACTTTAGAAATATTCTTCAAGAAAATAAAGGAACATCCGGAAGAAGAGTCATCCATGCAAAGTCGTAGCAACAGAAAAAAACACCTTTGGATGATTTACCTGAAGCTGTTATGGAAGATAATTCGCTTATCTCCCTGTCCAACATTTACATGTGCTAACTGCTCACCACCACAAAGGATAACATTCTTATCTTTATTGTTCTTATGTGTTAACTTTTCTGTGATTTTTATTTTAGTGTGTTATGGTTTCTCTCAGGTGTGCGGTTTGCTGTTCACAGGGTGCATTTTATTGTTCACAGGGAAGGCACTAGATCAAAATGGGTGTATTTTATTGAAAACAGGTGCATTATTTAAAAATGGTGCATTTTATTGTTCACAGGGAAGGCACTAGATCATGGGGAAATCATAGTGACTGTTAGAGATGCGGACAAACACGGAAATCAAACTAAACTGTGCTCCACCAGTTCCCACTTTAGTTTGATTTCCGTGTTTCTAATGCTCTAGTGCCCGTGCTCTAGTGCCTTCCCTGTGAATAATAAAGCACACCCGTTTTCATAGATGACACGGGGAAATTGTAGTCACTGTTAGAGAGACAGAAAAGGTAAAGAGTCTCTCACAATAATAACCATAACATATTGTAGTGTACTCAATAATTTTTTTTCACTTAATTTGTGGACCTATGGTATGAGTTACGGTACTGTTAACTTCTGTTCAAAAGATAACGGAATAGATTAAGACCATTTACATTACAGTAGGCCCTCATTATTTGCAGTGGTTCGGTTCCAGTCCCTTCCGCGAATGACAATAACCCACGAGTTCTGTATCCGGAAGTAAAACCCCATATATCATATTACATGTGTGAATGATCAACTGGAAGCAAAATACTATGTGTCTATTACATACACTAAAATATGCTTCTTAAACACATTCTAAAGTCAGTCTTACTTATTAATACAGGATTAATGTAGTAAAATGTAGTAATGATTAAGAAAAACTTATTTTTTTTACTGTGATATTTATTGATAATAAAATATAAACATTATAACATATACACAGACACACAAATCTATAAAATTTTATACAGTCGGCCTTCTACTTACGAAATTAATCTGTTCCCATGCCTTTTTCATAACGCAGAGGTTTCGTAAGTAGAGGCGCATTTTACATGTAAAACGCCTGATTCGTTCCAAGGCTCCCAAGACTACCCCATAAACCCTTTAAAAATGATAAAAGTACACCCATATTGTATGAAATATGCATGAAATATGTGTTCAAGGTAAAAGAAAATTTTTTATAAAACCTTGTAAACATTTTATTAACTTATTAAACCATTTTATTAACATATATATTAATTAAACCATTATTAAACATTTTTATTAATGCACATACACACACAACACTGTCTCTCTCTCTCTCTCTCTCTCTGTCTCTCTCTCTCTCTCTCTCTCTCTCTCTCTCACACACACACACACACACACACACACACACACACACACACACACAGACACAAAATACACATACAGAATACACATGGCTCGCTCCACTGAATGCGGGCTCCACCCACACGCAGGACGCCGAAGCATTTTAAGACAGGGAATTCAAAGCGCATTTCCTGCTTGACAGATCGGAGTCCAAACTCAATTTTAACTTGACTCCTTGAGGAATCAGAAATTCTAAGGGTATGTCATCCCGAAACTAGAGGGCTTTCGGTGATAACGAAATATAATGCTGCAGTGATCTCAAAACCAGCCAACAGTCCTCTTCAACTCTTCTCACGTGTGTGGCGGACAAAAGGAATGGGTACAGTAATGGGTACACGTCAGCTCTCTCCTGGCAAATGGGAGGCCAGCCGGGCGGGATATTGGGAAAGAGCCAATGAGAGAGCAACTCGCTCATCGTGTGAAATTTTGATTGGCACGTTTGAATTTTGAATGGCGCGTTTGGCGCTTTTCGTAAGAGGTGGTTGTTTTCGTATACAGAGGACGAAAACTTAGGAAAATGTTTTTCGTAACCCAGAGTTTTCGTACCCAGGGGTTTCGTAAGTAGGGGGACTCTATGTGTATCTATCTATCTAACTATCTATATATTTCATTAAGATTTTATATATAAAAGATTATTTTCATTCAAACATAGAGCACTGTAGTTTTCAAAAATACTCACTAGAGAGCGGCATTGCATTATTTTACTTTGCATTGCATTATATTTACATGAAGTGGATGAAATGACATGATGTGGGTATTTCAAACTTGAATAAACATGCTACGGAACATAAAATCTCACACACAAACATTCTAAGCATTAACTTAGGTACAATACTGTACTGGAATAATAACTGAGAGTGGAACCTGCTGTACTGGAATAATAATTGTGAATGGGACCTGCCTTAGTATTCTGGATACTTCTAGTAACTGGATACCTCTAGTAACATCTGATGATGACCTTGTTTCATACAACATTCACCTTCTTAGCACTTCTATATAAACTCCATGCTACACTAGCTCTGTTTGCCTTTTCATTTTTCTTTACGAAGTGGACTGTACCTTTATTCACTTTATAATGGCAACCTACTGCAGCAAAACATTTTCCTTCATGAATCATATCAAGCAGTTCTACTTTTTCATGCAGTGTCATTACTTTTTCTGGCGCTTCGGCGCCTTACCAGAAGCCTGAGAAGGTGCGTAGCACTTGGGTGTCATGACAGAGCTTAACTGTAATTAAAAACGCACACACTAAAATAGCACATGCACAAAGTGTGTGCAAATAAGGAAAAATGGAGCGTTACATCATCACAACCAATCAGCAGGATGGAGAACAGCCATTGGCTGAATTTGAATCACGTCACTCACATTGCTCGGCAATCCACGAATAATAGTCAAGGGCCTACTGTATTTGTAATGGGAAAAGCGTATTGGGAATCCGAACAAATCGGAATTCGAACAGCCGTCTGGAACTGATTAGGTTCGAGTACCAAGGCTCCACAGTGTGTGTGTGTGTGTGTGTGTGTGTGTGTGTGTGTGTGTGTGGGTATACAGTCATCCCTTGAATATCGCGAACAATGTAGACCAGACCTGGCCACGATATTCAAAAAACCGTGAAGTAGGAAGGCCCCTCTCATTTTTACCATGTTGTCTCATTTCTATATGTTTTCGCGTCTATACAATATCCAGAAGTGTATATTAAACGTTACACAGTTATATGCATATGTAAATACTGTAATGTATAAGATAAGATAAGAGATAAGATACAGCTTTATTAATCTCACAATGGAGAAATTCACTGTTACAGGCTCTTGAGGTACCATCAGTAGGGGGTGCAAAAATAGATACATATGTCTGTCTTGTCTGTCTTCCTTTCGGCTTTTTCCCTTTTCTCGGGAGTCGCCACAGCGAATCATCTGATTCGCACGTTTGATTTGGCAGAGGTTTTTACGTCGGATGCCCTTCCTGTCACAACCCTTTTTAGCAAGGGACAGAAACACGCTGACGACTTTGCAGCCTACTCTTTACGAAAGTCAGCAATGGTTCTTTTACATCAACCTCTCACCATAGACAGTGACAGACATGGCCCGCCTTTGATAACCCAGTTAGCTGCTAGATACATATACAATACAATAATTCATATACATACATGCATACATACACACATACATATATTTTATATACATATATAAAATATACTTTAAGTACTGTACTCACCTCTGACAATAGCTCTTCTCCGCGGTGCAGGACGTTCACAAACACTGTAAGATAACAAAAAAAAAAAACCCGCGGGAATGTGCGAAGCAACAGCGTCACGTGTCTAAGCCAATCAGCTTGTGAGATTGAGTTGAGTGGGCGCTCCCTGCCTGAACTGGGGAGGAGGGGCACTTCAGTCTGTCGTTTGGAAACAATGGACGCAGCCTGCCTTGGGTCCCTGCCTTCCGCTTGCTTACATGTGAGTTTCAGCATGAATTTTGAATTTTTTATGAATTTTTTATTTTATTTTAATTTTTATTAAAATTCCATGATGTACCAAGACCACAATGTTTAAATCATGAAGTGGCAAGGGATATATATATATATATATATATATATATATATATATATATATATATATATATATATATATATATATATATATATATATATATATATATATATATATATATATATATATATATATATACAAAACAAAAATAAAAGGACAGGACAAAGACTTTCTATTGAAACTCCATTTATCACTACAGATCTGTTTCGAGGGGTGGTGAAACCATCCTCTCTCTTCAGGTGATTCTAGAAGAATTCTTAGAAGAAGTCTTTGTCCTGTCCTTTTATTTTTGTTTATTTGCTCTACCAAAAAATATTGAGCACTCTACTACGGAAGGATCTACTCAGAAAATCCTCTCTCTCTCTCTCTCTATATATATATATATATATATATATATATATATATATATACACACACACATATATATATATACACACACACACACACACACACACATATATATATATATATATATATATATATATATATATATATATATATATATATATATATATATATATATATATATATAGTAACTTACTTCATTGCACATGTCACATAAGTACAGATGTGTTTTGGCATTAAGATATATTTAGTGTGTTACAATATGTGCAACAAAGTAAACTTTAAAATAATAATAATAATAATGTGAGTGGGGGTGTTCTTGTATGATGTATGAAAATAAAATATCATGATTTAAGGTCATCATAGGTATCACAAAGCTATACAAGGTGGGTGGTAACATTAGCGGACACAAATATCAACAGGTCTTTGTTTGCCATTATGGTTCAAACCTATAGGTAGCTCAGATTTCTCACGATATAGTGAATCGTTCATATTTATGAACGAGCTGCCCTGTAAAATAGCTTAAACATCTTGCAAAACATCTTGAAGCTGTCTGATTACAAGTGTCTTGGGGCTCAAGAATTTTTAGAAGTACAAATTTTTATTTGTCATGATAACATCTTGAAGGTGTCTGATTGTTTTAATTTGATAATTATTCATCATGACAAACAAGCAGGAGTCCAGTCATGGCCAAGCTTGCAGAGGAATTTTTCAATCTGATATTATTTGCGACAGTATTATCTATTTAGTTATAAACAAGGTCATTTGATTATTTTGCTGCCATAAAGTCTTAAGAGTGAAATTAGGTATTTGCTATGACTTTTGTCCAGGCAAAAATGGGAATGTTTTATTTAAGCTGTTTAGATGTAAAGATATCTGTGAAAATGAGAAGAAAATTCTTTACAATACTGCTACTAGCATTTAGGATTCAGTACCATCCTTTTTTAAAATATATAATCCTATATCTGATAATTAGTGACATTTAAAAAACTCCCTGTCACAGTACAACCAATTTAAACAGAATCTACGATGTATATTCTGGGTCAAAAGTTTTGGCAGTGCATTTGGCAGCAATTTGAATGTAATTAAATTTGCCATAAGTCTGTAGTCTGTGGGTGCTCTTGTGTTAATTTGCTCCTCATCATTTTCACATGCACCTGCTTCCAGGTGAATCTTACCCTTCTCTCCATAATTATCGGTGCCCCTGACTAAGATGTGTTAAAAGCCTTATAATAAATTCAGTTTTCATTGCAGAAGCTCCTCTCACACTGAATACTGTACAAAAATGTTCAGCTCAAGATGAATTTTATGGGGGGGGGGGGGGGGGGGGACCGACTAAGAAATAAATATTTTTCATAAAATCACATGTTCCACAATTATTGGCACCCATAAACATTCACAATTCCTAGGCAATAAATGTAATTAAAATATTTCTGTCATTTCTATGGTAGTTTCCAAACTTGATCAGAGTATCTAGGACCATTTAATTTGTAATTCGTCACTTCCTGTTTCCCTGGGCTATAAAAATGGTGTGACACAGAGGCCATTTTTCTTATTCAATCTTCAACATGACAGCCAAAGGAACACACCATTCAAGTAATGCAGATGTGTGTCGACCTTGAAAAGTCAGGCAACAGCTACAAGAAAATCGGCCCTGTCCTGCACTTGCACATATCTACTGTCAGAGGAATCATTAAGAAGCTTAAAACAACTGGAAGAGTGGTAAACAAGCCTGAATGAGGATACAGGGTTATTTTGATAACGAATATATTGAGGAGGATGTTAAGTGAAATAAAAAGTTCTTCAAAGCTCACTGTTATAAAATCGCAACAAATGGAAGCACATTGGGGTCACAAAGTCTCCAAAACAACCAACAGGCGCCATGTACATGCCAACAAGCTGTTTTTGAGGCATGCAAGTAAAAAACTTTTTCTCACTCACCATTATAAATACAAATGTCTGGAGTTCCCTAAGCAGTACTGGAACATTAACTGGAACCATGTGCTTTGGTTAGATGAGACCAGTATTGAACTTTTTGGCAGGAAACACTCTAAATGGGTCTGGCGGAACACAAAAAATGAGTATGCAGAAAAGCACCTCATACCCACTGTGAAGTTTGGGGGAGGATCGGTGATGCTGTGGCTTGTTTCTTTTCCAGAGGCCCTGGGAACCTTGTTCAGGTGCATGACATCATGAACTCTTGGAAACACCAGGACATTTTAAATCAAAATCTGGTGGCCTCTGTCTGAAAATCGATGGGTCGTGACTGGGTCTTTCAGCAAGATAATGACCTTTAACACGTGACCAAATCTACCCAGAAATGATTCACCAGTCACAGAATCAAACTCCTCCCATGGCCAACTCAGTTCCCAGACCGCAACCTCATTGAAATTGGGTAGAGTGAGCTGAAGAGGAGAGTGCAAAGGAGAGGACCCAGGTCGTTGGATGATTTAAAGAGATTGTGCAAAGAGGAATGGTCAAAGATCCCTCTTTCTGTATCTTCCCATCTCGTGAAACATTACAGGTTAAGATTAGGTGTTGTTTTGTGGGCAAAAGGGGGTTGAAGAATGTATTAACATCAGCGGTGCTAATAATTGTGTCGCACATGATTTGATGTAAAGAAAAAATAATATTTTTTTAATATAGGATTTTTTTCCCCACTGAATAAATGCACTTGAGGAAGAACTGACCATTAATTCATTTTTTTTCGGATTCCTTAATTATTAAGACCCCCCCCCAATTATTACATGCTAAAGAATACATCTTAAACAGAGGTGCCGGTGATTATGGAGGGCAGTGTATTTAATCTTACAATCTCAGGTTGTTAATAGTTTCTGTTGGTGTTACAGTTTTACTATTGTTAAATGTCGGTGTTTATTTTACCTCAGAGCAAGAAGGTCCTGGGATTAAATCCTGTTTGGCAAGTGTGTTTTTGCATGGAGTTTGTATGTTCTCCTTCAACTTTTGTCAATTTTCTCGAGATGCTTCGGTTTTCTCCCACAGTCCAAAGGCATGCACATTATAACATAATGTTGGCTTTCCAAATTGTCCCAAGGCATGGCATGAATGGAGGTTTGTCACAGAGAACAAGTTAAAAATCATGCATTGCATAAGAAAACACAAAGGGGCTTAAAGCATCATGGGTGCAGAATGGACGAATAAATAAACTAATTTAGTCTTGTCAGAAAACATTTTGATTTAATGACAGTATTCAGTCTTTTTGGGTGAAGTCTATCTGCATGGCACGCTTTGACATGCCAACACTGCCCACTCTTCCTTCCAAAACCATTCCACATCTGTCAAACTCCAAGTGCATAGCCACCTTCATTTTATCCCACAGATTTTGAGTTGGATTTAGCTCTGGCTGGGCCATTGAAACACTTTAATCATCTTCTGATGAAAATATTCCTTTGTTGGATAGGAATATTGATTTGGAATTAGAGTTTGGGTTGTCATCATGCTGAAAGATTAAAATCTTCATCTTTAGCTTTTCAGCACAGACCAAAATTGACTATATGAACTGGAATTTAACTTGAATGCAGGAATTAAGGCCTGTGCTTGGTCATATAAGATCATAACAAAATTTCGCATATGCTTTTGGGAGATTTTCTGTAGGTTTGTGCAAATTTACTCAGGCTTCAATGTTTGTTTTGTAAAATAATAATAATAATAATAATAATAATAATAATAATAATAATAAAAACCAAAGCAAAAAAATAAATAACTTTTAAATATATGAGAAATACATGGGAACTGTCACATGAAGCACACAACCAGCTCCTGTCAGTAGTTCCTGCAGCTTCTTTGACACTTTTTAGATCATGTCTTTTTAGAAACATTGAGGGACATAAAGTTATTTGTATTGTGGTCTATATTATCTACAGTTGATCACTGTGTTATATGTTCAAGTCAATTCAGTTTTAATTGTATAGCTCTTTTTACAATTGACATTGTCAATAAACAAGTAAGTTTTCAGCCTCATCTTAAAAACAGAGACTGTGTCGGAGATTTTGGTTTGTTTTTGTTTTGTGGGTTTCTTATTTTTTGCATAATTAATTGGCCTTGTTTAATTGGCCTTTTACCCCTATTCTTTCTTAATTTTCTTATTTTTTTAATTCGATGAATATTAAAAAAAAATAAAAACTAACAAAAAACAGAAAAAACAAAAACACGATGTATGGAAGCCCCATTAATTGAAGTGCAAAGTAACGAGGGATCCCTGTACAGTATACGTATATATTTATACTGTATTATTCCATCAAGGAAATTATTTTCTTTGCATTTAACATATCTAAAGTGAGCACACACTTCGATCACCTGGGGAGCAGTTGTGGGTTAGGTGCCTTGCTCAATGGCACAACAGCCATTTATGTGGAGGAAGGGAAGTTGTTGTTCAGTCACTGAAAAAACATTTTTCCTACTGGGGCGGGAAACAAACCAACAAACTTTCTGTCCCAAAGTCACTTTTCTAACCATTCGGCTATGATGGTCACAATGCTATCTTACTATAAGTCTGCAAATATTTGTGCGATTATTGTCAGTAATACAAAATTCTATGACTGACAGCTGGGTACAAAATAAAAAAAAAAAAAATAAAAAAAAATAAAAAAAACCAACAACAAAAAACATGATCCCACAGAACTGTTGGCATAGTCGCATACTATAATGCTGCCATTTTTTTTTTATCCGTATTGACCAGCTGGACTTTTCGTTTATAATCATAAAACAATGCCATAAAGGAAACAAATAAATATGCAACAGGGCTATTTGTTGATATAAAAGGCCATGAGATGTTGACTATGAGATGTTATAATAATAAATAAACTGGAGAGACATGTAATCAGTTTTAAATTGGGAGACAAGTTATTTAGCTAAAGACAGCAGTTTGTGAGGTGAGGTAATTTCTGTTGAGAGTGTTTGGTCAGCAACCTCAGCAAAGAGGTCCAGACGTCCCTCTCCCGAGCCACTTCCTCCAACTCTCCCGGGGGGACACCGAGGCGGTCCCAGACAAGCCGAGAGACATAGTCCCTCCAGCGTGTTCTAGGTCGACCCCGGGGTCTCTTCCCGGTTGGACATGCCCGAAACACCACACCAGGGAGGCGTCCGGGGGGCATTCTGACCAGATGCCCGAGCCACCTCAGCTGGCCCCTCTCAATGCGGAGGAGCAGCGGAGCTACTCCGAGCTCTCCCCGGATGGCGAAGCTTCTCACCTTATCTCTAAGGGAGAACCCCGCCACCCGGCGAAGGAAGCTCATTTCAGCCACTTGTATCCGTGATCTTGTTCTTTCGGGCATTACCCAAAGCTCATGACCATAGGTGAGGGTTGTAACGTAGATCAACTAGTAAATTGAGAGCTTTGCCTTGCGGCTCAGCTCCTTCTTCACCACGACGGACCGGTACAGGCACCGCTTAACAGCAGAGGCTGCAGTGATCCGTCTGTCGATCTCTCGCTCCAGCCTTCCCTCACTCGTAAACAAGACCCCAAGATACTTAAACTCCTCCACTCGGGGCAGGACCTCATTCCCGACCCGGAGGGTGCATTCCACCATTGTCCGATTGAGAACCATGGCCTCGGACTTGGAGGTACTGATCTTCATCCCGGCTGCTTCGCACTCAGCTGCGAATCGCTCCAATGAGAGCTGGAGGGTCCGGCTTGATGAAGCCAAGAGGACAACATCATCCGCAAAAAGCAGAGACGATATCCGATGGCCACCAAACCAGAACCCCTCATCGCCTCGACTGCGCCTAGAAATTCTGTCCATAAAGATTATGAACAGAATCGGTGACAAAGGACAGCTTTGGTGGACTCCAACTCCCACTGGAAACGAATCCGACCTGCTGTTACCAATATGGACCAAACTCTGGCTCCGGTGATACAGCGACCGAATAGCTCGTAGCAACAGATCCGGAACGCCGTACTCTCGGAGCATGCCCCACAAGATCGTTCAAGAGACACGGTCGAAAGCCTTCTCCAAATCTACAAAGCACATGTGGACAGATTGGGCAAACTCCCATGCCCCCTCCAGAATCCTGTGGAGCATATAGAGTTGGTCAAGAGTGCTGCGGCCAGGACGAAAACCACATTGTGCCTCCTGAATCCGAGGTTCAACTATTGGTCGGATCCTCCTCTCTAGTACCCCTGCATAGACTTTCCCAGGTAGGCTGAGGAGTGTAATTCCCCAATAATTGGAACACACCCTCTGGTCCCCCTTCTTAAAAATTGGGACCACCACCCCAGTTTGCCAATCCAGAAGTACAGCCCCCGATGACCACGCGATGTTGCAGAGACGTGTCAACCAAGACAGTCCTACAACATCCAGAGCCCTGACATATTCTGGGCGGATCTCGTCTAACCCCGGAGCTCGACCACCGAGGAGCTTTTTGACAACCTCAGTGACCTCCACTCCAGTGATGGGCGGACCCTCACCCGAACCCCCAGGGTCTTCCTCTTCCACGGAGGGCGTGTTGGTGGGATTGAGGAGGCCCTCAAAGTATTCCCTCCACCTCTCAACAACATCCCCAGTCAAGGTAAGCAGCTCCCCATCTCCACTGTAAACAGTGTTTGTAAAGAACTGCTTCCCCCTCCTGAGGTGTCGGATGGTGGCCCAGAACCTTTTTGAGGCCAACCAATAATCACTCTCCAGGTCCTCACCGAACTCCTCCCACGCCCGAGATTTTGCATCTGCGACAGCCTCGGCTGCAGCACGTTTGGCCTGCCGGTACCCGTTTGCTGCCTCAGGAGTCCCACAGTCTAATAAAACCCGATAAGCCTCCTTCTTCAGCTGGACGGCCCCCTTCACCGCAGGTGTCCACCACCGGGTTCAGGGATTACCGCCACGACAAGCACCGACGACCTTACGGCCACAGCTATGGGCTGCCGCCTCAGCAATAAAGGCACGAAACATGGCCCATTTGGATTCCATGTCCCCCGCCTCCTCCGGAACGTGGTTGTAGCTCTGCCGGAGGTAGGAGTTAAAGGCCTCTCGGACAGGGGAGTCAGCCAAACGTTCCCAGCAGACCCTGATTACACGCTTGGGCCTGCCAGGTCTGGAAGGCAACCTCCCCCACCACCGAAGCCAACTCACCAGCAGGTAGTGATCGGTGGACAGCTCAGCTCCTCTTCACCCGAGTGTCCAGAACATATGGTCGCAAGTCCGATGACACGACTACAAAGTCAATCATCGAACTGCGACCTAGGGTGTCCTGGTGCCAAGTGCACTTATGGACACCCTTATGTTCGAACATGGTGTTCGTGATCGACAAACTATGATGAGCACAGAAGTCCAACAACGACACACCATTCGGATTCAGACTGGAGAGGCCGTACCTACCGATCACACCCTTCCAGGTCACACTATCGTTGCCCACATGGGCGTTGAAGTCTCCCAAGACAACGAGCGAGTCTCCCGAGGGAGCGTTCTCCAACACCCCCCCCAAAGACTTCAAAAAAGGTGGGTACTCTGAACTGTCATTTGGTGCATAAGCACAAATAACAGTCAGGACCCGTCCTCCCACCCGAAGACGGAGGGAAGCTACCCTTTCATCAACCGGGGAGAACCCCAACATTTGGGCACTGAGACGGGGGGCAACAAGAATACCCACACCGGCTCGCCGCCTCTCCCCATGAGCAACTCCAGAATAGAAGAAGGTCCAGCCTCTTTCAAGATGTTCCACAGCCCAAGCTATGCGTTGAGGTGAGCCTGACTATATCTTGTCGGTATCTCTCCACCTCACGCACCAAATCAGGCTCCTTTCCCGCCAGAGAGGTGACATTCCATGTCCCGAGGGTCAGAGTAAGTAGCCGAGGATCAGTCCGACAGAACCCATGCCTTTGGCTGCCACCCAACTCACACTGCACCCGACCCCTAAAACTCCTCCCACGGGTGGTGGGTCCATGGGAGAGCGGACCCATGTCTCCTTTTCGGGCTAGGCCCGGCCAGGCTCCATGGGCATAAGCCCGACCACCAGGCGCTCGCCTTCGAGCCCCTCCCCTGGGCCTGGCTCCAGGAGGGAACCCCGGTGACCCGCGTCCGGGCAAGGGAGACTGCTTCAAATGTTTACTCCGAGATGGCATAGGGGTCTTCTGAATAGGGGTCTTCTGAAGAGTTCAAAGATAATAAAATTGGTGTTGTTTGCAGATGACACACACACACACACACACACACACACACACACACACACACACACACACACACACACACACACACACACACACACACACACATACACACACACACACACACACACACACACACACACACACATGTATATATATATATATATATATATATATATATATATATATATATATATATATATATATATATATATATATATATTTTTTTTTTTTTTTTTTTTTTTTTTCTCCTGTAGAAAATTTACAACAACTGCTGCAGGTTATCACTGATGAATTGAGCAAATTAAAGATGTGGTTCAATATAAGTAAATTATCAGTAAATTTGAAAAAAAATGTTATTTGGTTGTTATAGAATTAATACATTATGATTAAAGATACAAATAAATGGTTATGAAATTGAAAGAATTCATTAAAATAAATTTCTTTGAGTAATTGTAGATGGCAGAATCAATTGGAAATCACACATTAAATATTGCATATACAAACTAAAGTATCAAGGTGTATTTCAATATTAAATAAAGCAAAGCATGATCTAGATCATGTCACTTCACATTCTGTACTGTTCATTAGTTTTACTAGTTTTCACTTACTGTGTGGAAGTCTGGGGAAATTATTTAAAAAGTTTGTTTCATTCATTATTAATTCTCCAGAAAAGAGCAATACGAATCATTCATAACCCTGGGTTCCAAGATCAAACAAACACATTATTCTTGAATTCAAAATTATTAAAATTCACAGATCTTGTATCAAACAGTGCAAATAATGTCATTCATTCATTCATTTTCTGAATCGCTTATTCCTAATTAGGGTCACAGGTAGGCTGGTGCCCATCTCAGCGAACTCCGGGCGAGGGTAGCATACACCCTGGGCAGCTCATCAGGCCATCGCACAGCAGCAACACCCTGACAACTATGCAGCTCCGCTGAATTTTGTCAAGAATTTTGTCACTTTATTAATTTGTTCCTCGTATATTATATAAACTAGTCTATATTGTTATTTACTTTATTTAGCCTTGGTTTGTTCTTTTTCTCTTTATTTTTTTGTTAATAATCAGTCCATACATTATCAGAGTTGATAGATACCGGGTGGGAATAAATAAGATTATTCTTCTTCACATTCACTTCCGAATATGGTACAGTTAACAATTTAATTTTTTTATAGTGTTTATCATTACATATTAATATATTACGATCATTACTTTCATTATTCTTACAATTGTTGTTGTTGTCTGTTCTTTTCTTTATTCATTCCTTCAGTTATTTTATGAACTACTTAATCCTAATTAGAGTCACGGGGAGGCTAGTGCCTGTCTTAGCTGACTCTGTATGAGGGCAGAGTACACCCTGGACAGTTTGACAGGCCATTGCAGAGCAGAAACACACTGACGGATATGCAGCTCCTCTTGACGAAATTCAGCAATGGTTCTTTTACATGAACCTCACACCATAGACAGTGAGGGACATGGCTGGCCTTTGATAACCTAGTTAGTTGCACTGGGACAACTCGCTGATTCGAGGCTCCCTGACCTTGGGATCAGTCATCCAGCTGCCTACCACCAGGCCACCACTGCCCATTCTTTATTCATTTTATTTAATTATCTAAGCATCTACTTTGTTATTGTTTACACTATTTATATGCACTGTTTATTGACCACTATTTTTATATATTTGGTATAAATATTAATTAATTCATTCATTCATTCATGCAGAGTTTATATTTTTTGAAGGATGAAAAACAAGCAAGCATAAGGTTTTTTAATAACTTTGAAAAGGACTAAACAAGTGACTATCTCCAGAACAGTAGGTCTTATGTGATGTTCCTTATATGTAGTGCTATGTACCAAAGAAACAAACTGGCAAGAATACCAAAGAGTGCCCATGGTTCATTGACTGAAGGTCAGGTGGATATCGGTAAGCAATATGATATGAATTGTGATTTTCACAATTCCAGAGGCAGATAAATGTCTATACTTCAAGAAAACGCAAGAAAAGCACATTCCATATTGACATATTTTTAAGCTTATTCAATTTTTTGTATGTACTATCAGGAAATTACAAACTGGTTTCCAAAAAAGGTTGGACACTATTGTTTGATTGTTTGATTGTGAATAAAAACTGAATGCAATCATGTGCAAGTGCCAAATTTCAATTTTATTCCGAATAGAACATAGATGACAGGGTCAAAAGTTTAAACTGAGAAAATGTATAATTTTAAGGGAAAAATATGTTCATTTTAAATTTCATGGTGTCAACAAATCTCCAAAAAAGTTGGAACAGGTTGCAATAAGAGGCTGGGAAAGTCAATTGCACTCATAACAAACAACTGGAAGAACAATTACTACTAATGAGGTCCATTGGGAACATGACTGAGTATAAAAAGAGAGCTTCTCAGAGTAGCAGTGTCTCTCAGAAGCAAAAATGGGTGGAGGATCACCAATTCCCCCAATGTTGCACAGAAAGATAGTGGAGCAATATCAGAAAGGTGTTTCCCAGTGAGAAATTGCAAAGAGTTTGAAATGATCATCATCTTCAGTGTGTAACATCATCCAAAGATTCAGAGAATCTGGAACAATCTCTGTGCGTAAGGGTCAAGGCCAAAAAAAACCATACTGGATGCCCGTGATCTTCGGGCCCTAAAACGGCACTGCACCACAAACAGGAATGCTACTGTAAGGGAAATCACAGAATGGACTCAGCAATACTTCCAGAAACTATTGTTGGTGAATACAATCCACCGTGCCATCCATCGTTGCCAACTGAAACTCTCAAGTACAAAAAAGAAGCCATTTCTAAACAGGACCCAGAAGTGCAGGTGTTTTCTCTGGGCCAGGGGTCATTTAAAGAGGAGTGTGGCAAAGTGGAAAACTGTTCTGTGTACTGGGATGCCGTGTCAGTCGCACTAAAGAGGACAAGGACAACCCAAGTTGTTATCAGCGCTCAGTTCAGAAGCCTGCATCTGTGATGTTATGAAGTTGCATGAGTGCGTGTGGCATGGGCAGCTTGAACATCTGGAAAGGCACCATCAATGCAGAAAGGTATATTCAGGTTCTAGAACAACATATGCTCCCATCTAGAACTCGTCTCTTTCACAGAAGACCTTGCAATTTTCAACATGATAATGCCAGACCACGTGCAGCATTAATTATAACATCATGGCTGCGTAGGAAAAGGATCCGGGTATTAAAATGGCCAGTCTGCAGTCCAGATCTTTTACCTATAGAGAACATTTGGTGCATCATAAAGAGGAAGGTGCAACAAAGAAGACCCAAGACAGTTGAACAGTTCAAGGTCTGTATTAGACAAGAATTGGACAGCATTCCTATTTCTAAACTTGAGAAACTTGTCTCCTCAGTCCCCAGACGTTTACAGACTGTTGTAAGAAGAAGAGGGGATGTCTCCCAGTGGTGAAAATGGCCTTGTCCCAATGTTTTTGAGATTTGTTGACACCCTGAAATTTAAAATCAACATATTTTTCCCTTAAAATGAGACCAAGGTTGGGGGTTAAAGTCCCACTCTCCCCAAGGTTGTCACCCCCCCCAGTGCACTAACTGGGTTATCAAAGGTCAGTCATGTCTCCCACTGTCCATGGTGAAAGGTTGATGGAAAAGAACCATTGCTGATTTTCAACAAGAGGAGCTGCATAGCCTTCAGCGTGTTTCTGCCCTGTGACAGCCTGGAGCTGTCCAGGGTGTACTCTGCCCTCGCTCGGAGTTGGCTGGGATGGGCACCAGCCTCCCCGCAACCCTAATAAGGATCAAGCAGTTACAGAAAATGAAGGAATGAATTTTTGTATAACCCCCTTCCCAATTAAATCATAGCCAATTCCCACCAATTAAGTATTTCTTTCCTATCACATGACCACCACCAACAACAACTAGGGAGGGGCTTAAAGCACATGCTCCTTCCACATATAAAAGGGCAGCCTCACTCGGAGGGAAAGCAATGTCTTCCCTTTTGTATTCCTGACCTCACAGACACCAATGATTGACTGGTAATGTCTGTGAGTTACAGGGAGATGGATGTATGTCCCAGCTGCAGATGGCTGCATGAATCAACTTGGATTCTTGCGATCTCAAGGATGATTGTTGCAAACATTGCCGATGTGCTACTCGGGAGCCCATATGACAGTCATATTTTAAGCAGGATAATGACCATTTAAAAACTGTGAATTTTTGTTTGCTTTTTGGATTTAAGCACTATCCATTCCATAATGAACATTTATGGCATTTGATGGACTCCCTTATGCAGGACAACTTACATCTATTATTTTTATACACCTGAGAAAGTGAGGATTAGGGCCTGGCTCAGAGGCCCAACAGTATAAACTTAGTGGTACCATGGCTTGAACATCCAACCTTCAGCTGGATAAGTCAGAGCCTTAAACACTGAGCCAAACTCTCCCGGTGTATTGTCATCTTACTAGTGGATTACTTGATTTATTTATTTATGGGTTTTTTCTTCTTTTTTTTTTTGCTGAGACTCATTTGTTCAGTGCAGTGAGTGGGTCATTATTATGGTTCTGTTATCAGCAACTTGAGTATTTTGAACTAAATTTTGCGATACCTTTTATTTACAAATATGGTCCATGATACTTTTATCATTCACACACATCTATTTTCCTCACAAATAAGAATGAAACAGTTGACTTCTCAGGCCTTGTGATGTGTCAGTTCTGAGGTGTCTGAATGTTGTATGATTAAGGTTTATGTTGGATGATCCACTTCTGTGTAGGTTTTTATCCAGCCTATCTAGCAATCATCAGGGCTTGGAGATATTTACATTTGTGGTCAGCAACTCAACAACGTTCTTAAAATGGCTCCAGCTCACACCCCAACCATTCAGTAGAATTCCACTAGACATACACCTTATAGTGCATGAGTCTGTGTATGTGTGTATGGAATGTCAGCAGATATGATTTACTGGCTGCATTAATTCAACAATTCAGTTCCTGCTAGAGGCCAGGGTTAACCAGGCAACGGGGCTTTCAGTACAACCACTCAACTGTCAGAAACTGTTCTCTTAGCTGTTCCTGAGACTAATGTGGACGTTCTTGAAGTGGTTTCTGAGTCAGTGCTTGTGGAAGCAAGTGTCCACACCAGAAAGCATACCAGAATGCATGCCACAAGCCAGAACCCACATCAGGGTCCAAGTCAGAGTCCACTCCAGGGTTTACTCCAGGTAAACCAACACCCAGAGGATGGTTTTGGTGCTCTGGAACTAGTACCCTTTGGGGGTTCTCTCATGGTTTTCCTCCTTTCAACACTGTATACCATGCATGCCTGACTGATATTGGTTTTTTTCCGCCTACTGTTATTACATGTACATATGCCTGGTTTGTTCACAAACATTTTTATATGATTCTACATATTTGTATCTAATCGTTACTTCAACCACACTGTGCTGTGACAGGTGTAAACGTTTTTCATAATCTGAGCACATTCACCACAAGAGACTTTCATTATTATTTTATTTTAATGTTCATTTTCCTTTACATCTGTATTATAATAATGATAATGTATGTTATCTCCAATTCATCTGATAAGAGATAATGAGATCTGAAAGAAATGCAATGGCTCACCGTAAAGACATTCTAGCTTTGTGAGACTCCAATATAATGATAAATACATGTACTAAAGGATTCGCAATTAAATTTTATTTGATTGTTTATTTATTTATTTTATTTATTTTTTTTTGGAGGGGTTGCATGCCTCACTTTGTACCATATTATCTTTGCATTTCCTGAAAAATAATTGGTAAGGTAGTATCCAAACAATTCGATATGGAACTAATCGATCAACTGTAGAATGAAGATATAATATTTATAAGATAGTGACAATGTCAGTTATTTAAATGAATTTATTCTATTGGTTCTCCTAGCCGAAATATATTAATGCACCATGAGTAAACCGGGATGAGTCCTTTTTAAAGCCCATTGAAGGAGAATAATCACAGGACTGTGTAAGAAACTTTAATGTGTATGATTGATCCTATTTATTCTAGCTCTTCAAGTGCTTGCAGATGAAGAGGTTTGACTGTTCATGCCACAGCAATAAGAGATGCATGGCTTTTTGGGCATTGCATTCAAAGTATCCACTGATCCTTGTCATCCTCATGGAGATTCAGCAGCACCGTAGCAATTCATCCATGCCTTGACTCAAAGATCGAGGGTTTGTACTTGATTCAAGCCGGATATGATTAAATCTCAACACCAGCTAACAGTAGCATTAAAATACTAGCAGGATGTGTATGTGTGCGTGCGTGTGTGTGTGTGTGTGTGTATGTGTGTGTGTTTGCATACAAAGAAAAAAAATATCAAAAAGAAAAACAAACTTTATTCTTTATTCTCCCTACTTTTTTCTGTTATCAGTCAGGTGTATTTGTAGACATGGTGGTGCAAAGAGTCATTCATTTTCTGAACTGCTTAATCCTAATTAGGGTCGTGGGAAGGCTGGTGCCCCTCTCAGCTGACTCTGGTGAGGGCAGGATACACCCTTTACAGCTCGCCAGGCCATCGCAGAGCCAACACTCATACAACCATTCATACTCTCACTCACACCTAGGGCTGATTTGGAACAGCCAGTTAACCTACTGTGCATGTTTTTGGACTGTGGGATGAAACCAGAGAGCCTGGAGGAACCCACGCAAGCACAGGGAGAACATGCAAACTCCACACAGAAACGCCCAGGCTGGGAATCAAACCCAGGACCTTTTTTGCTGTGAGGCGGACGTGCTAACCACTACACCACTGTGCCGCAGGGTGCTGAGTAAAAAAGTAATTGTTTGTATTACACATTAGCAATTGAAGGGGCAGTGATGGTGGTGTGATTAAGGCGATGGGTTACTGATCCCCAGGTCAGTGGTTCGGTCAACACTATCAGCATTTTTTGGCCCTTGAGCAAGGCCCTTAATCCTCGATTGCTCAGTTGTATAAACTGATAATTGTGAGTTGCTCCGGATAAAAGCTTTTGCCAAATGTTGTAAATGAAAATGATGCAAATGTGGCATGTCAATGAGTCAATTCTTCATGTTACATAGAAAAAGTAATTAAAATCAGGGAGAGCTGGAGTTATGGAGGGAAAAAGGAAAACATCAAAAGATAAACAGAAAGGGGACATATTAGTATTCACCATCTCCCCACCTTAACTGTATTTTTATTTATAGATTTTTTTTTACATTTATTCATACTTTGAATGGGTATATGGGAGCAATTGTAAAATACAATTACATAATTGAACCCTTCTTCTATTGTGACCAGGTTCAGCCTCTTTAGCCTCTGTCATTTCCATTGCATTCACAAATATATTGACTGATGACAGAAGTGTGCTGTGAAGATGGAAAGAGTACTTTGAAGAGCTGATGAATGAGGAAAATGAGAGAGAGAGAGAAAAGAGTAGAAGAGGTGACCTTTGAGGACCAGGAGGTAGCAAAAATTAGTGAAGGTGAGGTGAGGAGGCCATTGAAGAGGATGAAGAGTGGAAAGGCAGTTGGTCCTGATGACATACCGGTGGAGGTATGGAAGTGTCTAGGAGAGGTAGCAGTAGATTTTCTGACAAGAACATTCAACAAGGTCTTAGAAAGTGAGAGGATGCCGGAGGAATGGAGGCGTGTGATGGTGCCCATTTTTAAGGACAAGGGAAACATGCAGGGTTGTGGCAACTACAAAGGGATAAAGTTGATGAGCCATACGATGAAGTTATGGGAAAGAATAGTGGAAGCTAGACTAAGGGCAGAGGTCAGCATTTGTGAACAACAGTTTGGTTTCATGCCAAGAAAGAGCACCACAGATGCAGTGTGTGCTTTGAGGATGTTAATAGGGAAGTACAGAGAAGGTCAGAAGGAGCTGCATTGTGCCTTTGTGGATCTGGAGAAAGCATATGTCAGGGTATCGGGAGAGGAACTGTGGTATTGCATGAGGAAGTCTGGAGTGGCAGAGAAGTATGTTAGAGTGGTGCAGGACATGTATGAGAGATGTCAGACAGTGGTGAGGTGTGCTGTTGGTGTGAGTGGGTGGAGGTGGGTTTACTATGGTGATGAACAGGCTGACAGGCGAGGTTAGATAAGAATCTCCATGGACTATAATGTTTGCAGATGACATTGTGATCTGTAGTGACAGCAGAGAAAAAGTGCAGGAAAATCTAGAGAGTGGAGGTATGCCCTGGAAAGGAGAGGAATGAAGGTTAGCCTCAGTAAGACAGAATACATGTTTGTGAACGACAAGGACCCAAGAGGAACGGTGAGGCTACATGGGGCAGAGATAAAGAAGGTGGAGGATTTTAAGTACTTAGGCTCAACTATCCAGAGCAATGGAGAGTGTGGAAAAGAGGTGAAGAAGCGTGTGCAGGCAGGTTGGAATGGTTGGAGAAAAGTGTCTGGTGTGATATGTGAAAGGAAGGTATCGGCACGAATGAAAGGAAAAGTGTACACGACGGTGTTGAGGCCAGCGATGTTGAATGGTTTAGAAACAGTGGCGCTGGGGAAAAGACAGTAGGCAGAGCTGGAGGTAGCACAGATGAAAATGTTGAGGTTCTCTTTGGGAGTAACGAGGATGGATAGGATCAGGAATGAGTACATCAGAGGGACAGCACATGTAAGAGGTTTTGGAGACAAACTCAGAGAGGCAAGATTGAGATGGTTTGGACATGTACAGAGGAGGGATAGTGAATATATTGGTAGTAGAATGCTGAGGTTGGAACTACCAGGCAGAAGGCCCAGAGGAAGACCAAAGAGAAGATTCATGGATGTGGTGAAGGAGGACATGAAGGTAGTTGGAAGAAGATGCAGAGGATAGAGTGAGATGGAGGCAGATGATTTGCTGTTGCGACCCCTGAAGGGAAAAGTCGAAAGGAAAAGAAGAAGATTTCAATTACATTCACAATTTGAGCAGAAGGGTTATTATGACAATAACATAATAATATGACACGGAGTATTAGAATTTAAGTTCATACCTCCTGATTCAAAAATATTTCCGCTTAGTATGGAATTTCAGTGCAATCTTAAAAGTACAATAGTGTAACTGTATGAGCTGAATAAAAATGTACAGCAAAAATAAGTTAAGTCATCATCATCATCATCATCATCATCATCATCAGCATCATCATTGTTGTCATCTTATTCCGCCTAATCTGGGGTTGGGTCATGGGGGTTGCAGCCTAAGCAGTTAAGCCACTAACTCCAGCTCTTCCAGGGATGCCATGGCATTCCCAGACCAGCTGAGAGACAGAGTCCTTCCAGCTTGTTTTGGGTAAGCTCCGGGGTTTCCTCCTCGTTGAACATGCCTGAAACATCACATGAGGTAGGCATTTGGGAAGCATTCTTACCAGATGCCCAAGCCATCTCAGCTGGCTCCTCTGAATTGGAAGGAGCACCAGTTCTACTTTGAGCTCCTCCCAGAGAACTGAGCTTCTCACCCTATCTCTGAGGGAGAGCACCACCACCATGTGAAGGAAGCTTATTTTAGCCACGTATATAAAAGGGGAAAAGCCGAAAGGAAGACAGACACATTCATGATTCTGTTCTTTCAGCCACTACCCAAAGTGTATGACCATAAGTGAAGGCTGACTGGTAAATTGAAAGTTTTGATATACGGCTCAGATCTGTCTTCACCATGATGGACCGGGACAAGCTCAACTTTATAGTGGAGGCTGTACTGATGCGCCTTTCAATCTCCCGTTCCATTCGTTCATCACCCGTGAACAAGACAACAAGATACTGAAACTCCTCCACTTTTGGCAGGCCCTCATTCTAGATCTGGAGGATGCATTTCCAGCTAAGAACCATGGCTTCAGATTCAGAGGTGCTGATTCTCATCCTGGCTACTTCATATCCAGCTGTGAATCACTCCAAAGAGAGCTTGAGGATCCAGTTTGATGAAGTCAGAAGGACAGTATCATCTGCAAAAATCAGAGGTGAAATCTTATGGCCATCAAACCAGATCCGCTCAACATCTCGGATGCACATAGAATTTCTATTCGTTAAAATTATAAACAGAACCGGTGACAAAGGACAGCCTTGGCAGATTTAAAAACCTCACTGGAAATGAGTTCAACTTGTTGTTACCAATGTGGATCAAGCTCTAGTTTAATACGTCTTGTGTGTGTGTGTGTGTGTGTGCATACCAGTGGTAGAATTCCTAGAGCTACTGACTGTGCAAAACATACGTGTATTCTGGAATACGTACAGGCATTCAAATGTTTCCACCTACACCTTCAAATGAAGTGGTCCTCAGATCACCTCATGCCATAAAACATTTATTCATATTATATTATATAAAGCATATTCATTTTATTCACCCATAAAATTTTGCATCTTATGCTATGGATCATTATTGCAAATCTGGATTTGACCGTGCCATCTCATCAGGCGACAGAAATCTGAGTGGCTAACTATAAATATGATCTATAATCCAGACAATTCCCACGTTTAAATTCTGAACCATTTTCCTTAAGTGCAACCAAATTTTTACTTAGCCATAAACATGGCATTTTATCTTCACCTATAAACCTCAAACATTTTTCCCCTTTGAAATGACTTGTTAGTCATTTTTTAAATTTCTTGGTTTGTATTTTGTTTTAATCCCTAAAACGGATTAAATGAAAAGGGTTTTATTGGGTGAAATTGCACCAGCTTTTCTTGGTTATAGAATAGGTATGTTGGTATTTTTCTAAAAATAAAATAAAATAAAAAATAGCTGTGAATTATTCATGTGCAGGCATTGTGTTGATTTAATTGATTGTGAACTCCATATTGCTGCCCTAAAAAAAGACATTCTGTAAGCAGGTCAGACAGCAGGAACCTATAAGTAACCTATAAGTAAGCTATACTTTGGCCTTTCCACTACAAAATTTGATCACACATATACACACACATACATCTTCTTCCTAGCATCTCAGAATGAGATTGTACTGCAAAAGCTTTCTGATATTTTTTATTTTCTTTCCGCTCCTCATACTTTTTTTTTCTTGTTGTTGCTGCTTCGTTCACCCCATCAAACCTTGTTTTGTTGCTTCCCAACAAGAGAACCAAATTTATGTCACCTACACACACACACACACACACACACACACACACACACACACACACACACACACACACACACACACACACACACACACACACACACACAAAGAGAATTTGTCTCTGAGACTGACATCTTCAAAAATTGCTTCTCTCATTTGATACCCAAAGAGAAACTTCATGGTTTCATTCACTGTTCTCTTCATGACTAAGTCAACAGTTACCACTTGATTTTCCCATGGAAACAATGAAAATGTATGCAGATGGTGGGACCTTGTGGGCCTTGCACGCTCATGCTAGCTGAACTGCTTGCAGAGAAACTTGCACTCAAAATGAGTTTATGCAGACGCACAAGGAGCAAGGTGAAAGCCTATGCATTTCCTAGAGAAGGAACACCTCTGCAATGGGCTGTTGATGTGATACTCTGAGGATATCTCGGCCAAAAAGGCCCCTGGATGCAGCCCCAGGCATTCCTGAGGGGCAGCTCAGTTTCCATGGGGATTTGGACCATCGGATACATAGGTGAGATAGCAGAATAGATCCAACTAAAAAAGACCCATGCACCTGGAGTTCCCTGGTGATTTTGGCTGTGTTGAAACTGCTTGACAGGAAAACAACACTGCGGTGCCTGCTGTGCAGTTTTCTTTGCACAGCAGAGTGTTAATGGAGGTTAGGAATAGATGCTGACTTTGGGAACATCCACTGGAATTAAGCTCGTGTTATTTTTCTTGTAGCTGTGGTTTAAGAATTGTACCTCTCTCCCTGTGTTCTGAATTTTTGAGGAATCATAGGTCATGGTTTCAACATAAGTTCAATATTATAAAGTCAATCTTATGTGGAATGCCTTTCCATCTGAAGTGTTGCTTTGAATAATAGATATATCGATATATATGGAATGCCTTTTAGGGAGGACAGTGGATAAGGTGCTGGATTACCGATCCTAATGTCAAGGGTTCAAAGCCCCAATGTCATCGTTTGTCACTGTCCCCCCAGTGCAACTAATTGGGTTATCAAAGGCCGACCATGTCTCTCACTGTCTATGGTGTGAGACATGTAACAGAACCATCGCTGACTTTTATTAAAAGTAGGCTTCACAGCCATCAGCGTATTTTTTCCATGCAATGGCCTGGTGAGCCATCCAGGATGTACTCTGTCCTCGCCCAGAGACTGTTGAGATGGGCACCAGCCTCCCCGTGGCTCCTATTTAGGATTAAGCAGTTCAGAAAGTGAATGAATGAATGAATGAATGCCTTTTACCTGAATTATACAAGAAAAATACATTGCTTTGAATTACACACACACACACACACACACACACACACACACACACACACACACACACACATGTATATATATATATATATATATATATATATATATATATATATATATATATATATATATATATATATATTCTTCTTTTTCTTTTGGCTGTTCCCTTCAGGGGTCGCCACAGCAAATGATCTGCCTCCATCTCTCCCTATCCTCTGCATCTTCAACTCTTACTCCAACGACCTTCATGTCCGCCTTCACCACATCCATAAATCTTCTCTTTGGTCTTCCTCTGGGTCTTCTGCCTGGTAGTTCCAACCTCAGCATCCTACTACCAATATACTCACTACCCCTCCTCTGTACATGTCCAAACCATCTCAATCTGGCTTCTCTGACTTTGTCTCCAAAACATCTAACATGTGCTGTCCCTCTGATGTACTCGTTTCTGATACTATCCATCCTCGTTACTCCCAAAGAGAACCTCGACATTTTCATCTCTGCTACCTCCAGCTCTGCCTCCTGTCTTTTCCCCAGGGCCACTGTCTCTAAACCATACAACATCGCTGGCCTCATCACCATCTTGTACACTTTTTCTTCATTCTTGCCGATACTCTCCTATCACACATCACACCAGACACTTTTCTCCATCCATTCCAACCTGCCTGTACGCGCTTCTTCACCTCTTTTCCACACTCTCCATTGCTCTTGGTTGTTGAGCCTAAGTACTTAAAATCCTCCACCTTCCTTATCTCTGCCCCCTGTAACCTCACCATTCCTCTTGGGTCCTTGTCGTTCATGCACATGTATTCTGTCTTACTGAGACTAACCTTCATTCCCCTCCTTTCCAGGGCATACCTCCACCTCTCTAGGTTTTCCTCCACTTGTTCTCTGCTCTCACTAAAGATCAAGATGTCATCTGCAAACATCATAGTCCATGGAGATTCTTGTCTCACCTCGTCTGTCAGCCTGTCCATGACCATAGCAACCAAGAAGGGGCTGAGAGCTGACTCTTGATGCAGTCCCACCTCAACCTTGAACTCTTCTGTCACACCGACAGCACACCTCACCACTGTCTTACATCTCTCATACATGTCCTGCACCACTCTAACATAATTCTCTGCCACTCCAGACTTCCTCATACAATACCACAGTTCTTCTCTCGGCAACCTGTCATATGCTTTCTCCAGATCCACAAAAGCACAATGCAGCTCCTTCTGACCTTCTCTGTACTTCTCTATTAACATCCTCAAAGCAAACACTGCATCTGTGGTGCTCTTTCTTGGCATGAAACCAAACTGTTGTTCACAAATGCTGACCTCTGCCCTTAGTCTAGCTTCCACTATTCTTTCCCATAACTTCATTGTATGGCTCATCAACTTTATCCCTCTGTAGTTGCCACAACTCTGTACATCTCCCTTGTTCTTAAAAATGGGCACCAGCACACTTCTCCTCCATTTCTCCGGCATCTGCTCACTTTCTAAGACCTTGTTGAATATTCTTGTCAGAAAATCTACTGCTACCTCCCCTAGACACTTCCATACCTCAACTGGTATGTCATCAGGACCAACTGCCTTTCCACTCTTCATCCTCTTCAATGGCCCTCCTCACTTCTCCCTTACTAATCTTTGCTACTTCCTGGTCCTCAATGGTCACCCCTCCTACTCTTTTTTCTCTCTCATTTTCCTCATTCATCAGCTCTTCAAAGTACTCTTTCCATCTTCCCAGCACATTTCTGTCATCAGTCAATACATTTCCCTCTCTGTCCTTTATCACTCTAACTTGCTGCACGTCTTTCCCATCTCTATTTCTCTGCTGTGCTAACCTGTATAAATCAGTCCCTACTCTCAGTCCAAAGCTCACGCCTTTCCTCTTCTCTCTCTACCTACGGACACGCCTCCCGCCTCTCCTTCTTCGACGTCTTCGACCAACAGTAGTCCAATTTCCATCAGCACCCTGTTGGTTGACAGCACTGATGGCGGTCGTTGTTAACCCGGGCCTCGACCGATCCGGTATGAATTTTGTTTTGACCATTTGCATTTTTAATGTGGCAGAAGTTTTACGCCGGATGCCCGTCCTGTCGCAACCCTCTGCATTTATCCGGACTTGGGACCGGCATAAGGGGGAGAGACACTATATATATATATATATATATATATATATATATATATATATATATATATATATATATATATATATATATATATATATATATATATATACATATATATATACAGTCAGCCCTCATCTTATGAAATTAATTATCCCAGAGCGTTTTTCGTTCCCTGGATTTTTTGTAAGTAGAGGTGCATTTTACATGTAAAACGTGAAAAACGTGTGATTTGTTCCAAGGCTCCCAAGACTACCCCATAAACCCTTTAAAAAGTTTAATGTACACCAATTTTATATGAAATATGTATGAAATATGTGTTAAAAGTAAAATATTTATTAAACCATTTAAACATTTATTAAAATATTAAACAATTTTATTAACATATTTATTAATTCAACTATTATGAAACATTTTTTTATTAACCATTTCTTTATTAACTAAACCAAACAATATTAAACATTAAACCGTTTGTATTAACCAATTTTTTATTAACCAAACCAAAAATATTAAACATTATTAAACATTTGTGATGCGCTGCGCCAAGTGCGGGTGGTGTCGAGGCTGACACAGGAGCTTTTGGGGCGGAAAATGACTTGTCCGGACTTCCGATCTGTCAAGCAGGTAAGTGCGCTTTGAACTTGTTTAGTACTCAACATTCACTTGTTTGTTTGAGGGATCGGAGGTCCGGATGAGCTGCTTCCTGTCTTGGGGCTCCGATATCGGTTGTGATGCCGCCCACTCTCGGGGGAGTGCGCCACAAATGTTTAATCATGTTTAATATTTTTTAACATTTGTGGCGCGCTCCGTGGCACACTCCGCCGAATGCAGGCGGCGTCGCAGCCAACGTCAGAGCGTTTGAGCTTTTCTGTACCGATGTTTTATAGTTTTTTTAATGCTTATTTATCAAATAGTGCATAACGATATCTAACCCATGGTAATGACTAAAGTCTGACTTAATATAAGGATTTTTCAGTGTCATCAATTTTGAGTGTTAAAAATGGCTAAAATTAAAGAAAACTAACAAGTTTCTTCTGAAACGTCTTCCAAAACATATCTTCACATCGAGTCAACTGAAGCATTGTAATTGGTGGTGTGATGCAATGTACTCTTAGAGCTAATCTAGGAATCATTCTCAGTGAAGCACCTATAACTTTGCCTACAAAAAGTAGCTCTGCTGGGTATTTATAGATGAGTCTCCTGTCTCATCAGAACTTATCCTGGCAACTAGGAGTTCAAGTCTACTTGGATGAAATGCTATTGTATCGCAGGTCACCTTTCCATTATTTTTACATTTACATTTATTTTTCTGGGTGGCCAGAGGCACAATTGTGATTGAGACTTTGCCCAGAGGTCTTAACGTGATGGGAGTCTGATGGAGATTCATGCCCATGACCTCATGGTCATGCACCCTAACCACTACACCACCATGTCTCATTATTTTGCATCCTCTAACATCTGTCCAGTGTACATACAATTGATTTCCTCTGCAGTACCATCCTTTGTATTCAACATCTTGTAGTTTTGGATAAAGGGGGTCAGGGACAAGGTGGGTGAGGAGGGAGTGAGGTGTGCTACTGCAGGCTGCTGTTCATAAAGGAGAGTGTTTATTCCCAATTTTTTATCTCTTTGATAAAGCTCAGACTCCCCATTCCACCCTTCCATGCTTGGGCCGATAAGGCCATAGAGGAAACAGGCTTTGAGATATATACTGGTGTCCTGATTCTCTCTCTCTCTCTCTCTCTCTCTCTCTCTCTCTCTCTCTCACACACACACACTCTTTCTCTCTCTCTCTCTCTCTCTCTCTCTCTCTCTCTCTCTCTCTCTCTCTCTCTCTCTCTCTGATAAGATTCATGAGAGCACTAAAATGCTCGAGGAGAACACAGCACTTTCTGTATGGCTGCAGTCTGGTTGGAATTTCTGATGAAAGAAGTCATATATTTGGGCAAGACTTATAACTAAGATAGGTGGAGGAAAGACAGCTTGCTTAGTGGACTAAAAATATCCCGGCTTTCTTGGCCTACAATAAGAGGTACACTTATGCAAATAATAACATCTTGATACATGGTATATTAATCAGAATCAGAAGATTTTATTGATCTGGGAGGAAATTGTGTACACACTGTCGTGCCATAGTAAGTAATGAGATTAAGATAAAGATAAAAGTCTGAATATAGAGAAAAAACAAATCTACACACACACACACACACACAAATATAAATATATATATATATATATATATATATATATATATATATATATATATATATATATATTCAGGTGTCGCCACAGCAAATCATCCGCCTCCATCTCACCCTGTCCTCTGCATCTTCTTTTCTGACTCCAACGACCTTCATGTCTTCCTTCACCACATCCATAAATCTCTTCTTTGGTCTTCCTCGAGGCCTTCTGCCTGGTAGTTCCAACCTCAGCATCCTACTGCCAATATACTCACCATCCCTCCACTGTACATGTCCAAACCATCTCAATCTAGCCTCTCTGACTTTGTTTCCAAAACATCTTACGTGGGCTGTCCCACTGATATATTCATTTCTGATCCTATCCATCCTCGTTACTCCCAGAGAGAATCTCAACATTTTCATCTCCGCTACCTCCAGCTCTGCCTCCTGCCTTTTCCACATCGCTGGCCTCACCACCGTCTTGTACACTTTTCCCTTCATTCTTGCTGACACTCTTCTATCGCACATCACACCGGACACTTTTCTCCAACCATTCCAGCCTGCCTGCACATGCTTCTTCACCTCTTTTCCACACTCTCCATTGCTCTGGATTGTGGAGCTTAAGTACTTAAAAGCCTCCACCTTCGTTATCTCTGCTCCCTGTAACATCACTGTTCCTCCTGGGTCCTTCTCATTCACACACTTGTATTCTGATTTTCTGAGGCTAACCTTCATTCCTCTCCTTTCCAGGGCATACCTCCACCTCTCTAGATTTTCCTGCACTTGTTCTCTGTTCTCACTACAGATCACAATGTCATCTGCAGACATCATAGTCCATGGAGATTCTTGTCTCACCTCGTCTGTCTGACCCTTGATGCAGTCCCACCTCCACCTTGAATCCATCGGTCACACCGACAGCACACCTCACCACTGTCTTACATCTCTCATATGTATGCCTGCACCACTCTAACATACTTCTCTGCCACTCCAGACTTCCTCATGCAATACCACAGTTCTTCTCTTGGCACCCTGTCATATGCTTTTCCAGATCCACAAAGGCAAAATGTAGCTCCCTCTGACCTTCTCTGTACTTCTCTATTAACATCCTCAAAGCAAACATTGCATCTGTGGTGCTCTTTCTTGGCATGAAACCAAACTGTTGTTCACAAATGCTGACCTCTGCCTCTTAGTCTAGCTTCCACTATTCTTTCTCATAACTTCATCGTATGGCTCATCAACTTTATCCCTCTGTAGTTGCTGCAACTCTGCACGTCTCCCTTGTTCTTAAAAATAGGCACCAGCACACTTCTCCTCCACTCCTCCGGCATCTGCTCACTCTCTAGTACCTTGTTGAATGTTCTTGTCAGAAAATCTACTGCTACCTCTCCTAGACACTTCCATACCTCCACAGGTATATCATCAGAACCAACTGCCTTTCCATTCTTCATCCTCTTCAATGCCCTTCTCACTTCACCCTTACTTATCTTTGCTACATCCTGCTCCTCAATGGTCACCTCTTCTACTCTTTTTTCGCTCTCATTTTCCTCATTCATCAGCTCTTTAAAGTACTCTTTCCATCTTCCCAGCACACTTCTGTCATCAGTCAATACATTTCCCTCTCTGTCCTTTATCAATCTAACTTGCTGCACGTCCCCTCCTTGAATCGCCACCTTATCGTGGTGGAGGGGTTTGCGTGATCGAATGATCCTAGGAGCTATGTTGTCGGGGGCAAATGCCCCTGGTAGGGTCACCCAAGGCAAACAGGTCCGGGGTGAAGGTCCAGACAAAGTGCGATTCCAAACAAACCCCTAAGACACGAGACAACATAGGAATCAGTCTCCCTTGCTCGGACGCGGGTCACCGGGGTTCCCTCCTGGAGCGAGGCCCAGGGGAGGGGCTCGAAGGCGAGCGCCTGGTGGTCGGGCTTATTCCCATGGAGCCTGGCCGGGCCCAGCCCGAAAAGGAGACATGGGTCCGCCCTCCCATGGACCCACCACCCGTGGGAGGAGTTTTAGGGGTCGGGTGCAGTGTGAGTTGGGTGGCAGCCAAAGGCATGGGTTCTGTCGGACTGATCCTCAGCTACTTACTCTGACCTTCGGGACATGGAATGTCACCTCTCTGGTGGGAAAGGAGCCTGATTTGGTGCGTGAGGTGGAGAGATACCGACTAGATATAGTTCGGCTCACCTCAACGCATAGCTTGGGCTCTGGAACCATCCATCTCGAAAGAGGCTGGACCTTCTTCTATTCTGGAGTTGCTCATGGGGAGAGGCGGCGAGCCGGTGTAGGTATTCTTGTTGCCCCCCGTCTTGTTGGGGTTCTCCCCGGTTGACGAAAGGGTAGCTTCCCTCCGTCTTCGGGTGGGGGGACGGGTCCTGACTGTTATTTGTGCTTATGCACCAAATGACAGTTCAGAGTACCCACCCTTTTTGGAGTCTTTGGGGGGGGTGTTGGAGAAACGCTCCCTCGGGAGACTCACTCGTTGTCTTGGGAGACTTCAACGCCCATGTGGGCAACGATAGTGTGACCTGGAAGGGTGTGATCGGTAGGTACGGCCTCTCCAGTCTGAATCCGAATGGTGTGTCGTTGTTGGACTTCTGTGCTCATCATAGTTTGTCGTCGGTGCTTGTCGTGGCGGTAATCCCCGAACCCGGTGGTGGACACCTGCGGTGAAGGGGGCCGTCCAGCTGAAGAAGGAGGCCTATCGGGTTTTATTAGCCTGTGGGACTCCTGAGGCAGCAAACGGGTACCGGCAGGACAAACGTGCTGCAGCCGAGGCTGTCGCAGATGCAAAATCTCCGGCGTGGGAGGAGTTCGGTGAGGGCCTGGAGAGTGATTATCGGTTGGCCTCAAAAAGGTTCTGGGCCACCATCCGACGCCTCAGGTGGGGGAAGCAGTTCTTCACAAACACTGTTTACGGTGGAGGTGGGGAACTGCTTACCTTGACTGGGGATGTTGTTGAGAGGTGGAGGGAATACTTTGAGGACCTTCTCAATCCCACCAACACGCCCTCCGTGGAAGAGGAAGACCCTGGGGGTTCGGGTGAGGGTCCGCCCATCACTGGAGTGGAGGTCACTGAGGTTGTCAAAAAGCTCCCCGGTGGTCGAGCTCCGGGGTTGGACGAGATCCGCCCATAATATCTCAGGGCTCTGGATGTTGTAGGACTGTCTTGGTTGACACGTCTCTGCAACATCACGTGGTCATCGGGGGCTGTACCTCTGGATTGGCAAACTGGGGTGGAGATCCCAATTTTTAAGAAGGGGGACCGGAGGGTGTGTTCCAATTATCAGGGAATTACACTCCTCAGCCTACCTGGAAAAGTCTATGCAGGGGTACTAGAGAGGAGGATCCGACCGATAGTCGAACCTCGGATTCAGGAGGAACAATGTGGTTTTCGTCCTGGCCGCAGCACTCTTGACCAACTCTATACGCTCCACAGGATTCTGGAGGGGGCATGGGAGTTTGCCCAATCTGTCCACATGTGTTTTGTGGATTTGGAGAAGGCTTTTGACCGTGTCCCTCGAAAGATCTTGTGGGGCGTGCTCCGAGAATACGGCGTTCCGGATCCGTTGCTACGAGCTATTTGGTCGCTGTATCACCGGAGCCAGAGTTTGGTCCGTATTGGTAACAGCAGGTCGGATTCGTTTCCAGTGGGAGTTGGAGTCCGCCAAGGCTGTCCTTTGTCACCGATTCTGTTCATAATTTTTATGGACAGAATTTCTAGGCGCAGTCGAGGCGATGAGGGGTTCTGGTTTGGTGGCCATCGGATATCGTCTCTGCTTTTTGTAGATGATGTTGTCCTTTTGGCTTCATCGAGTCGGGCCCTCCAGCTCTCATTGGAGCAATTCGCAGCTGAGTGCGAAGCAGCTGGGATGAAGATCAGTACCTCCAAGTCCGAGGCCATGGTTCTCAGTCGGACAATGGTGGAATGCACCCTCCGGGTTGGGAATGAGGTCCTGCCCCAAGTGGAGGAGTTTAAGTATCTTGGGGTCTTGTTTACGAGTGAGGGAAGGATAGAGCGAGAGATCGACAGACGGATCGCTGCAGCCTCTGCTGTTAAGCAGTGCCTGTACCGGTCCATTGTGGTGAAAAAGGAGCTGAGCCGCAAGGCGAAGGTCTCAATTTACCAGTCGATCTACGTTCCAACCCTCACCTATGGTCATGAGCTTTGGGTAATGACCGAAAGAACAAGATCACGGATACAAGCGGCTGAAATGAGCTTTCTTCGCCGGGTGGCGGGGTTCTCCCTTAGAGATAGGGTGAGAAGCTCCGCCATCCGGGGAGAGCTCGGAGTAGATCCGCTGCTCCTCCGCATTGAGAGGGGCCAGTTGAGGTGGCACGGGCATCTGGTCAGAATGCCCCCCGGACGCCTCCCTGGTGTGGTGTTTCGGGCATGTCCAACCGGGAAGAGACCCCGGGGTCAACCTAGAACACGCTGGAGGGACTATGTCTCTCGGCTTGTCTGGGACCGCCTCGGTGTCCCCCCGGGAGAGTTGGAGGAAGTAGCTCGGGAGAGGGATGTCTGGACCTCTTTGCTAAGGTTGCTGCCCCCGCGAACCGACCCTGGACTAAGCGGAAGAAGATGATGATGACTTTCTGCACGTCCTTCCCATCTCTATTTCTCTGCTGTGCCAACCTGTATAGAACATTTTCTCCCTCTTTACTACAACCTATCATACAAGTCATCATACGCCCTCTGTTTGGCCTTAGCCACTGCTACTTTCGCCTTATGCTGTGTCTCCCTGTACTCCTGTTTACTCTCTTCGGTCCTCTCAATGTCCCACTTCTTCTTAGCTAACCTCTTCCTCTGTACACACTCCTGCACTTCCTCATTCCACCACCAAGTCTCCTTATCTACTTTCCTTCCAGAGGACACACCAAGTACTCTCCTACCTGTGTCCCTGATCACATTTGCTGTGGTTGTCCAGTCATTTGGAAGCACTTCCTGGCCACCCAAAGCCTGTTTCAACTCTTCTTTGAAGACAACACGACACTCTTCCTTTTTCAACTTCCACCACTTTGTCTTCTGCTCTGCCTTTGCCTTTTTCACCTTCCTCACCATCAGCGTCATCCTGCATACCACCATCCTATGCTGTTTGGCAACACTCTCACCCACTACTACTTTGCAGTCACTGACTTCCTTCAAATTACATCGCCTACACAAGATGTAGTCTACCTGTGTGCTCCTACCTCCGCTTTTATAAGTCACCCTATGCTCCTGTTTCTTCTGGAAGAAAGTATTTACCATAGCCATTTCCATCCTTTTTGCAAAATCTATCAACATCTGTCCTTCTGCGTTCCTGTCCTGGATACCAAACCTGCCCATCACTTCCTCGTCCCCTCTGTTTCCTGCACCAACATGTCCATTGAAGTCTGCACCAATGACCACTCTTTCACCTCTGGCGTTACTCTGCATCACTTCATCTAAGTCACTCCAGAATCTCTCCTTCTCTTCTAACTCACATCCTGCCTGTGGGGCATAAGCACTAACAACATTGAGCATTACACCTTCAATTTCTAACTTGAGACTTATCACTCTGTCTGACACTCTTTTCACTTTTAGAACATTCCTGACAAACTCCTCCTTCAAGATGACTCCTACTCCATTTCTCTTCCCATCCACACCGTGATAAAATAGCTTAAACCCTGCTCCTAAGTATGTCTACCTTCCTCCTCTGCATCATGTCAGCCAGCTCTCTGCCTTTTCTTTGCATAGTTCCAACATTCAAAGTCCCTACTCTCAGTCCTCGACTCATGCCTTTCCTCTTCTCTCTCTGCCTACGGACATGCCTCTCACCTCTCCTTCTTCGACGTCTTCTACCAACAGTAGTCCAATTTCCATCAGCACCCTGTTGATTGACAGCACTGATGGCGGTCGTTGTTAACCGGGGCCTCGACCGATCCGGTATGGGGGCAATACTTCTTATTTGCATCATAAATGTTTGCCATTGGTTTTACGTCGGATGCCCTTCCTGACACAACCCTCTGCATTTCTCCGGGCTTGGGACCGGCATGAGGGGGGAGAGACACTGTTTAGTGCCCCTCCACCTCATGGCTGCATTATATATATATATATATATATATATATATATATATATATATATATATATATATATATATATATATATATATATATATAAGCAAATTATGCCTCAGTGAGGTGGAATTAATCTGGCAAGAAACAGTGGTGAAAGAATCATCCAATAATTTTTGACTTCAGGTTTTTTACTTAAAAAAAGATCATCCAGCTTAAAGGGCCAATGCAAAAGTGTCTCGTGAGCCCAAAAATACAGAAGGAATCTTGTCAGTGAGTCATATGTACAGTACAGTATTATCAATATGTAAAAGAGTGGAATGCCCATGTAGTGCAAATGGCAAGTGTATAACAGTGGGTGTTGTTGCTATATGGAGGAGTTGTACAGTTTAATGGTCACATGTAGGAATGATTTCCTGTATCATTCAGTAGAGCATTTCAGTTGTATCAGTCTTTCACTGAATGTGCTCGTGTGACTGATCAGCAGGCTGTGAAGTGGGTGGGAGGTATTGTTGAGTATTTTCTTTATTTTGTACATTTGCCTTTGCAACACTACTGTCAGTGAGTCGAACTCCATCCCCATAATGTTACTGGCCTTGTGCATCAGTTTGTTTCATTTGTTTGTGTCTGCAACCCCCAGCCTTCTTCTGAAGATGGCAGGTCTCTGTGCAATAACTGAAGTCAGTTGTGTAGAGGGTCCCTTGTGGTGCTCTGGTGTTGCTGACCACTGTGTTTGACACTCAGTGCTATAGAGGCATTTACTGTGGTCTTTTGGTCAGGTAGTCCACAATCCAGGACACAAAACAGGACGCATCTACTTGCTTTGCTGTCAGCTTCTCAACCTGGAGGATCGTCCTAATGGTGTCCATATGTATGCTGATATATTTTAAATAATGTTATTGTTAACATATAGTATATGTTCATTAGATTTGATTAGATTCATCTTTATTGTCATCACAGATGTATAAATACAGGGTAACAAAGTACAGTTTAGCATCTAATCAGTAGTGCAGAGACCAGCAAGTGTGTGCATATAATATACAGCATGTACAGTATGCCCAGGTAGGAGCAGTTATGTATGGTAAATAAAGGCAGTGTAAAAGGTGGGAATAACTTGGTTTTCATTTGCAGAAAAGCAACATACATGTGAAATTTGGTAAATATAAGTATGTTCTACAAGCCAAATTCCAAAAAAGTTGGGAAACTATACAAATTGTGAATAAAAACTGAATGCAATCATGTAGAAGTGCCAAATTTCAATATTTAATTCCGAATAGAGCATAGATGACAGATCAAAAGTTTAAACCGAGAAAATGTATAATTTTAAGGGAGAAAATATGGTGATTTTAAATTTCATGGTGTCAACAAATCTCAAAACATTTGGAACAGGTAGCAGTAAGAGTCTGGAAAAGTCAATTGCACGTATAAGAAATAGCTGGCATACCAATTACCACTAATGAGGTCCATTGGCAACATGGCTGAGTATAAAAAGAGCTTCTCAGAGTGGCAGTGTCTCCCAGAAGCAAAGATGGGTAGAGGATCACCAATTCCCCAATGTTGTGCAGAAAGATAGTAGAGCAATATCAGAAAGGTATTTCCCAGCAAAAAAAATTGCAAACAGTTTGAAGTTATCATCATCTGCAGTGCATAACATCATCTAAAGATTCAGAGAATCTGGAAAAATCTCTGTGCATAAGGGTCAAGGCCGAAAAACCATACTGGATACATGTGATCATTGGACCCTTAAACGGCACTGCACCACAAACAGGAATGAAGCTATTTCTAAACAGGACCCAGAAGCGCAGGCATTGTCTCTGAGCCAGGGGTAATTGAAAATAGAGTGTGGTAAAGTGGAAAACTGTTCTGTAGTCAGACAAATCACAATTTGAAGTTCTTTATGGAAAACTAGGAAGCCATGTGATCCGCACTAAAGAGATCAAGGACAACCCAAGTTGTTATCAGCACTCAACTCAGAAGCCTGCATCTGTGATGGTATGGGGTTGCATGAGTGTGTGTGGCATGGGTAGTTTGCACACCTGGACAGGCACCGTCAGTGCAGAAAGGTATATTCAGGTTCTAAAACAACATATGCTCCCATCCAGACCATGTCTCTTTCAGAGAAGACCTTGGATTTTTCAACATGATAATGCCAGACCACATGCAGCATTATTTACAACATCATGGCTGCGTAGGAAAAAGATCCTGGTATTGAAATGTCCAGCCTGCAGTCCAGATCTTTTACCTATAGAGAACATTTGGCGCATCATAAAGAGGAAGGTGCAACAAAGAAGACCCAAAACAGTTGAACAGTTAGAAGACTGTATTAGACAAGAATAGGACAGCATTCCTATTTCTAAACATTAGAAACTTTTCTCCTTGGTCCCCAGACGTTTGCAGACTGTTGTAAGAAGAAGGATGCCTCTCAGTGGTGAAAATGGCCTTGTTGACACCCTGAAATTTAAAATCAACATATTTTTTCATTAAAATTAAATATTTTCTCAGTTTAAACTTTTTACCTGTCATCTATGTTCTATTCGAAATAAAATATTGAAATTTGGCACTTCCGCATTGTTGCATTCAGTTTTTATTCACAATTTTTATAGTGCCCCAACTTTTTTTGAATCCGGTTTGTATATTACTGTAAAGAAAAGAAAATGTACATATGTAATATGAAGAGTATTTACACAGTGATCCCTCATTACTTCGTGCTTCAGTTTTTGCGGCTTCAGTGCGTCGCGAGTTTTTCAAAAATATTTATTGAAAAAAAAAAAGGAAATTAAGGAAACATAGGGAAAAAGTGAAGGAAAATGTCACAAAACAAGACCAATTATGCAAACAAACAAAAAAAAAAACCCAAGCAATTAAAAACAAAAAAACAACCCAAACCCCCCCAACAAAACTACTTACATTTTTATATGAAGAGCATATCTAAGTGTGTGTTCGCGCATCTGTGTTTGTGCGTATTCATATTTTATTTACATCTTTTGCATAATCTTTGAATGTTTAATTGTTATTATAAGCATTTATAGCATTGAATATTTATTTATGGATATTATATACACATACATCTCCGTATACATCAGTCAGGGGGGGGCTCGATCCTACTTCGCGGAAATCAGCGGTCGTGGGAGAGGTCACTGTCCCTATTAACCATGGAAAGTGAGGGATCCCTGCGTATCATCATCATCATCATCATCATCATCATCACCTTCTTCTTCTGCTTAATCCGGGATCTGGTCACAGGGCAGCGGCCTAAGAAATGAGAACCAGATGTCTGTCTCCCCAGCCACTTCGTCCATCTCTTCCGGGGGTACACCAAGGCATTTCCATACCAGCTCAGAAACATAATCCCTACAGCATGTTCTAGGTCAACCTGGGAGTCTATTCCCGGTTTTACAACCCTAAAACACCACACTAGGCGTTTGGGAAGCATTCTAACCAGATGCTCAAGCCATCTCAACTTGCTCCTCTCAATGGGGAGGAGCGATGGTTCTACTCCGAGTTCCTCCTGAATGGCTGAGCCTCTCATCCTATATCTCAGGGAGAGCCCTGCCACCTGGTGAAGGAAGCTCATTTCAGCCGCTTGTTTCCGTGATCTTGTTCTTTTGGTCATTACCCAAAGCTTGTGACCATAAGTGAGGGTTGGCACTTAGATAAACTGGTAAATTAAGAGATTTGCTTTGTGGCTCAGCTCCCTCTTCAACACAATGAACCAGTACAAGTGCAGCAGATATTACAGCAGAGACTGCAGTGATCCACCTATCAATCTCCCACTCCATCCTTCCCTCAGTCATGAACAAAACCCAGAGATACTTGAACTCCTCCACTTGGGTCAGGACCTCATTCCAGACCCAGAGAGTGCATTCCACCCTTTTCTGGCTGAAAATCATGGCCTTGAACTTGTAGGTACTGATTCTCATCCCAGCTGTTTCGCATTCTGCTGCAAATAGCTCCAATGATATCTGAAGGTCCTGGATTGATAAAGCTAAAAGGACATCATGCTCAAAAACCAGAAATGAGATCTTATGGCCACCAAACCAGAACCCCTTTAACATCATGGCTGTGCCTAGAAATTCTATCCATAAAAATTATGAACAGAATCAGTGGCAAAGGACAGCCTTGGCGGACTCCAACCCTCAACAGAAACAAATTTGACCTGCTGTTACAAATGTGGATCAAGCTCTGGCTCCAATGATACAGCAACCGAATAGACCATAACATCACCATACTTCTGGAGCACACCCCACAAGAACGAGGAAAATATACAAAACAAATATGGATAGATTGGGCAAACTCCCATGCCCCTCCAGAATCCTGTAGAGTCTATAGAACTGGTCAAGTGTGCCACAGCCAGGGGAAAAAAACATTGTTCCTCCTGAATCTAAGGTTCAACCATTGGTCGGATTCTCTTCTCCAGCACTCCTACATCGACTTTCCCAGGTAGGCTGAGGAATGTGATGCTCCAGAACTCTAGATGGTATGGTGGTCCAAAACTTTTGTGAGGCTGTCACTTTCCAGGCTCTCACCAAACTCCTTCCACAGCCAAGATTTTGCATCAGTGACAGCTTGGGCTGCAACACCTTTGCCCTGCCGGTACCTGTGTACTGCCTTGGGAGTCCCACAGTCCAATAAAACCAGATTAGCCTAATTTATCAGCTGGACAGCCCCCTTCAAAGTAGATGTCCACCAATGGGTTCAGGGGTTAGCAACACAACAGGTACCTTCCAGCCACAGCTAAGGGCTACTGCCCCAATAATGGAGGCATGAAGCATGGCTCATTCAGATTCGATGTCCCCTGCCTCATTCAGGATGTGGTTATAGCTCTGCCGGAGGTGGGAGTTAAAGGCCTCTCTGACATGAGACTCTGCCAAACATTCCCAGGAAACCCTAACTACACGCTTGGGCCTGCCAGGTCAGGGTGGTCGCCTCCCCCACCTTGGTGATTTTTTTGACAGCTCATCTCTTTTCTTCACCCAAGTGTCCAGAACGTACAGCCACAAGTCTGGTGACACAACTACAAAATTGATCATCAAACTGCGACCTCGGGTGTCCTGGTGTCAAGTGCACTTATGGACACCTTTATGTTTGAACATGGTGTTTGTGATGGACAAACCATGATGGGCACAGAACTCCAATAACAAAACACCATTCAGGTTCAGATTGGCGAGACTGTACCTCCCAATCAAACCTTCCAGGTCAAACTGTCATTGCCCACATAGACTTTGAGGTCACCTAGGACAATGAGGGAGTCCCGGAGGAGGGGGTTCTCCAACACACACACTAAAGACTCTAAAAAGGGTGGGTACTCTGAACTGTCACTTGGTGTTTAAGCACAAACAACAGTCAGGACTTATCCCAATACCTGAAGGCGGAGGGAAGCTACCCTTTCATCAACCGGGGAGAACCCCAACATTAGGTCACTGAGCATAAGGGAGCAACAAGGAAGCCCACACTGGCTCACTGCCTCTCCCCATGATCAACTACAGAATGGAATAAGGTTCAGCCTCTCTTGAAATGGGTGGTTCCAGAACCCAAGCTATCCGTCGAGGTCAGTCTCACTATATCCTGTCAGTATCTCTCAACCTCACGCACCAGCACAGGCTTCTTCCCTGCCAGAGAGGTGACATTCCATGTCCCAAGAGTCAGAGTCAATAGCCGAGGATCGGTCCAACGGAGCCCATGCCTATGGCTGTAACCAAACTCAAAACTCACCAGAACCACCACTGTAGCTCCTCCCAGGGGTGGTGGGTCCATAGGAGGGCAGACCAACTCATGTCTCCTTTTTGGGAGACATGGGGGGGAAGAAGCATGACCACCAGTCACTCACCTTTGAGCTCGGTAACCCATGCATGGGAAGGAAAACTGTGTCCTTTTATCTTTATCCATGTATTTTGAACCTTGCTTTGTCTGGATGTTCACCCAGGACATGTTTGCCTTGGGTGACCCTGATAGGGGCATCATGCCCAAAACAACATAGCTCTTAGGTTGATTAGGAAACACAAAGCCCTTCACCACAATAAAGGTGGTGATTCAAGAATGGCCATTAAATCTATCTATCTATATATCTATCTATCCGACTGTCTGTCTGTCTGTCTGTCTCTATATCTATATATATATATATATATATATATATATAGAGAGAGAGAGAGAGAGAGAGAGAGAGAGAGAGAGAGAGAGAGAAAGAGAGAGAGAGAGAGAGAGAGAGAGAGAGAGAGAGAGAGAGAGAGATTATGAATACATATACAGTAGTGAAATGCTTGTACATGTACATGAAGTATATGAATGGTACTGCCATGGTGTAGTGTTCATGGGAAGGGAAGGTTCAGCAGGGGATTGAGTTCTGGAGGGTGACAGCTGTGAAAAAGAAACTTTATAGTTTTTGTCCGAAGGCTCCTGAAGCGCCTTCTGGAGGGGAGCAGATGGAAGAGTCTGTTGGCAGGGTGTGAGGAGTCCCTAAGAATGCTGCATACATGGAGAAGATATTGCTTCTTATGGACAGCCTCAATATAATGAAGTGAAGTTCCTTTGATGCAATTGGGTGGTTTTCACCACCTGCAGCAGTGCCTTGCAGTCAGTGAGAGAACAATTCCCATACCAGACTGTGGTCCAGTTGGTCAGGATGCTATTGCACAGTGGTAAACTTTTCTCCAGGATGTCATCAGACAGGTGGTTCTTCTACACTGTCCTCACGATGATGAGGCACTGATGGGCCTTCTTAACCAGGCTGGAGATGTTGGATAACCAGAATAAGTTCTCTTAGATGCGCGTCCCCAGGAATTTGAAGCAGGAGAAACATTAAATAGCCATGCCGTTGATATGGATGGGGTCATGAGATTTCCTCTTTCTTTTCCTGAAGTCCACAATGAGATCCTTGGTTTTGCTGTTGTTCAGGAGCAGGTTATTGTCAGTACACCATGCAGCTAGTTGCATTACTTCTGTCCTGTATTCAGATTCATTATTCTCATTGATGAATTCAATCACCGTTGTGTGGTCTGCAAACCTTATGATGGAGTTAGATGTGTACATAGGCCTGCAGTCATTAGTGAAGAAGAAGTACAGGAATGAGCTCAGCACTTGATGTGGACCAGTGTTGAGTGTGATGGTAGTGGAGCATTTGTGATCTGACTTAACATACTGGGATCTGTTGGTCAGAAGGTCCATGATCCAGTTGCAGAGGGAGGTATTGATTTCAAGATCTTCAAGTTTTCTGATTAAATTGTAAGCATCACTGTATTTGATTTTGAGCTGAAATCAACAAACAGCATTCTTCCATATATTCTATCAACAAAACGGCACGTAATCTTCTCCTGTAATGTTCCACAAGATGGGGGGATATAGAAAGAGGGATCTTCAACCATTCCTCTTTGCACAATCTATCTAAGTCATCCAACTACCTGGTCCTCTCCTCTGCACTCTCCTCTTCAGCTCATACCACAGTTTTTCAATTGGGTTGGACTGAGCTGTCCATAGGAGGAGCTTGATTCTGTGTTTGCTGAACCATTTCTGTGCAGATTTGGCCACATGTTTAGGGTCATTATCTTGCTGAAAGACCCAGTGATGACCCATCTTCAACTTTTGGGTAGAGGCTGAGATTTTAATTTTTGATGTCCTGGTATTTCAAAGCATTCACGATGTCATGCACCCTGAAAAGGTTTCTAGGACCTCTGGAAGAGAAATACTTCACACTAGGTATGATGTGCTTTTCTGCATTCTCATCTTTTGTGTTCTGCCAGACCCACTTAGTGGTTGTTTTTTTAAGACTTTGATCCCAAGATGCTCCATTTGTTGCAATTTTTAACAGTGAGGTTTGGAGAAGTTTTTATTTCTCTTACCCTCCTCCTCACTGTGTGTGGTGGCATAAGAACCTTGCATCCTTGTCCATGCTTGTTTACCACTCTTTCAGTTGTTTTAAACTTCTTAATGATCATTCTTGTTTACCACTGTTCTGATTGTTTTAAACTTCTTAAATCTTCCTCTGGTGCAGTGGTGGCCTAGTTGTAGAGGGCACTGGATCGCTGATCCTAAGGTTGGGAGTTTGAGTCTCACTCTTCACAAGGTTGTCACTGTCCCTCCAGTGCAGCTAACTGGGTTATCAAAGGCCAGCCATGTCTCTCACTGTCTATGGTGTGAGGTATGTAAAAGAACCATTGCTGACTTTTGACAAGAGTTGACTGCAACGCCGTCAACATGTTTCCGCCCTGTGATGGCCTGGCGAGGTGTCCAGGATGTACTCTGACCTCGCCCAGAGTCGGCTGGAATGGGCGCCAGCATCCCTCCGACTCTAAATAAAATTGTTAACAGAAAATGAACTGAACTAAAATTTTCCTCTTACAGTAAATATATGTAAGTGCAGACAAAGGGCCATTTTCTTGTAGTCGTTGTCTGTCTTGTGAAGGTTGACACATGTTTGTATTACTTGAATGGTGAGTTCCTTTGTCTTTCCCACACTGAAGAGTGGATAAGAAAAATGGTATTTATGTGACATCATATTTATTTGTATCAATACATTTCAATTACATTTATTTCCTAGGAATTGTTGGTGGTACCAATAATTATGGAACGGGTGGTTTTATGAAAAATAATTATTTCTTAATAAGGGAATTATTTTTTCCCTTAAAATGCACTTTGAGTTGAAGGTTACATTTTTCTCCAATTTTCGGTGTGAGAGTAGCTTCTGCAATAAACATTTAATTTATTTTAGTAACCAGGGGTGCCAATAATTATGGAGATCAGTGTAGCTATTTTCTACCGATATCATGAGTTTTATGAGTCCTAAAGTGCAACCTTTGTTATTCTGTAGGAGAAAAAGTTCAGTTAGGAAAAAGAAATAGTATACTAAAGGCAGTGTTAATGATTTTTTAAAACTCTATATGGATATGTTCATAGAATTTTACTCCAGCAATTACTGCCTTGGGTTAACAGTGATATTAGCAGGCTGATGACAGTGAAACAGAGACGAATTGAAAGCATCTCTGCCCTTAGACTGCTAGCTGGAACTTTGGAACTTCCAGAGCCATCTCTGGTAAAGGAGTGTGTGTGTGTGTGTGTGTGTGTGTGTGTGTGTGTGTGTGTGTGTGTGTGTGTGTGTATCCGTCTTTGTTTTTTTTTTCTGTAGAACAGCTGTAGAACAGGCTCTGTTTGTGTTGTCTTATTGCCTCTGTTGAAGCTTGCTTTTCTTGAGCTTAGTCACAAGGCCTATGTTCCCATGCTTGGTCCACAGACTACAATATGTTTCATGCAATTTCACATGGTCATGCTCCCATCTTTTACAGAAGACAAATTCTAGTTTACAGGATCATTCTATATAAAAAAAAAAACACATGGTGGTCTATAAAATAGTTACTTCCAGGAACAGAACTCATGGATTATCTTCATTCGTGGGACAGGCCGGAACCAAACCCCCGGCAAATAACGAGGGCCTACTGTATACAGACGCTCCCTGACTTACGTTCACCAGTTTTACATATTTTTCGATTTTACATTTAAAGAAAGAAAAAAAAAAATATATATATATATATATATATATATATATATATATATAGGGGGCAGTGCTGATCTATATATATATATATATATATATATATATATATATATATATATATATATATATATATATATATATATGATTTTTTGAGTAGATCCTTCCGTAGTAGAGTGCTCAATACTTTTTGGTAGAGCAAATAAACAAAACAAAAAAAAATTTGTTTATTTATATATATATATATATATATATACTTTTGGATCAGCGATCCAGTACCCTATACCACTAGACCACTACTGCCGCTATATATATATATATATATATATATATATATATATATATATATATATATATATAGCGGCAGTAGTGGTCTAGTGGTATAGGCTACTGGATCGCTGATCCAAAAGTTGGGGGTTCAAGTCCCACTCTCCACTGGGTTGTCACTGTCCCCCCCAGTGCAGCTAACTGGGTTATCAAAGGCGGGCCATGTCTCTCACTGTCTATGGTGAGAGGCATGTAAAAGAACCATTGCTGACTTTCGTAAACTGTAGGCTGCAAAGTCGTCAGCATGTCCCTTGCTAAAAAGAGTTGTGACAGGAAGGGCATCCGACCATTTAAACATTTTAATAACATATTAAACCATTTTATTAACATATTTATTAATATATTAATATTTATTAACATAATAGCCAATGGGAGGGAGCTGCATCTTCGTGACGAACAAAGGGTTGAAGGCACACGAAAAGCATCATGGGTATTATGGAGATGCAGCTCCATAATAGCCAATGGGAGGGAGCTGCATCTCTGTGCCGAACAATGGTTCAAAGGCACGCGAAAAGCATCATGGGTATTATGGAGATGCAGCTCCATAATAGCCAAAGGGAGGCCAGTGAGGCGGGGCGTTGAAAGATAGCCACTGAGAGAGCAACTTGCGCATTGCTTGAATTTTTGTGATGGCGCATTTCATAACATGAATTTTTTTTCGTACCCAGAGATGGAAATCGTAACTTTCGTAACTTGGATTTTTCATTTGTTGGGTCTTTCGTAAGGTGAGGTACCACTGTGTGTTTGTGTGTGTGTGTGTGAGTGTGTGTGTGTGTGTGTGTGTGTGTGTGTGTGTGTGTGTGTATATATACATATGGGCAGTGGTGGACTACTGGTCAACAAGTTGTCACTGGTGTCCTCCCAGTGCCGCTAACTGGGTTATCAAAGTTACCATGTTACCATGTTTCTCACTGTCTATGGTGTGAGGCATGTAAAAGAACCATTGTAAAATTTCGACAAGAGTAGCTGCAAAGCTGCCAGCGTGTTTCTGCCCTCCGATAGCCTGGCGGTGTACTCTACCCTCACCCAGAGTTGGTTGAGATGGGCACCAAACTCCCAACGATCTTAGGATCAAGCAGTTCAGAAAATGAATGAGTTGAATGATGATAAATATAATTAGCCATGATATAAACTGGACAAAAATGTCAAATTTGAGAAGAGAAACAACAAAAGAGAAAAAGAGAAAAGAAGAAGTAATAAAGTGTCCTGAGGTGAAATTGCTATTATACATCTTGTATTAAATTAGTCACAAGTTGTTAAAATTACCTATAGATCTATAGAGATGCAGATGCCTGAACAATACAAACAGCATGCTCCCTCTGTTAAACAGTAACTTCATAGTTGCTCCCTCATAGTAAACAGTATGCACAAAGTGACTTATTTGTCCTAAGGGACTTTTTTGTTATTGTTATTTGTCACCCAAGCTTATTTAATTTCTGTAGTCATAAAGAGCTATTGGGCTATCCACATACAGCTGGTTCAGTGTGTATGCTTGCATATCACAGCCTTTTATTTGGTTTGACAGATCAGTGTAAAACTATGCCATCCCTATGTCACACATGGCTGTGGCATCATTGGGATCTAACTCCCGTCAACTGTTCTTAAAGGACAAGATTGATTAAGTTGGTATGTCATATTGGGCAGGGGTTACTGACTTATATAGTAGGAAATGAAACCGTATTCAATGGGATTAATCTGTTTGACAAGATCTGTAAGAAATCTGAGTTTCATATTCTGAAGTCATGGCTGGACAGTCAAAGGGAGAATGAAATAAATTTGTTCAGAGTACAGTATGACATTCCTAATTAATGTTTTTGTTTCTAGACTTCACTGTACTTCATAATGTGCTTGTCTTTTTTTAACTGACATTAATAACATTATTTCACATGCATTCTCGCATTAATTAAAAACTGCTTTGTCCATTTTGTGCTTGTTATGTGAGCCCATCTCCCTCATGCAAGGCAGCTGCCTACTTGCACTAGCAAACACATTCATTATTTTATTTATTTAAACACTCTCCTTTTGGGTGTTTTGCAGCACCCCTACCCTTCAGAGGAACAGAAAAAACAGCTGGCCCAAGACACTGGCCTTACCATACTACAAGTGAACAACTGGTAAGTTATGTACTTTTTTGTGTTTACCTTCAAGTAAGGTAATAGCCTTCCCTCTTGACAGCAGTGACTGAGTTAATCAATGTTCCTTTCCCAAAAGCTTTCCCATACCTCCTTCTCTGCCTTTTACATTAGTCAACCCAACAAGGTAGATAGAGGATTTCTCAAGAGACAGGATGTCATGTGTTCTGAGTGTGAACGTAATAGTAATTCCTCATCACATTAAGTCCTTTTCTAAATCCTAGTTTACACTACACGCTTACATGAGACATACAATTGTCTAGTGTCCTTGATTTCTCAGTTTCCACTGCTAGAGCCCCAGAATATTTGAAGTATGATTTTATCTCGGGTCATATTTTAATCAACATATACATACCATAATTAGCTTTGGCAGTTTTGTACAAACCATGCTCACTTATTTTCTAGAAAATTGCCAGGTTACAACAGGAAAGTCTCAACCAGCCTGTTGTCAAAGCTTTTATGGCACAACTTTTTATTCTACAGTGAAGAGATTAATATTGTAATGTGTTTTGTTAAATAAATTGCCCTGGATGTAGGCAAAACTTGTGTTTTAGATCCTCTTTCAGTGTGGACATCAGCCTAGACAGGAAAAATTGGAAGCATTAAAGCCCATTAAGGCAAATGTAATTTCTGACAACATAATCCATTCCACTGTTCAATTTAATACCTTGGAGACAATGGCTTACTTACAATTTGCCTTCAGAGGGTTCCTTTTCACAATATTCTAGTATCAGTAATGTACAGTCTCAAGAACAGCAGGGATTGTTGAGATTATCAATTCTGTGACATCATAGTAACTTATGGGGAATTTTTTGTGACACAGTTCCTCACATGCTTTTCACCAAACTAGGTGTTGTGTGGCAGTGCTCATATTGGGATCATATCAATCGTAACAACTGTGCATAAATGTTATTGTGTCTAATTTGTGTTTGTAGTGCTCCATTTCATTTAGATCTGAAGTTAGATTGCATAACTGGCAAATACATAATTTCTTAGTTAATCTTTTCCAATAATAAAAGTCAAAACCAGATATTTTTAGCCAGATTAACGATTGTAAGCAATTCCAGTTGATAGCAATGCATTACGCTGTATTTAGTGTATATATACACTGTTGTACCATATTGCCATATAGAAGCTGAACAGTACTGTGGCACAAATAAGACACAAGTGTTAATCAAGAGTAAGCAGTAACACTAAACAATGCTGCTTCCATTTGTGCTTTTTTAATGCACTGAGCAGACATCCTGGATTTTGCAGTCAGGGTTGATGAAGTTACGATGATTCTGAGTCAGGATTACAATGTCAGGGGGTATTTCAGTTGCTTCATCTGATTGGCTAAATCTGCTAATTCCTGCATGCTGAGATCTTTGTATTTTACAAACACACACACACACACATACACACACACACACACACACACATACACACACACACACACACACACACACACACACACACACACACACACACACACACACACACACACCCCCCCACACACACACACACACACACTCACACACAGAGTTCTGTGCAGAACTCTGTGTGTGTGTGTGTGTGTGTGTGTGTGTGTGTGTGTGTGTGTGTGTGTGTGTGTGTGTGTGTGTGTGTGTGCGCGCGTACAAGAACTGGGAAAACATGGGAAGTATCTGAGAAAAGATGGGGAGGAAAAAAACCAAAGACGGATAAGACCACCGCCCATACACACACACACACACACACACACACACACACACACACACACACACACACACACACACACACACACACACCGGGGTATTATACGAGAACTGCAAATCCATAGGTCTGTAGCTTGCTTGGAAAGAATCATGCTGTAGGGCGTCTCCATCACAACCCCCGGAGATGTTACCTCCTGCCCCACTGATATTAAAGACAACATTCAAAACTAGGAGTCTATTTATCTGACAAGTCAAAGCACATGGCCAACATCGCACCAAGCATTTCAAAACTAGTGAGTGATGAAATTCATCAAACAGACCAAGCAATATCTAGTCACTCCTGACGAAACGAACATAATCTCCCTTCACAAGCTTGCATGCTTTTTGCAGGCATTCATTTCCGTAGTTTTTATTTAAAAATAGATGACTTATGTTCATAATCTGTGCATTATTGTTATCCTATTATTCAAAATATTGAGATTAAGTAGAAATCAGCTATTCTGCTTTAAACTTGTGTATTCACATGTAACATTTGATTATTAATTAGGACCATGTGATTCAGCAGGCCAGGAATTATATAAACTTGGAAAGTCAAGGGATCCTCGTATCCCAACTTCAGAATCCAAGATGACCATTCCATGCATTAGCTGAGTAAAGGCTGTAATATTCTACTCTTTATTTGAACCTGTGTCTCAGTTGTGTCATCAAATTAGTTGTAACAACAGTGGAACAGAAACGCATGTATGAGCAAACATAGCTTAGATGAAACAGGCAAGCAATGGTTGGAGAATATGACTGACTACAAGATCTTTATTATTATTATTGCACCTATCTTTGTGGTCAATTTATTTACTGATATTCTGTGCAAGAAAAAGTACAGTGAAAAAGATTACATCTAGAAGTGTAACAAGAAAGAAAGAGCACTTGTTCATCCTCTGTATTTTTTCAATTTATTTGTTCTGATTTAAAATGAGACATGCAAAAATCATCATGCATGGGGAAATAGTTCTGAAACACACTTCAAAAACTCTAAAAACTTTTATCAGGCCAGGTTTAAATATATATATATATATATATTTGTTGACAGTAACATGACAAAAAAAAAGATTCACCCAGGAGGGAGGGAAATTATTATTATTATTATTATTATTATTATTATGGCAGTGGTGGTCTAGTGGTATAGGGCGCTGGATCGCTGATCCAAAGGTTGGGGGTTCGAGTCCCACTCTCCACAAGGTTGTCACTGTCCCCCCCAGTGCAGTTAACTGGGTTATCAAAGGCGGGCCATGTCTCTCACTGTCTATGGTGTGCAGCATGTAAAAGAACCATTGCTGACATTCGTAAAGAGTAGGCTGAAAAGTCGTCAGCGTGTTTCTGTCCCTTGCTAAAGGGTTGTGACAGGAAGGGCATCCGATGTTAAAACCTATGCCAAATCAAACATGCGAATCAGATGTCGCTGTGGTGAATCCCGAGTAAAGGGAAAAAGTCGAAAGGAAGACAGACATTATTATTATTATTATTATTATTATTATTATTATTATTATTATTATTATTTGCCTGTGCAGGCCATCCTGGATTCATGGGGAATTGTTTTTTCATACATCATGCTATATTATGTATGTGATGTAAACACAATGGAATTAAATAAATATCATGTATTTGAAATCAACATAGTCAATATCAAAGTTTTTTTTTTTTTTTTTTTTTTTTTTTTTAATATTGTAATCAACAAAGTATCAAGGTTTCTCCAACATATCAACTTTTAATATTGCAGTCAACAACTGACAAATACCTTCGTCACGCGCCGCGCTGTTGCTGGCTGTTTATAATTAAATTGTATTTGTTCGAAAATGTCAGCAAATGTGTTGCTCAATTTGAAATGCATTAATTTATTTATTATTTTCACGTTGGGACCTTTAATATTAACAGAGATCAGATTTTTTTTTTTTTGCCTCATCATTGTCCCCTCCCATTATGCTTTCCGTTTTTGTTGTTAAGAGAGTACTGGCCAATGAGAATCGCTGTTTCACCGAACTGGTGAAATTAACCAATCACAAGGTGGTGTTGACAATGATTTTGCTTTGGTTACTTTTTAGTACAGTGTATGATAGGAGGCACATGCATTTTTTCAACACAACCGGCCAATATATTTTTATTTTTTTGCGTATGTGAATGCTCAAGCAGGGTTTTACAATTTCGGCCCAACTGACTGTGTTACCGCCAGCAAAGATATTTTTCAGGCTGGCCTCAACGAAGATTGTCAAAGAACAAGCCAATCATTCACAGTGCATTTACAGCACAGGTTTTACATTTTGTAAGAATTTAATATTATCATTAAGCGTATGTGCATGTGTATAAAATAAACACTCTTATTAATAGTATTATTTTTATTTCAAACATGTTTTGATGACTAGCCACTTTTAATGCCAAACAGATAATGCTCAGTACTCATATCAACAACTTAATCCAAATCAGCATACAGATTAATCAGAAACAGTTTAATGGGGTGAAATATAATAGAGATGTTATCTGCTAAGGTTAAAGTTCAATATCCTCAAATATATGAATATTCTTTATGAATTTGATAATAGTTTATTGTTATTATTATTATTATTATTATTATTATTATTATTATTATTATTAGTGTCTTGTCAGTGTGGAGTGACCGAATGTTTGTTTACAGAGAAATGTATATTCTATCCAGTGTGAGTCAGCTCGAAGTGCCACTAGCTATAGCATGCGATTCTGCTAACATAGTTCCTCAGTTATTCTAAACAAATTCCATGAAAATATGAAAGAAAACATGGAATTCATGTTCATTCATTCATTTTCTGAAATGCTTAATTAGGGTCACGGGGTTAGTGCCCATCACAGTCAACGCTGGGTGAGGGCAGAATACACCCTGGATGGCTAGCCATCACAGAGCAGAAACGTGCTGACGGCTATGCAGCTCCTGTTGACAAAAATCAGCACTGGTTCTTTTACATGAACCTCTCACCATAGACAGTGGGACTTGAACCCCCCAACTTTAGGATCGGTAATCCAGCAGCTTACCACCGGGCCACAACTGCCCATGGAATTCAAGTTTTTGATTGTAAATTATGCATTTTTTTCTTTTCTTTTTTGTTTTTAAGAATTAGAATTTTCTTTCCAACACAGCTTTAGAGGCAAAGGCCTCTAGCTCACCACTTATGACTTACCATGCTATTCATTGATTTTAGATTAATTTTAGACAGATTCCATGAAAAGCAACAAATGTTGTGTAATTAAAATGTTTGGACATGTACAGAGGAGGGATAGTGAGTATATTGGTAGTAGGATGCTGAGGTTGGAACTACCAGGCAGAAGGCCTAGAGGAAGACCAAAGAGATGATTCATGGATGTGGTGAAGTAGGACATGAAGGTAGTTGGTGTAAGAGCAGAAGATGCAAATTATAGGGTGAGATGGAGGCAGATGATTCGCTGTGGCGACCCCTGAAGGGAAAAGCCGAAAGGAAAAGAAGAAGTATCAATGATGTCTTTTTTCAAGAATAACCCTCCCCCCTCAAAAAAATAAAAAAAATAAACAATAATAATAATAATAAAAATGAAAAAGGAGACTATCAGCTTCGGGGCAGTGGTGGTCTAGTGGTATAAGGTGCCGGATTGCTGAGCCAAAGGTTGGGAGTTCGAGTCCCACTCTCCACAAGGTTGTCACTGTCCCCCTAATGCAGCTAACTGGGTTATCAAAGGCCGGCCATGTCTCTCACTGTCTATGGTGTGAGGCATGTAAAAGAGCCATTGCTGACTTTCGACAAGAGTAGCTGCAAAGCCATCGGTGTTTCCACCCTGCAATGGCCTGGCGAGCTGTCCAGGGTGTACTCTACCCTTGCCCTGAGTTGGCTGGGATGGGCACCAGCCTCCCTGCAACCCGAATTAGGATGAAGCGGTTACAGAAAATAAACTGATGATGAACTATCAGATTCTTGTTTATAGCACATTTTTGGTGTTGAAAACAGACAGGCATGTTCTGTTTAGCTTTCTCTGGGAGGGATTTAAAAAAAAAATCTTGCTCACAAAAAAAAAAAGAAGAAAAAAGAATCTTGTGTATTTGTAGCATTATACTTAGTTACATTGTTTTGTTATGTCTGTCTGTCTTCCTTTCGGCTTTTTCCCTTTTTTTCTCGGGAGTCGCCACAGCGAATCATCTGATTCGCACGTTTTTTTTTTATTTGGCAGAGGTTTTTACGTCGGATGCCCTTCCTGTCACAACTCTTTTAGTAAGGGACAGAAACACGCTGACGACTTTTCAGCCTACTCTTTACGAAAGTCAGCAATGGTTCTTTTACATGCCTCTCACCATAGACAGTGAGAGACATGGCCCGCCTTTGATAACCCAGTTAGCTGCACTGGGAGGACACCAGTGACAACTTGTTGACCAGTAGTCCACCACTGCCCATATGTATACACACACACACACACACACACACACACACACACACACACACACACACACACACACACACACACACACACACACACACACACACACACACACATATATATATATATATATATATATATATATATATATATATATATATATATATATATATATATATATATATATATATATATATATATGTAATGCTATGTAATTTTATACTTTTTGTATTTTCATTTGTACAGATTTCACAACAAATCTAAATGGACATGGTGCTGATTTGAAATTCTTCTTCTTTTCCTTTCGGCTTTTCCCTTCAGGGGTCGCCACAGCTAATCATCTGCCTCCATCTCACCCTATCCTTTGCATCTTCTTCTCTTACACCAACGACCTTCATGTCCTCCTTCACCACATCCATGAATCGTCTCTTTGGTCTTCCTCTGGGCCTTCTGCCTGGTAGTTCCAGCCTCAGCATCCTACTACCAATATACTCACTATCCCTCCTCTGTACATGTCCAAACCATCTCAATCTAGCCTCTCTGACTTTGTCTCCAAAACGTCTTACATGTGCTGTCCCTCTGATGTGCTCATTCCTAATCCTATCCATCCTCGTTACTCCCAAAGAGAACCTCAACATTTTCATCTCTGCTACCTCCAGCGCTGCCTCCTGTCTTTTCCCCAGGGCCACTGGTTCTAAACCATACAACATCACTGGTCTCATCACCGTCTTGTACATTTTTCCTTTCATTCTTGCCGATACCTTCCTATTACACATCACACAGGACACTTTTCTCCAACCATTCCAACCTGCCTGCACACGCTTCTTCACCTCTTTTCCACACTCTCCATTGCTCTGGATTGTTGAGCCTAAGTACTTAAAATCTTCCACCTTCCTTATATCTGCTCCCTGTAACCTCACTGTTCCTCTTGGGTCCATGTTGTTCATACACATGTATTCTATCTTACTGAGGCTAACCTTCATTCCCCTCATTTCCATGGCATACCTCCACCTCTCTAGATTTTCCTGCACTTGTTCTCTGCTCTCACTACAGATCACAATGTCATCTGCAAACATCATAGTCCATGGGGAATCTTTGTCTAACCTCGTCTGTCAGCCTGTCCATCACCATAGCAAACAAGAAGGGGCTCAGAGCTCACCCTTGATGCAGTCCCACCTCCACCTTGAACTGTCACACCAACAGCACACCTCACCACTGTCTTACATCTTTTATACATGTCCTACACCACTCTAACATACTTCTCTGCTACTCCAGACTTACTCATGCAATACCACAGTTCCTCCCTCGGCACCCTCCCATATGCTTTCTCCAGATCCACAAAGGCACAATGCAGCTCCTTCTGACCTTCTCTGTACTTCTCCATTAACATCCTCAAGGCAAACACTGCATCTGTGGTGCTCTTTCTTGGCATGAAACCAAACTGTTGTTCACAGAAGGTGCTAATATCAGAAATGTATCAGGTAAGTAGGTAGATAACTTTATTTAAGGTGCTGATTTGAAATTAAATAAAGTTATCGACCGACTTACCTGATACATTTCTGATATTTTTATTAAAAAAAATAATAGACTTCTTATTTACTCCTTTATTTGTGTATGCATTTATTATTTGAGTTTACAGAAAGTGTTCTATATTGGGATATCATTCACATGATATGAAATGACTTAGCATGATATGAAGTCATGACCATATTGCACATCGCATATCTAAATGAAAATGAAAAATGAGCAGTGTTATACGAATCTGGGTAACAGTTTGTTGTATTATTTTAAGTATACTTTTGCAGTTGATCTATAATTAAAGCCTTAATCACAAATTATGCTTATATATATATATATATATATATATATATATATATATATATATATATATATATATATATATATATATATATATATACAGGGATTACGTCAGTCAGGAGTGGCACTTCAAGAAATTTGATGGTCACAAGGAGAGTATATATACACACACACACACACACACACACACACACACACACACACACATTTTTAGAATACTGATTGTTAATATGTTGGGGTTCAAGTGTCTAAGGAAGGGAGAAAGAGAAAAGGAGGAAAAGACTGAGAGAAAGAGAGATAAGGTGTTTTAGTCTCTGATGATAACAGTGCAAGTGTGTGTTCTCAGAATGCTTCATAAAGAGGTCTGATGTGAAATCAATAGGCAGGTCATCGGGTTTCACATGTTCAGTCCTCTCTTCCTGGCGGAATTTAATAATGCCCTTAAAGATGGTGTTTAAACTTCAGGGATGGATTGTTTTGTCAATAAATGGCTTTTATGAAAGTCTTAAAAGCATGACGAGAACTGTGGTGGCGCTACTTTGGAGAAATAGTGTCCTGGGATCCGGTTACTTTGCTTGTGAAAGAGAGATATAGAGAGAGAGAGAGAGAGAGAGAGAGAGAGAGAGAATGACTCTCAATCCCTCTTTCCTGAGAGATGGGTGGATGGATGGATGATTGACACGCCTCATCTTACAAGCAGCAAAGTATTTTCATGGTAAAAACAGTTGTAAGCTATTGCTGATTGCTGCATGCTTTGGATGTATATTTTTGGCAGGACTCTTTATCCTTTTTGTAAAAATGTGCCCTCTGACCTGCTGTGTGTCTTTAAAGATTTTAAGTGTTCTGGATTTGTAATTGTAGAGGGATTCTAGATGAGGTGTTTTTATAAGTTAGATGCTGAAGGCATGCTCATTGTGCTTCCTTGCTTTTATATCCCACTTATGATCATTTTCCCTTCAAAGAGATTAATATCTAATTGAAAAACTCTGTTAGGTTTAACCCCCCCTCCCCCAATATATACTCATCATTTCCGATGGGTGTTGGACTCCGCCAAGGCTGTCCTTTGTCACTGATTCTTTTCATGATATTTATTGACAGAATTCCTCAGCGCAGCCAAGGCATTCAGGTGTACTGGTTTGTTGATCATAGGATCTCGTCTGTGTTTTTTGCGGGTGACGTCCTTTTGGCTTCATCAAGCCAGGACCTCCTGGCTTGCTCTTGCTGGAGCAATTCAAAGCTGAGTGTGAACTGACTGTGATGAGAATTAGAGCCTCCAAGTCCGAGGACATGATTCTCAGCAAGACAAAAAGGTGGAATGCACCTTTCGAGTCTGGAATGAGGTCCTGCTCCAATTGGAGGAGTTCAAGTGTCTTGAACTTGTTCACAAAAGAGAGAAGGATGGAGCGTGAGCTCGACAGGCAGATCAGTGCAGCCTCTGCTGTAAAGCAGAGCTTGTACCTGTCTGTTGTGGTAAGTTATAGTGTTGCGATCTGTTGTAAATTTAGCAGTCGATTTACATTCCTACCCTCACCTATGGTGACAAGCAGCTGAAATGAAGTGAGAAGTTTTGTCATCTTGGAGACAGTTAGTGTAGAACTGCTGCTCCTCTGCATTGAGAGCAGCCAGTTGAGGTGGGTTGGGCATCTGATTAGAATGCCTTCGAAAACCCTGATAGGGTGTTTTGGGCTTGTCCGACCAGGAAGGGTTCCCAGGTTAAACGAGAACACGCTGAACTACATCTTTCAACTGGTCTTGGAATGAGTTAACGTCCCCACGGAAGAGTTATTCTAGTTTTGGACTTAACACATTTTTGGACTGTGTTCCTGAACATTTATTGCACTGTTTCAATTGCACTTTGTTTAAATTCTTCATTTCGTTCTTTGTTCCTCCTTTGGCTGCACTTTCTCTGTGTACTCATCACACTCCTTTATATTTGTCATCCTTGTGTGTGTGTGTGTGTGGGGGGGTATACTGCATTATTCCTGCAGGGAATATAGATTCTGATTTTTAAATAAGAGCATACACATGCACACGTGTATATACACACACACACACACACACACACACACACACACACACACACACACACACACGGACAGCAGTTGCGCATTAAGTATCTCAGTCATGCATGCTTCATGCGTGAAGGTTAAGTGAGTGTGTGGGTGTGTGCATGCTCTGCTTGCAGGTGGGTGCAGCTTGTTTTAATTACACCTCACATTTTAGAAATAGACTTCTTCTTCTTCTTTTCCTTTTGGCTGTTTCATTCAGGGGTCACCACAGCAGATCATCTGCCTCCATCTCACCCTGTCCTCTGCATCGTCTCTTATGCCAATGACCTTCATGTCCTCCTTCACCACATCCATAAATCTACTCTTTGGTCTTCCTCTAGACCTTCTGCCTGGTAGTTCCAACCTCAGCATCCTACTACCAATATACTCACTATTACTCCTCTGTACATGTCCAAACCATCTTAATCTATCCTCTCTGACTTTGTCTTCAAAACCTCTTACATGTGCTGTCCCTCTGATATATTCATTACTGATCCTATCCATCCTCGTTACTCCCAAACAGAACCTCAACATTTTCATCTCTGCTACCTCCAGCTCTGCCTTCTGCCTTTTCCTCAGCGCCACTGTTTCTAAGCCATACAACATCACTGGCCTCAACACCGTCTTGTACACTTTTCCTTTCATTCTTGCCGATACCTTCCTGTCACACATCACACCGGACACTTTTCTCCAACCATTCCAACCTACCTGCACACGCTTCTTCATCTTTTTTCCACACTCTCCATTGTGCTGTATTGTTGAGCCTAAGTACTTAAACTCACCGTTCCTCTTGGGTCCTTGTCATTCACACACATATATTCTGTCTTACTGAGGCTAACCTTCATTCCTCTCCTTTCCAGGGCATATCTCCACCTCTCTAGATTTTACTGCACTTGTTTTCTGTAACAGTGAATTTCTCCATTGTGAGATTAATAAAGCTAAGCTGTATCTTATCTTATCTTATCTTATCTTATCTTATCTTATCTTATCTTATCTTCTGCTCTCACTATAGATCACAATGTCATCTGAAAACATCATAGTCCATGGAGATTCTTGCCTAACCACGTCTGTCAGCCTGTCCATCACCATAGCAAACAAGAAGGGGCTCAGAGCTGACCCTTGATGCAGTCCCACTTCCACCTTGAATTCTTCTGTCACACCAACAGCACACCTCACCACTGTCTTACATGTCTAATACATTTCCTGAACCACTCTATACTTCTCTGCCACTCCAGACTTCCTCATGCAATACCACAGTTCCTCTCTCGACACCCTTTCATATGCTTTCTCCAGATCCACAAAGGCACAATGCAGCTCCCTTGAGCTTCTCCATACTTCATCGCATGGCTCATCAACTTTATCCCTCTGTAGTTGCCACAACTGTGCACATCACCCTTGTTCTTAAAAAATGGGCACCACGCCCTCGGTTTGGCCTTTGACACCGCTACTGTCGCTTTATGCTGTGTTTCCCTGTACTCCTGTTTACTCTCTTCGGTCCTCTCTATGTCCCCCTTCTTCTTAGCTAACCTCTTCCTTTGTACACATTCCTGTACTTCCTCATTCTTCTACCAAGTCTCCTTATATACTGTCCTTCCAGAGGACACGCCAAGTACTCTCCTATCTGTCTCCCTGATCATTAGCTGTACATTAGCTGTACATATCCTGAACATTAGCTGTGGTTGTCCAGTCATCTGGAAGCACATCCTGACCACCCAAAGCATGTTTCAACTCCTCCTTGAAGACAACACGACACTCTTCCTTTTTCAGCTTCCACCACTTTGTCTTCTGCTCTGCCTTTGCCTTCTTCACCTACCTCACCATCAATGTAATCCTACACACCACCATCCTATGCTGTTTGGCAACACTCTCACCCATTACTACTTTGCAGTCACTGACTTCCTTCAATTTACATCGTCTACACAAGATGTAGTCTACCTGTGTACACCTACCTCCGCTTTTATAAGTCACCTTATTCCCCTGTCTCTTCTGGAAGAAAGTATTCACCATAGCCATTTCCATCCTTTTTGCAAAATCTACCAACATCTGTCCTTCTGTGTTCCTGTCCTGGATACCAAACCTGCCCATCACTTCCTCGTTCCCCTGTTGTCTGCACCAACATGTCCATTGAAGTCTGCACCAATGACCACTGTTTCACCTATGGGCGTACTCTGCATTACTTCATCGAACTCACTCCTTCTCTTCTAGCTCACATCCTGCCCATGGGGCATAAGCACTAACAACATTGACCATCACGCCTTCAATTTCTAACTTGAGACTCATCACTCTGTCTGACACTCTTTTCACTTCTAGAACATTCCTGACAAACCCCTCCTTCAAGATGACTCCTGCTCCATTTCTTTTCCCATCCACACCGTGATAAAGCAGATTAAACCCTGCTCCTATGCTTCTAGCCTTGCTACCTTTCCACCTGGTCTCCTGAACACACGGTATGTCCACCTTCCTCCTCTGCATCATGTCAGCCAGCCATACCTTTTAACTGTCGTAGTTCCAACATTCAAAATCCCTACTCTCAGTCCTGGACTCATGCCTTTCTTCTTCTCTCTTTGGCTACGGACACGCCTCCTGCCTCTCCTTCTTCGACCAATAGTAGTCTAATTTCTACCAGCATCCTGTTGGTTAACAGCACTGATGGCAGTCATTGTTAACCCGGGCCTCGACCGATCCGTTATAAAATTCATTTTTATCATTCGCAAGTTTCATGTCTGTCGCAACCCTCTGCATTTATCCGGGCTTGGGACTGACGTGAGCATGAACACTGGCTTGTGCCCCCCCCCCCCTCCCCCACAGCTGCATTTTTTGAACTAGACAGCAGTATCAACAGAAAACAATTTGATTATGGGTGGTGTCACTCAAATTTCATAGAGAATGGATTTAATCCAATGTTTGTTTCAATCCTAATTGTTCATTCTGTTGAACAGCTAAGCACTTTTAAATCATATAGACTTAAAAACCTAATAGGTAAAGTCCTTTGGGCTTTTTACACCCGAGCCATAGTTGCTTATCAGGCCAGTGCTTATCCCTGGTTACGGTAGCATGAAGTGACTAGGAGTTCAACTTCTCCTGGATGAGATGCAAGTCCATCGCAGGTTACCGTCCCAGTATAGTTTTACTGGCACCCATTTATACTACTGGGTGAACAAAGGCACACTTGTGGTTGAGACCTTGCCCAGGTATCTCAGCACAGCAGGGGTCTTACTGGGATTTGAACTCACAACCTCCTGATCATGATCGCAGCACCCTAACCACTATGCCACCAGCCCTACTCAACAAACCTGAAAGAGCCACCCTAAACTTTCTCATACTTTGCAAAAACAAACAAGCACAAACATTGTGTTCATTCTTTATATGTTTGATGTAAAAGGCTAAGCTTTATTTCAATTAACCGTGCAAACATTTTTGGATGGCATGGTGGCATAATGGTTAGTACGTGTGCCCTACTGTAAAAAGGTCCAGGGTTCAAGTTTTGTGTTCACCTATGGCATTCTATGCAGTTTTCATGTTCTCCACATGCATGGTGCGATTCCTATGGGTACTCTATTTTTCCCACATGGCAAAGTGTTGGGCAAAAGACCAATTTCCAACATTTTTGGCACGTTTGTCACTGTCATCCATTTTAGATCAAGCAAATCTGCATATTATACAAAGATAAAACACACGTAAACACGTCATTCTTTTTTTAGTCATTCAGAAGTGGACTTGCTGGTGTGCTTTGCATCATTGTCTTGCTACAGAGCCCAGGTGCCCGTTAGCTTGAGGTCTCGAAATGATGAACGAATATTCTTCAGCAGGATTTCTTGGTCGCGAGCAGAATTCATGGTTCCATCAATCGTGACAAGTCGTCCAGGACCTCAAGCAGCAAAGCAGGCCCAGATCATCACACTTACACCACCATGTTACACTGTTGGCACAAAGTTCTTTTTATCAAATGCAGTGTTGCTTTTGTGCCAGATGTAATGGGATGTATTTCTACCATAAAGTTCACCTGTATTTTCATCAGTCTAGAGGACATTTAGTCAAAAGCTTAGGGCAGGGGTCGGGAACCTTTTTGACTAAAGGAGTCAAAAAAACACATATTTTAAAATCTAATCTTCTGAGAGCCATATATACTAGTCCTTCTCAAAAAATTAGCATATTGTGATAAAGTTCATTATTTTCTGTAGCGTACTGATAAAAATTAAACTTTCATATATTTTAGATTCATTGCACACCAACTGAAATATTTCAGGTCTTTTATTGTTTTAATACTGATGATTTTGGCATACAGCTCATGAAAACCCAAAATTCCTATCTCAAAAAATTAGCATATCATGTTCAGGTAGTCTAAACGAGCTATTAACCTAATCATCTGAATCAACCAATTAACTCTAAACACCTGCAAAAGATTCCTGAGGCTTTTAAAAACTCCCAGCCTGGTTCATTACTCAAAACCGCAATCATGGGTAAGACTGCCGACCTGACTGCTGTCCAGAAGGCCATCATTGACACCCTCAAGCAAGAGGGTAAGACACAGGAAGAAATCTCTGAGCGAGTAGGCACCTCAGTGGGACATCTGTGGGAAGGAAAAAGTATGGCAGAAAACGTTGCACAACCAGAAGAGGTGACCGGACCCTGAGGAAGATTGTGGAGAAGGGCCGATTCCAGACCTTGGGGGACCTGTGGAAGCAGTGGACTGGGCTACAGGTGCCGCATTCCCCAGGTCAAGCCACTTTTGAACCAGAAACAGCGGCAGAAGCGCCTGACCTGGGCTACAAAGAAGCAGCACTGGACTGTTGCTCAGTGGTCCAAAGTACTTTTTTCGGATGAAAGCAAATTTTGCATGTCATTGGGAAACCAAGGTGCCAGAATCTGGAGGAAGACTGGGGAAAAGGAAATGGCAAAATGCCTGAAGTCCAGTGTCAAGTATCCACAGTCAGTGATTGTCTGGGGTGCCATGTCAGCTGCTGGTGTTGGTCCACTGTGTTTTATCAAGGGCAGGGTCAATGCAGCTAGATATCAGGAGATTTTGGAGCACGTCATGCTTCCATCTGCTGAAAAGCTTTATGCATTCGGGTATGAATTGTTATGATGATTCTCGGCAAAAGTGAGTTGTGCCTTGATATTCTTTTGTGTCAACCATGGTTTTCGCCTCGGAACACTTCCATGGATGCCATTTTTGCAAGTCTCATACACAGACATGAATTAACTATCTGCTCGGATCGGCGCAATCTACCATGCATACTCAGTTAAGCAAAGAGAGTTGTAAAATGAATGAAAACCCGAATCCAGAGAAGAGAACTCTCCGCTCTGCTAATGATTCACATCAGTGCAGGCTGAGTTCTAAACGAGTTCAACGGTGCCTTTTCTCACTTCAAAGCCCGGAAATCCATATAACCCACAGCAAGTACACTACTTTCGCAAGTACACTACTTTCAGTTTTGAGCGCCTCACATATTGAAAGCGTTGATTGGCTGTTTAAAGCTTCATGTAAAGTGACTCGGTATAAATAAGTGACTTATTTTAAGATAAGATAAGATAAGATACAGCTTTATTAATCTCACAATGGAGAAATTCACTGTTACAGGCTCTTGAGGTACTATCAGTAGGGGGTGCAAAAATAGATACAAGTACAAACATACACACATACATATATTATATAAGTAAATAAATAAATAGATACATAAATAGTATAAATTAATAAACAATAAAAGAAAAGAATGGATCAACTTTATAGACTGGCCTATATTAAAGTGTAATGTATCTGAGTGCAGAGTAGATGGGTTGATATGGTTCACAGTCAGTGGGGTAGATGTGGTTGATTAAAGTGCACGGGGTTTTTATTGCACATAACCGGTATTTTCACAGACAGTTACAAAGTGGCGTTGTACAGTCTGACAGCGGTGGGAATGAACGACCTGCGGTAGCGCTCCTTCCTGCACTGAGGATGTCTCAGTCGTCCACTGAAGGAGCTGCTTAGCTCCTCTACAGTCTGGTGCAGTGGGTGAGAGCTGTTGAACAGGATGGATGTGAGCTTTGCTACCATCCTCCTCTCACTCACCTCCTCCACAGAGTCCAGTGGGCAGCCGAGAACAGAGCTGGCCCTCCTGACCAGCTTGTTCAGTCTCTGTGCTGCCCGGGGCCCAGCAGATGGCAGCGTAGAGGATTGCAGAGGCTACCACAGAGTCATAAAATGTCCTGAGCAGAGGTCTGCATATGCCGAAGGACCTGAGTCTCCTCAGAAGGTGGAGGCGACTCTGGCCCTTCTTGTACAGGGCGTTGGTGTTGTGGGACCAGTCCAGTTTATTGTTAAGGTGAACACCTAGGTACTTGAAACTGTCCACTGTCTCAATGTCCTGTCCCTGGATGTTCACTAGTGAGTGTGTGTGTGTGTGTGTGTGTGTGTGTGTGTGTGTGTGTGTGTGTGTGTGTTTGAGTGCTTCTCCTGAAGTCGACCACCATCTCCTTCGTCTTCCTAGTGTTCAAGCACAGGTGGTTGCGCTCACACCAGTCCACGAAGTCAACGATGACCGACCGATACTCCAGCTCGTTCCCCTCTGACACACGGCCCACGATGGCGGAGTCGTCCGAGAACTTCTGGAGGTGGCAGCTGTTTGTGTTATATATGAAGTCCGAGGTATAGATGTTAAAAAGGAAGGGTGAGAGGACGGTGCCCTGCGGTGCCCCCGTGCTACAGACTACCACCTTTGACTTACAGCCGCGCAGCTTCACGTACTGTGGACGGTTAGTAAGGTAGTCAATAATCCAGGCAGCAAGATGCCCGTCCACTCCCACGTCCTCCAGCTTCCCCCGCAGACGCGCTGGCCTGATGATGTTGAAGGCGCTGGAGAAGTCAAAGAACATGACCCTCACAGCGCTGCCGGCGATCTCCAGGTGGGTGAGTGCCCGCTGCAGAAGGTAGATGACGGCGTCTTCTACTCCGATGTTGGGCCTGTAGGCAAACTGCAGCGGGTCTAGGGTGGGGCTCACCATAGAGCGGAGGTGTTCAAGGAGGAGCCTTTCCATGGTCTTAATGAGGTGGGAGGTCAGGGCGACAGGTCTGTAGTGGGCTGGTTCCTTCGCTTGTGCTGTTTTGGGAACCGGAACCACACAGGAGGTCTTCCAGAGGACTGGAACCTTCTCCAGGCTGAGGCTCAGGTTGTACAGGTAGCATAGTACCACACAGAGCTGGTCTGTGCAGGTCCTCAGCAGCCTGGGACTGATGCCATCAGGTCCTTCAGATTTCCTCTGATTTAGTCGCCTCAGCTGTCTCCTCACCTGGTCTGATGTGAGGGAGAGGGGGCTGGGGTGGGCTGCAGAGGGAGGGGATGTGTCTGTCGGGCTGTAGCAGTCAAGTGAAGTTGGCCTGGGGAGGGGAGGTGTCAGCTGGTCTGGAGACGTGTGAAGAGGGAGGGGAACGGGGAGGGGTGCAGAGGGGGAGGGGGGAGAATCAAACCTGTTGAAGTAGCAGTTTAGTTCATCCGCCCAGCGCTGGTCACCATCAGCTGTCCCTCTGACACTCTGCCCAAATCCAGACATGGTCTTTAGTCCTCTCCAGACGTCCCGCACGTTGTTCTGAGCCAGCTTCTCCTCCATCTTCTTCCCATAGTCCTTCTTTGCACTCCTGATCCTCCACTGGAGCTCACGCTGGACCTTCTTCTGCTCCTCTCTGTCCCCCGAGATGAAAGCCCTCATTTTCTGGTTCAGGAGGACTTTGAGCTCAGGGGTGACCCATGGGTGGTTGTTGGAGAAGCACCGTACCCTCCGTGTTGGCACAGTGCTGTCCACGCAGAAGTTCATGTAGTCGGTGATGCAGTGTGTGAGGCCGTCGATGTCATCACCAAAGGAGTTACAGAGCATGCTCCAGTCTGTGGTCTGGAAACAGTCCCTAAGCCTCTCGTTGGTCTCCTCGGTCCACACTTTCACAGACCTCTTCTGTGCAGGTTCCTTTCGCACCCTGGGTGTGTATTGGGGAGCAGGTAGACGAGGTTGTGGTCTGATCGTCCCAGTGGGGAGGGGAGGAACTGTAGCGTCCTTCACATTTGCATACAGTAAGTCCAGTGTTTTATTGTCTCTTGTGGCGCACTTCACGTATTGCGTGAACGTCGGAAGAGAGGCGGAGAGAGGGGCGTGGTTAAAGTCCCCGCTGATCAGAATCATGGCGCGGGGGTGACGAGTTTGTGTCTGATTAACGGCGCTGTGTAGACGCTCACACGCGGCCGCCGCATCAGCCGAGGGCGGAATGTACACGCAAAACACAATCACGTGTGAAAACTCCCTCGGTAGATAATATGGCCGCGCGCTTACCGCGAGCAGCTCCACGTCCCGCATGCACAATTATATAATAATTAATAATTAACAAATAATTTGAAATTAATGCTGATATTATTTGATATATTTGATATTATTTTACAATGTTATTTTTATAATAATTGATTTAGGGGTGTTTAATGAGATACAGTAATGGTATTTATGAATGTACAGTATAGTATGAGCGTCATATGTCACACGTCATACGTCACTGTAACAACTTACGTTCACTTTCTACTTACGTTCAGCCGTCCGGAATCAATTAAAAATGTAAGTCGGGGAGTGTCTGTACTTACATACATACGTATGTATATGTTTTCATTTTGTATATATAATATATTATCCAGTTAAGCTGTATGATGCCACTCTCTTCTGAAGAAATAAGACTTTCTCCTGAAGAAACGACAGTTTCTTCTGAAGTGCCTGAAGATAATCAGCTGAACTGTTGTAAAGCTGTAGTATTAAAGTCTTTTTCAATTATTATTCCAGTACAGTGCCTAAGTTAATGTTTATGGTAAATATTTAGAAGCCATGGAGCAGCTCAGCCACGCCCCTCAGCCGGAGCGGACAGTTAGTTAGAGAACAGCCTTCAAAATCAAAGTCCCCCAAAAACACAGATCATAACAAAAAGAACATGAAAGAACATGAAAAGTAATAAATTGGATAAACAAAACAAAACAATAAATATGCTACACCACAGTCCATAAAATCACACACACACAAATATTCTAAACATTAACTTGGGTACTGTACTGGAATAATGATTGAAAAAGACTTTAATACTAGAGTGCTTTCATATGATTATTTCTCTTCAGGCACTTCAGAGGAAACTAGTTTCTTCAGGAGAAAGTGTTATTTCTTCAGAAGAGACATCCAACGTTATTACCTTTTCTATCACTTAGCCAGAGAACACACATTGCATTTGAGTGGCATCATAGAGCTTAACTGGTAATTAAAACTCACTAAAAAAAGAAACTCATTGAAAACTTGTGTGGGAATGAGGAAAAAGGGGCGTTACATCATCTCAACCAATCAGCAGGAAGGAGGACAGCCATTGGCTAAATCTGAGTGACGTGTCAGTTGTTTGGCAGTCCGCGAATACTCAAACCGTGAGTGCAAAACCGCGAATAGTCAAGGGCCTACTGTGTATGCAGAGAAATTATAAGACTTAATTGAGTGGTATTTTAACCTTGGACTCGCATATACAGACATTGCAGATTTTCTTGTCTGGCATCAGTTATATTTTCAAGTGATCAGATGACTGATCAGTGCTCCTGTATCCCCTGCTCTAAAACAGACCACACAACTTCAAAACCTGATTTTATTCTAATTCGGAGATAACATAACTGAGATGCCAGACAAGCAAAGCTGCAACGAATATTTATTTCTCATGTACACATACATATACAATATGTATATAAAAGGAAATAGAACGTTTTTTTCTTTTATTCATGATTATAAAATTTAATTTAAAGTCTAGTTAGGAAGTTGAGGTGTGGCTCGTTAGAATGTGTTCATCTGCGTAGGTGCTTGCTTGGTTTTTCTAATTGCTAAATGAGCATATTTGTTTACAAAAAGCATAAAAGAACAGAAACAGTAGAAAATGAGTAATGTCTGCCCAATTTTACCCAATACTCTATAATCCGCATTCCCCCAGTGCAGCTAACTGGGTTATCAAAGGCCGGCCATGTCTCTCACTGTCTATGGTGAGAGGTTTATGTAAAAGAACCATTGCTGACTTTAGTAACAACTAGGCTGCATAGCCGTCACCGTGTTTCTGACCCTTGCTAAAAGGGTTGTGTCAGGAAGGATATCTGACCTATACCAAACCAAACATGTGAATCAGATCATTCGCTATGGCGACACTGAAAAAGGGGTCCCTGGGGACCAATGAAAAAGCTGAAAGGAAAAGAAGAAGACTATAATCTGCATTATCTAGTGACACCTAAATGAGGATGGGTTTAGATCCCTGCGTTTCAGGGTCTTCCAGTTTTCATCTGAAGGTATCTTTCTCATGTCCTCTCAGAGAGCTTTTTGATATGTTTAAATTCAGTGTGGTTATTTGTTTGTCTGCATGGAACCATCAAAAATTGTTGTAAACCGAACTGAATACATGGTTATTTTTGGATTATGGGGATACTCAATAATCCCCACAAGAAACAGTTAGATAAATGAATAAACTAAAAGAGCTGTTTTTATTACCAATCTTAGGTTTTCAGTGTTAATCTACAGCTAATCCAAACTTAAAACCTAAGATTGGTATAAAAACAGCTGTTTTAGTTTATTTACTTACATTAGAAATTGTCAGTAGAAGGTCCTTATAACCGTAGAGGTGCACAGATGTGTGTGAGTGGATGTGTGTCTTGCGTAGTATGTGTCTCTGAAACTATGTGGCTTTTCAGTGAATCAAAAGCTCAGCTTAGGGTAACTCTTGCTGAACCATAATTACTTTTTAGATCTATGTAAACACAATTCTTTACACCTTTTCTCTTGCGTACCACCACATACTGCAGAAAGTTCATCAAGTGTGAACAGATGAGATTCTGTATTTTTATTGCTTGTCCCTATCTGTATTTGGGTTTATTCAGTCTTGAGCATGTGCTTATAGTTGTGTCATACTAGAATTTCTACACTTGCTCAGACCTGATCTTCATCTGGCTTTATGTCAGCAACAGACAAGTTGGAGTGGTTCTATCTGTATGCAATCGTGTTTTTATGCTTTTGGGTGGAAGTGACCGAAAGCATCTGTGAGTGCATATTTTTACTTGTGAGAAAGTGTTTACTGCTTATGGAGCCATATTTGATCGTATTTAAAAAGTTTTAGGTTTAAGCAATGATATTGTTTTTTTTTTCTTGCTTGAGGTATTTTGTATGCGGCAGCTCTGTATACTATGAACAGAATCTTTGAATTATATATATATATATATATATATATATATATATATATATATATATATATATATATATATGTTGTAGTGGTGGGAGTGTTTGCATAGGACCCAAGGATGCAGGAGACCGAAGGAAGGTTCAACGATTTATTAAACATTCAGTGTACTGGAAATCACTAGAAAACGCAGAATTGAAGGAACTGGTCGTGCACGAAGCGTGTGCCAGGGATCGGAGAGAACGTCGAGGAACAGAGTCACGGGAATCAATCTTCTGACAGTGGAGGGAAGCATGCCGCTCCCATTTATAGCTGGCTGCCGCTGATTGCCGATTAGGACCAGGTGCGCTCCGCTCAGAAACTCCTCTACTGGCGACTGCCACGCCCCTCGCCCGCACCTGCAATGAATTAAGGAAATGTTAGTGTCTCCAGCCAGCACAGACCATGACAGTACCCCCCCCCCCTTAAGGGGCACCACCTGGCACCCGACCAGGCTTGTTCGGCGATAGAACTCCTCTAACAGGTCCGGGTCCAGGATTAGGGAGTGGGGAACCCATGACCGCTCTTTCGGGACCATACCCCTGCCAGTCCACTAAATACTGGAAGCCTCGGCCCCGACTGCGCACATCGAGGATCTTGTTGACTTGTTGAATTTCGCATTCAGCATAGCAAACGCCGCCTGGGCACTAGGAGACTACTGGAACGAAGTCTTGTGTGATGTTAACTGTGTGATAGGGGCTGTTAGGCAGCTGTAGTCCCGCACAAACCGGCGGTAGAAGTTCGCAAACCCCAGGAACCTCTGCAGCTGTTTCCACGTCCCTGGAGTCGGCCACTTTCACCAGATCAGGTCCTATCCGCCCCTTCTCCATGATGAACCCCAGGAACGACACTGAGGGAACATGGAACTCGCACTTTTCTGCCTTCATGAATAATCTGTTCTCCAGGAGCCTCTTTAGTACCATCCTCAGGTGGCGGAGATGTTCGTCTTGATCCTTGGAGAAAATCAGAATGTCATCTAGGTAGACGTATATCAAGTGTTCAGCATGTCCCTGAGCACGTCGTTGACCAGAGCTTGGAAGACTGCCGGGGCATTGGTTCGTCCAACCGGCATGACCAGGTATTCGAAGTGCCCCAAGGGCGTGTTGAAGGCCGTCTTCCACTCGTCCCCCTTCCGAATTCAGACAAGGTGGTAGGCATTTCTCAGGTCAAGCTTGGAAAAGACAGTGGCATCGTGGAGAGGGGCGAAGGCTGAATCGATTAAGGGGAGTGGGTATTTATTTTTCACGGTTATCTGGTTCAAACCTGTGTAGTCGATGCAGGGTCTCAGGGTCTTATCCTTCTTCTCGACAAAGAAGAAGCCGGCCCCAACTAGGGAGGATGAGGGCCGAATGAGGCCTGCAGCCAGCGACTCGTTGATGTTGGCCTCCATGGCGTCTTTCTCCGGCTTAGAGAGGTTGTAGAGTCGCTGACACGGGAGCGTGGCACCTGGGAGTAGGTTGATGGCACAGTCGTATGGTCGATGTGGGGGTAAGGAGCGAGCCCGGTCCTTGCTAAAGACTTCTTGCAGATCGTGATATTCCTAAGGCACGCCGGCCAAGTCCAGATCCTCCAGGTTGACCGGGATTCGTGATGCTTGGGAGGGGACGGCCGCCATTAGGCAGTGCTGCAGACAGTAGTCGCTCCAGCCACGTATGGTGAGGGTGCTCCAATCTATGTGGGGATTGTGGGTCTGCAACCAGGGCCATCCCAGCACTAGGGGAGAGAGAGAGAGAAAGGCAGGGAGAACAAATAGTTCCAGGTATTCTTGGTGATTACCAGATAACGTGAGGTATGTGGGCGATGCATCAGTCATCTATGGCCACCACCTCCTTGGGGGTATCGAGTTCCTCCACGGGGAGCGCGTGGAGCTCAACCATCTCCGGATCGATAAAGTTCGCGTCAGTGCCTGAGTCAATGAATACATCTACAGGATGAGAGTGTTGTGCAGAGTGTAGCGTACCTTGAACTCATAGGCACTTCCCGGGTGTCGTGGAGGATCCTCAAGTCGCTAGCGGGCGCCGCCGTGCAGGGCACTGGGCAAGGTAATGGCCCTTACCGGTGCAGTAGATGCAGAGGCTGTCATGCAGCCGCCGTTGCCTCTCTTCGGCCGTCAGTTGGGTGCGGTTCACCTGCATGGGCTCTGGGTCATCATTATTCCTCAGGGGGGGAAGTGGCGAGTGCGTTCGAGGTGGGGTCCACTGCCGGGATCTATCCCTCTCCCTCAGCCGGTTGTCCAATCTCGTGGACAAGGTGATTAATCCCTCCAGTGTGGTCGTCTCGTCTCGGGCCACAAGCTCATCTTTCAGTCATTCGTCGAGGCCTTGCAGGAAGGCCCCCCGAAGTGCGTGGTCATTCCAGCCGCTCTTGATGGTGAGAATCCGGAATTGGATGGCGTATTCTGACACTGACTGTGCGCCTTGCCGGATTCAGAGGAGCTGGGAGCTCGCCTCCTCACCTCTCACTGGATGATTGAACACCTACTTCATTTCTTGTATGAACCGTTCGGCCTGGGAGCATAATTCTGGGGTATGGGTAGCGACTGCCAGTGCCCAGGACAAGGCTTGCTCCGTAAGTAAGCTCATGATGAAAGCGGTTCTTGCTTGATCTGTGGCGTATGTGAGCGGCTGCTGGCTGAAAACGAGTGAGCACTGGTTAAGGAACTGTGTGCAGGAGCTGATCACACCCGAATACCTGGCTGGCGTGGGGATGAGTGGTTCTTGGTGCGCGGGGAGTTACGCTGGCGCTGCTGCCAAAACGAAGAGTGAAGGGTGCGGGGGCAGGGTCGTGGCAACGAGATGAGCGGCGACGGCGTCCATCCTTCTGCTGAACTGTGCCAAGCTGGTGGTGATGTGCTGGAGGGTATCCACCATTTGGTGCAGAGTGGAGTCATGTCGTCCCAACAGGGCTCCCTGGTCGGACAAGGCTTGCCGGAGCTGAGCGGTCTCCGCTGTGTCCATGTTCAGGTCAGAGGATTCTGTCGTGGTGGGAGTGTTTGCGTAGGACCCAAGGATGCAGGAGACCGAAGGAAGGTTCAACGATTTATTAAACATTCAGTACTGGAAATCATGAGAAAACGAAGAATGGAGGGAACTGGTCGTGCACGAAGTGCGGGCCAGGGATCGGAGAGAACGTCGAGGAACAGTGTCACGGGAATCAATCTTCTGACAGCGGAGGGAAGCATGCCGCTCCCATTTATAGCTGGTTGCCGCTGATTGCCGATTAGGACCAGGTGCGCTCCGCTCAGAAACTCCTCTACTGGCGACTGCCACGCCCCTCGCCCGCACCTGCAATGAATTAAGGAAAAGTTAGTGTCTCCAGCCAGCACAGACCATGACAGTATCCCCCCCCTTAAGGGGCACCACCTGGCGCCCGACCAGGCTTGTCCGGCGATAGATCTCCTCTCCAGCCAGCACAGACCAAGACATATATATATTATTTTTTCTTCTCTCCTTTCAGTTTTTTCCCTTTTATCGGGAGTCGCCACAATGAATCATCTGATTCGCACATTTGATTTGGCATAGGTTTTTAACGTCAGATGCCCTTCCTGTCACGCTACACGCTACTGCTTTGCAGCCTACTCTTTATAACAGTCAGCAATGGTTCTTTTACATGCCTCTCACCATAAACAGTGAGAAACATGGCCCGCCTTTGAAAACCCAGTTAGCTGCACTGGGTGATATATATATATATATATATATATATATATATATATATATATATATATATATATATATATATATATATATATAGATAGATAGATAGATAGATAGATATACTAGTCCTTCTCAAAAAATTAGCATATTGTGATAAAGTTCATTATTTTCTGTAATGTACTGATAAAAATTAAACTTTCATATATTTTGGATTCATTGCACACCAACTGAAATATTTCAGGTCTTTTATTGTTTGAATACTGATGATTTTGGCATACAGCTTATGAAAACCCAAAATTCCTATCTCAAAAAATGAGCATATCATGAAAAGGTTCTCTAAACGAGCTATTCACCTAATCATCTGAATCAACCAATTAACTCTAAACACCTGCAAAAGATTCCTGAGGCTTTTAAAAACTCCCAGCCTGGTTCATTACTCAAAACCGCAATCATGGGTAAGACTGCTGACCTGACTGCTGTCCAGAAGGCCATCATTGACACCCTCAAGCAAGAGGGTAAGCCACAGAAAGAAATCTCTGAGCGAATAGGCTGTTCCCAGAGTGCTGTATCAAGGCACCTCAGTGGGACGTCTGGGGGAAGGAAAAAAGTGTGGCAGAAAACGCTGCACAACCAGAAGAGGTGACCGGACCCTGAGGAAGATTGTGGAGAAGGGCCGATTCCAGACCTTGGGGGACCTGTGGAAGCAGTGGACTGGGCTACAGGTGCCGCATTCTCCAGGTCAAGCCACTTTTGAACCAGAAACAGCGGCAGAAGCGGCTGACCTGGGCTACAGAGAAGCAGCACTGGACTGTTGCTCAGTGGTCCAAAGTACTTTTTTCGGATGAAAGCAAATTTTGCATGTCATTTGGAAATCAAGGTGCCAGAGTCTGGAGAAAGACTGGGGAGAAGGAAATGCCAAAATACCTGAAGTCCAGTGTCAAGTACCCACAGTCAGTGATTGTCTGGGGTACCATGTCAGCTGCTGGTGTTGGTCCACTGTGTTTTATCAAGGGCAGGGTCAATGCAGCTAGCTTTCAGGAGATTTTGGAGCACTTCATGCTTCCATCTGCTGAAAAGCTTCATGAAGATTTCATTTTTCAGCACGACCTGGCACCCGCTCACAGTGCCAAAACCACTGCTAAATGGTTTACTGCCCATGGTATTACTGTGCTCAATTGGCCTGCCAACTCTCCTGACCTGAAGCCCATAGAGAATCTGTGGGATATTGTGAAGAGAAAGTTGAGAGACACCAGACCCAACACTGTGGATGAGCTTAAGGCTGCTATCGAAGCATCCTGGGCCTCCGTAACACCTCAGCAGTGCCACAGGCTGATTGCCTCCATGCCACACCGCATTGAAGCAGTCATTTCTGCAAAAGGATTCCCGACCAAGTATTGAGTGCACAACTGAACATAATTATTTGAAGGTTGACTTTTTTTTTGTATTAAAAACACTTTTTTTTATTGGTTGAAATATGCTAATTTTTTGAGATAGGAATTTTGGGTTTTCATGAGCTGTATGCCAAAATCATCAGTATTAAAACAATAAAAGACCTGAAATATTTCAGTTGGTGTGCAATGAATCTAAAATATATTAAAGTTTAATTTTAATCAGTACATTACAGAAAATAATGAACTTTATCACAATATGCTAATTTTTTGAGAAGGACTAGTATGTGTGTGTGTGTGTGTGTGTGTGTGTGTGTGTGTATATATATGTGTGTGTGTATATATATATCGGGATCCCTCACTTTCCGCGGTTAATTGGGGCCAAGATCCCCAGACGACCATCAAAATCCGTGAAGTAGGATCAGCCCCACCTCCATTTCCCAAACCCTATCCCCCCACCGCTCCGACTGACATATACGTACATGGAAATGTGTATATAATGTCAATAAATACATATTCAAAGCTATAAATGCTTATAATAACAATTAAACATTAAAAATGAACATAAGATGTAAACAAAATATAATTTAAATATATATATATATATATATATATATATATATATATATATATATATATATATATATATATATATATATATATATAAAATATAATACAGACCAACTTAGCACCATTCATTTTGCAAACATCCTGAGAGCGAGGTCCAAAATGAAAGTGAAATGAAATTAAAGAACAAGTAGAAATGGAAATGGAATAAAATCTACAGTAAGATATATCATAAATGTAAGTATGAAATATGATTAAACATTATCCTGAAGTACACGTAATACTTGGCTCCCACAGAGGCGTGTGGCTGACAGTGCTTTACACCAGAGGTCCAAAGAGAATCAGAACCTATACATTTCTGAACTCCTTCCAAAAGTTTCAAAAAAGAAACAAATTGACTTCAGTATTATAATGAACTGGATAAAATTGAAACTCTCTTTAAATCTGATCAGATCCGCTGTGCTGTGCCTGAGAGGAACCAGGAGTTTAAACATGGGACATTTTGATAATGTACAGATGATTGAGAGAGAGAGAGAGAGAGAGAGAGAGAGAGAGAGAGAGAGAGAAAGAGTATATAGTACAAACTCATATAGATTACTTATACCAGGGATCACCAGATAGCCCGCAAGGACAATATAATTTGCCCGCGGACCTGTTCACTGCTCTTTTTAGGACAGGCCCACGGCTTCATAGCGCCACTCTCCATTGAGCTGCATCTAATTTTTTATAATATATTTTTAAATCAAATCAATATCTTCACATAGATGAAAATCATTAATTATTTATAATAACAGATAATTAAAGGTAAATTGAGCAAATTTGTCATTTGAGAGGTGTGTATCGACCTAGTATTCCTTCGCATTAATTGGTATCCAAGAAGTACCTCTCAGTTTCTAAAAGGTTGGTGACCCCTGACTTATACAGTACTGAGTTCCCCTCTAAAGAATACCCTGTGATGACTTACAAACAAATTCATCTAAGAAAGGCTGCCCTACCTAACTTGTTAGTAAGCTGGGGAGCGTCTGTACACACAGATGGTATTGCATGAGACGACATCCTAGAGTGAGGCAGGGGTGTGTTCTGTCCCCCACTCTCTTCAGTACTGCAATGGACTGGATCATGGCGGTGGTATCGGGTGAATCGGCCTGCGGTGTGTCGTTCGGTGAGATTCGGATTACTGATCTGGACTTTGCCGATGACGCAGTGATCTTCGCAGAAACGGTGGATGTCCTGACGGAGACTCTGTTCATTGGGTGAGGAGGCGGAACCGCTTGGTTTGCGAGTCTCCTGGATCAGAACCAAGATCCAGGCCTTCGGCGACCTCTTGGATGCTACTGTTGACTTGATCACTGTGGGTCGTGAAAGAGTAGAGATCGTGGAGTCTTTCACTTACCTTGGCAGCGTGGTCCATCGTTCCACTGATTGCAGGGCCGAGATCAATCGTCGACTTGGTCTAGCCTATGGGGCGATGAACTCGCTGGACAGGACCGTGTGGCGGTCGAGGTATCTGAGCAGGCGAACAAAAGCCCGAGTCTTTCGCTCTCTTGTGCTCCCTGTCTTGCTCTACTCACGGTTGAGCTTGGTCGACGACTGGACTCCTTTGCTATGACTTCCCTTCGCCGCATCTTCGGATACCGCTGGTGGGACTTTGTTACCAACCAGAAGGTGCTCGGGGATGCGAGGATGGTAAGAGTAACCTGCTTGATCCGTGACCATCAGCTGCACTACTAGGCGTTTCCCGCCTTCGGACCCAAGCACACCGGATCCTGTCCGTTCGGGATCCTAGGGGCTGGAGCCGATCGCGGGGACGACCGCGTGCGACGTGGTTGTCGCAGCTGAGGGCTGCCCTGCCGGGGGGTATGGGCCCTGCGCAGGCCTGGTCGATCGCCAGGAGACGGCCGGATGAGTGGAGGCGGCTGGTGGACGCAGCGAAATGCCGCCCCAGCGCATGCCCTCATACTTAGTTCATCCTGTTGCCATCTCTTTCTTACAAATACAATGCTCATACATATGTCCATATGACATGAAAGAAAATGTAATTCTTCAGTCAACCTACTTTCTTTCCATGGTCCAGTTCTGACGCTTCCATTTCCATTGTAGCTGGTTTTAGTAGTGGACAAAGACTGAGCACGTGCACTCCAACTGGTCTCCAGCTATAGAGCCTCATATGCAGCAATCTTCAATACACTTTGTGTTTTATAGTCTTTCATAGTCTTTAGACTTAAGACCTAGACTTTCATAGTCACCATTATCTCTTTTTTTACTGTTTTAATTTGTGCTCTTTTGTGGGATCACACCACCACAGTGACATTTTGATAGGTGCTATCATTGCATACCAGGAGCACCTCACAAGAGCATACCAACTTTGAGAACTAACCATTTTCTTAGACTAGTGTACCCCACCTCATGACAGCTACCATTCAAATGAGATTATTAACGCTTATATACTAACTGATGGAAGTTGTAGAATATTAATTTTCATGACATCCTCTGAGCCTGAGATGCATAATTGTGTCAGATTTGATATTCTGTGTAGCTAATGGATTGTACAGTGAACACATTTAAACAGAAAAGTAAACAGCACCCTATAAAGATGTTTACTCAAAACCTAATACAACAAAGTTAAACAGGATTTTTTTATTTACATATTTTAATCATGACAATATGTGGGTTAGGTGAACTTTATGCTTTTTGTCTACATTGAAACAACGTGTTATCCCATGATCCTCACTGGTTTTCCTGTTTATTGTTGAGGGGAAGCTGTATTGCGTTGTATAATCCCTGCCAACCCTTTCTGAATGCCAGCTATGTCCATGCCAAGAGCTCCGTTTTGTAATTAGGAATAGAATGTGTAGTGATCCCAATGCATTTGTGTGCATGGAAATAAAAACTATTATAAGGATTTTAAACTTTATTCACTATTTGAAAACACTGCTATTATTTTGAACAAAATCGTATATATTGCGTACAAATTGTGTTCAATTTGTCCATTACATCAGCAGTTCAGTCGACTGATGGTTTGTGGGTATTGTCCCTAAATCTGCTGATACAGGTATGGATGCTCCGGTGCCATCTGTATGATGGTAGGAGTGTGAAGAGCATGTGGCTGAAGTGGCTGGGGTGGCTGGGGTGGCTGGGGTGGCTGGGATCAAAGAGGATCTGCTGGGCCTGTGTAGAGTTGCTGGATAGCTGGCAATGCAGTCCAGGTGATGTGTTCTGCTGTGCTGACTACCCTCTATAGAGCTTTTAGTATAGAGCATTACTGTACCATGTTGTCAAGCAGCTAGACAAAGTACTCTTCATAGTACATCAGTAAAAGTTGGTGAGTATTCTGTAATCTATGCTTAAGATCCTCAGCTACCCGAGAAAGAACAACCATAGTCTCGGTGCTTTTGTAATCACACCCACATGATGTGACCAATTTAGATCTTCCATGTTGTTCCCCAGGAAGTTGAAGCAACTGACTCCTTTCAGCTCTGTCTCCTTAATGTAAATAGGGGTGTGCCCTCCACAGTGCCATCTCCTTTAGTCCAGGATGAACTCCTTGGTCTTGCTGATGTTGAGCAGTAGGCTGTTGTCTCAACACCATGATGTCAAGACTCTCGCCTCTGCTTTGTAAGCAGACTCATCTCCATCTGAAATGCAGCTGATAATGGTGATGTCACCTGCAAATTTGATGATGGTGTTGAAACTGTATGTGATCATACAGTCTCGGGTGAACAGGGTATACAGCTGGGGTCTGAATAGACATAAACTGGGGGCACCGGTGCTGATCGTCGGTGTGGAAGACGTCACACTACCGGGCCACCTGCCACGATCCAGTTGCATACGGAGACACTGATGTGCAAGTCCTGGAGCTTCACAACAAACCTGGATGGGATTATGGTGTTGAAATCAAAGCTTGTAGTAGATAAACATCATTCACACATAAGTCTTCCTATGGTCAAGGAGGGAAAAGGCAGTGTGTAGAGCCAGCGCTATTGCATCATCTGTGGCTCTGTTTGACTGGTCGAGTGTAGCCAGCACTGAAGATGTGATGTGACATTTAACTATATGCTCAAAGTGCTTTGTGATGCTGGAGTTGAGTGCTACTGGCAATAGATATTGAGGCAGCTCACATTAGGTTTCTTTGTGACAGGTACGATGGTGGTCCTTTTGAAACATGTGGCGACAACAGACAAAAGCAGGGAAATGTTAAAATGTATGTGAACACATCCACCAGTACCTGAGTACATGCTTTGCTAACACTGCCTTGGATGTTGTCCAGTTCAGGAGCTTTCCATGTGTTTACTTTTTTTAAAGTATGAACTCACATCTGTCCAAGGGATCTGAAAAGAACAGCTGTCCTCCTCTGGATCAAACCAGTTTGCTGTGGTTCTCAAATCGGTAATAGAAGGTGTTTAGGTAAGGTAGGTAGGTAGGTAGGTAGGCTCAGGTAAGGAAGCAGTCACTTCCCCAGGTTAAAATTCTTTACCTTGTAGTCTGTGGTGATCGTTAGGGCACTCCTCATGTGCTTGATGTTTTAGCTACTGTAACCGGACTCCATGTTCTCTCTGTACTGGCACAGCCATTTTTATTGCTCTTCTTAGATCATACCAGGCTTTTCTCTACTGCCATGGATCTCAGGATTTAAATACAGCTGTTCTCGTTCTGAGTACAGTGTTCGCCTCTTTTTTTTTTTTTAATTTGTGAATTTTTCTGGTGATATATTCACCATATTTATTCGCCTTATTGTTTGCGGCGGTTCGGAAGACTTCTGGGTCTGTAGTGCAGAAGCAGTGACGCAGGATTTGTTGATCCAGCGTTGAACCGAGCACATTTTCAGCTGCTCATGCTTAAGCCTCTGCTTATATCCTGGAAATAGCAGAACCGAGCAGTGATCTGATTTTCCAGAGGCTGATCGGGGATGGGCATTGTAGGCAAGTGCAAGCGAAGTTTGAACATTATCCAGGAAGTTATGGCCACTGTTTGCACATCCACATACCATGGCTTGTTAGTTATAATTCACAGGCTGCCTAACCTGGACGTCCCTGATTCCTCCGTTTGAACCTGGCAGTGAATGGAGAGACTGGCAGGAGTAATAGCCGAGTCAAGGTAAAAAAAAAAAAAAAAAGTCCCTGTAAAAATAAAGACATTGCACGCCATGATCTTTATGCTCTCAAATACTGCTGCAGGCATTGCATACTTATGAATATACTTCTTGTCCCAATCAGTAATCTCATTGACAAAGTATTTTCTGTGCAGCTTCCTGACCATCCAAGTGTTTATAAAGTGATTCCCAGGGGTACTAGGAAGCTGCTCCAGTTCCATAAAAATAGCTTCACAGCTTTGTTCATGGAAAGGTTTTAACTTTTTTTGGTAAGAGGAGTTGGGCCACTGCAACAACTAGGGATGGATGGAAGGTAGGAGGTAGTTGGTGAAATAATGGAAGCTTGCCCTTTGGGTGCTGGAGGATTAGGCTTACCCCTAACCTTAAGAACTCTTTCTATGTCACCATTGTTTTCTCTGGGCAGGGTAGACTTGCCGCAAGGCAGAGCCAGGTAATCCCTGTAGTGGTGGTAATCCCATGTAGGGCCAAGTTGGATTGTGTCTTGCTTAGGTGTAATGGAGTAAGACTGTCCCATCAGACACTTGCTTCCATGTGCAAATAATGGGGAAGAGCTTATGAGATAAGTGGTGGGGTCAAGTCAAAACCAGGCATGGCATACAATATAAATAGCTGATGGTTTTTTTTTTATTGTTGGTCTTGTTTTTTTGTTTTTTCCCCAGCATGAATTGGATGGATATCATCTTATGTTTAAGCATCAGTAAATTTAAAAGAATATACATTTTTGAAAAGTAATACGTTAATTTCTAGAGTTAATGTAGAACAAAGAAATGACTACAGACGCTACCCAACTTACAAACGAGATACATTCTGAACGGCCATTCGTGAGATTCATTTGTTCATTACAGGACATTCTTTATTGTTACAGGGGAGGCACTTGAGCAAGGGTAAACGAGTGATTGCTAGTGATGAGGAAAAAAATTAAAACTTTAAATACAGGGAACTATGGAACGGGAACTGGTCGAATGCACAGTTGAAACGAGGAGTCAGAGAGATCACAGGAAAACAGGGACGTGAAGAGGGACAATCTTCTAGCACCGGGATGGGCGCGCTGCTCGTCTTTATAGCAAGGTAAATTGCACGCGCCTCTGCGGGAGCCTAGTATTAAGTATACCTCAGGATAATGTTTAATCATATTTCATACTTATATTTATGATACATCTTTCTGTAGATTTTATTCAATTTCTATTTCTACTTATTTTTCAATTTCACTTTGACTTTCGACCTCCAGACAGCCCTGTTTGTATGTCCGAATGTTCGAAAAACGAATGTCCATAAGTAGGCTTCTGTTTGTTTAGAGTTTGGTTTTTTTTGCATAATTGGCCATTTTTTTGTGGCATTTTCCTTAACTTTTCTCCCTATTCTTCCTTAATTTCCTTTTTTTTTTTTTAATTCGATAAATAATTAAAGAAGAAAAAAAAAAACGCGATGCACTGAAGCCGCATGAACTGAAGCATAAAGTAGCGAGGGATCCCTGTATACAAGATGATTCTCTTCTTTCATGGCCTTCATTTCAAAGTGTTTTTGTCAACATTCTAGCCTTTTAAACTCTGAGTTAAATCATGATTGTGTTGAATGTACATATTTGTATGCATGTGCTGAAACGGGGGAAAAATTGCATGAGAGGGAGAGAAAGCGAGGGGCATCATGAGTGTAACGGCAGCATCAGGAGTATAAATGAAATGTGTAGCACAAACAGATGGATAGCATTATATAAACACATACTAGTCTGAGTAACTGACTATTTGGGGGTACAGACACATACAGTAATTATATTGCTGCAGATGAGAATTGAATGAGTGATGATGACACCTGTTGGTATGGTAATATGTGACTAATGACTAATGTAACTAATTACTTAGGGAATTGAATATCTTAGAGAGATACTAAAGAGAGGTGCAGTACAGACGCTCCCCGACTTATGTTCATCCGTTTTACGTTTTTTCGATTTTACATTGTTTTTTTTTTTTTTAAGTCAAATTTTGAGTTTAGACGTACCTACGTAGTACGCTGACATAATGACGCTGCATCCATTGTTTACAAATGGCAGTCTGAACGTGCTCCTCTTCCTTCCCAGTATATATATATATATATATATATATATATATATATATATATATATATATATATATATATATAAATATAAATAAATAAATATATATATATATATATATATATATATATATATATATATATATATATATATATATATATATATATATATATATATATATATGAAAATGTTGAGGTTCTCTTTGGGAGTAACGAGGATGGATAGGATTAGGAATGAGTACGTCAGAGGGACAGCACATGTAAGACGTTTTGGAGACAAAGTCAGAGAGGCTAGATTGAGATGGTTTGGACATGTACAGAGGAGGGATAGTGAGTATATTGGTAATAGGATGCTGAGGCTGGAACTACCAGGCAAAGGCCTAGAGGAAGACCAAAGAGACGATTCATGGATGTGGTAAAGGAGGACATGAAGGTCGTTGGTGTAAGAGAAGAAGATGCAAAGGATAGGGTGAGATGGAGGCAGATGATTCGCTGTGGCGACCCCTGAAGGGAAAAGCCGAAAGGAAAAGAAGATATATATATATATATATAAAAATATATATATATATATATATATATATATATATATATATATATATATATATATATATATATATATATATATATATATATATATATATATATATATATAAGTTGCTCTCTCATTGGCTGTCTCTCAACATCCCGCCCCGCTAGCCTCCCAGATAGAGACAGAAAGAAGCTTCACTCTTTAGTTTTAAGTTTAGGTTTTTAAGTTGTTTTAATTCAGTAAATGTTTAATAAATGTGGGTGCATTTGAGCTCATCTGGAATTCCGATCCCTCAAGGAATCAAATTAAAGTTGAGTTTGTCAAGCAGGGAATGTGCTTTGAATTCATGTCTTGTGGGCATGGCCTGAGAGGGAGGGAGAGAGAGAGAGAGAGAGAGAGAGAGAGAGAGAGAGAGAGAAGGAATAATGCTTTAGTTTTTAGTTTAGTTTTTAAAGTTGTTTTAATTCAGTAAATGGTCAAGCAGAATGCGCTTTGAATTCACGTCTTGTGAGTGTGGCCTGCAGCACGCGTGTGCGAGAGAGAAAGAGAGACAGAGAGAGAGAGAGAGAGGGAGAGAGAGAGAGAGAGAGAGAGAGAGACAGAGAGAAAAGAAATAATGCTTAAGTTTTTAGTTTTTTAAGTTGTTTAATTCAGTAAATGTTGAATAAATGTGGTGCATTTGAGCTTATCTGGAACTCCGATCCCTCAAGGAATCAAATTAAAGTTGAGTTTGTCAAGCGGGAATGCACTTTGAATTCCACGTCTTGTGGGCGTGGCCCACAGCGCGCGCACATGCACGAGAGAGAGAGAGAGAGAGAGAGAGAGCGGTGTGTGTGTGTGTGTGTGTGTGTGTGTGTGTGTTAATAAAAATGTTTAATAATGGTTTACCTAATAAATATGTTACTAAAATGGTTTAATATGTTAATAAATAATAATAATAAATAATTTTCTTTTACTTTTAACACATATTTCATACAAAATTGGTGTACCTTTAAAAATGATAAAAGCCAGGACTGGAGCCCTGGAACGAATTCGGCTTTCCAATGGAAAACATGCAAGATGCATGCAAGATGCAACCCCTACTTACGAAATCCCCGGGTTATGAAAAGGGCTTTGGAATGGATTAATTTCGTAAGTTGGGGGCCAACTATAATCAGTTATATATCGTGTTACCCTTGTGTTAAGACGTCGTCTCTGTGATCTTTGTGTTTACACTGTTTTGCGGACTTTTGTAACCCGAAGCAAATATGGTTGGTCAGAAGCGTAAGCATGGGTGTAAGTCTCATACACAGAGATGAATTAACTATCTGTTCAGATCTGTGCAATCTACCATGCATACTCAGTTAAACAAAAAGAGTTGTAAAACGAATGAAAACCCAAATCCAGAAAAGAAAGAGAACTCTCCACTCTGCTGGTGATTCACATCGGTGCAGGCTGAGTACTAAACGAGTTCAAAGGCGAGCTTGCTCACTTGAGAGACCGGAAGTCCCGCACTTTGTTTCAAGCAAGTAAACTACTTTCAGCAAGTGCACTACTTTCGGTGTTGAGCGTCTCACATATTGTAAGCGTTGATTGGCTGTTTTAAGCCATGTAAAGTGAGGCGGCTCAGCTTCATGTAATGTGATTCAGCTCAGCTTCATGTAAAGTGACCATCCGTCGACCATCGGAACCATTTACAAGCAGAAAGCTCGCATCATAGAGAATGTTAAAGGTTATATTTGAACTGTATTTGATATTTGATGAGTAAATTTGATTAAAATGTATCAATTTGAAATTATTTTGCTTGAATATAATTTATTTGGAATTAATGTTGATATTATTTGATATATTCGATGTCATTTAACAATGTTATGTTTATAATAATTGATTTAGGGGTGTTTTATGAGATTCGGTAATGGTATTTATGGATGTATAGTACAGTATGAGCGTCACACGTCATACGTCACTGTAACAACTTGTGTTCACTTTCATCTTACGTTCGGCCATCCGGAACGAATTAAAAACGTAACTCGACGAGCGTCTGTATATGGGAGGTGTGAGTGAGTATCATGAGCAAATGAATAGGTAGAATTTTGTGTCAATATGCTCTGAGAAAAAACTGCCAATTAATTCATAACAGTGATAGAACATTTTTAGCCTTGTGGAAATAAACAAGCAACCTGGTGATAATTACAACCAATTTCAAAAAGGTTAGAACACTTTCCATAAAAGTCCTTTTTATGACTCTGCACTGGCGATAGCCAGAACCACAGGATTTTTTTTTCTTTTTTTGTGAATATGTACATTTGTGTGTATTTCTGTCTGCACACATGTCCATACATGCATACAGTCGCTCATATGGGTAATTCTTTTGAACGCAATATTTCAAGAAGTTTCTGAGGAATTATCTTCAGTCTTTGTGCAAATGCCCACCTTGATTCATGGATGAACTTATTTTGATCATGGGCCATGGGCCACTGCTGGTCACATGCATGCTATGACTGTGAACACAATACTTCAAGAGTGCTTATAAAAGATTAAGTCATAGGCACTCTGACACAAGAATGAATTTATTACATTTTAAAAGTCAGAAGGGGCAACACAGTGGGGTAGTGGTCTGCCTCACAGGTAGAAGGCTCTGGGTTCAATTCCCAGGCTTTGGCATTTCTTTATGGATTCCTGTGCTTGTGTGGGCTTTATCCTGGAACTCCAGTTTCCTCCCACAGTCAAAACACAAGCACATCTGGCTGTTCCAAATTTCCCCAGGTGTGAATGAGAGTGTGAATTGTTGGGTGTGTGGGTTGACCCTGCAATGGTCTGGCAAGCTGTTCAGGGTGTACTCTGTATTTGCCCAGTGTCAGCTGAGATAAACACAGCCACTACATGACAGAATTAAACAGTTTGTTGAATTAATGAAAAGTCATAGGCCAAAGGCCATGGTTGGCTATTATGCATTATTATTTTGAATATATTTTGAATAATATATTGAGAATCCGTAAAGCGATTTTCTTTAAAACTTCACATAAAAGTCCACTGTGATTCACTGGGCAATTGTTCAGTTTATGGAGCTCATACAGTAGGTCAGAGGCAATGGTTAGTATGACCTCACATGTTCTGTTCTTATCTCAACAATATGTTCATGTTCATGAATGTTCATGAATATGTTCATGTTCTGTTCTTATCTCAACAACACTTTAAAGTATTTTCATAACAGTAGGTACCGGCACCAAAAAACAAAAAAAAATTAAAGTTATCATAAATTCATAAATGGAGGGTTTGAGGTTCTATTTGTTGGGTTAAGCATTACAGATCACAAGTCCAAATTTCATGCAGCCTGTTCTGTTACCCCCTCTTCAGACTCCTGGCTCAGACATCATTTGGAATACTTTTAGGGAGACTATGAATTTGAGGAGACTATGAACAAGAATTATTACTTTCTGCTAACACGTAATGCCATTTTTCAGTCATTTCTGAAACCTTGTTCTGAGCTGTGGAATTTCATGCCTCTCAGGTAATAGGTTTTGTAGTAAAAGCCATTTATTTTATTTATTTATTTATTTATTTATTTTTTTAAATTATGGTCATTGGTGTGAGCACCAAATTGGCAAAGATGGAGTTTTTAGATGCCACTATTTTCAAAATTAGACATCTGGAAAGCCCCATTATGCTATTGCCCAAGATGATGGGATAGACTAAACCACACACATTTTTATGGAGGCCAGTTCTTCTCACTTTTGAAGTTATCCCTCAAAAATGCCTCAAACTACAATTTACTCCACCGAAAAAAAATTACCGAAAATGACCAAAATTACCAAACTTTGAAAATTATTTCAAATTTAACCAACCAAGTCAATACCTGGATACATTTGTTTAAAATGAAAAATACCTACTTAATTCATTGGAAGCATCTGTTTTGGGCTATCTACCATGGTTTAGGGTTTAAAGGGGATCAGACAAGTGACATTTGTGAGGCGCTCCACCAAAAGTAGGCACTTGTCGCACAGACCACTTTTGAGATAAAAGCCAGAAAAGTAAAAATGGTCCATTTTTATTGAAATTCGGATTTCTGCATAAACTATTAAAACAACTATTCAACTATCACTTCCTCATGTGAAATCGACTAAAACTCACTAAAAATGTTTTTTTTTCTTGCCATTTTTCTGTTGAGTACTCTCATAAAACTAGATAAAAACAGTAGCAAATGTACTGGTTTCCGTTGCAATTATTCACCGAGTTCGGTACAAGACACAGGATAGTCCAAACACCGAAGAACGGCCGTGAAGTAGTCTCTCCATTTTGGATACTGTTTTGATATTAAAATGCCATTTCAGTGAATAAAATAAAGGTTATAAAGACAGTATGCACTTAAACAATGCAGGCTAGTTGCTAAGGAAGATCTGAAATGAGCACACTGATTGGTCAGCTCGGGCTTGCACATGCTCAGTGCCCGTCACACGTTAACTTCTGGTTTACTTCCTGACTGTAGTTTAACCGCATGCGGAACTTATTTCTGACTTTCTCTTCAATAACAGTTAGTAAGTTTATTTATAAGATTGTGAAATACACATAATTTCTGGAAAAGTAGAGTGAAATGTCATCTGAAGTGTCAAGCAGCATTAGTATAGATGTTAAATTCGACACTAGAATTCGGCTTTGAAGAAGATTATCTCTCTCTCTCTCTCTCTCTCTCTCTCTCTCTCTTTCTCTCTCTATCTATCTCTCGCTGTGCAAATGGTTAAATGAGCAGCATCCAGATGAACTAGTGCAATTTGAATGGAAGAAAATATATGTATGGGTGGGTCTACAAAATGTGAAAAAAGTAATGCCTGAAGTGAGTGGGGCAAATGAGTGCAAATGGTGTGACAGATGCACAAATGAGCAGTCACCCACTGCTTTCTGTGTGTGTGTGTGTGTGTGTGTGTGTGTGTGTGTGTGTGTGTGTGTGTGTGTGTGTGTGTGTGTGTGTGTGTGATACCTCAGGTCTGCTGGAACTGCTGGAATATTAAGAAAAAGGCATGATTCCATTGCAAACAAGTGCCCACCCTCACACCAGTCCCAAGCCCTGATAAATGCAGAGGGTTGCAACAGGAAGGGCATCCGGTGTTAAAGGCGTGTCCGTAGGCAGAGAGAGAAGAAGAAAGGCGAGAGTCTAGGACTGAGACTTTGAATGTTGGAACTAGGACAGGAAAAGATAGAGTTGACATGATGCAGAGGAGGAAGGTGGACATACTTTGTGTTCAGGAGACCAGGTGGAAAGGTAACAAGGCTAGAAGTTTAGGAGCAGGGTTTAAGCTGTTTTTTCATGGTGTGGATGTGAAGAGAAATGGAGTAGGAGTCATCTTGAAGGAGGGGTTTGTCAGGAATGTTCTAGAAGTGAAAAGAGTGTCAGACAGAGTGATGAATCTCAAGTTAGAAATTGAAGGTGTGATGTTCAATGTTGCCCCCAGGCAGGATGTGAGTTAGAAGAGAAGGAGAGATTCTGGAGTGACTTAGATGAAGTGATGCTGAGTACCCCCAGAGGTCAAAGAGTGGTCATTGGTGCAGACTTCAATGCATGTTGGTGCAGGCAACAGAGGAGACGATGAAGTGATGGGCAGTACAGGGAGACACAGCGTAAGGTGAAGGTAACGGTGTCAAAGGCCAAACAGTATGATATATGAAGTATGATGGCTTGTATGCTAGATTGGACAGTAAGGAGAGAGAAAATGATTTATACAGGTTAGCACAGCAGAGAAATAGAGATGGGAAGGACGTGCAGCAAGTTAGAGTGATTAAGGACAGAATGGGAAATGTATTGACTGATGACAGAAGTGTGCTAGGAAGATGGAAAGAGTACTTTAAAAAGCTGATGAATGAGGAAAATGAGAGAGAGAAAAAGAGTAGAAGAGGTGACTGTTGAGGACCAGGAAGTATCAAAGATTAGTAAGGGTGAAGTAAGGAGGGCATTGAAGAGGATGAAGAGTGGAAAGGCCCTGAAGGGAAAAGCCGAAAGGAAAAGAAGACATGACTCCATTGCAATTCAGTCAAACAAAATCCCATATTATTAGTATTATGTACTTTCGGAATTTAATATGAGCATTGCATGAGTATGAGTATTTTTCTCTACATGCAAAATTTGATTATGAAATTTTTTTAATTATTTGATTTGTGTATAATCTTGTCTGGACTGGACATGCTGGATTGTGGGTTGTTTAGTTTTGTGCGAAAATTGGTCAAGACCTGAAAAATACTTAAATGTTTCATACCTTTTACATATAAACAAACTGATGGTGACTATGCCAGCTGTGTTGGTGAAGATTTTGATTTTGATGTTGATGAAGAAGAGGCATCTGTTAATAAAAGTGTGATGACTGGTGTTTGTGAAGAACATGTGATCATATCTGCTGAGCAGGATATACTAGTTTTCTTAATTCCAGTGTGATTGTTTGAACCCGACAGTGCTTTTTTTAATCAGTATCATTGAAGGCATTTGAACCTTTATATAATGATCAAAAAGATGCATACTGATCTTATTGGAATAAATAGCAATGAAAAAAAATAGTCATTTTTTGTTAATTTTTGGGTCTTACCACAGTGACTGATGGGTTTAAAAAGGACATGTCAGATTAAAATGAGGATGATTTCTATTATCACCTCTTCCTAAACCTCTTCCTAGACATGTTTTCTAAAAGTTTAGATGGCTGAAGTGCATAAAAATGCTTGGTTGCTAAGGACTAATGATTTTGGAAGAAGTGGCTCTTTTTTTTTTCAAGATGGCGCCGGGTGACCTGCAGCCAGTTACAGGAGCTCTTCAGTTTATTTTTCTTTTTTTTCTCTTTTCTATTGTATATAGGCGTGTTTCTTTATCTTTTTTCAAATTTTCTTTTTCTTTCTTCAATCCTGCATCTGGAAAACATACTTTCATGATGCTTTTGTTTTTCTGCGCACTTTTATTTTCACTTTTTGGATCGGCGTCAGGAAACTCATTCACCGACGGCTCTGAGCAACGCAGGTCTTACACACGTGAGACCCTCCTCGGCCTGCGCGCCCCCGCCCTCCTTCATGCGGAAAAGCCCGTTGTTCCTGTGGAAATACGGAGGAAAAGGAGAGGCTGCAGAGGGGGACGAAAGACGCGGAGGACATGTGTTCCCTCTGTCATCATGGGAAATGTCCGCGCGATCGCCAACAAGACGAAGGAGCTGGCGGCGCTGACCCGGCAGCAGAGGCAGTACCGGGACTGCAGCCTCATGTGTTTCTCAGAGACGTGGCTGAATGAACTCACACCGGACTCTGTGGTTTCTCTTCACGGATTTACACTCGCGCGTGCAGATCGGAGTGTAACGGACAGCGGTAAGAAGAAAGGAGGGGGTGTGGCGGTCTATGTGAATGAACGATGGTGCCACCCGGCAAACGTGCACGTGAAGGAGCAGCTGTGCACGCGAGACCTAGAGCTGCTCGCGGTAAGCGCGCGGCCATATTATCTACCGAGGGAGTTTTCACACGTGATTGTGTTTTGCGTGTACATTCCGCCCTCGGCTGATGCGGCGGCCGCATGTGAGCGTCTCCACAGCGCCGTTAATCAGACACAGACTCGTCACCCCCGCGCCATGATTCTGATCAGCGGGGATTTTAACCACGCCCCTCTCTCCGCCTCTCTCCCGACGTTCACGCAATACGTGAAGTGCTCCACAAGAGACAATAAAACACTGGACTTGCTGTATGCAAATGTGAAGGACGCTTACAGCTCCTCCCCCCTCCCCCCACTGGGACGATCAGACCACAACCTGGTCTACCTGCTCCTCCAATACACACCCAGGGTGCGAAAGGAACCTGCACAGAAGAGGTCTGTGAAAGTGTGGACCGAGGAGACCAACGAGAGGCTTAGAGACTGTTTCCAGACCACAGACTGGAGCATGCTCTGTGACTCCTTTGGTGATGACATCGACGGCCTCACACACTGCATCACCGACTACATGAACTTCTGCGTGGACAGCACTGTGCCAACACGGAGGGTACGGTGCTTCTCCAACAACCACCCATGGGTCACCCCTGAGCTTAAAGTCCTCCTGAACCAGAAAAAGAGGGCTTTCATCTCGGGGGACAGAGAGGAGCAGAAGAAGGTCCAGCGTGAGCTCCAGTGGAGGATCAGGAAGGCAAAGAAGGACTATGGGAAGAAGATGGAGGAGAAGCTGGCTCAGAACAACGTGCGGGATGTCTGGAGAGGACTAAAGACCATGTCTGGATTTGGGCAGAGTGTCAGAGGGACAGCTGATGGTGACCAGCGCTGGGCGGATGAACTAAACTGTTACTTCAACAGGTTTGATTCTCCCCCCTCCCCCTCTGCACCCCTCCCGTTCCCCTCCCTCTTCACACGTCTCCAGACCAGCTGACACCTCCCTCCCCAGGCCAACTTCACTTGACTGCTACAGCCCGACAGACACATCCCCTCCCTCTGCAGCCCACCCCAGCCCCCCCTATCCCTCACATCAGACCAGGTGAGGAGACAGCTGAGGCGACTAAATCAGAGGAAATCTGAAGGACCTGATGGCATCAGTCCCAGGCTGCTGAGGACCTGCGCAGACCAGCTCTGTGTGGGAGTATGCTACCTGTACAACCTGAGCCTCGGCCTGGAGAAGGTTCCGTCCTATGGACGACGTCCTGTGTGGTTCCGGTTCCCAAACCAGCCCAAGCAAAGGAACCAGCCCACTTCAGACCTGTCGTCCTGACCTCCCACCTCATTAAGACCATGGAAAGGCTCCTCCTTGAACACCTCCGCTCTATGGTGAGCCCCACCTAGACCCGCTGCAGTTTGCCTACAGGCCCAACATCGGAGCAGAAGACGCTGTCATCTACCTTCTGCAGCGGGCACTCACCCACCTGGAGATCGCCGGCAGCGCTGTGAGGGTCATGTTCTTTGTCTTCTCCAGCGCCTTCAACACCATCAGGGCAGCGGCGTCTGCGGGGAAGCAGGAGGACGTGGGAGAGGACGGGCATCTTGCTGCCTGGATTATTGACTACCTTACTAACCGTCCACAGTACGTGCGGCTGCGCGGCTGTAAGTCAAAGGTGGTAGTCTGCAGCACGGGGGCACCGCAGGGCACCGTCCTCTCACCCTTCCTTTTCAACATCTATACCTCGGACTTCATATATAACACAAACAGCTGCCACCTCCAGAAGTTCTCGGACGACTCCGCCATCGTGGGCCGTGTGTCAGAGGGGAACGAGCTGGAGTACCGGTCGGTCATCGTTGACTTCGTGGACTGGTGTGAGCGCAACCACCTGTGCTTGAACACTAGGAAGACGAAGGAGATGGTGGTCGACTTCAGGAGATTAAGCACTCGAACACACACACACACACACACACTTACTAGTGAACATCCAGGGACAGGACATTGAGACAGTGGACAGTTTCAAGTACCTGGGTGTTCACCTTAACAATAAACTGGACTGGTCCCACAACACCAACAAGAAGAGGCCAAGAGTACAAGAAGGGCCAGAGTCGCCTCCACCTTCTGAGGAGACTCAGGTCCTTCGGCGTATGCAGACCTCTGCTCAGGACTTTTTATGACTCTGTGGTAGCCTCTGCAATCCTCTACGCTGCCATCTGCTGGGCCCCGGGCAGCACAGAGCGGGACAGGAAGAGACTGAACAAGCTGGTCAGGAGGGCCAGCTCTGTCCTCGGCTGCCCACTGGACTCTGTGGAGGAGGTGAGTGAGAGGAGGATGGTAGCAAAGCTCACATCCATCCTGTTCAACAGCTCTCACCTACTGCACCAGACTGTAGAGGAGCTGAGCAGCTCCTTCAGTGGACGACTGAGACATCCTCAGTGCAGGAAGGAGCGCTACCGTAGATCGTTCATTCCCACCGCTGTCAGACTGTACAACGCCACTTTGTAACTGTCTGTGAAAATACCGGTTATGTGCAATAAAAACCCCGTGCACTTTAATCAACCACATCTACCCCACTGACTGTCAACCATATCAACCCATCTACTCTGCCCTCAGATACATTACACTTTAATATAGGCCAGTCTATAAAGTTGCTCCATTCTCTTCTTTTCTTTTATTGTTTATTAATTTATACTATTTATGTATCTATTTATTTATTTACTTATATAATATATATGTACGTGTGTATGTTTGTACTTGTATCTATTTTTGCACACCCTACTGATAGTACCTCAAGAGCCTGTAACAGTGAATTTCTCCATTGTGAGATTAATAAAGCTGTATCTTATCTTATCTTATCTTATCTTATCTCTGGCTCTTCGCTCCGTGCTCCAGCAGTTCCCATTTTAGTTTGATTTCCATGTTTCTCCGCATCTCTAAACAGTGATTACGATTTCCCCGTTTCATCTATGAAAACAGGTGCGCTTTATTGTTCACAGGGAAGGCACTAGAGCACGGGCACTAGAGCACTAGAAACAGGGAAATCAAACTAAAGCGGGAACTAGTGGAGCACAGAGCTGAGAGCCGGAGAAATCATGGGAAGAGGGACAATCTTCTACCACCGGGAAGAGTGCTGCTAGTCTTTATAGCCCTTGGTTAAATGGAATCAGGTGTGTTTGTTTAGCACTCCACCTCACGTGTGACAGCCACGTCCCCTCCAATGCGCATTTCAATGCTCAACTATTTTGTGAGAGACCATAACACACTAAAATAAAAACCACAGTGCAGCTAAAGCATAAGAACAATTAAGATAAAAATTTTAAGATAAGAAGAAGCAGAGAGGGAGGGAGGAAAACAGATTCTCTTCAATAACAGCTTCAGGTAAATCAGCCAAATGTGGGTTTTTTTTTCTCTTGCTACCGTTTTGTATGGATGACTCTTGTTCAGGATGTTTCTTTCTTTTCTTGAAGAACACTTATAACGTGGCTTGTTTCTGCCTTCTTTTCAAAACCTAACGGGAGTGGTTCATGACCTCATCTTTAAAGGTGTTCACAGTGCTGCTAGCGCTTTAGCTTAGCTTTAGCTCAGCTTTAGTGCTTTAGCGCTGGCTTTAGCTTTATGAGGGTGATACGTACATAGTACTGTATCAACAACTTACGGATTTCCCTAGGGACAGCTTTATTAGGGTGATACATAGTATCAACAACTTCCGGACTTTCGGAAGTCGCACACTTTTCTTCCCTCTCGGTCTCGTTTTTTCTCGCGCTTTTCTCAAGTTCGACTTCCGGTCACAGATTTTATGTTTGGACTCCGATTTGTTTGAACTCTAGAGCATTCGGATTCCGAAGCTCCACTGTAATTATCTGTAATAGCGGAAACAAAAAAACGAGAAAGTTGTAGAATGGTCACGAAACACCTGCTTGGAAGATTCAAAATTCACAAGCAAGCATAGGCTGAGGTCTGCTGAGGTTTTGTGACAAACTTTGTAAACAAATAGCCAACAATTTAAAAACTGTTATTCAAAGTATAGTGTGCAAAGAATTTATGAATTTCACCATGTACAATCCATAATATATAAAATATATAATATAATATAAAAGAAAATGTGGCGCACATGATGAATGTCCTCAGGTTTTATATTCCTATAATAAAAATTGATATGACTGAGCTTACTAAAAATGTAAAGTGAATGCTTACTTACAACATTCAAAAATACTGATTTCACTGGATTTAAACTTACAAAGTGTGCTCTGGACTGATGAGTCCACATTTCAGTTGATTTTGGAAATCATGGACATTTTGTCTTTTGAGCTAAAGTTGAAAAGAATTATCTGAATTGCTACCAGCAAAAAATTTAAAACCCAGTATATTATAAGATTAAGCAGTTCAGAAAATGAATGAATGTTCTCATGTTCCTCAAACATGCTCTGAAACATGGTAAAATAGTGGATTCTAGGTTGGTGAACTGGCTAGCTTCTCCTGCAGCTTTCCCAAACCATGACACGTCCACCTCCATGCTTCACAGTTGGTGTTCTTTTTCTTCATGAGCTGCTCCAATCTTCTTTCTGAAGACCTCAGACAGCTCTTTCAATCACAATGCGGTTCACTCTCACTTCACCAGTAAGGAGCACACCAAACCAAATGTCTGAGGTTTACGTAGGGCGAGCCTTCTTCAAAATTCTGATTAATGATGTCCAAATGATGTTGTAATCTTTTTAGAATAACAACATTTTACAGAAAATTTTAATTTAATTGTGTAATTGTGCAAAGAGAAGATTCAAGGTTGTGGTGAAGGAGGACGTGAAGGTAGTTGGTTTAAGAGAAGAAGATGCAGAGGATAGGGTGAGATGGGGGCAGATGAGTCGCTGTGGCGACCCCTGAAGGAAAAAAAACGAAAGAAGAAGATGAAGAAGAAGAAGAAGAAGAAGAAGAAGAAGAAAGTTTGGGCATTAATGATACTAACATTTGATAGTGTTCAATTGACTTTAGCTTGAAGTGATTTGAGCATCTGTACTGTTGTCGAATCAAGATTTTACATTCGATATGCATGACACCTTGCATGTTTTTTATGCACCAACAGCATTACTATTATGCAGTAATGGTGGGCCATGCTTTTGGCTACTGGGCCTTCAGTGGGACTTAACGGACTTAATCCATTGGAATTGGAATTGCATAAAGAAAGGCATTTTGTACATTTCTACTAGTAACTCTGGGAATTATATAACACAAGATGCCTGTAAATGTGGCCAAACAAGTAACAAATGTAACCTTACCTCCTCAACACATCCTTATGATGTGGAGCTTTTTTTGAAAAAGTATGCCTTGAAATGGATTTGTAAGAATGTTCAACTCCAAGTTAATTTCTCCTCCTCTGCCAGACAAATATCTATCTATCTATCTATCTATCTATCTATCTATCTATCTATCTATCTATCTATCTATCTATCTATCTATATAGATATATAGATATATAGATAGATAGACCTATACATGTCTAAATCATCTCAATCTAGCCTCTCTGACTTTGTCTCCAAAACATCTTACATGTCCTGTCCCTCTGATGTACTTATTCCTGATCCTATCTATCCTCGTTACTCCCAAAGAGAACCTCAACATTTTCATTTGTGCTCCCTCCAGCTGTGCCTCCTGTCTTTTCCCCAGGACCACTGTATCTAAACCTTACACAACATCGCCGGCCTCATCACCGTCTTGTACACTTTTCCCTTCATTGCCGATACTCTCCTATCACACATCATACCGGACACTTTTCTCCATCCATTCCAACCTGCCTCCACATGCTTCTTCACCTCTTTTCCACATTCTCCATTGCTCTGGATTGTTGAGCCTTAGTACTTAACATCCTTCACCTTCTTTATCTCTGCCCCCTGTAACCTCACCGTTCCTCTTGGGTCCTTGTCGTTCACGCACATGTATTATGTCTTACTGAGGCTAACCTTCATTACTCTCCTTTCCAGGGCATACCTCCACCTCTCTAGATTTTCCTCCACTTGTTCTCTGCTCTCACTACAGATCACAATGTCATCTGCAAACATCATAATCCATGGAGATTCTTGTCTATCCTCGTCTGGCAGCCTGTCCATCACCATAGTAAACAAGAAGGAGCTCAGAGCTGACCCTTGATGCAGTCCCACCTCCACCTTGAACTCTTCTGTCACACCGACAGCACACCTCACCACTGTCTTACATCTCTCATACATGCCCTGCACCACTCTAACATACTTCTCTGCCACTCCAGACTTCCTCATGCAATACCACAGTTCTTCTCTCAGCACCCTGTCATATGCTTTTTCCAGATCCACAAAGCCACAATGCAGCTCTGTCTGACCTTCTCTGTACTTCTCTATTAACATTCTCAAAGCAAACATTGCATCTGTGGTGCTCTTTCTTGGCATAAAACCAAACTGTTGTTCACAAACGCTGACCTCTGCCCTTAGTCTAGCTTCCACTATTCTCTCCCATAACTTCATCGTATGGCTCATCAACTTTACCCCTCTGTAGTTTCCACAACTCTGTATGTCTCCCTTGTTCTTAAAAATGGGCACCAGCACACTCTCCTCCATTCCTCTGGCATCTGCTTACTTTCTAAGACCTTGTTGAATATTATTGTCAGGAAATCTACTGCTACCTCCCCTAGACACTTCCATACCACCACCAGTATGTCATCAGGACCAACTGCCTTTCCACTCTTCATCCTCTTCAATGCCCTCCTCACTTCACCCTGACTAATCTTTGCCACTTCCTGGTCCTCAATGGTCACCCCTTCTTCTCTTTTTTTCTCTCTCATTTTCCTCATTCATCAGCTTTTTAAAGTACTCTTTCCATCTTCCCAGCACACTTCTGTCATCAGTCAATACATTTCATTCTCTGTTCTTTATCACTCTAACTTGCTGCATGTCCTTCCCATCTCTATTTCTCTGCTGTGCCAACCTGTATAAATTATTTTCTCCCTTCTTACTGTCCAACCTATCATACAAGTCATCATACGCCCTCTGTTTGGCCTTTGACACCGCTACCTTTGTGTTACGCTGTGTCTCCCTGTACTCCTGTTTACTCTCTTCAGTCCTCTCTATGTCCCACTTCTTCTTAGCTATCCTTTTCTTTTGTACAAAGTCCTGCATTTCCTCATTCCACCACCAAGTCTCCTTATCTACTTTCCTTCCAGAGTACACACCAAGTACTCTCCTACCTGTCTCCCTGATCTCATTGGCTGTGGTTGTCCAGTCATCTGGAAGCACTTCCTGACCACCCAAAGCCTGTTTCAACTCCTCTTTGAAGACAACACGACAGTCTTCTTTTTTCAGCTTCAACCACTTTGTCTTCTGCTCTGCCTTTGCCTTTTTACCTGCCTCACCATCAGAGTCATCCTGCACACCACCATCTTATGTTGTTTGGCAACACTCTCACCCACTACTACTTTGCAGTCACTGACTTCCTTCAAATTACATCGCCTACACAAGATGTAGTCTACCTGTGTGCTCCTACCTCCACTTTCATAAGTCACTCTATGCTCCTGTTTCTTCTGGAAGAAAGTATTCACCACAGCCATTTCCATCCTTTTTGGAATCTATCAACATCTGTCCTTCTGTGTTCCTGTCCTGGATACCAAACCTGCCCATCACTTCCTTGTCCCCTCTGTTGCCTGCACCAACATGTCCATTGAAGTCTGCACCAGTGACCAATTTTTCACCTCTCGGGGTACTCTGCATCACTTCATCAACTCACTCCAGAATCTCTCCTTCTCTTCTATCTCACATCTGGCCTGTGGGGCATAAGAACCAACAACATTGAACATCACACCTTCAATTTCTAACTTGAGACTCATCACTCTATCTGACACTCTTTTCACTTCTAGAACATTCCTGACCAACCCCTCTTTCAAGATCACTCCTACTCCATTTCTCTTCTCTTCCACACCATGAAAAAACAGCCTCAACCCTGCTCCTAAGCTTATAGCCTTGCTACCTTTCCACCTGGTCTCCTGAACACACAGTATGTCCACCTTCCTCCTCTGCATTATGTCAGCCAACTCTCTATCTTTTTCTTTCATAGTTCCAACATTCAAAGTCCCTACTCTCAGTCCTAGACTCTCGCCTTTATTCTTCTCTCTCTGCCTACAGACACGCCTCTCGCCTCTCCTCCTCGACCAACAGTAGTCCAATTTCCACAAGCAGCCTGTTGGTTAACCCGGGCCTTGACCGATCCGGTATGAATTTCGTTTTGATCATTTGATCATTTATAATATATATTATATAATATAATATAATATATATATATATACACACACACACACACATTTTTTTAAACTTTTATGCATCATGTGAAGATCACAATAGACTATTCAGCGAGTTGTGCTCTGACCAACCAATCAGAGGATGGAAAAATGCTGAAGTTACTGAAGCGAATCTGAAATCTGATTTCGAAGTTCCTGGGCAGATTAGACTGACATGTCAGCACATAGATTTTTTTTTTAATCCAATCAGATTTCAGCTTTAACATACACGTACTGGAAGTAGTGCAGCCAAGAGACACTACGAAATGCAGAGAATAAACTGTTGGGCATAAATAAAATTTATTGGAACAAATACTAGAATTGAAATTGTAAGTGTAGGTCAGTCTTTCTGGTAGTGTTTAGGCCAGCAGAAAAGGTTTATATCTATCTATTTTTTAAAGAGTAGCCCCTTGCTGAAGAGTTGTGTCAGGAAGGGCATCCGACGTAAAAACCTATGCTAAATCAAACATGCGAATCAGATGATTCACTGTGGCAACAACTGAAAAAAAAGGAAGAAAGACGAACGGATGGTTGGGCGGGCGGGCGGGTCGGCGGGCAGGCGGATGTCTGTCTGTCTGTCTATCTGTCTGTGTGGATGGAACTGAATTGCTTTAAAGTTTAAAATCTAACACTGGAAATGTTGGTTAAATTTACCCTGCCAGGGGTTTTGCAACTATGCAGCAAAGCTTGTAATTTATTTTACATGACACGTTTATCACACCTTCAGTGACGTGATTTTGTTATTTGTTGTTTCTTTTTTGTTGTTGTTGTTGTTTTTTTTTTAAGGGGAATGGGTTGTGCATGCCGAGAACTCTCTGCCTTTTCCACTGCATGTAAAGGTTCAGTTGTTTAAAATGTGATGGGAGAATGTAGGTCTGTGGCCATGCACACAGTTGCCACCATGCTCAGGTTACATTTGGAGTGGGATAAGGGAGCAGGTTGATGAAGCCTTGTTGAGGAAAATGTTCTACTTCATACGCACTGAGATAGACATTCTGTAATGTAACCTTTTCTCTCGCCAATCTGGATCTTTCCCCTAATTGGTCACGCAACAAAAGCAGCTGATAAAAAAGACAATTTCTTGCTTTTAATTGGCCATTTCACATGCCAATTTTGCTACACCTGGGTGTTTGTAATGAGAATAGGACATTATAAAGGGCCCTGCAGACAGAAATCAATAAAAAATCAATAAAAAATCAATAAAAAAACTCTATGGAAGAGGCTGAAAAAGTATGAACAAACACATACTTTTGGAAAAGTAGAAACACATGTGAAGGTAGAGACAAGGACCTGTTGTGCTTCATTTGACTCATCAGTGTCCTGTGTTTATTTTTTTATATACTTTTTATTCCAAAATAAGCCTTTGTTGTCCTTGGTTGGGTTGATTAGTTACCTTCATTTTGAAACAATAGAAAGATTAAAGTTAATTTTATTACAAAGGTGTATATAATCTATAGTATGATTGATTTGTGCAGTGCTGAACCTTTTACATATTAATCAATCAATTTATAATGCTGACTTCAACAAAGGCCTGCTGCACTGTCCGTTTCATTTCTTACTCACTTCACCAATGTCTGCTGGCCACCGAGAGCAAAGCATCCCCATTCATCCCCCCCCCCCCCCCCCTTTTGTTCCTTTGTTCCAGTCCTATGGTGCATCTGGCCCTAAATAAAGTGAGGTCTGAGAGAAAAAAAAAAAACAAACTTAAAATACCTTTTGAAAAATACATCTAGAAAAATTACCATAAGTCAATTTGTTTCTTCAGTCTGAAGAAAAAAGAGTGAGGAAGAAAACGGTTTCAGAGCAGGAGAGACGGGAAATGCATGAAAGGCAGAGCTCAGCAGATAGCCAAGAATGACCTGTATCTGACCCTCAAGTCAGCGATGGAGATAGAGAGGGGAAGACAGTAAATGGAAAGCCTGATCCAAAATTCCTCTTGCTTGCCACATTTTTGGGTGATAAAATTCTACGTTTTTCCTCATTTGATGATGTATTGCCATCTCAGTATATTCCTTCTCTTCTCCCTTTTTCATAGGCTGTAAGGTGATGTTTGGTCTGGGAGATCAATATCCGTACTAACTTTAAAAAATGAACTGCTTTCTAATTAATTAATTATTATTAGTATTAGTAGTATTAGTAGTAGTAGTCGTTTTATTATTAGCAGATGAGCACCTTAAATGATGAATTGGAAGTGTTCAACTCTGGTAACAGAAGGAGGATATAAATTAAGTCAAAATCCTGAATTTGCTCTTACAGAGGTCACAGGGTCGACAGAAGCACTGGGTGCAAAAGGATGATAAGCATTTTGGTTGAAAATTACTCACTCTGGCGCTTTAAATACCCTTAAATTAATAATACAGTAAACAAATAAATAAATAAACTAACAAGTTTTCATAATGGCTACTCTTTGAGCTGTATGACTCATCTTGGCTTATTGTACCAGCATTTGTGTATGTACAGTTCCAACATGATGTTTCAAAAAATCTGTTGCCTGGAAATATGAACCACTTTTCATGTAAGGCTGAGCCTAGTAACAGAAATATAGTCTAATATCACAATGGCAAAGGACAGTGGTGGCCTGGTGGTAAGGTGCTGGATCACTGATCCCAAGGTTGGGGCTTCAAGCCCCACTATCAACAGGTTGTCACTGCACCCTCCAGTGCAGCTAACTGGGTTATCATAGGCCGGCCATGTCTCTCACTGTCTGTGGTGGAGATTCATGTGAAAGAACTATTGCTGAGTTTCATCAACAGGAGCTGCACAGCCGTCAGCGTGTTTCTGTCCTATGATGGCCTGGCAATCTGTCCAGGGTGTACTCTGCCCTCACCCAGAGTTGGCTGAGATGGGCGCCAGGTTCCCTGCAACCCTAATTGGGATTAATCGGTTCAGAAAATGAATGAATGAATGAATCACCATGACATGTCTCTCAAACATGTAGATACAAAGTCACATGTTGGCTTAGCTGTATTTGCTTGAGGTGGTGCATGTTGAAGCCATACAAGTTTGTACAAGCTGTTAAGCATTTTGAATTCAGTATACATTTCCACTCTCTTGGTGGTGATTTCACTGTGACACACCCTTCCCTCCCACTTGAAGTCTTAAGGGAAAGGGAAATTATCTTTTCTTCTTTACCTCCCTGATTCGCTGTCTCAGCAGGTTTGGTCTGTTTTAAGCTTGGTGATGACAGTGTTTTTTTGGCATCTTGGCCCATTGCACACTTTGCTTTGAAGCAATAATGCTATTCCATCTTCAAGCAAAAGTAACCCTTGTTTTATTCTTTTTATTTTTTTCCAGGTTTATTAACGCACGAAGGAGAATAGTCCAACCAATGATCGACCAGTCCAACCGAGCAGGCAAGTCCCCTTCTGTATCTGGGTTTACCCTTAATCATATCTTAAATAATGGGGCCGGTGGCGTAGTGGTTCGGGTTCTGCACTCATGATCGGGAGGTTGTGAGTACGAATCCCACTGAGACCCTCACTGTGCTAAGACCCCTGGGCAAGGTCTCAACCACAAGTGTGCCTCTGTTCACCCAGCAGTATAAATGGGTACCAGTAAAATATACTGGGAAGGTAAACCTGCGATGGACTAACGTCCCATCCAGGGGGAGTTGAACTCCTGGTCACGTCGTGTTACGGAAACCGGGGATAATTACCGGCCTGATGAGCCACAAGGCTTGGGTGTAAAAACCCAACAGACTTACCAATATCTTAAACAATTGGCCAAACACCAGAAAATAAAATATAAACAAGTAGAATGAAATGATAACAATTTCACATGCACTTTTTTCTGGCTTCCCAGCTTTCCTCTTCCCTCTTTGCAATGAGCAGTCCCCCTCCCTGGTGTATGCCTTGTTTGGTACTACTTTAAAGTTTATGGGCTGTAATAAGGTGCAGAGGGCAGAGTTCAATTAGGGGACTCATGAATGCTCAAAAGCATTCAGCAGCGTTGAGGTGTTTTTGTTTTTTTTGTTTTTTTTTCTGATGAAAAGACTCCTTTTCTTCATTTCCCTCCATAACTCACAGGAAAAAATTAAGTAAACATTTTTTCAGAATTTTTTGAATAATAATAAAAATTGAAAATAATGACTGGCAGCATGGGGTCTCAATGGTTAGTTCTATCTTCTTGCTGCAAGAAAGGTTTTGGGTTCAAATATGGTGGTTAATTAGAACCATTCTGTGAAGAGTTTGCATGTGCTTCCTGTGCTTGTGTTGGTTTCTTCTAAGCTGCCTATAGGTCTAATAGTGACAGTGAATTGATTACTCTGAATAGGCTAGAATCCTGTTCAGGGTGTACCCTGCTTCTTTGCCAAAGTCACCTGGGATTGGCTCCAGCTTCCATCATGACTCTGACAAATAAGCATAAACAAATACCACTAGACCACCACTGTCCCACAAATAAGCAGTAAGTGATTAATGAAAATAACAGTCATTAGCCTAATTTTGTCACAGAGCTGAATTTTGAATTTTATTTGCTTCAAATTGCTCATGAGGTAATAAATGTCATCTGTCCTAATTCTGATGCCCAAGTCTAATATGACACATGATCAAATAAGATATTGAGTAAGAAGAACTTGGATAAGAATAATTAGCCTGCAAGTCCATTAGCATATGATATATCCTCAGCAGTAAAAACTTAATTAAAAACACTAATTTATCACTGTCTTGTACCCTCCATATTTTCCAACAGTAAGTCAGGGAGCCCCCTACAACCCAGATGGCCAGCCCATGGGAGGCTTTGTGATGGATGGCCAGCAGCACATGGGAATTAGACCACCTGGTAAGACCTCAATATTCCTGCTATTGCCTGTCATTGCTCAACTTTCCAGTGATTCTTATTTTCTTGCAATAATGCTGTAAGGTTTCCAGGACTCTCACATACTCAACTTCCACTGACACTGAGAAGCATTTGCAATATCACCTTACAACAAGTCTGTAAATATGTGAATACATATATAGGTGTATATAGGATATATGTATATGTGTCTATATGTGTAAATATGGGTATGTGCATATAGGTATATACAAATGTATAGCTTAGTGTAGTCCCTTTGATGTCTTTTGAGTACTTTCTTTTTTTTTTTATAACTGCTGCTAAAGTGGCATGAAGGGGAATTGGTTAGTACACCCACCTCACAGCAAGAAGGTCCTGGGTTCAATACACAGCTTAAGCGTTTGTTTCTGTGTGTTTCTGTGTGAAGTTTGCATGTTCTCACGTGCTTGCGTGGGTTTCCTCCAGGTTCTCCGGTTTCCTCCCACAGTCCAAAAGCATGCACAGTAGGTTAATTGGCGTAGGTTAATTGGCTGTTCCAAATCTCCCCTAGCTGCGAGTATGAGTATAAATGTTTGTGTGAGTGTCACCCCTGTTCACCCTGACTAGCTGTCCAGGGTGAACCCCACCCTTGCCCAAAGTCGACTGAGATGGGCACCAGCCTCCCTGCGACCCTAATTATGGTTACAGACGCTCCCCGCTTATGTTCATTCATTTTACATTTTTTCAATTTTACTATTTTTTCCTAAAAAAAAAGTCAAATTTTAAATTGCTCTCTGTAGTACAAGATGTACCTAGATAGTACGCAGACATAATGATGCAATGGCACTGCGTCCATTGTTGACAAACGGCAGACTGAACGTGCCCCTAATTCTTCCCAGTTCAGTGCGTGTTACCCTCGTGTTAAAATGTCGTCGCTGTGATCTTTGTGTTTACACTGTTTTGTAGCCTTTTGTAACCCTAAGCAAATTTGGTTGGTCAGAAGTGTAAGCCTACTAGCATGGGTGCAAGTTTTCTGGCATATGCCAAAATTTTCAGTTTTCCCATGACTGAATTAACGATCTGCTCGGATCGGCGCAATCTACCATGCATACCATTCACACCGGTGCAGGCTGAGTACTAAACAAGTATTCAGTGGCGCCCTTGCTCACTTAAAAGATCGAAAGTCCAGATAACCCACGCTTTGTCTCAAGCACAAGCAAGTGAACTACTTTTGGTGAAGCGCCTCACGTACTGTAAGCGTTGATTGGCTGTTTTAAGCTTAGTGTAAAGTGACACGGCTCAGCTTTATGTAAAGTAATGCAAATTTGCAGCGTGTTGTATTTAAAATGATGCAAACTTTAATGAAAGAAGAGGAATCTCACGTATCAGAAATAGATAAGGATGTTAAGAATAAGTTTAAGTGGGACTGGCTAGAAAAGATTGTGAAATTTGAGGCGAAAATTGGCAAACAGACTCAGAACGTATCGGAACCTTTGGTGAGTTTCATAAAGAAATCTGACATCCCCGGCAAGGTCTCCCATGTACAGTAGGCCCTTGACATTCGTGGGGGTATGGTTCCGGGCCTTCCCACGAATCAAGATAATCCGTGAGTTCTCTACGCAGAAGTAAAACCCCATGTATGACGTCACATGCGTGAATGAGCAGCCAGCAGTAAAATACTATGTATCTATTACATGTGCTAAAATATGCTTCTTAAACACATTCTACAGACAGTCTTACTCATTAATACAGTATTAATGTAGTAAAATATAGTGATGATTAAGAAAAAACTTTTCAATTTTGTACTGTGATATTTAGTTATGAAATATATAAACATTATACAGCACATACTTTTGTAAAGCACTCATTTTAAAGTCTTTTTCAATTATTATTCCAGTACAGTAGCTAAGTTAATTCTTAGAATGTTTGTGTGTGAGATTTTATGTTCTGTAGCATGTTTAACAAACGATACCAAAAGGATAAAATTTATTACGCTTCATGTCCTTTTACATTGAACTTGGAGTGACGTCTTGGACTGACGTGTCCAAGATAGCGCTGCCTAGAGGGCAACGTCGCGGAGTTCTCAGAGTCAAATTGTTTTTGTTTGTTTTAATTTGTTTGTTCATGTTTTGCACTATGCTCGTCTATGATCGGTCGACCCTACTACAGCTATGAGCAGCTTCAACTTCGGGCAACTAAGCACGCAACAACTCCTATCGTGAGCTGCTATGCTATGCTATTTTTAAGCCCAGGCAGAGTTCTCAGATTCTCTGGCGCTTGGTTAGCACTTCCGACCATACTGCTTTAAAATGTTCAGTCCCTGCGAAAAACAATGGACAAGCTTCATGCTCAGATTGCAGCTCAGAGGGATCTACAGGACTGTGTTTCTGTGAAACATGGCTCGAGGAGAGTACACCCGATAAGATGAACAAACAAAATAACAAATAAAACAAATTAAAACCAACAATAGCATGCTAGCTCTGCTAATAGCATGCTAGCTCCGCTAATAGCATGTTAGCTCTGCTTAGTTATACATGCCAAAAGATACTCCGATCTTATCGCTGTAGTACAGTCGACTGGTCGTAGACGAGCACAGTGCAAAACATGAACAAACAAAACAACAAATAAAATGAACAAAGAAACAATTTGACCCTGAGAATTCTTCGACGTCGCCCTCTGGGCAGCACCATCTTGGAGACGTCACTCCAAATTCAATGTAAAAGGACATGAAGAGTACTGTAATAAAGTTTATCCTTTTGGTATCGTTTGTTAAACATGCTACAGAATATAAAATCTCATGCATAAACATGAACTTAGGTACTGTACTGGAATAATAATTGAAAAAGATTTTAATACAACAGTTCAGAGAAAACCGTCGCTTCTCAGGAGAAAGTCTTATTTCTTCAGAAGAGACATCTAGCATTTTCTATCGCTTAGCCAGAAAAGACACACAGCGTTTCAGTGGTATCATAGAGCTTAACTGGTAATTAAAACACACAAAAAAGAATCTCATTGACAACTTGTGCGCGAATGAGGAAAAAGAGGCGGGACATCAGCTCAACCAATCAGGAGAAAGAAGGGCAGCCACTGGCTGAATTTGAATCACGTGCTGGTTGCTCGGCAGTCAGCGAATACTCAAACCGTGAATAGTCAACGGTCTACTGTACTAGTGATAGTGGTAATCAGAAAAAGCGGCAAGCCATCTCATTAGAAAAACATGTGAATGTGTCACGTTTCTTCCAAATGGCTCCGTCGACCACTGGAACCATTTACAAGCAGAAAGATCGCATCACAGAGAATGTTAAAGGTTATATTTGATCCTGTATTTGACATTTGATGAGTGAATTTGATTAAAATGTATCTACTTGAAATTATTTTGCTTGAATTTAATTTATTTGCAATTAAATATATATATATATATATATATATATATATATATATATATATATATATATATATATATATATATATATATATATATATATATATATATATACATATATACACACACACACACACACACACACACACACACACACACACAGGGAGTCCTCGGTTTATAACGCTGATCCGTTTTTAAGACGCGATGTAACCCGAATTTCAGTGCAAGTCGGAACATAACATAAAATATACTGAAAAGTACTGTACGTACAGTGCTATAATAAAATGTAACAGTTAATTACATAAAAAAGTATTTAAAAAGAGAAAACAATTCCTTACCACAAGAATGAAATACTGTAAGGGAGGGAGAGACAGGCTTATTGTGCTGGAGAAGCTGGGGCAGGTGAGCCTGGAGTAGATGCAGCTGAGGTAGAGGGTACAGGATCTGTTGCAGGCCTCTCTACCTTCTTAAAATACTGCTCCAGGTTAGACTGGACAGAGAGCAACCTCTTCTCATCCAAGATCTCCTTGTAGCATTGCATCAAATCCATGATGCCTCTGGAAACCCTAGTGAACCTTTCCAATTTGGGATCCTGAGCCTCAAAAGTTGCCAATGCTTGCTATATCTTGCGCACCCGAAACTATTTTGCATTTGTACGCCTAAGACGTAATGACATGTAATATTACAGTACCGAGACTGAGCAAAGGGAAGCGACGCCATCTTCCTCGGCCAATAACCACAACACAGCGTATTCTTCCGCCTCGTGTGCCCGAAACTAGTTTGCGTTTGTTTACGTAACCGAGAAAGACGTAATGACGCATAATATCATTTTTTATATTTTTATGGGGGCGCGTTTGTAACCACGAAACGGTGTAAGTCAGGATTGGTGTAAACCGAGGACTCCCTGTATATGTACACATATACATATATCAGTAGTTCTTAACCTTGTTGGAGGTACTGAACCCCACCAGTTTCATATGTTTATTCACTGAACCCTTCTTTATTGAAAAATAAAATATGATTTTTTTTTCAAATTCAAGACATCGGTATATGTTTTTACTGGGGCACCAAAATGAACCGTGCATTAATATCACTGTGTTCAAAGCACAAAAACGAATACAATGCATGAACTCCCCATCACAACCACTAACATTTTTATGTGAGGTGCGCATCTGAGTGTGTGCACGCGCATTTGTGTGTGTGCGCGCGTGCGCGCGTCTGTATGTGTGTATTTGTTTTATTTACAACATATGCATTTTTTTGAATGTTTAATTGTTATTATAAGCATTTATAGTATTGGATATGCATTTATTTATATTATATATACATATACATGTACGGGGGTTGATCCTGTTTCGCAAATCACGTTCCGTTATATATAGGAATACATGTTGTACATATTCGTCTGACCACTTTCTTTTTTTGCTCAACATAGTATGGATTAAAAGTTTAAGAAAGAAATCACAGACATACCATCACAACAGTCACAAGTCGACTACTGAGCGCACCAAATTTCCTGCAGCACAGATTCATCAAGCAATGTATCGTGATCACCTGCAGCCAATGATGGCCAAGCAGGGCGTGTTGTCATGAATATGAGTTGGGTGTGTGTCTTGGCCTCCGCCGAACCCCTGAGACTGACTCACCAAACCCCTAGGGTTCGATCGAACCCAGGTTAAGAACCACTGATATATATATATATATATATATATACAGTGATACCTCAGCTCACGAACATAATTGGTTCCCAGAAAGTGTGTGTAAGGCGAAAAGTTTGTCTTCCGAACATTTATTTCCCATAAGAAACCATTAAAATGAGAATAATCCGCTCCCAGGTCCCCATAAAACATAATTTTCTACTAAATAAGCCTTAAAACTACACAAAAATATACCTTATTTTATGTATAATAAATGTGCTATTGTATTGTAATTAAAGAAATAAACTGTACTGTATAATAAAGTCGTTTTATTTACCTTTGTGATGGTAGTTGATGGCTTGATGGAATGGAGTGGGAGGAGGAGGGAGGGAGGGACTTACTGTTTGGAAGGAGTGTTTGGAAACGCCTACTGTTTGGAAACACCCTTAGCCACACACGCACCCTTAATAGCTTCCTTGTTCTTAAGGATGGGAGCAATGGTAGACTTAGCGTACTGGTACTGGGACGCTGAGTCACACAAACGCACACCTCGTTCATGTTTTTCAATTATCTCCGCCTGTGGTGGGGTCTTTTTCGGTCCCATAAAAGCAAACGTACACTCAATATGGTCCAAAATGTCTAGCAAACACAAACCACTTCCGCACTCAAAGAAAGGGGGTGACGAACTGTGACGCCGTGAGCGTGCGTCAGCTTCTCGTGGCCGCCACCGTGGCGCTGTTCGACCGCGTGGTTTGATTCGTCCACCGAAAACTAGTTCGTCAGCAGAGACTATATGCTCGCAAATTTAATGTTCTTGAGGTGAAAAGTTCGTGAGCTTAAGCGTTCGACAGCGGAGGTTTTACTGTATATATATATATATATATATACACACAGTAGGCCCTCGACATTTGCGGGGGTTCGGTTCCGGGCCCTCCCGCGAATTGAGGTAATCCATGAGTTCTGTACCCGGAAGTAAAACCCCATGTATCATGTCACATGCGTGAATGAGCAGCCAGAAGTAAAATACTATGTATCTATTAAATGCGCTAAAATATGCTTCTTGAGCACATTCTATAGACAGTCTTACTCATTAATTCAGTATTAATGTAGTAAAATGTAGTAATGATTAAGAAAAACTTAATTTTTTACTGTGATATTTATTGATAATAAAATATAAACATTATACAGCATACATATAAAAACACCTTTCAATGCATTCTCTTTGAAAAACATACAGCACTGTAGTTTTCAAAAATGCTCACTGTCTGTCTTTTTCCCTTTTACTCGGGAGTCACCACAGCGAATCAGCTGATTCGCACGTTTGATTTGGCAGAGGTTTTTAAGTCGGATGCCCTTCCTGTCACAACCCTTTTTAGCAAGGGTCAGAAACACACTGATGACTTTGCAGCCTACTCTTTACAAAAGTCAGCAATGGTTCTTTTACATGCCTCTCACCATAGACAGTGAGAGACATGGCCCGCCTTTGATAACCCAGTTAGCTGCACTGGGGGGGACAGTGACAACCTTGGTAGAGTAGGACTCAAACCCCCAACCTTTGGATCAGCAATCCAGTGCCCTATACCACTAGACCACCACCAACCCTTTTCAAAAATGCTCACTAGAGGAATGTATTGCATTAGGCATGAGATGACCGAATTCAGGTATTAACTGCATTAAGTCCAAGCAGCTCAGCCATGCCCCTCAGCCGGAGTTAGTAGAAAAGTTTTAGAGTGAGAAAGTTAGAGAGCGTGACAAACCAAAGAAGAGGTAATTTGAGTTAATTCTCTGGTGCAGAGGTGAGCATGATTTTGTTTATTGGGAGTAAATGAGAATAGTGAATTCAGGTGTGTGCTACTCAGCAGCTCAGCCACGCCCCTCAGCTGAAGCTGAGAGTCAACAGTTAGTTAGAAGTCAGCGCCAAAATCAAAGTCCCCCAAAACACAGACCATAACAAAAAGGACACAAAAAAACAAGAAATGTAATGAAATGTATGAACAAAACAAAATGAGAAACATGCTACACCACAGTAAATAAAATATAACACACAAACATTTTAAACTTTACCTTAGGTCATGTACTGGAATAATAATTGAAAAAGACTTTAATAAAGACTTTAATAGTGGAGTGTTTTCCTTCAGGCACTTCAGAGGAAACTGTTGTTTATTCCGGAGAAAGTCTTATTTATTCAGAAGAGATATCCAACGTCACTACCTTTTTCTGGTGCTTAGCAGGCATTTGAGTGACATCATAGAACTTAACTGGTAATTAAAACACACTAAAAAAAGGCTCATTGACAACTTGTGCGCGAATAAGGAAAAAGGGGTGTTACATCATCTCAACTAATCAGCAGGAAGGAGGACAGCCATTGGCTGAATATGAATCACATACGACCTGCTTGGCAGTCCGCGAATACTCAAACTGTGAGTTCAAAACCACGGCAAGTTAAGGGCCTACTGTATGTATGTGTGTATGTGTGTGTGTGTGTGTGTGTATGTATATATATATATACACACACACACACATACATACTATTATGGTTCAATAGTGTCACATGGGAATTCAAGCAAAACTGTAAAATTCAAACATGAGTCTTTCCACAGGAACCTTGAATTATTACTTTTAATGTTTTGGCATACCTCCAGGGGAATCAGAACCTTCGGATTAACATGGTGTGACTGGTCATGACTTTGTTGGTGATGGCATCATGTTTCCCACAGGTCTGAAATCCTTTTGTGGTAGACAATGAATAGGATCAGCACTGCTGGCACAAAACTGTTTTGCCAAATGTGATTTAAATTGTATTACCTCACATAGACATAAATCAGCTTCACTAACTTACCAGTTTATATTTTGACTGACCAAAACAAGAGTGATATGATTTAAAATTTTGAATCTGCAATTTCTTATAATAAAAACATAATAAAAGACATTAAGAAAACATTTAAAACCAAAATAGTATGACCATACTGTGCATTGTAGACAGTGAATAAAGGTGCTTTTAAAGTGACTATGTCAACATAGACTGTCCTTTGTCACCAGTTCTGTTCACAATATTTATGGATCGAATTTCTAGGCGTAGATTTACGTTCCTAACCTCACATATGGTTATGAGCTTTGGGTGATGACCAAAAAAGCAAGATCGTGAAAACAAGTGGCTGATTTAGCCTTCTTCACAGGGTAGCAGGGCTCTCCCTTAGAGATAGGGTGAAAAAGTCCTGTCATCTGGTAGAAGCACGGAGTAGAACCGATGCTCCTCCACATTGAGAGAAACTAGTTGACGTGACTTGGGCATCTCATTTGAATGCCAAATTTCCTATTTAATCTATATAATACTGGAGTTGGTCACAAAGTTGGTTCTCCAAGCCTCTCTTTTCAGTTTTATTCGTACATTTAAGCTAAAGGATATAGCTACAGGATAAGCTAGTCTACTTGCCAACTTGGCCATTCATCTTACAGTTTGCTCTCAACAATTCCACATGTGGCATTATCTTGATGCTCATCATTATAACTCTCTGAAACTCATCCTTATTTTTTTTTCATACACTGACATTTTTTGCTTCTGAATTTTTCTTCTTTTAGGGCCTATGAGTGGGATGGGTATGAATATGGGCATGGAGGGACAGTGGCACTACATGTAATCTTCTTCTAGTCAACCAATCGCAAAGCAGTGGGGAAAGTAAGTACAAAACGAGACCTTAATCTGATTTTAGAGCTTGCCAAACCTCCAACCCCCACCCCTTTCATTTTATATTGTTGATCACTAGCTACTATTTTTTCATTGTAAATTATACGGACATTAGAGTTTGTTTAAAGAATTTTTGTGGCACTGTAATATGACATATCAGGTGTTATAAAACTGTGGAGTTTGTTTTCAAACACTCCTGCATTTTTTTTTTTTTTGTCAATTGACTAAATAGTGTGTAGAATTACATTGGATGGAAAATGTGTAAGGGCAAAGGGTAGGAGTGAGAGATTGTAGGAGAGGAAGGGAAACTCATTTAGGGAATAGTGAGTTGAGAATTGGAGGATTGAGGTTGAGGTTTTGATGAAGGGGTGTTCTGGGTGCTAGCAGGATGTTACCATAGCAACAGACGATTGGCAAAATGTAGGCAGGCACCAATAATGCAGCCAAAGAAACAGGCACATGTGCCATAAAATCTGTCTCTGTGTGGCTGACATATGAGGTACATTAATACAGTAACCAGGCGATCTTCAGTTAATTTTTCTGCTTCGTTAAAATCCATAGCCAGGCCTTTCAAAAATTAAGAATCTATCCTTACAAAGACACTATTTTAAGTGGACATGTTTTCATCACTCCTGACCTGGTCTACCATTTTCCTGTCTGGTTACCCTAATAGGATTACTTATGGCAATGGGAGAGGAAGTGAAGGAGTGCAAAATGGAGGTGCACGCAGCAGGGTATGCAGCTTATCCAAGCCTAATTGACTATATCCAAATTAAATATGCCATCACAAGCACTGTGACAAATGGATTTGACTTATTCAGTATGCAAAGATAGAGACCATTAATGCTCTCATGGACAGAATGCTTCTGTTGTTCTTTATAAAAAAAACTTACCTCTTAGATACTACTGCTCTGAACCAAGAGGAACATTATGCTAATACATTTCTTGTTATTTAAAGCCTCCTATCCATCTTGGCTTGTTATTTCTGTGTGTGTGTGTGTGTGTGTGTGTGTGTGTGTGTGTGTGTGTGTGTGTGTGTGGTTAGAGAGAGAGAGAGAGAGAGAGAGAGAGAGAGAGAGAGAGAGAGAGAGAGAGTATGTGCATTTAGACAGAGAGAGAGTGTATTCTCATATCCAAATTTTGGTATTTCAGCAACTGACATAGTGCCCAGAAGACTGGTGAGCAAGCTGCTTTAAACAGCCTCACTTTACTTTGCTTGCTGAATCCTGTAATTGGGCCAATGGTGGAATCTCAGATAGCATAGGTGAAGTCAAAGAAGGTGAAATGAAAGAAGGTGAAGGAGAGTGCAAAAGATAGAGACAGACAAGACAAACAGTCAACTTACTGGTTGATAATGGCTGGCCTTTTTAGCTTCATCCCTGGAATTTCCTACTTATCTAGTTTAAATATTGTTACTTTAGTTTCTAGGTCAATTAAATGTAAGGAATGTGATTTATTCTTCATGACCAATTAAATTAATAGGTTATTACAGAAAAAAAGTTATCTTATTTGATTAAGAGACGACGGGTTCATTAGATTTATAAGCAATTTTCATTAGTTGGGGATTTTTCCTTAAGGCAAGATTAAGTAGTTATTTGCCAGGGAGTCCCAAGACCTGAAATGAAGGTGTTCCTAGCAGTCACATTGCAACATTACTTAAAACCAAAGCCAATTAACCCATCTTAGCGAGAGCATTATTCTTCCAACCCATGTTGATTATAGAGCTTATGGGTCTTGGAAACAATGCACCTGTCAGTTTAGATCCTGTGTCCTCAAGCAGAAGAGAGTAAGGGGGAGGGATTGCAGAGCACATGGCTTATTATGTCCATTCCCCCATCTACTTACTTTTGTTATCGTTCAACATGTTTCTAGTTTTATGTTTGTTTTGTTTCTTTTATTTCCCATGTTATTATTTCATATTATTTTCAAGTCAACAGTAAAAGTATTATTTGTGAGTACATAAATAAAAACGTGCCCCTTCCTGTTTACAAGCCCAGATGCTACTGATATGCCTTGGTGAGCCTCTTAGGAAATTTTATTTGTGTAATCTCTGAGTTATTAAGACAGGCTTCAATTTCAAAAATTTGGGGACCAGTTTCTGGTTCACGGGTAAATGACTCTGGTAACCCAGAGTTGGTTCAGATGAAAATGAGTTGTGCGACCCACAGATTGTGTTGTGTAAAAAGGTTCTATGAGGTAAAAGTAAATTATTAAACAAACCGGTTATTGAATCAGTTAGATTTGTGCTTTTAAGTTCAGTAGATGTGTATATAATATCATATGTATTGTTGGATTTTCTCATATTAAAGGATTAAATTATTGACAACACAACTAATTATTTTGAAACATTAAATTTTAATATAAATAATCATCAGCGTTCAGATAAACCTGCTGGAATACATTTAATACACGAACATGCAAAGTTTAATCAATCAACATAAACGCCAAACACCAGCAACACCAACCTGAACTTTTAATTGGCTGAACTAGGACATTCACTACTCACTAACATTAATACCCAGATCTCCATTGTGTTGCTATAACATTATTTTGATAATTCACAAGGTATTAATTAATAAATGTAGAACAGATTCTTCCCGAATTTGTACGATATATTTGTAGCAAAGGTTGCATCTTATTTTGGTAACATAGCATCATCATCAATGTTTAGTATTTCAAAGTCATCTTCAAAACAAATATTTTCTGAACATTTTGGTGTGTACCCATCGTATCGGCAATTTTTGTTTTTGTTTACGACATATGAACCCATTTTCAGCAGTGCATGGTATCACGCTCTGCATTACGAAAGTGAATTATGTACACGACCGTTTTGTCATTCACGGGTTTTGAAAGACGCTGACCGGTCGCAATACCGACCATCAGGTCACGTCAATTGTCGAAGTTTGTTAAAAAGAAGTTGGTTAACCTTCTACAGGTCAAAATGTTCTTTAACCCTTTCACTAGACTGATTCAGTTCAGTTGATTTTCTGTAACCACTTAATCCTAATTAGTGTTGCAGGGAGGCTGGCGCCCATCCCAGCCGACTCCGGGCGAGGGCAGAGTACACCCTGGACAGCTCTCCAGGCCATGGAAACATGCTGATGGCTTTGCAGTCTACTCTTGTTGAAAGTCAGCAATGGTTCTTTTTCATGAACCTCTCACTATAGACAGTGAGAGACATGGCTGGCATTTGATAACCCAGTTAGCTGCACTGTGGGAACAGTAACAACTTTGTGGAGAGTGGGACTTGAACCCCCAAGCTTTGGATCAGCAATCCAGCGCCCTATTCCACTAGGCTACCACTGCCCCACTAGACTGATTGTTTATTTAAAATAAATTAATTAATCTTTTAGTACAGTGGTACCTCACTTTAAAAACTCAGGTTACGAAACGCATTTTCCTAAAATGTATGTTTCTGGATACGAAACAAGTTCACATTACGAAAGCGCCATCTCAAAAATACAAACGCACCATTCAAACATTCAAACAATGCGCGAGTTGCTTTCCCATTGTTTGTCTCCCAACACCCTGCCCCGCTGGCCTCCCATTGGCTAGGAGGGATCTGAATCTCCATTATACACTGCTGTACCCATAATGCTTTTCATGTGCCTTCGACCCATTGTTCGACACATGCATGAAGGAAAGTTGTACTGTTGGTTCGGGAGTTTTGTGAGTTTTTTTGAGTGTGCTCATTGCAGTGTTATTTTTTGTTATTAATCATGAGCCCCAATAAAAGTAAAACAGGAGATGATAAAAAATATGAAAGTAGGTTGCGGTTGAGTGAAATTGCACAGGAGTATGGTCGAAACCTCTCTACAATCAGGGCGTTATTGAAGCAAAAGGAGGCCTTAAAAGCGAAGATACAGAAATGGAGGCGATTATTTTGGAAAACACAACCGCCATATTTAAGAACCTCATGAAGGAGGGTGGGGGTGAGGGTTCTTCGAACCAGCAACCCCTGGACTTTAAAGCATCGCATGGGTGGTTTGAGAGATTTTTTTTAAAAAAGGTAAATAAATTTATTTTACTTTTACAATGTTCTTTTACTTTTAACACATATTTCATACAAATTTGGTGTACTTTTATAATTTTTAAAGGGTTTATGGGGTAGTATTGGGAGCCTTGGAACTAATCATGCATTTTCCATGTAAAATGCTGTTCAACTTACGAAAATTGCAGATTATGAAAAAGGCACTGGAATGGATTACTGTAATGTCTTAAGGTGAGGTACCATTGTATTTGGTTCTTAAATCGTCACAAAATTCAATTCAGTATTATTTGCATAACACTTTTTACAATTGACATTCACAAAGCAGCTTTACACAAAAATAAATTTGGCAAATAAACAAATAAATAAATAGAAAATTGTTTGTTTGTTATATTGTATTGATCCTTCAAAGGAAATTATTGCCTTTAGAGTTGATAGCGCACACACACTTGGAGCAGTGGGCTGCCACATATTGGAGCACCAGAGAGTATTTAGGGGTTTGGTCCCTTGCTCAAGGGCATTTCAGCCATGAATGTGGAGGAAGGAAGGTGCAGCTCACTCTCCCTGCCACTACACATTTTTTACTGCTGGTTCGAGATTGAAGCCAGTGACCTTCAGACCCCAAACCCGCTCTTCTTACCATTACACCATGGCTATCTCCACTTAAACAGTTTCTCAATGAGAACTACACATCTCCAATGAGCAAGCCCACGGTGACAGTGGCAAGGAAAGCCCAAATGCTACTGGTATGTCTTGGTGAGCTTCTCAGGAAAGTTTATTTGAGCCATTTGTAATTTCTTTCCTCCAAAATATCAAGAAGGTGGTCAACAGTCAATATTAGAATGAAACCTTGAGAAGAACCAAACTTGAAAGAGAAATCCATCCTCATTTGGATGAAAGCAGATAAAAATACAAACCATGTAGCAGCAACTTCACTCTAATGTAAGTAGTGTAGTTCATTATCTTATAACTGCAATGCTAAATGTCCTCAAATCATTTTGGGAAAAGAGTTTATATCATTTATATAGTCCACTTCGTAGTTTCTCAATGTATATTTAGGGCCATACGGATCACCATCAGCAGGAATGAGGGGCTTCTAAGATTACAACTCCAACAAATGATAGCCAAAATGCGCTCTGTTGATTTAAGCTCTGTTGTAGTCCAGTAACATTTAACAACGGACACCTAATATATTGACTACCTTTGTGAAGCGGTTAAAAAATGCAGTTTGTTTCCCTTAGCAAAGCCTTAGCATGGAGGTATTCCATTCACTATGTATTTTTGCCCAGCTTTATGTTTGAAGACAAATATGACTGATGACCCCAAAAGGGTGCAGGTCATCATAATCAGGAATAGCACTGCCATGCATACACATTTAGAAATTAGGGCAAACACGTGGTCATCTAAGAGCTTGAAATGAGCCGTGCTGGTTAATGAAATGATCAGCAAGCTCCTGTGGGTTTTGCAGAGCTGCTAAGGGGCCAGAGGGGCTTTTTTGCTGGTAGCACACTTGTGCACATCCAGGTAAATCCTCTCAAGTGTCTCTCATGCCATTTTTTTTTTTCACTTTTCCTTTTCTGAGGACAATGACACTATTTTTCAAATGGAGCTTTATACTTGAGTCCTTTGCTTATTATGTTTAAGTGAAAGTTCATTCATCAGTGCCATGAATTCTTACTTTGAGAACAAAATGTGTATGTTTTAATGAAGCCAAGTGCACCATAAAATCTGAGGACCCTGTTTGTCTTGTTTTTTTTATTTATTCCTGTGCTGAATATTCAAGTATTAGTAATTGTTTTAACTAATTTAAAATAATAACACATTAATATAACACATGCCCAGAGTCAGCTGAGATAGGTGCCAGCCTCCCTGCAACCCAGATTAGGATTAAGTGGTTCAGAAAATAATGAATGAATAACATAACACAATATTCAATGGTCACTGATGCATATTTCTATAGAAACATACCTTGTGCCTTTTAATCAGATATTTAAATAACATATATGTGTATTTGATATGCACAGCTATGGAAGCTGTTTCGTTCACTAGACTTATAGTAAAGTGATTGTGGCCAGGCTGGATGAATATTGTTCATGGGACAGCTCCCTGAGTGATGTGCCACATCCAGTGATCTAGTCCCTAGAGACAGATGCTCATCAAGTGTGTGAACTATTGTCCTCATTTCTGTGTGTAGATAGCATTTTCCATAACCCTTTTGTATTACTACATTTTTAGAAAACCGTATATATTACCACCATTTTCGAACACCTCCCTTTTTGGTTTTATTGAAGTTTAGTTAATTAAAGTATCCACTAAATGAGCCAAAAAGAAACAAATGCAATTGGCATGTCAGAATTACCTTAGAAGAAAATATTGTTGTAACAGGAATCTTTAAATTATGGAATGTCCATCATTGCCGCCAGACTTAACGCCATTGAGCTGGTTTTGGGATGAAGACAGAAACATCTGCAGCAGTGTTGGAAAGAACTTATAGCATAATATTCAATTTTGATCATCAAATTGCCATGATTGTTTTCAGCTGTAATACTGTATATGCAAAAGCTGGCTACTTTGATGAAAAATGTTTCACAAAACAGAAAAATGTCACAACCTCTATTTGACCTTCATCTGCTTTTTTTCTTCTATCCTTTATTCTAACGTGTGTGTGTGTGTGTGTGTGTGTGTGTGTGTGTGTGTGTGTGTGTGTGTGTGTGTGTGTGTGTGTGTGTGTGTGTATACGTGTGCGAACACACGTGTGTCTGTGGGTTTGTGTATATTGTGAATTAACCTTTTTATTCCGATGTACTCATGTACTATGGATGAATTAACTCAACACTGGGTTGTTCACTGTGTAGAGCTACTAATTGTTTTTTATTGTTAGAAAGTTACTTTCCTAAAATTTTATAACGTCTTTATCATTACTTTGAAAACTATATGTGTAAATATAATGGTGTGTTAGATTGTAACTGTATTTGATTTGTGCTAAGCACTTATATGCTTCAACCCACAGGATGGCAGGGCATGTGAAGGGACTGTTGGTCTCATAAAAGTCAGATGGCCATGGGCATGTGCCATGCAGTCTTCGGCAGCCCACTGCTTCCCCACCAGCTGCAGCCTGTGCCTCTAATGTGTTCATACATTCCTGGACATCCTCAGCACTCAGTAAGGTTGATGCATAGAGGAAAAGCCCACCCTTCCATGCCGATGTCGCCTCCAGCCCCTCAAAGTTTTCCCCAGGAGGCCCCACCATGGGCGGACATGTTTTGATAACAACACCCAGTAGTTACAAATAGTTGTTACAAAAAAGGGATTCTCAAAAACAGCTGTAATCAGGACAAGGATCTATGATTGGTTGATTGGTTTTCTTATGGAGTTCAACCAGCAAATATTATTTGCTGGTTTGCTGCATAAACTGAAGAGTAATTTCCTATGTTCAAATGAGACATGACAAACATGCCCGTATCTGCACACCATGATACATGTGTCCTGTTGCAAAGAGTTAAACTGAGACGGACAGAGAGCCTGAAATTATTGCCATATCAACTCCTAAAACAGAGGGAAAAGAAGATCCTGTATACTATTGTAAAATGGATTTGGACTTGTGCAAGAACTGGAAATTAAGTATTGTAAATGCAATGATAATATTTGGCATATTATGTTGTTTATAATAGTTTTTTTTTTTTAAAGGATGTGAACTGTTTTCTTTCCACACTATGTGTGCCATCTCCATAGACTTTTGAACTCATTCTTAAATCACCTACGTTAAAAACAAACAAAAAAGTATGTGAATAAATCAATAATTGGTTGCACTGATTACTTACTAGGCTCATTTATTCAGCTGAGAGAGGTTGGCTTTACTTAAACCATCTTAAACAAAGATCCCAATATACTGCCATTAAAAAACCCTCATTACACCAAACAAACAAAGCCAATGAAGAGTCCCCGGTATGCTTTAGTACCTTGGCATTCAAGAATCCATGGTGTAACACAACAAAGTGTTTGCATTGAGTGACCTGCATTAAAAATATTCTGAGCAGCCTGGCATTGCTTTCAAAACAATATGGATGTTGATGTGAATAGCCATGCATATTTATAACCCTCTTTTAAATACAAGCAAAGTTGCTGTTTGTGCAATCAATAATAAACATTTACAAAACTTTACAAACAGTGATTCAAGACAAGAGGCCACGTGGACTAGGAGACGTGTAAGTGTTTTTAGCCAGCCTACCCTGGTCATAGAAGGATGTCAATGCCAAACACATCACATCATTGACCCACCATGTCAGTTTTCAGTTTTAGACATTTGTCAATTCCATCTATATGACTGTCTTGACTACTGTCTCAGCATTGGAATACTGTTGACCCCATTGTGTATTCAGACTTTTAATGCCGAGTGGTTGGATAGAATGAAGTTGCAGTGTATCCGCCTTGAACAGGTTGGGTAAAGGGGCCTAGCCCAGTATACACTGTACAATGCTGTGCTGTCCCAGATGAAAGATGACCGAAACTGAACAATTATGATGATTTCTTAGATCGTGGATCATAAACAGTGGTCATACATCATGCTGTGGAACTTGTTTAAAGACATGGTCATGGTCTTCCCATCAAAGATTGCCCATGAGAATTTTCTGACAATGTCAGATATTTAGAGTGATCATCTCATGGTCTCTGTACTACTATAACCTCTGTCGACTGACTAGCCAATATACTTGCAACATGAAAGGACCTATGTGTCAATGCAATATAGTGCATAAAACCCAAGTAGCATGGCGGCAAAACAAAGGGCTCATGTGGGATAAAATGGATTATATAAAGTGTCTTCTGATGATGTTGAGCACAACTGTCGGCTGATGACATTTTATTCTCTTATACCTCTTGCATCATACACAACAGTGAAATTCAGTATGTTTCATCATCACAGTCTAAATACCTTAATATTTTTCACCCTAATGTGGACGTACATGTCAGAGCCAAGTTTATTAGATTTATGTTGTACAGCAATCTTTTGTGAACTTGAGCGTCTGTTGAAATCTCACAGTCTGTAGTGGGCTATAGACAGAGTCAGACTCCAGCAAGTTCCCTTATTTTAAAGTATAATCACAAATTGTTGCAGTGAAAAAACTCAAGTATTTTCAAGCAACTGTTTCATCCTGTTCAGTCATGGTGTTTTATTCATATGTGGATTACTGAACAATGTATATTTTTTCTATTTTAACATGAGGAACAACATGCCAGTTAGCTGTTGTGCCCCAGGATACACAAAGCACAAAGGCATCCGTTTTATACATTTCCCAAGGATAGCAACTGAAAACTGAACTGGATGACTCAAACAGCAGGCACCGAATGAGCCTAAAATTTCAGTATTTGATCAATTGTATGCCTCCTGGAGAATTGTTTAAGACAGCTACCGTATCCGTAACAAAACTTGAAGAGCTTTACCAATGGTAGCTTTAAAGCCTAACCGTGATTGATGCATCCCATAAGGTGAGTGTGTTTTTATTTGCATTTGAATGCTTGTATGACAGAGAGCTGGTAACAGCATGCACATTTAACATTTTAGTCTTTAAACTTCGAATGTGCACCATCTTAGCCTAACTGAGGTCATGGTGTTGTAGGCTATCGATATTTGAGTGGCCGAGCAACTGCAGTGTATTGATTAGGTTGAACAACACAGGAAATTCCTTATAAGAGTGTGCGTGTGTGTGTTTGTGTGAGTGTTTGTGGATACATACAAGTTATAGTGTTTGTGTGTGTGTGTTTGTGGATGCATACAAGTTATATAATCTATACTTGGAACCTTTTTAAATTTGTAAGTTTACTGTCTGGGGTCCTACACTGTGTAATTGTAACTTGATATATGTTTTGCTCATGTCTATATGTATACGATAGACAATACTTTTCTATTAGTTCTGGGATGTAAATATTATATTTTTAGAAAAGACCAAATGATTATGTGTGTGTGTGTGTGTATATATAAATATATATATATATATATGTCTGTCTTCCTTTCGGCTTTATCCCTTTTACTCAGGAGTTGCCACAGCGAATCATCTGATTCGCACATTTTGATTTGGCAGAGGTTTTTATGTCGGATGCCCTTCCTGTCACAACCCTTTTAGCAAGGGACAGAAACACGGTGACGGATTTGCAGCTACTCTTTATGAAAGTCAGCAATGGTTCTTTTACATGCCTCTCACCATAGACAGTGAGAGACATGGCCCGCCTTTGATAACCCAGTTAGCCGCACTGGGGGGGACAGTGACAACCTTGTGGAGAGTGGGACTCGAACCCCCAACCTTTGGATCAGCGATCCAGCGCCCTATACCACTAGACCACCACTGCCCCATATATATATATATATATTATATATAATACACACACACTTTATTCAGATTTATTTTTGCAGGCATTAATAGCTGGATGTCCAGCAGTAGTCACTCGCATGTACACATATGTGATCATATAGTGCTGTAAGCTTAATATCACCCTTTGCCTATTTCTGGTATGTTTTATTCCATTAATATTTTGCCTAGTTTTCATTTCTGGTCGGTTTTTTGGGGGGGTTTTTTGTTTGTTTGTTTTTTATTTTTTAATATTGTGGCTTAACCTTGCATTTTGTGACTGATTTTTTTTTTTCTTATACTGTATATTCTGCTTAAAAGGGTTGGTTAAAGAATCAATGTGTGTGTATTTGTAAAAGATATAGGTCTGCATCATAATTCCTACCAGAAGTTTTTGAAACGATCCCGTGAGAAGTTCTGGTTCTGTTCCTCATCGTCCTGTGGATAATAACCTACAAATGTGAAGCGTCACATGCTGGAATTCACTTGTCAAGCATTGGGCTTTGTGGATGAGTGGATGGCCTTTGGCATGAGTATAAAGAAATGATTATCTAGAGTTTAAACTTACTTTCATGAATTTTCCCCAAACACTATACTGGGGAGCTTGGTTCTCCCCTCACGCTCCACTGGCACGTTCAACACTCGTGTTTATCCTTAAACTAAACTCGAACCCGGCATGCAGTGCTACAGAAACAACATGCCCCGAGTACACCGATCAAAGGGTTGCTTTAAGAAAGCCATCATTATAACTCAGGGTTATCTCTGCTTACACTTCATATAGGCTGTTAGGTTTTTCTTCATTTAGCCTGAGTTGTATTGTTTTGCGTTTTATTTGTTAAAACGTCTGTGTGCAGAAGCCACGGGTTGGTTTTATAACAACAGTTAATGGCACCTGGAGTCCAAATCCGAATTCTTGAGCTGTTTGCCAGCGGCAGCTACAAAAAAAAAAAAAACAACAAAGAAATAAATGTCATGTTTGACTGCCCTCTATCGGGGAGCCGGGAAAGTGCGCCTCATCATACATTTAGTTCATAATCATTAATGCCTCTTACACACACACACACGGGGCAGTGAAATTCGATGATAGGAAGTGTGTCCCCAGCAAAAATTCAGCTTGGTCTCAAAGTGTGTGTGTGTGTGTGTGTGTGTGTGTGACATCGGTCAACTCCAGCAATGGAATAAAATGAGGCTTAGTAGCGCATGCAGACGTATTGAGCCCGTTATTTAAATTGCCCGCAGTCTATGCAAATTTTTAGAATTTACATAGACTTTGTGGCAAAACAGATAAAACAGTAAAAGCATGTGTGTGTGTGTGTGTGTGTGTTAATTTTTAATTTTTTAATACATGCAGGTATAAGTTGGTTGTGCAGAAAAGTGATGAGAACCAGACAGTGTCTCCTGGTGTGCAGTTTCTCGCGCACATCACCACAGACCCGTTAAAACTAACGAAACTAATGTAACTATATTAGCACTAAACTAAATTGATTCCAAAATTAACAAAGCAATTAAGTTGCATAGCAACGGTTGTCACCCCCCCCCAACCCCCCCCCCGGCCCCCCCCCCGCGCGCGCACGAACTGGGTTACAAAAGGCCGGCCATGTCTCGCACTGTCTCTGGTAGAGGTTCATGTAAAAGAACCATTACTGGCTTGAATAAAGAGGAGCTGCACAGCCGTCTGCGTATTTCTGATTTGCGATGGATGGTGAGCTGTCCAGGGTGTACTGCTTCCTCTTTATTAGTTATTAATTAGAATTAAGTGGTTCAGAAAATGAATGAATAAAAGTTGCGTTACATTTAAGTGATGAAGGATGTCAAAACGTCCCCCTTGCAAACTGAATATTCTTTGACTATTTTAAAATTATTTTTGTGTTTTTTTTAACCTATAAAATGTGCCTTTACAAATATTAATTTTGGTAAATGGCATTTATCTGTTTGTAATTGTGCCTCCGAAATAGACCAAAATCACATCACCCAGCTGGCTGGTGTTACTATTCGAACCCGAACTCTGACGTTGATATATATAAATAAATATAAATATATAAAAGTCAAACAGTGCAGTGATCCTTCGTTCAGTGGTGGTCTAGTGGTATAGGGCGCAGGATCGCTGATCCTAAGGTTGGGGGTTCGAGTCCCCCCAGGGTTATCACTATCCCCCCCAGTGCAGCTGACTGGGTTATCAAAGGCGGGCCATGTCTGTCACTGTCTATGGTGAGAGGTTGATGTAAAGAACCATTGCTGACTTTCGTAAAGAGGAGCTGCAAAGTCGTCAGCGTGTTTCTGTCCCTTGCTAAAGGGTTGTGACAGGAAGGCCATCGACTCCCCAGAGGGGGAAGAAGAAGAAGAAGGATGTCTGTCTGTCTTTCGGCTTTTTCCCTTTTACTCGGGAGTCGCCACAGTGAATCATCTGATTCGCACATTGATTTGGCAGAGGTTTTTTTTTTTTTTTTTTTTATGTCGGATGCCCTTCCTGTCACAACCCTTTTTAGCAAGGGCCAGAAACACGCTGTGACAACTTTTCAGCCTACTCTTTACGAAAGTCAGCAATGGTTCTTTTACATGAACCTCTCACCATAGACAGTGAGAAACATGGCCCGCCTTTGATAACCCAGTTAGCTGCACTGGGGGGGGGGACAACAACCTTGTGGAGAGTGGAACTCGAACCCCCAACCTTTGGATCTGCGATCCAGCGCCCTAGACCACCCTAGACCACCACTGCCCCCTAGGAAGAAGAAGAGTGTAAAAAAGAAAAAAAAACCGGCTTTGGCCAGACTGGTCCTAGTCGTATCTAGCAGTCTATTATGGATGTTGTCGACTCACGCCACTAGTGGCCGCCACTTCTCAGCAGTACAGTATAGCGCCTCTGCAATGGAGATGCGCCAGACTTACATCAAGAAGTGCTGCATCTGCTTCATAATATTAATAACAGTGCAACAATGCCTTTCCTGCACAGGGTCATATTGTACACGCTATAGTTTTTTTTAATTAATTATGATGCATATTGAACTTATGATTCTTTTAAAATAATATTACTCAAAACAAGGGCAGTGGTGGTCTAGTGGTAGTCTCGTGGTATAAGGCGCCGGATCGCTGATCCAAAGGTTGGGGGTTCGAGTCCCACTCTCCACAAGGTTGTCACTGTCCTTCCTAGTGCAGCTAACTGGGTTATCAAAGGCCGGCCATGTCTCTCACTGTCTATGGTGTGAGGCATGTCAAAGAACCATTGCTGGCTTTCGTAAAGAGTAGGCTGCAAAGCGATGGCCAGGCGAGCTGTTCAGGGTGTACTCTGCCCTCGCCCTGAGTTGGCTGGGATGGGCACCAGCCTCCCCGCGACCCTAATTAGGATGAAGCGGTTACAAAAATTGAACTGATGAATGATGATTACTCAAAACAATCAGCAGTCAAACAGTTGTGGGCTAAATCGAGTCAATATGGGAATGGTTATGATTAACGTCAAACTGTGGCAAAGTTTCAACATGCAGTCTTGCTAAAACTTACACGAAGTTGTCTGCGGATTGAACTAAAAAAATAGGTCAACAACAAAAATGAATAAATAAGTAAATAAATAAAGAAGGCGACAGTTGGCATTAAGCTTTTAGCGTTACACCAAAAAAATGAAAAAGCTTAATGCAAAGCATTGCTCTATATATATATATATATATATATATATATATATATATATATATATATATATATATGTGTGTGTGTGTGTGTGTGTGTGTGGTTTGTTTGTTTGTTTGTTTTTTGGTTTTTTGTTAATTTTGCTGACCAGATGTTTCAATTTTTTTAAACAGTGAGGTTTTGTTCACTTTCCCCCGAATGACTGTCACATCCGGGCTATTTTGGATGACATCTTTGGTGACCATGCACCCTTCTCATCGGGTTCTGTAGGAGAGGAATACGCAATTTTCTCTGTGGCTATTTATCACTGTCACCACTTAATGATTCCCCTCGCCGCTCCCTTATTGATGTTTGTAATTGCCTTATCTCATAAGCCCAGTAATCAATGACACCACGGCGCTGGATCCTTGGTTCGAGAGTGGCCCCGTTACTGTTTTTTCGTTGAATACCATTTTCGTTATTTTATTAGTATGCCATCATTGTTACACGTCTCGTACAATTTTCTAGATAATAGTTAAAATTAGGCATGAAACTTATAAAATAAATTTAAAAAGTTAACAAATATGACACGAGGCCGGTGAAACCACAATTAAAAAATAAATAAAATGCACCTACATTTACACTGTTTACACATAAGTCTCCCCCTTATTTTAAATTTTATTATTATTATTTTATTTATTTATTTGTCTATTTATTTTTACCGTTTACCAAGTTATATAAAATTAGACTCTTACCTTATCTAATCAGAGCACAGACGGCGCTTTGGCAACGAAGTAATTTTATCATGCCGAGTTATGACACGAAGCCAAAAACTGTCAGAACACCTGTGTTGTGCACCCTGAAGCGACACACACACACACACACACACACACACACACACACACACAAAGGATATGTCTTAAAATTGTCCACAATATTTATCAAATGCCTTGAAGGGGAATATTTCTTGAAAGAATAATAATCATGTCTCCCAGATACAGAGATCTATATTATATAAGTTTATCACTAAAGCTGATAGAACGGGTAGTCTTGGGCAAACACCACCATGTGCAGAAATGCCCAGATCCTGCAGGAATTTCTTTGTAGATTTCCCCAAACGATTAAACAAACAATCAGACAAACGAATAAATAATCTGATAAACAGACAGACAGCAATCACAATACAATTTGCATGCAAAGCAAGCATAGTAGCCAGTTATGTTTTTGAAATGATTACAGGTGTAAATTTGATTTAAAAATAAATAAACAGTTGTCTTTATTTAAATGAGATCCAAATTATATCGATGCAACGTATACAAAACTGCTGGACTATTTACACACGAGCCCCAGAATCGCCATGAGCTGGTTATATCTCAATTATAGATGTAATAAGCTGTAGCCTGTTCTGTAGGATTCTTCTTGTCGCCTTAATGAGTCGCCTGAATATCTGTTTTTTTCCCCTTGGTTCTAAATTTCAACGCGAGCCTGTAAGCGTCGGTAAAAGCCTTTGGGTCACGTGGTTTGGGGTCACAGGTTTATCTCTGCTCTGCTATGCGTGCAGAATTCTGCCTGTATGTCTTGTCTCAGCTTGCAACTCACATATTTACCTTATAGAGTCACGACCTTTCCACGCATGCATGTAACAGCCAAGTGAGTTCAGGTGACAGCAGCTCACGTTTTATATTAAAGAACTAATTTATTTAACAGCTACTTAAATCCTAATTTAATCAAGGAAGTCCTGGTGAAACCTAAGCTACAACTCATATAAGCACAATATTCTACAACATTCAGAGCAGAAGTGGTTTAAATTCCTCCTGCTTCATTTCCCCGATGATTTTGTGTTTCTTTTGCTCGCTGTAGGATGATGTGCTTCATGCATTTTCATAATTCTTTACATCGGACATGACTCTCCCTTCATAGTTTTACTGGTTTACTGTTTTTAAACAAATGGGAATTAAAATATACTCAAGGTGTTACCTTGAAGTATATGATAAGGTCTGGGAAGTTGTACTTTTCGGGATAGTTAAATAAAATAGTTCTTTTGTATACATTTATTTAATTCTGAAGAACATTAGTGTTATTGACAGAATGCTGATGGTGTTTAAACAACCTCCCTTTATTTAAGAGTAACTTCTCCTTTCGGATTTTCTCCTTTTCTCAGGGGTCGACACAGCGAATCATCTGATTCAGACATTGGTTTTTACGTCGGATGCCCTTCCTGGCACAACCCTTTAGCGAGGGACAGAAACACACTGACAGCTTTGCAGCAACTCTTACCGAAAGTCAGCAACGGTTCTTTACATGAACCTCTCACCATAGGCAGTGACAGACATGGCCGGCCTTTGATAACCCAGTTAGCTGCACTATGGGGGGGGGGGGGGGGGCTTTACCACCAGGCCACCAGTGCCCCCTTTAGTTAAGAGTGGTTATAATTTCGTGTTTAAATGAGACAGCACGCTTAGTCTTGAACAAATAACTCACATGCAGACATTATTAATGATAATTATTATTATGATGTATTGAAATAAAAGAACCACATCTGGCATTTGTAAAAACTAACATATCTTTTTGCATTCAGGCACCCAGCTAACTAATTAATTACAAATTCTATAATTACCCACAAAGTCTTGGTAATTTCCAAGAAGCACTAACAGATCATTTTTTTGTTCAGTCAGCTGATACATTTTCCTATTATTTTAATGAGTGTAGAGCTCACCAAGCACTAATCATTTGCAGGATAAAACTCATGTACGTTTGTGATTTCCAGCTCTCGAACGCAGCATTGATTCTGGGAAGACGTGTTTCTGTCCCTTGTTAAAAGGGTTGTGCCAGGAAGGGCATCGACGTAAAAACCTCTGCCAGATCAAAGCTGCGAATCAGATGATTTGCTGTGGCGACTCTCTAGACGGGAAGAAGACATGTAAACATTTCATTTACATTATAGTGAATTTAATGATAATTTTGCATTCTTTGAGTAGGTGTGCGAATGTGTGCGATCTGCTGAACATTCAGGAACACAATCAGTCGCAGTGCTGTACACTGGCTGCACTGGAAGTCCTGGGAGCTTTTCTTCCACTTTAAAGAACCGCAGTGCATCAACACGCTTTTCCCGACCTCTACATGATCCGAAACACAGTCATTAATCTCGTACGAAATATGAGGGAGGTGGGGACTGCGCCTTTGGCATGGAGATCACGTGATCTTTAAAAACTACGAGTGGATCGGGGCTCCGGATGGTGACATCCGAAGCTTATTTACCCGGGAGAGAGAGAGCGAGAGAGAGAGAGCGAGAGAGAGCTGATGGATAAGCGGTCCATTTCCCCTTTCGCTTATTAAATCCTGTAAGATGTTCATTTTCCATGAAACGCAACATCATGTCTTCAAATCCATTCATTTTCTCAACTGCTCAATCATAATTAAGAACGGAGGGAAGCTGGCGCCCGTCTCCTATATATATATATATATATATATATATATATATATATATATATATATATATATATATATATATATATATATATATATATATATATATATATATAAAATACATAATACAGATAACATATGCACTGAGTTGACATGCTTCTGTGCATGAAATATAGTGAATTCGTGTGCAGTGAGAAGACCTGCTCCTGCTCCAAACACAGTATAGTGTATGTTCATAATCATATTCCATATTGTAGCTGAAATAAATGTTTTTATTGAGTGTATATATATATATATATATATATATATATATATATATATATATAGTGATTGAGTGTGGTGTGACTAAATATAGGTGTAGTGGCTCATCTCTCCTCTCAGGACTCCACTGTCTCACTGCATGACATCAACATTCCAGCAGGGTTCCTTCTTTCGGTCTGTTCATTCCATACAGGTGAGTGAGAACACATTTTCGTGTGTGTAGGCTGCAAAGCCGTCAGCGTGTTTCTGTCCCTTGCTGAAGGGCATCCGAAGTAAAAACCTATGCCAAATCAAACACTCAGTTGCTGTGGCGACCCCTGATAAAGGGAAAAAGCCAAAAGGAAATCTCTCAGTGTGTGTGTGTGTGTGTGTGTGCCGCTTAGAATACAACCCAGTTGTATGATCCTTTTCAAAGAAGACCAGTCGTGGTGTTGCTCTGCGGTCTGACATCAAGCGGATCCCCACCAATTCCCCGCGTTATCAGCCTTAATGCACTTAAATAATCAATGTTTTTAATATATAGTTAATTGTATAGACTTTGAAGGTTTAACACATTTGAAGCAATTTGATAACAGTAGCAGTTTGTGGTGTTTCATTTCTAAATGCATGGCTACTTCAGGTGCTGTAGCTCTGCCTTCTAATTGCAATATGTGATGGTGCAGTTTGTATGTGAAATGTGTTCCTGAATACTATGAACTTAAGAATATTACTTGGTGTTATTGATAGGATCCCGGGGGTGATTGAACACCCAGCCCCTTTGTTAAGGGTCTGTCTGTCTTCCTTTCCCTTTTACTCGGGAGTCGCCACAGTGAATCATCTGATTCGCACGTTTGATTTGGCAGAGGTTTTTACGTGGGATGCCCTTCCTGTCACAACCCTTTTTAGTAAGGGACAGAAACACGCTGACGACTTTGCAGCTCCTCTTTACGAAAGTCAGCAATGGTTCTTTTACATGCCTCTCACCATAGACAGTGGGAGACATGGCCCGCCTTTGATAACCCAGTTAGGTGCACTGGGGGTTGGGGGGCAGTGACAACCTTGTGGAGAGTGAGGACTCGAACCCCCAACCTTTGGATCAGCAAGCCAGCGCCCTATACCACTAGACCACCACTGCCACCACTTGGTAAGGGTAACAGTGGGTAATTCCCTATGTAAATTAGAAAGCATGTCGAGTCTTGAACTATATCTCACATACAAGCCAATGACAATAATTATTAATAATTATTAACATAATGTATTGAAGTAAAAGAACTACACCTGACATTTGTAATATCTATTTCATTCTTGCTCTCAGTTACTGATTTAATTAATCAGAAATAATATAATTGCCCACAAAGTCTTGATCCACTGATAAATTCCAAGAAGCAGTGGAACTTTTGAGCAGCACTGGCATCTGTGGTCAGATTATATATTCAGAGCAGATGTAAAAGATCTCATGAGATTTCCTCCCATCAGTCTAAACTAGTGCAGAGCTCACAAAGCACTTATGATCTGAAGGCTACACAATGACTGAATATTTGTGATTTCTATCCAGATCTCTCATGCTATGTTGATTCTAGGAAGAAATGCAAACACTGCTGTACTGGACAAACCTTGTGGTCAACATATTTCCTTGGGTAGTCACTATTGATTTACCTTTAAATATTAACACCAGGTTCTAAACAATACTGTTATTTACCATTTCCTCAATTCAACTTTATTTTGATGGCATAAGTATTAATTAAATTAAAATAGATTAAAGGGATGCAAATCATTTCACGTTAGAAAACCCCTGCAGTCAATGCAAGACACAAAACACACTATCAAATTTCCTGATTTAAATGATCTTAACCATTAAAATATATCAAAATAGTAATTCTATGCCCTGTTCTGCTGAACAGAAAATTTGGGATTTATGTTACTAGGCAGGCCCCACTGGTGTCTTGCATGAACCTCAAGGGAGGCCTTGAGTTAATTAACATCTTAAATACCCACATTTGTACATGAACCAATTAAAAAAAAAAAACAGTTTTTCGGCTTTTATTAATTTCCCTACACAAATCTTCAACTCGGAAAAAAAATTCTTTATATTTAAAAGAGCTTCAAAAATGGGTAGCCAAATATACATGATCATTCAAAGATTTTTAGCTTTATTTACACATCACTTTTATTGTCTGGAACGATATAGAGAAAACAAGTCTATCTGATAAGTCAGCAAGTCTTCCTTTTTCCACTTAACATGAAACAATATAAGCTACAGGAGGTTCAGATAAGTAGAGTTAGTTCCCAAAATAGATTCAGTTCAATAATGTTATAGATTTAAATAGTATATTTAAACACTTCTAAAAAGTTATTAGAATTTGTGTAAGTAGGTTTATTGCTCTTACATAGAATGTTAACGACTGAATACCGAAAAGAGGTAAGTAATAAATAACTGACCTTAGTCAAGTTCAGAGGGGATGACAGAAGTTGAGGTCAGGTTTATTTGGACATATATTTCTATATCCTGGTAAAATTTGGATTTTATGCCTACAGCTGATTCATTACAACACATATCTTTCCATTATGTTTTTTTTTCATATGATGCTGAATCAAATATTAATGATTCAGTTATTTTGCCTCATAAATGAAGTGTAATAGAAGGAAGATAATAATCATAAACAATTCTATTTCCCTAATATTTTTAAATAGATTTCAAACTTCAAGTTTAATGAAGGAACTATTTGTCTCAGAGAATGTGTTATATGTTTAAATCAAACATGATTACATATACTATTTAGTATAATATTTAAATAAGAAAAATGTTCTCTTTTGTATGTTTTTTACTTCTCATTTTTAAATTGATATTATTTAAGTCACTTGATTTATAATGAACAAATATACACCAAAGCAGAGACTTGATCATGTCTATTTGCATTGGTTGGTTGCATTGACTTTATTATTATTATTATTATTATTATTATTATTATTATTTATTTATTTATCTTAGTTATACTGCATTTATCACTCAAAGGAAATTATTCATTTGTACTCCTCCCAGAATGCGAGGTCTTGACAATTTTCACTTGTATAGCAGCAGGCTGGTTTATAGATGAAATGTCGCTGAGTGCTAAACTGCTCTCAATATTTATGTCGACTAATCCGGCCCAATGACGTAGAAGGAAAAACTAGACTGCCGAACTCTGCATACATTATGTATGCCACCATGGCCAATAGGCTCTAACTTCCGGTCAGGGCAAAAAGCATGTTAACCATACACACATTGTTATGGAAACGATGCGATAAATGTAAATACTTAGGATGTTTTGGATCTCTAGAGACATGAATATAATCTAAACATTTGCAGCATGCCCAGAAAGGTTTGGAAGAACGAAAAAGCCGAAAAGAAGAAGAATATATATATATATATATATATATATATATATATATATATATATATATATATATATATATATATAGAGAGAGAGAGAGAGAGAGAGAGAGATGGTTTCGATGGTGGGAGAGGGTGCCTTCCAGACCTGGCAGGCACAAGCATGTAATTAGGGTCTGCTGGGAACGTTTGTCAGAGTTGCCTGTCCGAGAGGCCTTTAACTTCCATCTCTGGCAGAGCTACAGCCAAGTTCTGGGTGAGGCGGATGACATAGAAACCAAATGGGCCATGTTTCGTTCCTCCATTGCTGAGGCGGTAGGCCATAGCTGTGACAGAAGGTCGTCATTGCTTGTCATAACAGTAACCCCCAAACCGGGTGGTGGACACCTGTGGGGATGGGGGCCGTCCAGCAGAAGGAGGATGCCTATTGGGTCTTATTGGCCTGTGGGACTCCTGAGGCAACAGACAGGTACCGACTGGCCAAACGTGCTGCAGCCAAAGTTGTGGTAGATGGAAAATCTCGGGCATGGAAGGAGTTCGTGAGGGCCTAGAAAGTGATTAATTGTTGGCCTCAAAAAGGTTCTGGACCACCATCTGACGCCTCAGGAGGAAGAAGTATTTCTCCATAAACACTGTCTGCACTGGCGGTGGGGAGCTGCTCACCTCGACTGGGAATGTCATCAGGAGGTGGGGGGAATACTTTGAGGACCTCCTCAATTCCACCAACACACCCTCCGTGGAGGAGGAAGACCCTGGGGTTTTTCTGTGATTGTTTGCTCATCACTGGAGTGGAGGTCACTGAGGTAGTCAAAAAGCTCCTCCGTGGTCAGGATCCGCCCTGAATATCTCAGGGCTCTGGATACTGTAGGACTGTCTTGGTTTACACGCCTCCCTGGTGTGGTGTTTCAGGCATGTCCAACTAGGGAAAGAGCCTGGGGTCAATCTAGAACATGCTGGAGGGACTATGTCTCTTGGCTTGTCTGGGAACGACTCGGTGTCCCCCGGAAGAACTGGAGAAAGTAGCTGTGGAGAGTGATGTCTGGACATCTTTGTTTAGGTTGCTGCTCCCGCAACAGGACCCTGGATTAAGCAAGAGAAGAAGAGATTAGATGTCTGTTCAGAAGGCGAAGTTCATGGCATGTTAAAAAAGATGAAGATGTATTTACAAGTTAGTGTTTGTGCTTGTATTAATAATAAATGTACCATTTGTTGTTTAGTGCAGCAGGCGGCGGGGGGGGGTCTGTGTTCATCCTTACGCCAGTCCCAAGCCCAGATAAATACAGAGGGTTTCGACAGGAAGGCCATCCAGCATAAAACTTGTGTCAAGAAAAACATGCAAACGATCAAAACGAATTTCATACTGGATCGGTCGAGGCCCGGGTTAACAATGACTGCCATCAGTGCTGTTAACCAACAGGGTGCTGGTGGAAATTGGACTGTTTGTTGAAGAAGGAGAGGTGGGAGGAGTGTACATAGGCAAAGAGAGAAGAGGAAAGGCATGAGTCTAGGACTGAGAGTAGGGACTTTGAATGTTGGAACTATGACAGGAAAAGTTAGAGAGCTGGCTGACCTGATGCAGAGGAAGAAGGTGGACATACTGTGTGTTCAGGAGACCAGATGGAAAGGTAGCAAGGCTAGAAGCTTAGGAGCAGCGTTTAAACTGTTATATCATGGTGTGGATGGGAAGAGAAATGGAGTAGGAGTCATCTTGAAGGAGGGGTTGGTCAGGAATGTTCTAGAAGTGAAAAGAGTGTCAGACAGAGTGATGAGTCTCAAGTTAGAAATTGAAGGTGTGATGTTCAATGTTGTTAATGAAAGAGTGGTGCAGACTTCAGTGGACATGTTGGTGCAGGCAACAGAGGGGACGAGGAAGTAATAGGCAGGTTTGGCATCCAGGACAGGAACACAGAAGGACAGATGTTGATAGTTTGAGATAGTTTGAGTAGAGTTTGCAAAAACGATGGAAATGGCCATGGTGAATACTTTCTTCCAGAAGAGACAGGAGTTATAAAAGTAGAGGCAGGAGCACAGAGGTAGACTACATCTTGTGTAGGCAATGTAATTTGAAGGAAGTCAGTGACTGCAAAGTAGTAGTGGGTGAGAGTGTTGCCAAACAGCATAGGATGGTGGTGCGCAGGATGATGCTGATGGTGAGGAAGGTGAAGAAGGCAAAGGCAGAGCAGAAGACAAAGTGGTGGAAGCTGAAAAAGGAAGAGTGTTGTGTTGTCTTCAAGGAGGAGTTGAAACAGGCTTTGGGTGGTCAGGAAGTGCTTCCAGATGACTATACAACCACAGCTAATGTGATCAGAGAGACAGGTTGGTGAGTAGTTGGTGTGTCCTCTGGAAAGACAGTAGATAAGGAGACTTGGTGGTGGAATGAGGAAATGCAAGAGTGTGTACAAAGGAAGAGGTTAGCTAAGAAGAAGTGGGACACTGAGAGGACCGAAGAGAGTAAACAGGAGTACAAGGAAACACAGTGTAAGGTGAAGGCAGAGGTGTGAAAGGCCAAACACAGGGCGTATAATGACTTGTATGCCAGGTTGGACAGTAAGTAATAGAAAATGATTTATACAAGTTGGCACAGCAGAGAAATAGAGATGCAAAGGACGTGCAAGTTAGAGTGATTAAGGACAGAGTGGTAAATGTTTTGACTGATGACAGAAGTGTGCTGGGAAGATGGAAAGAGTACTTTGAAGAGCTGATGAATGAAGAAATTGAGAGAGAAAAAATAGTAGAAGAGGTGACTGTTGAGGACAAGGAAGTAGCAAAGATTTGTGAGGGTGAAGTGAGGAGGGCATTAAAGAAGATGAAGAGTGGAAAGGCAGTTGGTGCTGATGATATACTGGTGGAGGTATGGAAGTGTCTTGGAGAGGTAGAAGTAGATTTTCTGACAAGAACATTCAACAAGGTCTTAGAGAGTGAGCGGATGCCAGAGGAATGGAGAAGTGTTCTGGTGCTCATTTTTAAGAACAAGGGAGACATGCAGAGTTGTGGCCATGAAGTTATGAGAAAGAATAGTGGAAGCTAGACTAAGGGCAGAGGTCAGCATTTATGAACTACAATTTGGTTTCATGCCAGGAAGAGGAGCACAGATGCAGTGTTTGCTTTGAGGATGTTAATAGAGAAGTCCAGGGAAGGTCAGAGGGAGCTGCATTGTGCCTTTGTGGATCTGGAGAAAGCATATGACAGGGTGTCGAGAGAGGAAGTGTGGTATTGTATGAGGAAGTCTGGAGTGGCAGAGAAGTATGTTAGAGTCCTGCAGGACATGTATGAGAGATGCAAGACAGTGGTGAGGTGTGTTGTCGGTGTGACAGAAGAGTTCAAGATGGAGATGGAACTGCATCAAGGGTCAGCTCTGAGCCCCTTATTGTTTGCTATGGTGATGGACAGGCTGACAGACAAGGTGAGACAAGAATCTCCATGGACTATGATGTTTGCAGACGACATTGTGATCTGTAGTGAGAGCAGAGAACAAGTGCAGGAAAATCTAGAGAGGTGGAGGTATGCCCTGGAAAGGGAGAGGAATGAAGGATCGCTTCAGCAAGACAGAATACATGTGTGTGAACAACAAGGACCCAAGAGGAACGGTGAGGTTACAGGGAGCAGAGATAATGAAGGTGGAGGATGTTAAGTACTTAGGCTCAACAATCCAGAGCAATGAAGCGTGTGGAAAAGAGGTGAAGAAGCATGTGTAGGCAGGTTGGAATGGTTGGAGAAAAGTGTCCGGTGTGATGTGTGATAGGAAGGTATGGGCAAGAATGAAAGGAAAAGTGTACAAGAAGGTGTTGAGGCCAAAGAAGTTGTATGGTTTAGAAACAGTGGCCCTGGGAAAAAGACAGGAGGCAGAGCTGGAGGTAGCAGAGAAGAAAATGTTGAGGTTCTCTTTAGGAGTAATGAGGATGGATAGGATCAGGAATGAGTACATCAGAGGGACAGCACATGTAAGAAGTTTTGGAGATAAAGACAGAGAAGCTAGATTGAGATTGTTTGGACATATATAGAGGAGGCATAGTGAGTATATTGGTAGTAGGGTGCTTAAGTTGGAACTACCAGGCAGAAAGCCTAGAGAAAGACAAAAGAGAAGATATGGATGTGGTGAAAGAGGACAGGATGGTAGTTGGAGTAAGAGTCGAAGATTCAGAGGACAGGGAGGCAGCTGATTCGCTGTGGTGACCCCTGAAGAGAACAGCCGAAAGGAGAAGAAGAGACTTTTTGTTGTTTATTTGCCCATATTTTGACAGAGTTACAAATCATTAAAACATGTTCTCTCAAACTACAGTAGATCACTTACCTTGTATTCATTATGTTTTTTACCTTTTCCTAAACTATTTAACTATAAAGGGTTTTCTGACTATTTACTCAATGTTTTGCAAACAATAACAATAACAATAAGTCCTTACACTTATAACAAATCCTAAATACAAAAGTTTTTTCTAGAGTTACTGATTGGATAATATTAAATATTTTTTGCTAGTCCTGTTATGTTTTCTAATATCTGTTGAAACATAAATCTCATATGCCGGCATCATAAGAATGATTCCACATTAAAACAATATTATATTTGCAATTTATCAGGCTACAATGAGAACACAAATCTGAATCAAACTAAAGGAAAGGAAGGAATTGAAGCTTATTGCATATAAATAGAGCGGAAAACTACGCTTGGGCATGCAAAACAAAACTCCTGTATATTGTATTTTAATAGTATTATGCGAAAGATAACAAGACAAGCCCTAATTCAACAACATATTTAATATCATAGGATGGGTGTACTGAGATAATGTACCACATTAAAGTGTGATCCAAGATGGAGTTGTGTGAATAATGTGCAACTTCGCATCTCTTCGGATTTTACAAGTTAGCAGTGCGATATGTACTCATTTTGGATCTGTTCGTATAGCTTCTCCCTTACATCCTGCACCTAACAAGAGCTTCTGCATATTGGATTACAAAACTCCAATTGTTTTATCACCAATCTCCATCTCATTCCAGAACTCAGAAGAACACTCAACATTTGCAGGCTACTCTGCAGAATGGAAGTGTTCGCAGACAGCGTAGACTGTTAATAAAGGCAAAGGAAGCAAGGAGGGCTAAGAGTTAAGCTAAAGTTAACACTGCATCAGCTTTCTTTACCTATCATTTTCCTGGCTAATAATCGGTGAACAAAATGGATGAGTGACAACTTTGGATCACAGACAACAAGAGACTTATGAACTGTAATGTCATGATATTCACCGAAACATGTCTGCACAGCAGAGTACCCGACAAGGCTATTGAGCTAGACAGACACCACATTCTCAGCGCAGGCAGAATAGCAAATAACTCGGGTAAGACAAAAGCAGAAGATTTTGTATTTATGTCAACTAGGCTTGGTGTACCTAACTTCTTGTTAGTTTCTTTCAGTCAACTGAGGGAGTTTCCTTCGACAATAACAACAGCTGTATATATGACCACTGGCAAAAATTACAAAATCACCAGTCTCAAAGAACGTTCATTCAGTTGTTTAATTTTGCAGAAAAAAAAAGCAGATAACAGACATGACACAACACTAAAGTTATTTCAAATGGCAACTTTCTGGCTTTAAAAAAAACCTTAAAAGAAATCAAGGAAAACAATACGTTAGTCAGTAAAAGTTACGTTTTTAGACGAAGTGGGGGAATAAATTATGGAATCACTCAATTTGAGGAAAGACCTATCTTTGCCTGTTTCTTCCTGTACTCCTGTTTACTCTCTTCAGTCCGCTCTACGTCCCACTTCTTCTTAGCTAACCTCTTCCTTTGTACACACTCCTGCACTTCCTTATTCCACCACCAAGTCTCCTTATCTACTGTCCTTCCAGAGGACACATCAAGTGCAGTCATCTGGAAGAACTTTCTGACCACGCCTGTTTCAACTCCTCATTGAATACAACACAACACACTTCCTTTTTCAGCTTCCACCACTTTGTCTTCTGCTCTGCCTTTGCCCTTTTCACCTTCCTTGCCATCAACATCATCCTGCACACCACCATCCTATACTGTTTGGCAACACTCTCACCCACTACTACTTTGCAGTCACTGACTTCCTTCAAATTACATCATCTACACAAGATGTAGTCTACCTGTGTGCTCCGACCTCCGCTTTTATAAGTCACCTATGCTCGTATCTCTTCTTGAAGAAAGTATTCACCACAGCCATTTCTATCCTTTTTGCAAAATCTATAAACATCTCTTCTTCTGTGGTCCTGTCCTGGATACCAAACCTGCCCATAACTCGTCCCCTCTATTGCCTGCACCAACATGTCCATTGAAGTCTGCACCAGTGACCACTCTTTTACCTCGGGGGTACTCTGCATCACTTCATCTAACTCACTTCAGAATCTCTCCTTCTCTTCTAGCTCACATACTGCCTGTGGGGCATAAGCACTAACAACATTGAGCATTACACCTTCAATTTCTAACTTGAGACTCATTTTTCTTCAACCACCAGTCGTCCAATTTCCACCAGCACCCTGTTGGTTTACAGCACTGATGGCGGTCGTTGTTAACCCGGACCTCGACCGATCCAGTATGAAATTTGTATTTACAGTTCGTATTCTGTCTTTTGGCAAAAGTTTTATGCTGGATGCCCCTTCCTGTCGAAACCCTCTGCATTTATCCTGGCTTGGGACTGGCGTGAGGTCGGACACTTGTTTGTGCCCCCCACCCATAGTTGCATTCACCCTTCCATCTATGAAGTATTCAATTTCATTTTCCATCTCAACTGTGCTTCCATTGTCTCCTTTACGGTGTACTTCCTGTCTCTCATGTTGGCTTTGCACAGTTTGGCTTATTTCGCCTTTTCTGCTTCTAATCTTGCCATTCTCCTGGCTTTCCTTGTCAAATTCTCCCTCAGTCCCTTCCTCTCTTTGTCCCCTTTCTGCATACCTTGGTGTGTTGGTTTAGGTCCATAACTGGTTGCACAGTGTTTCTGCTCCACAGTGCTTTCTCAGATTACCTTGGAGCTCCTTATAGGTTTAATCTGTCATTCTACTATTCTATTGTCATGTCTTTCTGGTTTCCATTCCAGACTCGCACTTCCATTTGATTAAGTGCAAATTGCATGGGATAGTTGGTCGGGGTATTGAACTTCCCCATTATTTCTTCTGTATTTTACTTCACTTCTGAACAGACTCCCTGTTATCTCCATGTCCTCCATTTTTGTTTTCTTTCTTGCAAGTTGAGATAAATTTCTGCTCTGTGCACTGCAGGTATTTCTCTTTATGTGGTCAGTTTTTCCTGCTCCTTCAGCCTCCTATGCCAGTGGGAAGTAGGCTTACTTTTTTCCCTTTCCTACTTAAGCTTTCTCTGTACAATGGTACCGCTCCTCATGATAATCCCAGATAACGAAAATTTCAGTTTAAGAACACTTTCGTAAATTTTTTGTCTCGAGAACAAGTTCTGTTTACATAACGCACCAAATGCGTCATTCAAACAATGTGCGAGTTGCTCTCCCATTGGCTGTCTCCCAACATCCCGCCCCACTGGTCTCCCACTGGCTTAGAGGGATGATGCAGCTCCCTCCCATTGGCTATCTTCCAACATTCTGCTCCGCTGTCCTCCCATTGGCTAGGAGGGATGACGCAGCTCCCTTGAGCAGCAGCTTGTTTCATGAGTTTTTCGAGTGTGCTCATTGCAACTTTATTTTTTGGCTCAAGCTTTTAACCTTGCATAAACATTTGTAAGATTATAACTCTGCTAAATTGACATGGTCAACATGAAGTAAGTACCTTAAAAGGTATGCTTTTATAATTTTTAAAGGGTAGTATTGGGGTCCATGAAACGAATCATGCGTTTTACATGTAAAATGTGGTTCTACTAACAAAAGATCCAGGTTACAAAAAAAGGCTCTGTATCCGCTTAATTTCATAAGGTGAGGTACCACTGTATTTTCACTTCTTCCTGGAACCACCCCACTATTTCTTTCTGTCTTCTCACCCTTTTTCTTCTTAATTTCTCCCCAGCTCTCTAACCTTTCTTTCATCTTCTCACATCTTCCATCATTAAATGTGCTTATTATCAGCCACTGCAACTTCCCATGTGTCTATTCATTCCGTTTTTCAATTTTCTTTTTGCTTCTTTATGCTTTGCTGTAATCACACCATATGGATGTAGTTGGTATTTCTTCCCTGCTCATGACACACCCTTGCCCTGCCATATTTGCACTACTTCTATGCACTGTCTCAGATTTGAATTTGTCAGCGTCAATCCATTTTAGGGTTTTACCTGGTAATTTCTGATACCTAACCCTCTGTGTTAATGAATTCCACAGTTTATCACTATAGACATTGCAAGACCTCTTTCCTACACTACCCACATGGGATAAACTGAGATAGTGACCGGCAGCCCATGACAATAATCATCCTGTGGTAATCTGTCTCCAAATAATTATCCTAAAGGTTCATCTTCTTCATCAAGTGAATCACAAAAAATATCAAATACTGACAAAGATTGGAAAGCACCTTTGGGTTGTTTAAACAAGGTGGTCACTATGGGCCTCAGCACTCTACGCCTCCCGATAGCTCTAATTTTCCTTTCCAAATACCTTCCAGGGAACTGATAATTTAATTCATCTAACCTATTCCACCTGGTTAATGCCCACAATTTATTCCTAATCTCACCTTCTCTCTGTGGTGTTCCTAATCTGTCACTATCTCTATAAAATCTTTCTTCCCAAATGTTTATCTGTGTTTATGTTGTGTATGGATGTTGATTTTTATGTTTTGTATTCTGTGATTCTTGTCTTTGTTCAGGGAGACACTAATGTTGTAGGAGAAATGAAGCCATCATTCATGATTTATTTATTTATTTATTTTTACCCCAAATACCCCCGAATACCTTGTGTTTCTTCTAAAATGTGATGCGCTCCACCGAATGTAGGCAGTGTCGCAACTGACACCGGAGCTTTTGAGACCAAAAAACTCGGCTTATCCGGACTTCTGATCTTTCAAGTAAGCAAGCAAATGTTGAGTACTAAATAAGTATTCAAAGAGTACTTACAATGTCCTTCTGTTCCTGACTTATCCACTGGATTATTTCAATTTTCCATTATCATTTTAAATAGTTAATTAGAGTAATTCTTTTCAATTTGTCAATCTCTTTTTATCTATCTTTACTTCTTTACTTTCACTACTTTCACTTCTACTATCTACAGTTTAAATTTTCTACTGCATGTGTGTGTGTGTGTGTGTGTGTGTTAGTTTTTAGTGCACCAAGTTAACATGCACAGATAGAAAATACTCACCTACTTGCATTCTGTTCCTTATCTTTTACCAGTTGATTAAATAATACCAGCATTCGATCAATCAACCATATCTACCATCAATCAATAAATAATCCTTCCTCCTCTCAGCTGCCACTACTCTTGACTGCTAGCAACACCTTCACTCACCACCACTGAAATTTCACAATTATGCACCTCAACAATACACATACCTGACCATTATACACAATAACAACACACATGCTAGTGCTATTTCCCTGCTTTCTCCAGGAACACTCTCCATTCCCAGCACTAATCCTTGAGATTCGCAATGCCTTCCTTTGTTTAGGGACAATCTTTGTCTTCATCCCACAGAAATCACTTATTTGCTTCACTCTTTCACTGTTTAACCTTAATTCCTTTCTTGCATGTTCTCAACTGTTTTTTTCTTTCTTTCTGATTTTATTAACAACACTTTTCACCTTTCAGTTCTTGGCATGAAGCCAACTGTCTAAACCCTTCGTAGGATCGTCTGCCATATGCCACAGATATCTAAACAAACTTTGAGTGTAACAGGTGTTTGCTCACCTTTTCCCCTAGTGGTCTTTTTGATCTGAAGCTTAAAGCAAGTGGTCCTGGGGTCTGGTCCTGGACTGATATCAGCTTTTTCACACAGATCCCTGTACAGACCAATAAATATGTTTGAAAAAACTCAGGCCCCTCTGCCCAAGTTGGAATATGCTAGTAGAAAGAACGTTGCGATGTCTTTGTCTTTGATGCTGTTGGTGCTTAGCCAATTACTCATATAATACATTAAACTTAATAAAATAAAGAAACTAACTACAACAGATGAGAAGAGGTATGTATACCTTTGTTCTAAAAATCAAGCAGATAAGTTGGAAGAAAGAAGTCAGCAACAGCAGTCAAACATCCTACTGTCCCTGAGTGAGTCTGTCTGAATTTGTCTTCGCATATCTAAAAAAAAACTCTTTGACTTCCCCTGTCAGTGTTGAATCAGTTCCCTTAACCTGAACCAATTTTCCATTATGTTTATTATTATTCATTATATAGATTCAGGCATTTTAATCCCTCCTACCTTCTTGTTCGCTGGGGTGCAGCTCGCATTGAGCTGCCTACCATAGCATATTAGCTCTGCTAGCCGCATCCCGGCTAACAAGCCCAGTTGAGCATGCTTAGTTATATACACCCAAAGATACTCTGATCTTATAGCTGTAGTAGAGTCGACCGGTCACACAAAACAAATAAACAAATTAAAATGAACAAAGAAACAATTTGACTCTGAGAACTTCTATCGTGAGCTGCTATGCTATGGGAGCTCCATGCTAACCGCCCAGGCGGAGTTCTCAGAGGCTTGGTTAGCACTTCCGGCCATACTGCTTGAAAATGTTCAGTCCCTGTGAAACAAGATGGATGAGCTTCATGCTCAGACTGCAGGGCAGAGGGATCTACAGGACTGTGTTTCTGTGAAACATGGCTTGAGTAGAGGACACCTGATAAGGCGATTATACCAACCGGCTATACGGCCTTCATCCCCTGCAATCCCAAACGCTGGAGTCGTCGTTCGGCCCCTTCCCGCCTGGGCTTATTGCTAGCTGGGATGCGGCTCACAGGAGCTGCCTACCATAGCATGTTAGCTCTGCTAATAGAATGTTAGCTCTGCTAATAGCATGTTAGCTCTGCTTAGTTATATATGCCCGAAGATACTCCGATCTTATAGCTGTAGTAGAGTCAACCGGTCGTAGAGAAGTATAGTGCTTTTGCGAACAAACAAAACAACAAATATAACAAATTAAAACGAACAAAGAAACAATTTGACTCTGAGAACTCCGTGATGTCGCCCTTTGAGCAGCGCCATCTTGGAGACGTCACTCCAACTTCAATGTAAAAGGACATGAAGAGTACTGTAATAAAGTTTATCCTTTTGGTATCGTTTGTTAAACATGCTACAGAACATAAAATCTCACGCATAAACATGAACTTTGGTACTGTACTGGAATAATAATTGAAAAAGATTTTAATACAACAGTTCAGAGAAAACCGTCATTTCTCAGGAGAAAGTCTTATTTCTTCAGAAGAGACATCCAGCGTTTTCTATCGCTCAGCCAGAGAAGACGCACAGCGTTTGAGTGGTATAGAGCTTAACTGGTAATTAAAACACACAAAAAAAGAGGCTCATTGACAACTGGTTCATGAATGAGGAATGAGGAAAAAGGGGTAGGACATCAGCTCAACCAATCAGGAGAAAGGAGGACAGCCATTAGCTGAATTTGAATCATGTGCCAGTTGCTCGGCAGTCAGCAAATACTCAAACCGTGGGTGCAAAACTGTGAATAGTCAAGGGCATACTGTATTTATAAAATAGGCACCTAGTTTTAAACAAATACTTTCTGGTTTACTTTATTTGCTGGTGCTCACGTGAACTGATCACACGAATTACCTTTAACTTATTTCTCATTTTAGATCATCATATAAGTACCTCATTCTTTGATTTATTATTGTATTTGAATCTAAAAAAGTAAATGCAGTTGTCTGAAATGTAAATGAGCTTTTGCTGTATTTTTTAAGCTTTGTGACTTTAAACGGTTACCCTTTTCATAGCTATTAGTGTACCAATACCACATACAGTATACCAATTACATAGGTGCATGCGCTGGGCCTTGAGCATTCAAGTGTTTCCTTTTATTTTCCTTAATGCCTTTGCGTGAGATTATATTTGATTATATATTCACAGGACGCACACCTTTTATACCAATTCTTTGCTTTATTTTCCTTTAAGTCAGTGAGTGTTGTAACCTCTTTATGAGGAGAAGAAGTGCCATACAGTGTCATATTCCCCCTCATCCATCTATCTAGTCAACTGACCTCATGGATTTCCTGCACTTTGTGACAGTTTTCACATCATGTTGCCCATGAGCAGGGCACCCAGTCTCAATCAGAGACTTGTGATCAGTCTACCAAAACTTATGGCCTTACTTCTGATGGCTATTTCACTGCTTCTTTTTCTTTTTCAGGGTCACCCTGCATATCTTTACCCTCACCTGACTGCACTTCTCTAGCACCTTCACTGCTTTCAAAGTATTGACCTGTATTGGCCTAATTCATCAAACGATTACTCACCCACTTCTCCTATGGCATCCAAGTCTTCTGTGATGATGTAATTCTTGTTATTTTCCTGGATCATGGTGACTGATTTGCAATACCTAATTTGTTAAATAAATCTTTCGTTTCTCTACTTTGAGTTTTGGTGTGGTTATTTCACGTTAGTACACTAACTGCTCTTTAGCCATACATAATAGTCATAAGGTTACATATAATCATCATTATTGCAATTTTTAACTAAATATTTTCTTTTAACTTATTACTATGGTTAACCTGCTATTGCTAAAACTTCAAGAAATATAGAAATGTAAGACATAAAATAACAATTTCCCCATGCATTGCCATTCCGAGATCTCACCTGGTCTAACAGGACTCTCAGATGTATCCTAAACAGGTTAGCTACATGAGAAAGAGATGCTGATATTAATGCAAAAGTGAGAGTAGCAGCAGCTACATTTAGTACAACAAACCAAGACAACAGTTGCATTAGAAGAGAAGGCAAATGCAATTATTGTGGCAAATTGGGACATTGGGAAGTGCAGGAAGAAGATGCAAGATAGTTCAAGAAATACTGTGGACTATTCTGCTCCTTCTCAAGACACATGCAACCCAGATTTAGTTCCAGCATTGGGTACTGAAACTTTATGACAGCTTGCTCAGGCTCTTTTAAAGAGTACAAGAGCAGGAAAAAACGTAAGTGTTGGGGCTGTAAGTTTGAAGATCCTTCCTCTGTAATCCATCACAATTACAAAAGAATCTTTTTGAAAAGTAGCATACGAGAGAAACAGATTGACTGTTTGCTCGATACATGTGCAGAAATTACAGTAAATCCTACACAGAATAAGTTATCACTTTAAACATCCCATAGAAGAAAGCTAAACATTGTTTCACTTGGGTAACAGGTGAAGAGACTGTTTGGTATGAAAGTCTGAATATAGTGGTACAATTAAGTTCAAAAACTCTGTCTACAAAATAACTATGTGCTCAAAATCAATTCGATTGCAACTCCATGCATGAATCTACTGAGACAAGTACACCTACCTTTTGACATTTCTGAAGAATTTGATAGCATAAACATTTCCTCGGCACAAATTTCTATCGATGATGCAGCAAGTCCCAAGTATGCTTTATTGAATAATAATCAAATTTGTTCTAAATTCAAGGAGGATTTTGGCCTTCTGACAGGCATGGATCCAGTCAAATTGAAAGACACTCCATCTCCTGTTACCAGACAATATCCAATCAGTAAGGAAACTATACAAGGAGTCAAACTTATTGTAGAACAATTGCTGAAGTGAGGCCTGCTAGTTAAAACCAACAATCCCTGTAACTCTCCTATATGGCCCATTAAGAAAGCCAATGGGAAATGGAGATGCACCATAAACTAAAGAGTATGTTTACCCCCCACTAGCAGACCCAGCTACAATTTGTAATGGCTTGCCATTAGATCATATGTTTTTTTTCAGTAATCGATGTGTAATGGCTTCTTTTCTGTACCCTTGTCCTATAACAGCCAGACATGGTTAGCCTTCACAGTTCACTATGAGCAATACCAGTAGATATGGGTGCTACAGGGATTTCAAAATTCTCCAAATACATACCATCAAGGCTGTCAGAAGTGATTTGTGTAACCAAGAATGTCCAATCAAACAGTCCACTATGATTCAATATGTCAATGATATTTTGATTGCCACAACAGATCACGAGGTACATCAAACTGAATTGGCAGCATGGTTAGACAATTTGCATAAAATAGGACACAAATACAGCTCTCAAAGCTCAGATTGTTAAAAACCAAGCAATGTTTCTAAATCAAACAATTGATACAGGACATAAGTCCATTACACAGGATATAGATTCTTCAGTCAAAGCAATACCTCAGCCTACTACCACTAAGACACTCCAATTGTTTTTAGGAACAGCAGTAGTAGTCCTTGGATTTGTACCTGGACCTTGAAGACTATCTGTGACATGGGGAGTTTTCAGTCGGACCCAAAGATGCAGGAGACCGAGTATGATCATACAAATGACCTTTATTGAACACAGAGCAGGCACTGGAGTACGGGGAACCATGATCACTGTAGAGGTGAGGGGAAACCAGAAAACCAAAATCACTAAGGATAAATATCAAAGCAGGAACTGGAGCACGGAGCTGAGAACCAGGGTGCCAGCGAGATCACGGGGAAACGGGGTCATTTGGAAGGGCAATCTTCTAGCGCTGGGAGGAGTACATAGCCCAGTGATGGCTGAGTGGAATCATGTGTGCTCTCCAGACTCCACCTGCTTGTGACAGCCATGCCCCTTACCAGCGCCTGCAGTGCATGAGGAGAGAGAGAGAGAGAGAGAGAGAGAGAGAGAGAGAGAGAGAGAGAGAGAGAGAGAGAGCATTAAAAGCCACCAAATAACAGACCATAACACTATGCCTCAATTGCTCAACCATTTATGACTTGTTGAAAGGCCAGGATAAAGATCCCGATAATGTTTGTAAGGAAGAAATTAATCTCAAAGCTTTCAATGCTTTGAAGACAGCACTATGTCAAACACCAGCATTAGGAATTGTACAATGTGATCAGCCCATTTATGAACACTATAACTGCATGTCTAATGCAATATCATGGGGCAGTTTACACATAATGCATTACTATTCAGGTAAACTTGACATTGTTACTCAAGGTATGGACCCATGTCTTTGAACAATGCAGGCAGTTCATTGAGCTCTACAGGCTTTATTGGGAATGGTGTTAGGGCAGACTGTAAATGTAAGATTCCCTCATGCAGTGTCCACACTAATGAATCAATCAAAAGTCACTTATGTCACCTCTTCTCTTGGACCCTCACAGCGCAGAACATTGTTTTATATTGTGCCTCAGTTACAAACCCATCCTCATGTCTGATGTTTGCAATGACTAAAGTTATGTTAGAAGTTGAAGGAGAAATGACTCATGACTCTGTTATGCTTATATACGCACATATGAGTGAAATACCAGAAACTCCCATAGTAAATGCAGAATTGGGAGTCGTTGGTTGATGGTTCAGCCCAAGTCATTGAAGGCAACAGATAAAAAGGTTATGCAGTAACTTCCATCACTCAAGTAGTAGTTTCATGTCAGCTTCCAGGTAATTTTTCAGCTAAGGTTGCAGCACTAGTAGAAATAACTAGAGCATGCACACTCGCTTCAGGATTAGTTGCAAATATCTATACTGATTCCAGGTATAATTTAGGGGAATTCATGATTTTGGTGTCAATTGGCAAAGTAAACAGTTTCTAACTTCTGCTGGATCCTCCATTAAGAATGCTGGATTAGTGAAAGATCTAATGTACACCATAAAACTTCCAAAGAAATTAGCTGTAATCAAAGTGAAAACACATCTCACTGCTAATAATACAAAAGCTAACGGTAATGCTCTTGATGATGTGGCTGATAAACAGGCTTGCTCTTCTGTACCTTGCGCCTCTCACACATACAAGTGTGTTCAGGTAGTACAGCGCAGAAGACAATTTTACCTCCTGAATCAATCATTAACCTGTACAAAAACATCCATGGTTAGACTAAGGGGGCCACACTGAATTCATCTAGCAATGATAAATCACAGGTTCTCAAATCAATCGTGGAATCCGAAATTCATAAATGTAGCCATTGAAACAGTCAAGAGATGTATTACATGTGAGAAAAACAATGCTGGAAAAACCAGCTCCAATGTGTGTCTGGATTTGCCTTGGTGGTGAAGTGTGTAGGGGGGGGGGGTTGTTTTGGTAAAGACATGTTCCAGGCATGCCCAAGAATAGGGGAATTCCGAGGGGCTGGAAAAGTATATACTGTATATATAAGGGGGAAATGAAAGAGTGCAGGGGAAAGAGAAAAGAAAAAAAGGGAGAAGGAGAAAAGACGAAAATAGCAAGCAGAAAATAAGGATCGACAAATTTCACCAGACCTGTCACACTTGGAAAAAGTACTGCAAATATACTTTTTTTTTTTTCCTGTTTCAATCTTGGTCAGATGTGGATGAGTATTGTTGAATGTGTTTATTAGTGTGTGTTGATTAAATCTGTTCCACAGTTATTAAGTCTCCCGATTCAATCGGGAGTCTCCCGATTTAAAAGCATAAAGCCAATCTCCCGCCAGGAGATTAATTTCTCCCGATTTCCAGACAACCTCCCGAAAAAAAAAAGTCACACTTTGAACACACCGTAGAATTTTTAAGTCTTAATCTTCTGCATATTGCACTTTGGAGACACCGTAGAAATTTATAGCCAGTCTCTATCTTCCGTTTGTTTATGCACACACGAGTTGGCAGCTCACTGATACAGGCTAGCTACTTCAAGTCACGTGATCATTCAGTGCCGTGCAGTTCAAAAACAGAAATGTCATGTCAGAGGAAGCAGACAGCTTGGATGACAACACACTGAATAGATTTTATGAAAGTGTGGAAAGATTTTATATTTGTGTAGTGAACAAAATGATTTCAAAATTCCCTTTCAATGAAACAATTCTTGAAGACTTGAACTTTCTCAACCCTAAAGTAGCAGTGAAAAAGATGAACAATGATGCTATTGTGAGATGAGCAAAGAGAGTTAAGATAGTGAAGGGTGTGGAAGAAGATAAACTGGTTGAGGAATTACAGGATTTTCAATTAATGCGTGAAAATGAAATGCCAGTGTTGAGAGAAAAGGTGAGGTGTGATGAGTGGTGGCATCAAGTGATGACAATGTCAACTGTGATGAGAGTGAAGAGATTTCCTCTTTTCACAAAACTGTTGCAGGCAGTGCTGACTATACCAAACAGCAGTCGGGACAGTGAAAGGGTATTTTCTATTGTAAAGAAAATCCACACTGATGCCAGGTCAGAATTGATCAATGAAACTGTTTGTGCCCTCTCGGCTACAAAATTGAACTCAGACTTTGTTTGTTACAAATGCCATCCAAGTCCTGAACTTTGTAAAATTGGAAAGCAAGCAACATACAAGTATGTGCAGGAACATACCTAAACATCTGGTGTAATTATTAAGCAAGCAGCATTAGTATATGTAACAATATTTTTAAACAGTTGTTACCTTTTTTTATCAGCTGATTCATAAAACTGTATACATCCATGAATAAATAAAAAAAAATTGTTTATTGAGCAATGTTCCTTTATAAAAAAATATGCATCAATTCTTGGGGCCGCAGCCCGGCCGCGCAGGGGGTGCGGTGTCTCTGGTGAAAATTCTCCCTATTTCAAAATGTTGAAACTTAATAAGTATGCTGTTCTCGTTTAAAATAATTTTGTCTGTCATTTATTGCTGTCTGCCACCTGTAAAAATTTGGGGCCATAATAAAATTGGGGGCGGGTCCAGGATACGATCCTTGTGTGAGTCATTTATTGGAAAAGCTAAACTTTCGAAGTGGGACAGTTAGAGCTGACAGGACAGAGGGAAAGCCAGCCATGCGAAAAGCCAGTCTGGCTAGGGCAGGGTTCAGCAACCCAAAATGTTCAAAGAGCCATGTTGGACCAAAAAACCTAAAAATTCAAATCTATCTGGAGCTGAAAAAAAAAAAAATCATATAAGCCTTATATGAAGGCAACACATGCTGTATTATTACTAAGTAGGCTACAAATACATAATCTATATATTATAATAATTATAATAATAATATGTATATAATAATAATAATAATAATAATAATAATAATAATAATAATAATAGTAATAATAATAATAATAATAATAATAATAATAATAATAATAATAATAATAATTACCTATTACTAAGTAGGCAACAAATACGTAATGAGCATTCATGATTAAATGTTTATTTTCTCTGCAGCACATCCTGGAGAGAATGACACCATGTGACTATTCTGTTGTACGATATTTTGAGCTTTAAGTTTAACTTCCATTACTGGTATTAATATATCATGTTTTGTTGCATTGATGAAATTATAGACATTCAATAAAGAAATCAGCGGCACATCAGAGTTTGCATACCTGCACAACAGCGCTGTCTGTTCAATGTTAACTACATCACATGACTCATCACAGGTGATTGAGTACAAAGATTGTTTCTCCCTCCTGCTGATTGGTTGCAGATGATGTGTACACCTCTTTTTTCTCCTTTTGTGCACATGTTATCATCGTGATTTCTTGAATTGCAAAGTATTTTTAGTGTGTTTTTTAATGATTACTTAAGCCCTATCATGCCACTTAAACACCCTGAATCTTAAGGAGTCCAATGGCTTTCTTGATTCATAAATATTATCACATTACATAATTAAAAAGTTTTTACTTAATCATTACTACATTTTACTACATTATTTGTATACTTTGGGATTAGTGGCAAACCACGTGATTCAAATTTATCCAATGGCTGAGAGCTTTTGTTTCTCCCTCCTGCTGATTGGTTGCAGATGATGTGTAAACCTCATTTTTTTCTCCTTTGCACACATGCCATCAACATGACCACTTGAATTGCGAATTCATGTTTTTTTAGTGTGTTTTTAATGATCATTTAAGCCCTATCACTCCAATGCCCTGCATCTTCTCTAGCTTCTGGTAAGGAGCCTAAGTGCTTTATTCATTAATACATATTCTCACAGTTCAGTTTGAAGATGCAATACACTTCTTAAATCTTTCTTTGCGCTCCTATAATTTCTCCAGTAATACTGCAATTGTACTTTTTCTCTCAATCCCAACTGGGTGATCAGTTGCTAATTTAGCATGCCTTTCCTGGAAATATCTTTCCAAATTACTCTTTTTGTATTTGACAGCTTCTCTTTACTAAGCAAACATATGTGCAATCCTTCCGCCTTGGCAATGAAAGCAAACGATTTGGTCCATTCTTCCTTGAATCCTCTGTTCTCATCAGCTATCTTTATCTGTTTTCCTTTGGGATCAATGGCCTAAAGGTCAGGATACACCCCCAGTTTGTTTACAACAGCAACCTGCCTGGCAATGCTGAAACGTTTGTCACAGGCTATGATGCAAATTTTCATTGACAGAAATGTTGAAATGTAGGTTTAATGTTTTTTATACACATTTTTAAAACCTTGGATAATGTTAAGAATGTTTGTCAGGTTTGTCCTCCTACAAAAAACATATTTTAAAACCCCCATCTTTTTCCATTTTCATATATTTTTGAAAAAGCTCCAGTGAGCCACTAGGGTGGTGCTCAAGAGCTGCATGTGACTCACGAGCCGCGGGTTGCTGACCCCTGGGCTAGAGAGATTGTTGAAGAAACTGAGAAATTTTAATTTGCAGAGGTTGGAGAGGAAGGAACGGGTCCAAATGGAGAAATTAAAAATTAAACTTGAAGCTAAAAATAAATTTCACGCTAGCCAGGAAGTAAAGCTGGTGCCTCTGTTCTCAGTAAAGGAGGTTGTTGATAAGTATTTCCAGTACTTTGAGAATGTAGGTGAGAGTTGTCAGTGGCCAAAGGCACACTGGTCACTGATGCTGCAAACTGTCCTCAAGGGTAAAGCTTAACCAGCCTATTCTGCTTTGTCTGCAGATGAGTCCTCTGATGATGAGCTGGTCAAAAGGGTTATTTTGACAGCTTATGAGTTGGTTCCAGAGGCTTACTGACAGAAATTCAGAGGTCTGAAGAAAACTAATGATCAAACTTATGTAGAATTTGCTAATGAGAAGGTTTGTTTTGAGTGCTGGTGTTGATGTCCTATGGAGGTCAAAGATGATTTCAACTAACTAAAAGAGATGGTGTTAGTTGAAGAATTTAAGAACCGTGTCAAAGATGATATTAAGACCTACCTTAATGAGAAGCAAGTATGGAATGTGAAATTAGCTGCCAGGTTGGCAGACGAACACATTCTCATGCATAAGTCCAAATTTCAGTCTAGCAGTAATGATAGATTGTCCCAATTTCATAAGAAACGTATTGGGGATACACAAGATTCCTCACCCAAGACAAAGACAAATCTGGTGAGGGTGAGGGTGCTCAGAAATTATATCAAAGAGAAAAGTGTGAAGGCTGACAGGGATAAAAGTAATCTAGTTTGCAGTTATTTCAAGAAATCTGGTCATGTTGCAACCAGCTGTTGGTTCCTAAAAGCAAAGAAAGAAAAAGAAAAGGATACCAAACCCAATGCCTTTGTGAAGACAAGGGAAGAAACCTCTATAGTAAATGACAGATCTGCAAAATTGTCTGTTCTTTGTGAGGCTAAGAAGCCTGATACTGCTGACTTCATGAGGGGGGAATTTCTTCTATTTGTGTCAAAGGGATTTGTGGCTCTGAATGAGCATTCTCCGCTTGTCCCCATATATATTCTAAGGGATATCAGTACTTCTCAATGACTTTTCTTGATGGACTCCTTGGAATTACATGATGAGACCGCTTCTGGGGATTTCATACTTGTACAACTTATTGAAGGGAGGACCCTTGAAGTCTATATTCTTGAAGTCAGATTTAGTAACAGGACAGGTAAGGGTGGGACACTTGTCAAGTCTACCTATCAAGGGAGTTTCTTTATTGCTAGACAAAGACCTGGCTGGGGGAAAAGTAGTTCCCCCTGTTCATCTTATTTTACAGCTGAGCACTGAAGATGGTGAGGAAGACCCATCCCTGTATCCTTCCTGTGCAGTAACTCATACTCGGGTCAAGAACACTCAAGAAGAAAATGATGGGGGTGCCGTCTGGCACATTGAATAACTCAGGTGGTTTGCCTCATGACTCTGTTGAGTCTAATATGGTTTCTCTGTTTGAGGACTTATCTGACACTTTTATCAGTTCACTATTCAGCCAGCTGGATGGGGCTGGTGATTCTGATTTGTCTGGAGACTAGTATCTATCTAGAAAGTGGTTGATTCAAGAACAAACCAATGATCCAGAAATTAGTGCACTGAAAAAAGAGCCCTTCCTGAAAATGAAATAGATGCTGTTCCAGTTGGGTATTATCCCAAAGATGGTGTGCTGATGTGGAAGTGGCAACCTCCTGATGTCCCTGCCAATGCAGATTGGGCAGTGGTCAAGCGCATTGTAGTTCCAAAGGTCTACAGGAAAGAGATCTGAGCAATGGCTCATAGTTTACCTTTAGGAGGTCATCTTGATATTAACAAGACTGTTTATAAAATCATTAAACACTTCTTCTGGCCTGGGCTGAGGAAAGATGTTTCAAATTTTTGCAAAACCTTTCACACTTGTCAGGTAGTTGGAAAACACCAGTTAGACCCACCTGTAGCCCCGTTATGGCCCTTCTCTAAGGTCATTGTTGACTGTGTCAGTCCACTACCTAAGGCTAGATCAGGAAATCGGTACTTGCTGACAAATCATGTGTGCTTCTACCAGATTCTCCGAGGCCATACCTCTATGTAACATCAAGACAACTACAATCTCGAAGGCTTTGATAACGTTCTTCGTGTTATTTGGCCTTCCCAGGGAAATTCAGTCAGACCAAGGCAGTAATTTCACTTTAAGATTGTTTTAGCAGGTTGTATATGAACTAGGTACGAAGCAAATTCTTTCCAGTTCCTATTATCCAGTGAGTCAGGGTGCAATAGAGTGGTTCCATTCCACTCTTAAGACAATGATGAGGACTTATTGTTTTGACCATGAGGAAGACTGGGATGAAGGTGTTCATTTGCTGGTGATTGCAACTACAGAGGCAGTGCAGGAGTCTACCAGATTCAGTTCCTTCGAGTTAGTGTTTGGCTATGAAGAGAGAGGACCTTGGCTATTGTTGAGTGAATAATGGCAAGAAAAAGAGCCGCATATCAGTCTGTTAGACTATGTTAGCAAGTTCAAGGAAAGGCTGCGTGCAGCCTGAAACTTAGACAAAGAGTACTTGAAATCAAGTCAGGGCAAAAATGAGGACTTAGTATTATCCTATGATCATACTACGATCAGACCACGGCTAGAAGCCGTGAGTTTAAACAAGGAGACAAGGTCCTTGTGTAGTTTCCTTTGCAGTCCAACCCATTGCAGACTAGATTTCATGGTCCTTATGAAATTCTGACAAAACTCAATGATCTCAATTACATTGTGAAGACTCCAGATAGGAGAAAACCAAAACAGTTGTGTCACATTAACATGCTAAAGTCTTATCATGATAGGAATGCTACAGTTGCAACTGTCACTTCAAATCCTCCTGTAGCAAACACTTGTGGAGATGAGAGGGAGTTTCAAGAGATGACCATAAAATTAAGGCTGAAGTACTTTCATGTAAATTGTCAAATTCTGAGGTGTTGAAAAATCTTGATGTAAAACTCCAGCACTCAGAACCCTCACATAAAGATCAGTTTAAGAAGTGGATCCTGAAAAATAAAGCTCTGTTTCCTGATGTTCCAAAGAGAGTTTCTATAGCCTCTCATGATATAGATGTTGGTGATGTCAAACCCATAAAACAGCATTGTTACCAGATGAATTCTAAAAAGAGAAAGATTGCTGAGAAAGAGGTTGAGTACTGCACATGTTACAACATGATACTGTCAGGCCCTCTAACTCAGATTGGAGTTCACCCTGTATTCCAGTTCCAAAACCTGATGGAAGTACTAGATTCTGCATAGATTATCGCAAAGTCAATACTATAACTAGAACTGATGTGTTCCCGATACCTAGGATTGATGATTGTATGGACAGAGTAGGTCAAGCAAAGTTTCTGACCAAGATTAATTTATTGAAGGGTTACTGGTGTGTGCCTTTAACTGAAAGGGCCAAGAGCATCTCTGCTCTTGCCACACCCTCTGGGTTATACCAGTACGAAGTTCTATCTTTTGGCATGAAAAATGTCCCAGCCACGTTCCAAAGAATGATACAGTCTACAATAGCGGAATTGCCACACACGGATGCCACACAATGACCTGATCACATGGAATGACTGCTGGGAAGAATATCTGAGAGATGTAGAGACGTTGTTCCAGCGTTTGACGCAGGGTAACCTGACTGTTAACCTGAGCAAGAGTGACTTTGGATTTGCTACCGTCAAGTAAATCGGTTATGTCATAGGCCAGGGTAAGGTAGCACCCATAAATGCAAAAGTCCAAGCAATCCTGGATTTTTCCAGTTCCTGACAGCAAAAAAAGCTTTGCGCTGCTTCCTTGGAATGATCCGGTACTAACAGAAGTTCTGTAAGAACTTTGCTGAAATTGGTCTCAGTCTCGCATACCAACTAAAGAAAGCATAACGTTCACTTATGAACGATGAAGTCTTCCATAGAGCCTTCGATTGCCTGAAGTCTTTGTTGTGTCACTTCGCCGTACTCAAATCTCCTGACTTCAACAAACTGTTCTCCATCACGGTCGATACTAGCAACAAAGCTTGTAGATTTGTGCATGTACAAAAAGTGACTCTTACATTGACATTGAGCATCCAATGGCATACTTCTCCAAGAAGTTTAATTCTTCTTCTTTTACTTTCGGCTGCTCCCTTCAGGGGTCGCCACAGCAAATCATCCGCCTCCATCTCACCCTGTCCTCTGCATCTTCTTTTCTGACTCCAACGACCTTCATGTCTTCCTTCACCACATCCATAAATCTCTTCTTTGGTCTTCCTTGAGGCCTTCTGTCTGGTAGTTCCAACCTCAGCATCCTACTGCCAATATACCCACTATCCCTCCTCTGTACATGTCTAAACCATCTCAATCTAGCCTCTCTGACTTTGTCTCCAAAACATCTTACATGGGCTGTCCCTCTGATATACTCATTTCTGATCCTATCCATCCTCGTTACTCCCAGAGAGAACCTCAACATTTTCATCTCCGCTACCTCCAGCTCTGCCTCCTGCCTTTTCCTCAGCGCCACTGTTTCTAAGCCATACAACATCGCTGGCCTCACCACCGTCTTGTACACTTTTCCCTTCATTCTTGCTGACACTCTCCTATCGCACATCACACCGGACACTTTTCTCCAAACATTCCAGCCTGCCTGCACACGCTTCTTCACCTCTTTTCCACACTCTCCATTGCTCTGGATTGTTGAGCCTAAGTACTGAAAATCCTCCACCTTCGTTATCTCTGCTCCCTGTAACATCACCGTTCCTCCTAGGTCCTTCTCATTCACACACATGTATTCTGATTTTCTGAGGCTAACCTTTATTCCTCTCCTTTCCAGGGCATACCTCCACCTCTCTCGATTTTCCTGCACTTGTTCTCTGCTCTCACTACAGATCACAATGTCGTCTGCAAACATCATAGTCCATGGAGATTCTTGTCTCACCTCGTCTGTCAGCCTGTCCATCACCATGGCAAACAAGAAGGGGCTCATTGCTGACCCTTGATGCAGTCCCACCTCCACCTTGAATTCGTCGGTCACACCGACAGCACACCTCACCACTGACTTACATCTCTCATACATGTCCTGCACCACTCTAACATACTTCTCTGCCACTCCAGACTTCCTCATGCAATACCACAGTTCTTTTCTTGGCACCCTGTCATATGCTTTTTCCAGATCTACAAAGGCACAATGTAGTTCCCTCTGACCTTCTCTGTACTTCTTGATTAACATCCTCAAAGCAAACATTGTTGTTTGACATTGTGTTGCTCTTTCCTGGCATGAAACCAAACTGTTGTTCACAATATGTATGATTTTCTGAGTAGATCCTTCCGTAGGAGAGTGCTCAATACTTTTTGGTAGAGCAAATAACAATAAAAACAAAAGGACAGGACAAAGACTTTCTATTGAAACTCCATTTATCACTACAGATCTGTTTCGAGGGGTGGTGAAACCCCTAATGGATAAATGGAGATAAATGGAGATGGAGAAAATAAATGTAGATAAATGGAGTTTCAATAGAAAGTCTTTGTCCTGTCCTTTTATTTATATATATATATATATATATATATATATATATATATATATATATATATATATATATATATATATATATATATATATATATATATATATATATATATATATATATATATATATATATATGAAATGAGCAATACCCAGTGTGGGTCCTTAGGCAAGACCCTTGGCGCTATTGCCTACCTCATACAATGAGGAGAGATAAAGAAATGAATGACATGCTGGCTCAGATGTCGCCTGGCCAAATAAAGTCTGCGTCAGGTGTTTCCGAACCAGAGCACCTTGATGAAAAATGGGCTACTGGAACAAGATGGAAATGGGCGAGATGCGAGAACCTGGCTCTGTTGGAATGCAACTACTCCAATAATCCTAGTCGGAGGGGCTACATGCACAGAATGTGGGGGAAAATGGTTATTTTGGGACCCACAATCGAAAATAACGGCGAAACAACTAGTAGCTCAGTGTTCCAACATCCACAAACGGCAACTGCTATCACAGCTCGAGATTGACGAGGTACAACATAAATGCTGCGGCAAGGGCGAACCAGAACGCAAGGTCAGAGAGGAGCCAACATCAACTCCTGAGCCAGAGATCGGGTACGAAGCCCAGAGTATAACGCTGAACGAGACAGCAACTGACCTGAAAGATAAGATCATGGTGAGACTGAACATCAGCCAACCCCAATGCCAATTACAACAGCTAAGTGAAGCACCACCTGAAAGTCTCCTAGAAGACGTGAAGCATTGACAGCAATTCCTACTGCAAACATCACTGAAACCAATGAGCTGATATACTCCTCAGCAGCAGCGATCCTCGAGACACTTGGCTACTGCAAGGGCAACCATGCGATTCAATATCCACCATGGAAAAGAAGGTTGGAGATCAAGGAAGCACGGCGAGAAGTGAGTCAACTGTCAGAGGCCCAGAAGGGTGCAATGAAAAAGCAAGTACCCAAGAGGTACATTCGGATGCCCATAACTAAAGCACTCGAAAATGCCAAACAAAGGCTTCAAGCCTTGGCCAGCCGCCTAAAGAGGTACACAAGAGAGAATGAAGCCAGGCGAGTAAACCGGCTGTTCGCAACACAACCTGCAAAAGTGTACGCTCATGGGCAGGGTAATAACAGCAGCGCAGACCCACCAAGCCTGAAAACTGAGCAATATGGGAAAGGGAAGCATCACACAACCACGATGCACAGTGGCTGGTGGATCTGAGAGAGGATCACAGCAAAGACCCCGAACAGAGCCCAGTTACCATTATGGTGACAGACGTCCAGGAAAGAGGCTCAGATATGAAGAACTGGAAGGCACCCGGCCCTGACATGATACATGCCTACTTGCTAAAGAAACTCACGGCACTCCATGAGTGCCTAGCAGTACAAATGAACCAACTGTACAACCTGAACCTCAGCCTGGAGAAGGTTCCCGTCCTGTGGAAGACCTCCTGTGTGGTTCCGGTTCCCAAAACAGCACAAGCGAAGGAACCGGCCCACTACAGACCTGTTGCCCTGACCTCCCACCTTATGAAGACCATGGAAAGGCTCCTCCTCATACACCTCCGCTCTATGGTGAGCCCCACCCTAGATCCGCTGCAGTTTGCCTACAGGCCCAACATCGGACTAGAAGACACCGTCAACTACCTTCTGCAGCGGGCACTCACCCACCTGGAAATCGCTGGCAGCGCTGTGAGGGTCATGTTCTTTGACTTCTCCAGCGCCTTCAACACCATCAGGCCAGCGCTTCTGCGGGGAAAGCTGGAGGACGTGGGATTGGACGGGCATCTTACTGCCTGGATCACCGACTACCTTACTAACCGTCCACAGTACGTACGGCTGCGCGGCTGTAAGTCAAAGGTGGCAGTCTGCAGCACGGGGGCACCGCAGGGCACCGTCCTCTCACCCTTCCTTTTCAGCATTTATACCTCGGACTTTAGCTATAGCACAGACAGCTGCCACCTCCAGAAGTTTTCGGACGACTCCGCCATCGTGGGCCGTGTGTCAGAGGGGAACGAGCTGGAGTACCGGTCGGTCATCGTTGACTTCATGGACTGGTGTGAGCGCAACCACTTGTGCTTGAACACCAGGAAGACGAAGGAGATGGTGGTCGACTTCAGAAGAGGCACACTAACACACACACACACACACACACACACACACAATCACTAGTGAACGTCCAGGGACAGAACATTGAACAGTTTCAAATACCTGGGCGTTCACCTTAACAATAAACTGGACGAAGAAGGGCCAGAGTCGCCTCCACCTTCTGAGGAGACTCAGGTCCTTTGGAGTATGCAGACCTCTGCTCAGGACATTTTATGACTCTGTGGTAGCCTCTGCAATCCTCTACGCTGCCATCTGCTGGGCCCCGGGCAGCACAGAGCGGGATAGAAAAAGACTGAACAAGCTGGTCAGGAGGGCCAGCTCTGTCCTCGGCTGCCCACTGGACTCTGTGGAGGAGGTGAGTGAGAGGAGGATGGTAGCAAAGCTCACATCCATCATGGACAACAGCTCTCACCCACTTCACCAGACTGTAGAGAAGCTGAGTAGCTCCTTCAGTGGACGACTGAGACATCCTCAGTGCAGGAAGGAGCGCTACCGCAGGTCGTTCATTCCCACCGCTGTCAGACTGTACAATGCCACTTTGTAACTGTCTGTGAAAATACCGGTTATGTGCAATAAAAACCCCACGCACTTTAATCAACCACATCTACCCCACTGACTGTCAACCATATCAACCCATCTACTGTGCACTCAGATACATTACACTTTAATATAGGACAGTCTATAAAGTCGTTCCCTTCTTTTCTTTTATTGTTTATTAATTTATACTATTTATGTATCTATTTATTTATTTACTTATATATGTGTGTATGTTTGTATATGTATCTATTTTTGCACCCCCTACTGATGGTACCTCAAGAGCCTGTAACAGTGAATTTCTCCATTGTGAGATTAATAAAGCTGTATCTTATCTTAACTGCTAAGAGAAGGAACCCACCCTGAATGGCTAATTGAAGGGCATACCATCCTGATCCAGAAGGATCCCTCAAAGGGAACAGTCCCAGCCAACTATCGGCCAATAATGTGGAAGCTCATGTCGAATCATAGAAGCTAAGATAAGTGGGCACATGGATCAATACATGAGCATAGCTCAGAAGGGCATCAGTAAGAATACCAGAGGTGCGAAATATCAGCTCCTGGTTGACCGAACAGTTGTGCAAGACTGTAGAGCACGGCACACTAACCTGAGCACTGCCTGAATTGATTACAAGAAAGCGTATGACTCAATGCCACACACTTGGATCACTGAATGCTTGGAGATGTCCAACATCAGCAGGACTCTAAGAGCCTTCATAGGGAACTCAATGAGGAATGTGGAATGAGGAAACTCAATGAGATGTGGAAAACCACACTTGAAGCTAATGGCAAGCCACTTGCGAAAGTCTTGGTCAAATGTGGTATATACCAAGGAGACGCTCTGTCCCCATTGCTATTCTGCATAGGTCTGAACCCCTTAAGCCAAATAATCAAGAAGACTGGCTATGTATACCAACTCGGGAATGGGGCCACAATTAGTCACCTACTATACACGGGTGATATCAAGCTGTACGCTAAGAATGAGCGAGACATAGATTCACTGATCCACACTACCAGGATCTATAGAAGTGCGGTTGGATGGTGACAAAAAGAGGGAATGTAGTCTGCACAGAAGGGGTCGCACTCCCAGAAGGAACAATGGCAGACATTGAGGATAGTTACAAGTATCTCGGAATCCCCCAGGCAAATGGTAACCTCGATGAAGTAACAAGGAAAGCAGCCACGTCCAAGTACCTACAGCAAGTAAGGCAAGTCTAGCACAATGGTAAGAACAAGTCCCGGGCAATAAACAGTTACGCCCTATCAGTTATCAGATACCCTGCCGGAATAATAAGTTGGCCAAAGGACGACATACAGACCACAAATGTTAACACACGAAAGCGACTAACCATGCATGGAGGGTTCCATCCCAAATCCAGCACCCTGAGACTATACACAAGCCGCAAAGAAGGAGGCCGAGGACTAGTGAGCGTGAAAGCCACGATCCAGGATGAAACATCTAAGATCCACAAGTATATCAAGGATAAAGCCCAAACTGACGACGTGCTAAGTGAATGTCTCAGACAATGGGGGACAGAGGATGAGCTGCAGGAGGAACCATCATGGCAGGATAAGCCCCAGCATGGAATGTACCACCGGAACATAACTGAAGTGGCTGATCTCAAAAAGTCCTACCAATGGCTGGAAAGAGCTGGATTGAAGGACAGCACAGAGGCACTCATAATGGCCACACAGGAACAAGCCTTGAATACTAGAGTGATAGAGGCTCAGATCTACCACACCAGACAAGACCCAAGGTGTAGGTTGTGCAAAGAGGCCCCTGAGACAGTCCAGCACATAACTGCAGGATGTAAGATGCTGGCAGGAAAAGCATACATGGACCATCACAACCAGGTGGCTGGTATCGTGTACAGGAACATATGTGTTGAGTATGGGCTGGAGACCCCAAGATCAAAGTGGGAAACACCCCCAAAGGTGATGGAGAATGACCGAGCGAAGATTCTGAGGGGACTTCCAGATACAGACTGACAGAATGGTGATGGCGAACCAACCAGACATTGTGGTGATTGACAAAGAGCAGAGAAAAGCCGTGGTGGTTGACATAGCAATACCAAGTGATAGCAATATTCGCAAGAAGGAGCCTGAGAAAGTGGAGAAATATCAGGGGCTCAAAGAGGAGCTGGAGAGAGTCTGGAAAGTGAAGGCATCGGTGGTACCCGTGGTTATCGGAGCACTCGGGGCAGTAACCCCCAAACTGGAAGAGTGGCTACAACAGATCCCAGGAAAAACATCCGACATCTCAATCCAGAAAAGCGCAGTCCTAGAAACAGCAAAGATCCTGCGCAGAACCCTGAAGCTCCTTGGCTCTGGTAGAGGACCCGAGCTTGAAGGGAAAAAAAAAGACAGAGACCACCCGTGGGGGGGTGAGGAAATAATTTATATATATATATATATATATATATATATATATATATATATATATATATATATATATATATATTTTTTTTTTTTTTTAATTTGGTACAAATATAAAGGAACATACACATCAATCATCCCTCTTTTCAGATATGTGAATGCATTCATTTATTCATTTATTCATTTTCTGAACTGCTTATTCCTAATTAGGGTCATGGTGATGCTGGCTCCTGTCTCAAATGTCTCTGAGTCAGGACAGCGTACACCCTGGACAGCTTGCAAGGCCATCGCAAGGCAGAAATATGCTGACAGCTTTGCGGCCAACTCTTTTACAAAAGTCACCGATGGTTTCTTTGCAAGCCTATTGCCATAGACAGTGAGAGACATGGCTATTCTTTGATAACCCAGTTGTCTGTACTTGGGAGGACAGCAGTGACAACTGTTGACAGTGGAACTTGAACCCAACCATCAGGATTGGTAATCCAGCACTTTACCACCAGGCCATTATTCAATACAATGAACAGTAATTGAATTCTCGAGCTCAGCAGCAACCTCACTGTAAGACAAAACCTTCTTTAAAGATACAATTTATAAAGATACTTGGGTTCACCATTCTGAACCAGAATTAAAGCGTTAATCAATACAATGGCATCACCCAACATCTTCAAAGCAAAAAAGTGGTGATTTAGGTGTTAATGCAATGGCTTACTAATCCGAAGGTCAGTGGTTCATTCGCCACTGCCACCACTGTTGGGCCCTTGAGCAACTGCCATTGCTGTTGGCCCTTAACTCTCAACTGCTCAAGTTGTATAAAAATGATAACTATAAGTCATCCTGTATAAGAGCATCTGCCAGATGATGTAAATATAAATGAATAAATTTAAAAGTCAGATGGAAAAATCATGCCGACTGCCTTTTGCAATATTTAAGATTATATTTTTGTTGTTTCTTGCCAGTAGGAGAACAGTCAACTCTGATGCTTATGTTGGGCCCCTTAAAAAGTTTAGAGCAAGAATCCGCAAAGACCAAATTGGAGATAAAATATTCTTCAAAATAACAATGCCAGCTGACATTTGAGCCTCAGAACAAGGGAGGCAATCACCTCTTTCGAGTGGAGAACTCTGTCACTTGTTCCCTACTCACTTCAATTAACACCCACAGACTTCCACCTCTTTGACTCAATAAAAGAGGTACGGGAAAAAATTATGATGATTGAAAACTGTGCAAGGAATTGGCTACATCAGCAGCAAGCTAAGATTTATGAAACTGGAACACTGCTGTTGAAAGAGGTAGTTACTATGTTCAGAAGTAGGAATATACATCTTGATGTGCATAGTTTTGACTTACCCTTTTAGACAATTATTTGCCAAAGGTGAGGTGAATGTTGCTGAGTAATCTGTGAGAAAAACTTCAGAGGGACTGTTCAATTCAGGATGTCCACTGAACCAAAGACAAATAATTGTTTTTTGTATATAATGCACAGGAACATAAGCAAATAACGTCCTAATTCTACTTCGATCCTTGGGAGGCTGGAGCCCATTTGAGATGATTACTGTAGAAGGCAATGAATGCCACTGTACAGCCCGACAGTCAATCACAGAGCCAACACACACACACACACACACACACACACACACACACACACACACACACACACACACACACACACATAAACATGTACCCATGAAAGCACAGGGAATACATGCATACCACTATTGTGCTCAACACTTTTATGTTTATGAAGCCCACATGAGCTCCATGTGTGTGTGTGTGTGTGTGTGTGTGTGTGTGTGTGTGTGTGTGGGCAGGTGAAAATGCTGTGTAACAGCTTCTTTTTCACTATTTTACCGGGTAAGAGTTTCAGTAACAAATGCAGCCATGAGGGGGCACCAGTCAGTGTTCACCTTCACGCCAGTCCCGAGCCCGGATAAATGCAGAGGGTTGTCACAGGGAGAGCATCCGCCGTAAAACTTCTGCGAAAATTGTCATGCAAATGATCAAAACAAAATTCATACTGGATCAGTCGAGGCCCAGGTTAACAATGACCGCCATCAGTGCTGTTAACCAACAGGGTGCTGGTGGAAATTGGACTACTGTTGGTCAAAGAAGGGAAGGCGGGAGGCATGTCCATAGGCGGAGAGAGAAGAGGAAAGGCAAGAGTCTAGGACTGAGAGTAGGGACTTTGAATGTTGGAACGATGAAAGGAAAAGTTAGAGAGCTGGCTGAAATGATGCAGAGGAGGAAGGTGGACGTACTGTGTGTCCAGGAGACCAGGTGGAAAGGTAGCAAGGCTAGAAGCTTAGAAGCAGGGTTTATGCTGTTTTATCATGGTGTGGATGGGAAGAACACAGAAGGAAAGATGTTGATAGATTTTGCAAAAAGGATGGAAATGGCCATGGTGAATACTTTCTTCCAGAAGGGACAGGAACATAGGGTAACTTATGAAAGCGGAGGTAGGAGCGCACAGATAGACTACATCTTGTGTAGGCGATGTAATTTGAAGGAAGTCAGTGACTAAGTAGTGTGTGAGAGTGTGGAAGTAGTGTGTAAGAGTGTTGCCAAACAGCATAGCTTGGTGACGTGCAGGATAACTCTGATGGTGAGGAAGGTGAAGAAGGGAAAGGCAGAGCAGAAGACAAAGTGGTGGAAGCTGAAAAAGGAGGAGTGTTGTGTTGTCTTCAAGGAGGAGTTGAAACAGGCTTTGGGTGGTCAGGATTTGCTTCCAGATGACTGGACAACTACAACAAATGTGATCAAGGAGACAGGTAGGAGAGTACTTGGCATGTCCTCTGGAAGTAAAGTAGATAAGGAGACTTGGGGGTGGAATGAGAAAGTGCAGGAGTGTGTACAAAGGAAGAGGTTAGCTCATAAGAAGTGGGACAAAGAGAGGACCGAACGGAGTAAACATGAGTACAGGGAGACACAGCATAAAGTGAAGGCAGCGGTGTCAAAGGCCAAACACAGGGCGTATGATGACTTGTATGATAGGTTGGACAGTAAGGAGGGAGAAAATGATTTATACAGGTTGGCACAACAGAGAAAAAGAGATGGGAAAGATGTGCAGCAAGTTAGAGTGATTAAGGACAGAGAGGGAAATGTATTGACTCATCACAGAAGTGGGAAGATGGAAAGAGTACTTTGAAGAGCTGATGAATAAGGAAAATGAGACAGAAAAAAGAGTAGAAGAGATGACTGTTGAGGACCAGGAAGTAGCAAAGATTAGTAAGGGTGAAGTGAAGAGGGCATTGAAGAGGATGAATAGTGGAAAGGCAGTTGGTCATGATGACATACCGGTGGAGGTATGAAAGTGTCTAGGAGAGGTAAGCAGTAGATTTTTTGACAAGAATATTCAACAAGGTCTTAGAGAGTGAGCAGATGCTGGAGGAATGGAGGAGAAGTGTGCTCGTGCCCATTTTTAAGAACAAGGGTGACATGCAGAGTGGTGGCAACTGCAGAGGGAGAAAGTTGTTGAGCCACATGATGAAGTTATGGGAAAGAATAGTGGATGCTAGACTAAGGGCAGAGGTCAGTATTTGTGAACAACAGTTTGGTTTCATGCCAAGAAAGAGTGCAGTGTTTGCTTTGAGGATGTTAATAGATAAGTATAGAGAAGGTCAGAGGGCATTGTGCCTTTGTGGATCTGTAGAAAGCATATGGCAGGCTGCCAAGAGAGGAACTGTGGTATTGCATGAGGAAGTCTGGAGTGCCAGAGTAGTATGTTAGAGTGGTGCAGGATATGTATGAGAGATGTAAGACAGTGGTGAGGTGTGCTGTTGGCGTGACAGACGAGTTCAAGATGGAGGTGGGACTGCAACAAGGGTCAGCTCTGAGCCCCTTCGTGTTTGCTATGGTGCTGGACAGGCTGAAATACAAGGTTAGACAAGATTTCCCATGGACTATGATGTTTGCAGATGACATTATGATCTGTAGTGAGAGCAGAGAATAAGTGCAGGAAAATCTAGAGAGGTGGAGGTATGCACTGGAAAGGAGAGGAATGAAGGTTAGCTTAAGAAAGACAAAATACATGTGTGTGAATGACAAGGACCCAAGAAGAACAGTAAGGTTACAGGGAGCAGAGATAAAGAAGGTGGATAGTTACAGGGAGCAGAGATAAAAAATGCAGAGCAATGGAGAGTGTGTGAAAAGAGGTGAAGAAGCATGTGCAGGCAGGTTGGAATGGTTGGAGAAAAGTGTCCGGTGTGATGTTTGACAGGAGAGTATCAGCTGCAGAGGATAGGGTGAGATGGAGGCAGATCACTTGCTGTGGCGACCCCTGAAGGGAACAGGCAAAAAGGGAAAAAAGAAGAACTTTCAGTAACAGAAATCTTCAGCATGGACCATTGCTTGGATGATTGTCATGTGTCCATATCTGAGTTGATGCTGATGATGGGTATCAGAGATTCCCCACCACTGCTCAAACTTGCACAAAATATAAACTACAATCTTACTTGAATAGGCAGACAAATCCTTGCTGAGCAAAACAACACCATTATGAATGGATACAAACTGAGTATGAACTCAGTAATCAGATAATATTGCCAACATAATCAAATACCACCAAATTGCACTTCTTGCATGACATCATTTACTGTTTTTGAATCGCGAGCTGTTTACTGCTTGTAGGAAGATAAAGCTAGCTTTTTCTCCTCCGATTTTAGGAAATTCATTTTAATTTCACTTCTTTAGTATTTAGTAGTAGCTTTAGCTATTTTATTTATAATTTGTTTTCTTCGAAACACTAACTCTTCTCCACTTCAAACTAGGATGCAGAGGGAATCAACAATATCCCTCAACTACCCACAAGTTTCTAGCTAAGGTTTGTTTTTAGCATTATGGCGAATATTCAGCTTGTTCATTGTGTTGAGTGGATGATGTTGAGTAGTTCTTCCTTTGCCATTATTGAGTGGATGATGTTTAGTTGTTCTCCCTCCTTCATTAGTTATAAGTTTATTTGTGATAGGTGTGTACTAGTTAACTCTTTGAGAGAGAAAATTGTAGGATTTGAAGTGTGCATCCAGACTTGAGAGAGGAGTAATGAAAGTTAGAGTAGCATTCCTGTAGCTGGAAGTCTGGGTGCCTTAGGCAGAGATAGTAACCCCCTCCTCTTGCATAAGAGCCCTCGCAGAGGGGCAAATGGGTGAAGACACAGTGGCATACACATAAAGCCAAAGCTAACGCTGAGGCTCACCCAGGTGAGCACCATTCGTCTGCTCCTCACATGTTGAACAGGTTTGCTCTCCTCAGTGAGAAACCCGCTGAGGAACTTGACAGAGCTCTGGTTATAGGAAGCTTCATTTTAAGGCACTTGGTAGGTGTTTCCTGGGAACCAGAATGCTGGACATATTGGGTTATCTTAGGAGAGCACAGGTTCGTTGCTGAATTAATGATGCACGCCTTCGTCAGTCAAAGGTTACTCAGAGAAATTTTTATAGAGCTGTGGAAGTTATCAAGGGCAATGTCCAATGCTGTAATATGCTCTGGTCCCATCCCAATACGGTGTGGTGATGTTGATTACAGCAGGCTATGGGCACTGAACTGCTGGATGTCCAAGTGGTCTTCCGAAAACAAAGTGGGCTTTATAGATAATTAGTTTTGAGCGTAAACCTGGCCTGATAGGGCAGGACAGTATCCACCTGGAAGGTGCTGCTCTGATTTCTTGCAGCATAGCACATAGTTCAAAATCAGGATTAGTTAGTCAGTGTCCATCAAGAGCCAAGACCAGAGAGCAGACAAACAGGCTAATCCGAGTGTCTGGTAGCTGCACAGAGTCGTCATTCATGGTTGAGTTCAATGCTATATAGACTGTGTCTGCTTCCTGAACTGAACAAAAATGTTCACCTCTCATTGAGTTGGCTTTAATAATCTTATTAAAATAAATTTAAATCATCCTGAATCTACAGCCTGCACCTTTGACCTAAGGATTGGGTAGTCAAATGTTCGATCTCTTACATCTAAAGCACTTATTGTTAATGAAATCATTATTGATCAGGAGTTTAGTGTAATATGTTTAACAGAAACATTGATGAAACCGAATGAATATGTAGCATTAAATGAAGCTCCTCCTCCCAAATACAGTTATACACCAACCTCATCTAACTGGCAGAGGGGGAGCATTGCAGTTATTTATACTGATAATCTCGAACCATGAACCATGAATTTAACGTGTTTGAAATTTTATACACAAACATTATGTATGTTCCGGGGAAAATATCCCCACATGTAATATAGTCACAGTTCCACAGTCATAAACTATTTTAGATCGTTATCTTATCTAGCTTACACGCCTCTTAGTACTAATATATACACCTTGCCACGTTATTACATTAAGCAAGACTTCTACATCAACGAGTGCACAGAGTTTCATTAATAACATTCCAGAATTATCAAATATGATCAGATAGCCATCGGACCCCGCAGAACTTGATAAAGCCACTGAGTGCGTTGAGTCAAATGTACATCATACTCTAGATAATGTACAGTGGGGGCAGTGGTGGTCTAGTGGTATAGGGCGCTGGATCGCTGGTCCCAAGGTTGGGAGTTTGAGTCCCAGGGTCTCTTCCCGGTTGGACATGCCCCTAACACCACACCAGGGAGGCGTCCGGGAGGCATTCTAACTAGATGCCCGAGCCACCTCAACTTGCCCCTCTCAATGCGGAGGAGCAGTGGATATACTCCGAGCTCCCACGGATGGTAGAGCTTCTTACCTTATCACTAAGGGAGAACCCCGCCACCTGGCGAAGGAAGCTCATTTCAGCCGCTTGTATCCGCGATCTTGTTCTTTCAGTCACTACCCAAAGCTCGTGACCAGAGGTGAGGGTTGGAACGTAGATTGACTGGTAAATTGAGAGCTTCGCCTTGTGGCTCAGCTCCTTCTTCACCACGACAGACCGGTACTGGCTCTGCTTAACAGCAGAGGCTGCAGCGATCCATCTGTCGATCTCCCTCTCCATCCTTCCCTCACTCGTGAACAAGACCCCAAGAGTGCTGCGGCCAGAATGAAAACCACATTGTTTGTCCTGAATTCGAGGTTCGACCATTGGTTGGATCCGCCTCTCTAGTACCCCTGGATAAACTTTCCCAGGTAGGCTGAGGAGTGTGAATCCCCGATAATTGGAACACACCCTCCGGTCCCCCTTCTTAAAAATCAGGACCACCACCCCAGTTTGCCAATACAGAGATACAGCCCTCGATGACCACGCGATGTTGCAGAGATGTGTCAACCAAGACAGTCCTACAGCATCCAGAGCCCTGAGATATTCTGGGCAGATCTCGTCCAACCCTGAAGCTCGACCACTGAGGAGTTTTTTGACAACCTCAGTGACCTCCACTCCAGTGATGGGCGGACCCCCACCCAAACCCCCAGGGTCTTCCTTTTCCACAGAGGGCATGGTGGTGGGATTGAGGAGGTCCTCAAAGTATTCCCTCCACATCTTGACGACATCCCCAGTCGAGGTAAGCAGCTCCCCACCTCTACTGTAAACAGTGTTTGGACTAAGGCGTCGAATGGCGGTCCAGAACCTTTATGAGGCCAACCGATAATCGCTCTCCAGGTCCTCACCAAACTCCTCCCATGCCCGAGATTTTGCATCTGCAACAGCCTCGGCTGCAGCACGTTTGGCCGGTACCTGTTTGCTGCCTCAGGAGTCCCACAGGCTAATAAATCCCGATAGGCCTCCTTTACCTCCTGGACAGCTCCCTTCATCACAGGTGTCCACCACGGGTTCGGGGGTTACCACCACGACAAGCACCAACGACCTTACGGCCACAGCTGTGGGCTGCCACCTCAGCAATGGAGGCACAAAACATGGCCCATTCGGATTCCATGTCCCCCGCCTCCTCCGGGACATGGTTGTAGCCCTGCCGGAGGTGGGAGTTAAAGGCCTCTCGGAGAGGGGAGTCAGCCAAACATTCCCAGCAGACCCTGATTACATGCTTGGGCCTGCCAGGTCTGGAAGGCAACCTCCCACACCACCGAAGCCAACTCACCACCAGGTAGTGATCGGTAGACAGCTCAGCTCCTCTCTTCACCCGAGTGTCCAGAACATATGGTCGCAAGTCCGATGACACGACTACAAAGTCAATCATCGAACTGCGACCTAGGGTGTCCTGGTGCCAGGTGCACTTATGGACACCCTTATGTCGAACATGGTGTTCGTGATAGACAAACTATGACGAGCACAGAAGTTCAACAACAAAACACCATTCGGATTCAGACTGGAGAGGCTGTACCTACCGATCACACCCTTCCAGGTCACACTATTGTTGCCCACATGGGCGTTGAAGTCTTCCAAGACAACGAGCGAGTCTCCCGAGGGAGCGTTCTGCAACCCCCCCCCCAAAGACTCCAAAAAGGGTGCATAAGCACAAATAACAATCAGGACCTGTCCCCCCACCCGAAGATACAGGGAAGCTACCCTTTCGTCAACCGGGGAGAACTTCAACATTTGGGCACCAAGACGGGGTCAACAAGAATACCCACACCGGCTCGCCGCCTCTCCCCATGAGCAACTCCAGAATAAAATAAGATCCAGCCTCTCTCGAGATGGATGGTTCCAGAGCCCAAGCTATGCGTTGAGGTGAGTCCAACTATACAGTAAAACCTCCGCTGACGAACGCTTAAGCTCACGAACTTTTCGCCTCAAGAACATTAAATTCGCGAGCATATTGTCTCTGCTGACGAACTAGTTTTCGGCGGACGAATCAAACCACGCGGTCGAACAGCGCCACGGTGGCGGCCACGAGAAGCTGACGCACGCTCACGCCGTCACAGTTCGTCACACCCCTTTCTTTGAATGCGGAAGTGGTTTGTGTTTGCTAGACATTTTGGACCATATTGAGTGCACTTTTGCTATTATGGGACCGAAAAAGACCCCACCACAGGCGGAGATCATTGAAAAACACGAACGAGGTGTGCGTTTGTGTGACTCAGCGTCCCAGTACCAGTACGCTAAGTCTACCATTGCTCCCATCCTTAAGAACAAGGAAGCTATTAAGGGTGCGTGTGTGGCTAAGGGTGTTTCCAAACAGTAGGCGTTTCCAAACACTCCTTCCAAACAGTAAGTCCCTCCCTCCCTCCTCCTCCCACTCCATTCCATCAAGCCATCAACTACCATCACATGGGTAAATAAAACGACTTTATTATACAGTACAGTTTATTTCTTTAATTACAATACAATAGACATTTATTATACATAAAATAAGGTATATTTTTGTGTAGTTTTAAGGCTTATTTAGTAGAAAATTATGTTTTATGGGGACCTGGGAACGGATTATTCTCATTTTAATGGTTTCTTATGGGAAATAAATGTTCGGAAGACGAACTTTTCGCCTCACACACACTTTCTGGGAACCAATTATGTTCGTGAGCAGAGGTATCACTGTATCTAGTTGGTATCTCTCCGCCTCACGCACTAGATCAGGCTCCTTCCCCGCCAGAGAGGTGACATTCCATGTCCCGAGGGTTAGAGTAAGTAGCGGAGGATCGGTCCAACAGAACCCATGCCTTCAGCTGCCACCCAACTCACACTGCACCCGACCCCTAAAACTCCTCCCAAGGGTGGTGGGTCCATGGGATGGCGGACCCATGTCTCCTTTTCAGGCTAGGCCTGGCCAGGCCAGCCGCTTGCCTTCAAGCCCCTCCCCTGGGCCTGGCTCCAGGAGGGAACCCTGGTAACCCGCGTCCGGGCAAGGGAGACTGCTTCCTTAGATGTCTCTGAGATGTCATAAGGGTCTTCTGAATCGCACTTCGTCTGGACCTTCACCCAGGACCTGTTTGCCTTGACCCTTGTAGGGTCACCCTCTTGTTGCAAGGTGAGGTAATTATGATTAATCCTATTATTGGGGAAAAAGAGTTAAATTTTATGGCCACACCCAGGCCTGATTGCTGCCAGATATTTCCAATCAGGAGATCCCTAACATAAAACTTTTCTGACAAGGTGAGGGAGGCCTAACTGAACACACATCATCATCATGCCACGATCCAGTGAGCTTTAAGAGCAAACAAGAAAGAAGATAATAGAGATGTCTCAGTCTGGAAAAGGAAACAAAGTCATTGGTAAATCTTTGGGACTCCAGTGGACCACTCTCAGTACTGTTATCCATTATTTGAAAAGGGATGGCACAGTGGTGATCCCTCCCAGAAGTTCCTGACCTTCCAAAATTACTCCAAAAGCAAGTACACCCAAGCACTCAGCAATAATAATATCTTCTATTTCCATTATACTCCTATAAGTATAACTAACAAGCCCCCCTCCTTTTCTTTCTCTCCCTCCCGCTCTGTTTTTATTGAGGTACACATTCTCACCGCTCTGGTTTTTTTTAGGTATACATTCTCCTTCTGTGATGTCAACGATCCTGATATTTCTGCTTCCTGAATCCTGTGGTCTGTCCTGTTGTGCTGATGCTGGGTGGAGTTCTCAGCTTGGAAGGCCCTCCTTCCTGATGATGAACATCTAAATGGACTCACATGTGCACTAACAGACTGTGAACAGGACTTTTCACTGCTAGTGCTATAAACTTTTTTTTCCCACAATTATCCAAGACTTACAGTTGTGTAAGCAACCGGACCACATTTTGGACTGTAATGAATATTTCGTGTATGTTTGGATCTCTATGGTTCCACCCAAATGATGATGTGTGTCCGTTTTGGATCTGGTTCCTTTGAAAGTTTCTTCCTCGCATTTTCTGATGGAGTTTTCCCTTGCCACCTCGGCCACGGAAGAAGCTCATTAGGGATGTGTAGGGTTGTAGGAAATGTTTAAATTCTTTATACTTTGTAAACCCTACTTTTACTGATTACTGTGTAAAACTGATTTGCGACAATGCCAGTTGTAAAAAGGACTACACAAATAAAGCTGAATTGAATTGAATTAAACAGATAAGTAAACTAATAAAATAGGTGATACAAATAAATGTTTCCTTCTCCTGCTTCAGATCGTAGTTGAGAAATGCATGGGAGACTCGTTTGATATCTATTGGGAACCCCAGTTTTAGTTAATGTATTACATTCATTCATTCATTCATTCATTCATTTTCTGAACCGCTTAATCCTAATTAGGGTCGCGGGGGAGGCTGGTGTCCATCTCAGCCAACTCTTAGCGAGGGCAGGGTACACCCTGGACAGCTCGCTGGGCCATCAAAGGGCATAACGATACTGACAGCTCTGCAGCCTACTTTTGATGAAAGTAAGCAATGTTTCCTTTACATGTCTCACACCGTAGACAGTGAGAGACATGGCTGGCCTTTGATAACCCAGTTAGCTTCACTAGGTTAGTTTCAGTTAGCTGTTACCAGTTACCAGTTAGCTGCACTAATACATTAGTATTACATACTGTGCAAAAACATAATCACAACTATAATTTTTTAATACACACAGTTTTAGTGGGTGGAAGCACAAAAAGTACTAAACTTTTCTTTCTTTTCTTTTCTTTTCCCATTTCAAAGCTGCACAATCATGGCGATGCTGCCTGTACCAATGACAAACCATAATTGTCCATTGTTTATATTCAAGCATAATCCAGCTGGGATCATTTTTAAAATCCCTTCATGTTAGACTAATCAGTGCACCATTCACATGTTAATCAATATTATACATTTCACCTGTCAATCATTATGTTTTAATGCTATGTGTAATCATTGATCATCAGGTCAAGTTATTTTAGAATATTCAGAATACATTGGTAGAGCATTTGTGCTCCATACACACTGCTGATTGCATAGACATTTTTGCTCTAAAGATAAATATTTTTGGAACATGTCTGCTTTCCACAATGGAGAGATATGCAGTTACTTGGTCTGAACACTAAACTCACTGAGCTGTTTTACTCAAAAAAGGAAAACATTAATGTTAGATCATTTTGGGAAGTTTGCCTGAATAGGGCCATGAATCCACAAAAAAAAAAAAAAAAAAAAAGTCTTACACTTATTAGAGGATCTCAAAAACAACAAAAATGAAAACTAAATCGGAAAGAAAATGCCTTGTAAAAATCATCATCTAGAATTAAATTTTGTCCTGGAAAGTAAATTCAATTTTTTGGAAAGTAGAACGAGAAATATTGTACTTGTGTCATAATAGATTTTGTTTTTGCACCACCACAGAACAGGGTTCATTGATAACTGTCAACAATTCAGGAACCCTGTTGCAGTTTCTCGTGTATGGAATGGTTCTTTTAGCATGACTGTATTATTTAGTATCACTAAAGGAATTCACAGAGGGCAAAGTGGCATGTCCACCTCACAACAATAAGGCCTTAGTTTTCAGTCCTGGACTTAGTGTGACGTATCTATGTTCTCCCTGTACTTGTCCTCCATGTACTCTGCTTTGCTTCCGGCAAACAACAACTACGACTTTGGCGAGTTACTCCAAGATACTTGAGACATCTTACCAGTTCATTACCTTGGAGAACTGCAGAAATTATACCTGACACCATATTTTAAAGCAAATGCTCATCAAAACAAATGTTTACTTTGTTTCATGCAATTCATGCAGTAGTTCTACATCGATTTTTTTTTTTTTTTTTTTTTTAATTAACTCATCTCTTTATATGTAACTATGAGGCATCTTTGCCAAACAGGATTTCTTTGCATGTGCCTATAACCTTTGCACAATTCTGTATTTTTCACATTTTAGCAGCTTTTCTGTCTTTAAGAATGTGATGTATTGCTATAAGACCTTAAGAGCTATAAGTACAGTATATGCAGTGCGTACTGTGATTTGGCTGAAAGAAGCATGATGAATTTGCCTTTAATGATTTTAAACATAATTGTTAATTATCTGATTTTTTTTTTAAATACTGATTGATTTGTGTTGAATCAACTTTAAAAGATGACACAACATGGTTGTCAATACCCTTCAACTTTTTAATGTCTGAATTACTTGAAACACTTCAAGTGTGTGTGTAAACAGACATATTTTACAGTAATAGTTGAATATAAGTGGTAAACTATCTGGCATATATTATGGAAGTTGACATGCAACTTCCACGTGCCTTTGTTCAAATCAAACAAATTAAATTTAAATAAAAACAAAATAAATTAAAAATGAAACAAATAAACAATTAATTAAATAAATAAATAAATTCTATTACAGTATTTGAAATAATAAAAACACAGGCCTGTGCACATATGAGCATGCATGCACACACCAACACTCATGCACAGACATGAATTTACCCAAAACGCACAGCCAAAATGCACTTAAAATTTATGACATGAGCATTCCTTCAGGGTCAAGCTATTTATCAAATCCTCCACATTCTGGTTTCAATTACCCAGCCTATTGTGGAAAGCGACTATTTTAGCAGGTTCATTTGGCTCAGTAGGGGACATGAAAGCTTTCGTTCTCTGACAGCAGCTTGTTTTTAGGTTGGTAGTGGAGTTGGGTGAATCTAATGGACAGTTGCCTCCCTCTTTCACAAAGGGAACATTTTATCAGTGTAGGGGCTAGAGACCCAATAAATCCCAGTTTTATTGCTGAAGAGTTTCACTCTCTCTACAGGTCTGACAGCTCCCAGTGTTCTCCTAGCCTTTCGGACAATTTCAACACCATGCCCATCTGGTGCTGATTAAGATCCTGACGAGAGAGAGAGAGAGAGAGAGAGAGAGAGAGAGAGAGAGAGAGAGAGAGAGAGAGAGCATGATTATGAAAGACAAAAGAAGATGAATAAGAAAAGAGAGCGGAAAATTAGAAGGCAAAGGAAAAAACTGATTAAGTTGATGTGGGCTTTTGATGCTGATGACATGATGGTCAAAAGACAGTAGCTGGAGTGAGTAGCCATCTTGTTGTATGTGGTTTGTTTATTATCCTCTCTGCTGGCACCTGCTCCCACACAAGGCTTGCCAACAATATCACTACCCCCGCCTTCCCTTTCAGCTTCTATTTCTCTCACACTAAACCTATTGTAGTAGTGATACTGATTTTTGTGTGTGTGTGTGTGTGTGTGTGTGTGTGTGTGTGTGTGTGTGTGTGTGTGTGTGTGTGTGTGTGTGTGTGTGCTGGGGGCAATGAAAGGCATGAGTTTTTCCATTTGGATATCTATTACTGCATTAAGATACCATGAAGCAAGTGTTCCTGAGGGCAATGGCTCCTCTGGAGCACCTGGAGTTATCTCTCTGGGCAAGCCTTCCACCTCTGATTACACTGAAAGCACAGCGGAAATAACCATACAAATAAAGATTGCCACAAACTTGTCTTACCGCACTACTTACATTTCTAAAAAGGGATAACAATTTTATATATTTACAAACAATTTTACCATCTGCAGATTAAAAAGTCTAATGTGCATGGTGCACTTTTGTCTTTAGGGGCTCATGAAGAATGCACATGAATCTAACAACATCATTAAAGAACAAGACAGAAACAAAGAATAATATTTTTCAAAAGAATTATCTTTGCTACTAATGTCCATTGGTCTATTATTCTAATTTCCAACCATCTGTGTATTTATGTCTTCTTAATTATTAATTCATTCTAATCAACTTTGATGTATAGTGGAAGCAATAAATAACAACATCAACTTTTCCATCCACCATAAATAAATATTGGGGCCTATAGCTAACCATATTATTTAAATAAATTGAAAGCAGAAATAGATTGATATCATTAAGGAAAGGAGATGCTGTTTTTCTGTCATGCTGTCCTGATTATGATATTGAGTGCTGCAAAAGTAAGTCCACCTTATGCAGAATATTTAAACTGAAAGATTCAAAATACAATGTGATCATAATTTGAAACTCGCAGTGATGCTCCCAGGCCATTAGAATTATTTCTCATTTGATAACAACATTCTAAATGTATTCTGCAACAAACAGACCACAACCTATGGACTGGCAGTTTCATTTAACTTCAGTTTAGTCTAATTTTCTTTTTCAAGCCCACTGAATAGCTTAATGTAAATTACACCCACCTGTAACACACAAGCCATTTAACAGCATGTTTTCAGTTTTTCAGCGAGCTGTAAAATATTTATTATGCTCCGCTTATAGGCTACATGAAGCCCATTGATTTTACATTTTTTAATGCATTTTTATTCTAAAATGTTAGAAGCGTTATCGAATATCATTTGCAATGGCTAATTCTGAAAAATGTGAAAAAGGGTTTTTGTTACTCAGACAGTATACTGTATCGCACTAATGTTTTTGAATATTAAAGTAAAACATATTCATGGTTTAGTATTGTTGGGGAGAGAGAGCGAGAGAGAGAGAGAGAGAGAGAAGAGAGAGAGAGAGAGAGAGAGTTTTCTGTGATTTTTCCGAGCCCTTCATGACGCAGCGGTGACGATATTAAAAATTTGTGGCGGTTTTTGTTCGGCGTCGCATTTTGCAGACGGTCCCTGTCTACGGTTCTCGCCACCGGAAATAAGTTATTTGTCCCGCATAACGGCCCTGACGAGCTGTCGGTCCTCACCCAAAGTCGGCTGAGATGGGCTCCAGCCTCCCCGCGACCCTATTTAGGATGAAGCGTTTCGAAAAATGAATGAATGAAAGAAAAGACGATATGTGTTTATAAAATGACACTGTCGTGTGTTATCTAGCTGATAATAATGAAGTGAAGTTTGAGAAGCTATTGCTATAAGCAAAGTTCAAACCTGTGAATCTTTCCAATTTTACTGGAGTTCTGATTGAGACCAGAACCTCTGAATAGCAAAGTATCTTCCGTCCGCGAAATAACCGTTAATTTTCCAAATATTGACCGAAATGAAGTGACGGTGGGTTGGCACGTTTGCCCCCTGGGCGTTGATGTGTGCACTGTGATGCTTTCCGGTGATGACCTGGGTTTTTCAGGTATCTCCGGTTTTGTTCCACAGTCCAAACACACGCACGTTGGTCCAGTCAGCTGTTCTAAACGGCTCTTTGGTGTAAGTGGGAATGGCTTTGTGTGGGTTCCTGTGATGGACTAGAGAGCTGTTCAGGGTGTGCCTTGGCTTCGCCCAGAGTCCCTACCCGAATATGATAAAGAGGTTCGGCAAAAGAATGGATCAACTGAAGCAATGTTTGATCTGAGCATGGATTTGTAATTGTGGGCGTTTACATTTTAAAATACATTTTTTAAATTTAATTATTATTTTTACGACACTTCCACCAAACACGCACAATTAAAGTTGAAGGTAAAATTAAAACCATGACTTCTTAAAAACTGGCCAAACACCTGAAAATAAAATAATCTATCCAAATAAAATGAATGAAAAATACTTACAATTAATACTAGATTAACATTTGTTACAAGACAACCGAAACAACCAACGTCAGTGAGCAAAGCAGAATGCACACACACACACACACACACACACACACACACACACACACACACACACACACACACACACACACGTATATATAGGTCAGCAAAGAATGGTGTGTATCCCCCCCCCCTCCCCCCAATTTCGAAGTTGTGGTCAGCAATAAGATAACAATTGAAGTTGAACTTCCCGGAGAAGGAGATCAGAGGGAAGAGCGAGACAGAATCTTCATAGTCACCGCTTCACAGGCAATTTTAACATTAATGATTACTCACATTCAAATAATTCACCGAGTTAGTGCAAGAAAAACCTCTATATTCCACGTCAAAATAAATAACAAACCAACTCTGATGCTGATGAAAGATGCCGTCTGATCAGATGAATCTATTCAAATGAACTGCACTGCTCATCTAAACAGATCACATGAGGATCATCAAGCTTATTTAAAAAACTTGTAAGGGCTACATTTAGTCTCAATACAATGTGGACGGTTTTTATTCATGTCTGTGTAATTTCTGAAAAATGTGAATGACATAAGAATATTAATTGTGATATACAAGAGTTTAAAACTTCAAAACTGAATCCACAGCAAAGGGAGTGTATATACACGAAGCAAAACTACTGAACAAAGGGGAGACGATGTTTTAATATTAAAAATATAACTAATAAACCAAGGGGGTGGGGCATTTAAATAAGTGCTCGTGTAGCACAGCAGTTAAGCATTGGTGAAATTATACCAACTAAATCACACGACAAATTAATAACTGTATTTTCAAATTTTAAGCCGTTTAAGGCTATATTTAAATTCACTCAATAAAGGGAATAAACGTAACGTGATAAAACGTTTTGTTATATAATTAATGAACGAATAGAATTAGTATGTGGTATTGATTTGATGGTGTTTATCCTGCCAGTCAGTATCGGTGAATCCAGCCAGCAGACTCGCGTGCATCTCCGCGTGTTTGGGCGCAGCACCACGAACAGCGCTCGCCCTGCCACACAGCAGGCGCACAACAATTTCAAAACCCTTCATTATAATTGTGGCGGGTAATATAACTTACAATCGACCTTATCACGTGCCATTATAATTTTATTACGGAAATAACTTCTCCCTAATATATTTATTAATATCTTTCATTATCTGTTGCTCAGAAAGCGCATGCTTTGTACCTTAGGCAACCAAAACAATCAACGCCAAAAAAGAAGAAGAACAAGTGGGAGGTTTGTACACACACACACACACACACACACACACACACACACACACACACACACACACACATATATATATATATATATATATATATATATATATATATATATATATATATATATATATATATATATATATATATATGTACATACATACACACGCACACACGCACACACGCACGCACACACACACACACACACACACACACACACACACACACACACACACACACACACACACACGATTAACTGCATATTTGTCAACATAAGGTCATAAAGGTTGTACTATTATCGTTTTGCTTTTACTGTTTTACTGTTTTTATTCAACGAAGTGAAGAGACCTCAAAGGCCTCACTTTGTAAAAACAAAAAAACAAACATTTTTTAAAACAAATTATTTAATATGTGTTATTTTCAATGAGCTTAGATAGACTGAATGGCTAATTTTAGGGTGAGACCCTAACAAGGGTATAATAAAAGAAAGCTAGAACAAAATATAATTAGCATTTATTTTTGCAAATTGTTTACATAGCTTGTGTTCACCAGCTATCCATTCATGTTTATGGCATTTGGCAGACATCCTTATCCAGAGAAACTAATATTTATCATTTTTTTGCACAACTGAGCAATTGAGGGTCCGAAGCCTTGGTAAAGGGCTTAGTGGCAGCATAGTGGTACTGAAGCTTTACCCCCTGACTAAAGCCAGAGCTTTTAACACTCAGCCACCACTAGCCATAAACTATAATTTACTAAGAGAGAAAACCTAGACATTGACTTAAATAATTTGCATTTATTTTGGATTTTTAAATTATAGGCAATCAAATATAAGGCTGGATTAATTCCCCACTTTCTCATCAGTTCCCCACTCAGAAATTGGTACAGGGTCCAATTTTTATTTATTTATTTATTCAAAAACGCAATGTAAAATGGCTCAGAATGTTATTCCATATCAGATGCTGTGATTATGATTCGGAGATTGGATAAGTTTTGTTTGAAATAGATATATTTTCTGAAGATCTTTGGAACAAGACTGCTGTCCTGTGGATGGATTGCAGATGACATCATGCAATTCAACCGTAAAAACCCCAGCTCTGCTGTGTACATATACAGTATGGAACAACCACACTATTCCTGGTGGAAAAACAGGCACTACTTTGATATTCCAACCGGGATAAAACACCAAAGTGATTCTCTAAACGGTTATAAAGGCAAAAGCTTTGGCTTGCGAAAAATGAACAGGGAAAAAAAAATGTCCGGATCCAAACAAAACACAAACAAAGTGTGTTCCGGTCACTTTTTCCTAACATACTGTTCAATGTCAAATGTACAAATACATGTAAAGACTGGTCATCTAATGTGTATAGATTAGAAAACTGAGACAAATACTGTACTGCGAAAATGTTTTTGTAATTTATTCTTGTTTATTTATTTGAAAATCCAAAAATCTCCGAAACAAATTGCTGGAATTCACTTCAAGCTCTTGATTTCAATATTTATGTACATACAGCTTTAAAAGCTTTTGGGTATAGCCCGACATTTCTCAAATAATAATAATAATAATAATAATAATAATAATAACAATAACAATAATAATAATAATAATAATAATAATAACCACATTTTTTTTAATTCAGCATAGTATACTTGTAATATTTTACTGTTATTTATACTGTTTACTGTTATAATATATATATATATATATATATATATATATATATATATATATATATATATATATATATATATATATATATATATATATATATATAAGCTGAGTGAATTCTGTGGGACTTATGAGGGGTTGAATTATTGTCTTTTTTTTTTTTTTTTTTTTTTTTTTTTTACATCATCCTAACAGTAATTGGTTTAAAAAGCACTGACTTTCCTTTCTTTCTTTGTCCGCCTTTTTTCCAATTCTGGAAATAATTAAAAACAACACATACTTTAACCTAACTCCAGATAAACGTGCCGAGTTAAGTAGCCTATAATTCCCCATGGGTTGAAGAGAACAATAGCCGCTTGGCGAGCTTTGCCAGTGGTGCAGGATGAGACCCATTTTTGTTAGAGTCTCTAGGGGGAGGGGGTGATTTGTGTGGTGTGTGTGTGTGTGTGTGTGTGTGTGTCTCGTGACTGTAGGCGGGACTCCTTTCTGTCAATAAGCTGCTGCGACCCGCATTCCTTGTTTTTGGCATGTGCATCATATTTGCATCTCATTAGTCCCCGACTGAGAAGGTCTTCAGTTCATTAACGGCATCCCCTGACGATCTCCCATAATTCCATGCTTCTCTCACACTACCTGCCGTGCCCAGTCGGTGAGGAAATGATGATGATGAAGAAAAAGAAGGAAGAAAAAGGTGAACATACGTCAGAAGGGAAACATTTTTCGCAATGCCAAAACAAAATGTCATGTGGAAAAGAGAAAATGGAGGGGTAGTAGAAAGTTCTCTTCTCTTGGTTTTGTGCACCCCCCCCCCCTTCCCCCCCATCTCTCTCTCTCTCTCTCTCTCTCTCTCTGGAATCAAGCACCATTTTGTTGTTAATCAGCCTCCTGTCATGATGCATACCTCAGCAGGTCATGGGTCAAAGTTAAAATAGAAGTCAAAAGTAACAATTCATGGAAGGCCAGATCCAAAACTAGACATTTAGTTGGCAGTGGGTAGTGTCTTTCTGTTATAACGTAGAACCCCTTTTGAAGTTCTCTAGATAAGGTATGAAAGATGATGTGGTGGCTAGCACAAACTTTTAAAAAATCCCTATCCAAATCCTCTTTAACCCAATAAACAGATACATATATATATACATATATATATATATATATATATATATATATATATACATATATATATATATATATATATATATATATATATAAAGGGGTGGGGGGAAAGCATTCAGCTCAGACAGTAAAAGTCCATTAAGATAAAAACAATGTTGATTTTGTTAATTCTGTTGGAAAAGAATGACAATCTTACAATCTTATAGCATGATCACTGACCAAAACCTGGTTCAGTGGAGCAATTAACTTCAAATTTTAAAAGCTCAAAAAAAAAACCCAAAAACAGGGATTTCACGAAGTGAATTTTTTGGCATAAGTGAAAAGACTTTCACAAAAGCTTTTGATGAAACTCCATCAAGACCACAGAGAAGTTTCGAAAATGTGGAGAGTCATGAATGCAGCTGCATAATTGGGGAACAGGCTCTCTCTCTCTTTTTTTACACAATCAGAGATGCTCAAACACACTGTAAAAAATCTCAGTTCACTCCTTTCACATGCAAAGTGCATCGCATAAGCCCCGCTTGAACAGAAATGGCCTTCGGATAAAGGTACAGCATTGTCTCTTGATTAAAATCCTTTCAACCATATTCTTGTTTGCTCCACCCTTGACATGCGCCATTTGCTCTGGTAAAAATGGCCCTGATGTTGATTCACTCACCAGCCAAGCTTGGCCTCAGGGCTAGATAAATAAGTAGGCATCTGTTGTTTTATTTAATGATGCTATTTCATGGTTCTCTTTCCTCTGTGGTGGGTTTGGGTCAGAGGCCTAACAAGAAATCCATTTATAGTATAACATCCACACACTATCATGCAGAAGGGGGGGGCTATAACGTGGGATTTAACTGGATCCCTGAACCTTTTTAAAAAAATTATTATTATTATTATTATTATTATTATTATTATTATTACAGTGTGTATTCTAGGAGCTCATTGTCTCTGAACTTCATATTTGATCTTACACACATTGTTCATTCCTGTTTGTGAGGAACTTTCTCCGAGGTATAAGCTCAAGGTGCATGAACCAATTTAGTTGAATTCATACAATAATTAGTTCCTAAATACCTTAAGAGGTAAGCATAACACATGTAACATGATTTTTGTTTCTCTCAAATAAGCATCTTTTTCCCTGCTATTTTATTGCAGAACAATAGAAAAAAAACATTTTTTTCATGCCAGACTTTGGTTTTGTGACTGAACAGCAATTTTATCTCCCAAAACAGCAAATTTTTGACAATTTTCTTACTTTTCCCCAATAAAAAAATAAAATACAAACATAAATAGCACAATGTTTTTTTATTCATAATCATGCAGCAAGAATATTCATAAACAAAGTAGTTAATTCTTCAAATCTCAGTAAATTACTCCCCTGTTCTTGAAAATTTTTGCTCAATCTGCACAAATGAGGAAGGTTCTCATACATATAATTGCTTTGTCAACATTGTATTATGTTTGTAATTATGGTTGAACCCTTTTGACACAATCACAAACAGAAAATATGGTCAAATGGACTTAACTTGTCCAGAAATTAGTAGTGACCACTCAGTGAATAGAGAATTACTTAATTTGAGACCACATATTTTCTCAAAAGTGAAAATTTGTTACTTAGTGTTACTAATGAATGAATGTTCTACACATGAGCATACCATTCTATAATGTAGTAAGATAGTGGTACAGGTTCATATAGGTTCAAGACATTTTTAAAAGCACTATAGAGTTAAACGCAAAATTAATAAAAGCTGCATACATATGACTATGTCCATGGCAATCAGAATACGGTTTTGTTATCGCAGTCTTCTTGGTGGAAAAAAATAATAAGTACACTAAGCTTCACACAGGGGGCACCATTGTACTGCAAAAACTGGGGCGGGAGTGAGGTTGAAGGAACAGTTCTGGAGAAGCGCTGTATATGAAATGTGTGTGTGTGTGTGTGTGTGTGTGTGTGTGTGTGTGTGTGTGTGTGTGTGTGTGTGTGTGTGTGGATAAGATAAGATAAAATAAGATACAGCTTTATTAATCTCACAATGGAGAAATTCACTGTTACAGGCTCTTGAGGTACCATCAGTAGGGGCTGCAAAAATAGGTACAAATACAAGCATACACACATACATATATATTATATAAGTAAATAAATAAATAGATACATAAATAGTATAAATTAATAAACAATAAAAGAAAAGAAGGGAACAACTTTGTAGACTGGCCTATATTCAAGTGTACATGTATCTGAGGGCAGAGTAAATGGGTTGATATGGATCACAGTCAGTGGGGTAGATGTGGTTGATTAAAGTGCACGGGGTTGTTATTGCACATAACCGGTATTTTCACAGACAGTTACAAAGTGGTGTTGTACAGTCTGACAGCGGTGGGAATGAACGACCTGCGGTAGCGCTCCTTCCTGCACTGAGGATGTCTCAGTCATCCACTGAAGGAGCTACTCAGCTTCTCTACAGTCTGGTGCAGTGGGTGAGAGCTGTTGACCATGATGGATGTGAACTTTGCAGAGTCCAGTGGGCAGCCGAGGACAGAGCTGGCCCTCCTGACCAGCTTGTTCAGTCTCTTTCTGTCTTGCTCTGTGCTGCCCGGGGCCCAGCAGATGGCAGCGTAGAGGATTGCAGAGGCTACCACAGAGTCATAAAATGTCCTGAGCAGAGGTCTGCATACTCCGAAGGACCTGAGTCTCCTCAGAAGGTGGAGGCGACTCTGGCCCTTCTTGTTCAGGGCGTTGGTGTTGTGGGACCAGTATGTATGTATGTATATATATATATATATATATATATATATATATATATATATATATATATATATATATATGTGTGTGTGTGTGTGTGTGTGTGCAAACCTCCCACTTGTTCTTCTTCTTCTTTTTCTTTCGGCTGTTCCCTTCAGGGGTTGCCACAGTTTATCACCTACTTCCATTTCACCCTATCCTCTGCATCTTCTACTCTTACTCCAACTACCTTCATGTCCTCCTTCACGACATCCATAAATCAAGTTTCAAGTTTCAAGTTTATTTGCATTTGGGGCCTCGTGACCCATATTGCTAGTACACAAAATACATACATTGTGTTTTTAATACAAGTTTTCATATCATATTGGCAGATTTCTTTTCAAGTATAATGATAGAGGTCTGATCAGTTTTACATTTGTAGATGACAATAACTGATTTATTTTACAAATGGAAGGTTCAATGTAATAATATTCTGGTTAAAACTGCTGTGTGCTGGCCTTAAAATAAGGACAAACAAGTAAGAAATGATACTCATCTTCCTTACAGTCTAAACTACACTCTGTGCACAGCACATTGGGATTTTCATTACATTTAATTCAAGATAACTGAATTTTCAACTTGTGTAAAGCATAACGAAATTTACAATATAATCTTAGTAAATCCTTTTCTGAAAACAATTCCACTGCATACTTCTCTACACCCAAATTGGATTTGAAACCACTAGAATATTTTAGAAAAGATGACTCGAAAATTTTAGCGTGCCAATTTTGAAATTGAATATCCTTACATCTTTGTGAAAATACTTCCATTTCTAAGTTTATCCTACCACAATCTTGATCAATCCACACATGTGCAAACCCAGTTTCAAACAATAATACCCAAATAACATCAAAACGCTTCAACATTTCGTAACACACCCTTGGGTAACGCGAACTATCCATATGAATAAGCCTACACCAGTAACTAATACAATGACTGTAATATCTAACACACAAATAACTCCTCCCCATATCACCAAGGATAATATTACTAGCTCAGAAACCCCAAGACACCTTTTGAAGAAATCAGATTGGACTTTTTCAACTGTTTCCCTGAAACTACAACCCCAAATTTCTGCACCATACAATAATATTGGAGAAATCTTACAATCAAAAATTTTAGCAATAGTTTGAGATGGTATTGAATGAAAATAATTGATTACTCTATATACTGGAACCTTCTTGCCTGGATAGAAATAGTATCACACGCTCTCGACCAAATTAATCTTGAAGAAAATGTCAGTCCTAAATACTTATAATACAAAACGCACTTGAGTTCCCTACCAGCATAAGACCAACACTCTTTCCGTTTTAATGGACCCCCATTTCTGAAAACGACAACATTAGACTTGTCAAGATTTACATCAAAACCCCATTTAATGCAGACTTTTTCAAGAAAATCTAGGGGTTTTTTTGTAAGCCACTGTGTCATCATTTGCAAATAAAAGTAATAGTATTTCCTTAATATTCTCTTGGACAAATATGCCTCTAAGATCACTTTGATTAAATTCATACACAATTTCATTAATAAAAATGATGAAGAGAACTGGGCTTTACATACAGCCCTGACGAACACCGGCAGAAGTGGTGAAGTTACTCGAGAACCCTTCTCTTGCCTTAACACACGCCTTAACTTTTGCATCCATATCACAAAGAACATTACCACATATACCCTTTTGATGAAGAACATACAAAAGTTTTTGTCGATTAACTAAATCAAAAGCCTTACAAAAGTCAATGAAAGCCACATAAAAACAAGGCCTTGGTTTTCTTAAATATTTTTCACATAATGACTGGAGAGTAAATATATTATCAATAGTCGAATAATTACTCCGAAAGCCTGCTTGTGATTCATAAATAATTTAATTGAATTCTACCCATTTCCTGACCCGATCCTCAATTAAAGAAGTCAAGACTTTCCCTAAAACATTTAATCAAGATTTACCACAATAATTATTGGGCTCCATAACCCTTCTTAAATAAAGTAGCCACCATTCCAATTTTCCAACTGTCAGGAAAAACACCACTGTCCAAAACCGAATTAAACAGAATCTCAAAAAAAGGAACTAAAACTGTAGCCTTCTTTATGAACTCTGGGGGACTACAATCCACACCGCCAGATTTACCATTCTTAAGTGAATTCACTGCTTTCCTTATCTCTATTTGATAAATAGGTTCAGACAATAAAAAGGAATTATTACAGACATCACAACTTTCACGATCATGGTTTTTCATAAAATTTCCAACTAAAGGAGAAAAATGCTCAGAATAAATGAGGTTCAAAAGAGTCTTAAAATAATCAAACCATGTATCAATAGTTATTGGAGACTCTTTCCCCTTAACTCACAACAAGGATTTTAACTTCTGCCAAAACATTTTGCAATCTTTTTCAACAATAGCCAAATTTATATCATTTACTAAACTATCCTTATGCAAACGTTTCTTACTGTTACAGGTAAAAGTAGGTAAAGTCTGTTGGGCTTTTTTACACCTGAACCATAGTGGCTCATCAGACCAATGCTTATTCCCGGTTTCTGTAGCGTGAAGCAACTAGGAGTTCAACTCCTCCTGGATGGGATGCTAGTCCATCGCAGGTTACCTTCCCAGTATATCTTTACTGGTACCCATTTTATACTGCTAGGTGAACAGAGGCACACTTTTAGGTGAGGACCTTGCCCAGGGGTCTTAGCACAGTGGGGGTCTAACTGGGATTTAAACTCACAACCTCCTGATCATGAGCCCAGCACTCTAACCACTACACCACCGGCCCCATATTCTTACTGCTGCAGAGAACTCGAAATTCCTTTCTACAATTCAATAAATTATTTAAATTAACATCACATTTATATCTACGGAATAGATTCAAAAAGGCATATTTTTTATGCTTTAAAGCTACACAATCTTTATCAAACCAAACAGGTTGTTTACAAAATCTGCTTCTCATAGGAGATTATACAACTTTAAACTGTTCATCAGCCAAATAAAAGATATTCATTAAGTTATCTACAGCTGAGGTTACATCAACATTGACAACATTTAAAAAAATCATCCAACATTTTACACACTGTAGGGGACATGTACATATGAATGCTCTCCACCTTCTTGCCATCTGTATTTACATCTGTCTGTGAAAAGTTTACAGTATCATAATACACAAAAGATAAATCAAGTTGACATGTCACTGGAAGGTGATCTGATTCTGTCCTTGATACTACAACAAGGTCACTAATTTTTTCAATTAAGCTTGAAGAGGCTAACACATAATCGACGAGGCTCATTCCATTCTGAGTTATACATGTGAAAGCGCCATTAGGGTCTCCTGACTTGCGTCCATTTACAATGTGAATACCCCAGACGTGACACAAGTCTAATACTGTAGTTCCAATCCGAAACAATTCGTAATTCAAGATTCGTAATCTTGAGTTGCACGAGAGGCACAAAACGTGTCAATTTCATACATGTCACCCAGGTGCAGAATATCAACATCCAGGAGGACATCACCAATGATAAAATCATCATTAGTTCTGGTACGAGCATTAAAATCGCCGAATAGCATGAATTTAGTATCATCAACATATTCATGTTTGAGAGTAGATAAATATTGATCTAAACTGTCCAATCCATTGTTTTCAGATACATACATTGGTGAATTCTCAGGTAGAATGTAAACAAATCCCAAGAGGAATATTTATATATATTTGAGTGTGTGTGTGTGTGTGTGTGTGTGTGTGTGTGTGTGTGTGTGTGTGTGTGTGTGTGTGTGTTTTATTATGGAAAAAAAATAAATCACTGTACTCACTGTACCGTTTTGGGATCTCATTCATCTGCTTACCAACCATATAGATTTGCCCCAAAAGCAATGTGAAGGCACTAATGAACACATGGATTTTTCAATCCCTCTTCCTGATTGATCAGTGTTCAGTATCCCATGTGAGTGCAAATGCTAGTTGAACATCTGAGATCTGACTGGACTCCTGCTGCCCCCTACAGAATCGCAGCCATGAGTTATTTTTTTTACTGCTTCCACAAACATACTTCAAAATAATCCATAGGCACTTGAGATAATATTCAATAATGCGTTAAGTCAACTACAAATGTAAGCCACATATAGCCAGTCTAAATAAAATAAAATAAATTTTAATGTTTTCCATGTGCCTGAACCCAAAGCAGAGTTCAAAGAGTTTGCTTGTTATTAAATGTTTAAATTTCTCTTTAATTTTAAAAGGTTTTGGTGTTACATTCATAGTTCAAGTATACTGTACTCCTGTCTGGGTGACAGAAGGTATGTGCATCCAAACTGCAGTCACTGTATATTCAATGAACGAAAACTAAGTAAATAGCTTTCCTTTTTTCCCCATTGCCTGCTCTTGCTCTGTCTGTCTGTCTTCCTTTCGGCTTTTACTTGGGAGTCGCCACAGTGAATCATCTGATTCGCACGTTTGATTTGGCAGAGGTTTTTATGTCGGATGCCCTTCCTGTCACAACCCTTTTAGCAAGGAACAGAAACACGCTGATGACTTTGCAGCCTACTCTTTACGAAAGTCAGCAATGGTTCTTTTACATGCCTCTCACCATAGACAGTGAGAGACATGGCCCGCCTTTGATAACCCAGTTAGCCGCACTGGGGGGGACAGTGACAACCTTGTGGAGAGTGGGACTCGAACCCCCAACCTTTGGATCAGCGATCCAGCGCCCTATACCGCGAGACCACCACTGCCCCCTCCATTGATTTTATATGTAGAATGACACATTGGTTTTACTGCCATTGTCATTTATTTATTTATGAAATCACTTAATCAACAGTGGGAAGTGGTGGTGGGGTGCAGACTGACTCTCAGCTGACTCTGGGACAAAGCAGGCTATACCCTGAACAGTTCACTAGTCAATTGCAAGGTCAACACACACACACAAGTACACACACACACACAGACACACAGGATCTTGTTGTGAAGTGACATGTTAACTATTATGCTGACTGCCATTGTTTGAATCTGAAATACCATGTCATTGTAATATTGAGCTGTGCTTGCTTTCCCTCTGGGGAAACAAATATTTAACAACATACATCTTTGTTCAAAGACTTACAAGACTGTTTAAAATAAGCTTTCAATAACTTTTGGGTTTCAGAGATTAAGTTCTAACCTTTTCCAAAATGCAATAATGTAAAGGTTTTGTCACTGCTTAAAGGTGGCACTCCCGGTAGATAACTATATTTACCGGTGTCCAACGTTGGTGTTATAAAAGTGGTGTGGCTCAATCAACTTCAGCCCTGAAGGAAAAAAAAAAACAAAACAAAAACAAAAAACAAAAAACATCTGCCCTAAGTTTCCCGAACTACCTCTGACGTAAAAGCAGTGAAGGTTAAGATTAAGTTTTCTTCTCACTGCTTTTTACTAGCTGATTTTCACATTTATTTGTATCACCTGTTTTGTTAGTTGTTGTACTGATATTTGAAGTTGTTGTACTGATACGTTATTTAATGCAAGAAATTGTTTAGCTGGGAAACAAAGTACAAAGAGATTTTTTATTTACTAATATTGTCTCAAACAAAACATAGTTGAAAAAATAAAATTATAATCATTTTAACATTCTCTCAATGTTCACAGAGAATTTAATTGTTTCTTTGCTTAAAATACATAATATTTGGAGAAGAAGAAAAAAAACAGAAATTCAGACATATCCCAGTTGGCTAGGATAAACTCAAAAAACACAGTTGGCTGTCATTATGTTTCAGCTCCAAGATGGCACTGCCTGTCAAGCCTGGAACAAATATAATTACACGGACTCAGGACTCCATCAGAAAACCCTTGTCAGTTAGCATAGTCCGCTGTTACATCCAGAAATGGTATGACAAGAAGGTATTCATCAGTTATATGTGCTATGGTCAGATGAATCCATATTTCCCTTTGTTCTTGGAAAAAAATGGTCACCAAATTCTTAATGCCAAAAATGAACACAACCACTGTTATCAGTGAGAGGTGAAAATTTACATCTGTAATGGTGCTGAGGTGTTGAGTTTCATCATTGTCCATCATCATTGGTCACTTAGGTGAGTTGCATGTGTGTGAAAACCCATTGATATGCAGGTATATACTGTGATTTAGAAAGATATATATTGCCAATAAAATGGAAGTGTGAAGTAAACAGGAAGTCCACAGGGCAGCACAGTGGCATAGCAAGAAGGTCATGAGTTCAAATAATTGGCTTGGCAAGCGTGGTTTTTATGTCTGGAGTTTGCCTATTCTTCCTCTGCTTGTGTTGATTTCTTCTGGGTACTCTTGTTTTCTCCCAGTGTCTGTTCCAGATTGCCCCGAGGTGTGAGTGTGAATGGTTTTGTATGTGCTGTCCCTGCAAAATTCTATTGAATCTTTGCTTTACTCAGAATCAGTTGAAATAGGCTCCAGGCTCCCCATGACCCTAATAAGATTAAGTGATTTAGCAAATGAATATGAAGTAATTATGATGTTCAGAAAAATATATTAAAAAGATTTCTTTGTACTTTTGTCAATTAAAACAAGTTTTATAATGTTTTATAACAAGTTTTAATAACAAGTTTAAAAGAAGTTTTATAAGTTAATAAATTACTTGAAACCTGTCTGTCAGCTAGACTTGCCAAGGACACATTACATGATGACAAAAATAACTCTGAAAGTGCAAATGCTGACTGGAGTGCTGGAATTTGAATCTTCATTTGTTTTACTACCAACTCCAGAGCAATACTATGAAGCGAATAGAATCAAATCACATGTCAATATTTGCATTTTCACTTTCATTTGCCTGCCATAAACATGCTTCATCAAGAACCAGCTTTGAACTATATTTGGAGTCACTGACATGTTACAGGACCCACAAGTGTATAAATAGCTTTCTGATGCTTTAAAGTACTTTAAAATAAACTATCTTTAGTATTATGCCCACCTCCGCCAGTAAAATGGGTCCCAGAGTGTGATACTATCACTACCATTCTTGGGCTTGAATGTCTTACATTTATTCCTCAAACTGTCCCTCTTATTGCAACCTCTAGGATGTTTTTTAACCTATGTGGTCAAGTTGTTTGGCACGACTTTCTTCTTTTGTAGCGACCTCTTAGTCCATGGTGATATAAAACATGCTTTTCACAAGACTCTAGTGTTCCATCACCTTCCAGTTCAGAGCAGACCTGTGTCTAGGTAGTTCCAGAAATTTTTCTGACCAAGTTCTTGTCATGGTGATCTAGACCTTGCAAAATATTACACATCCCAATTTCATGCTGATGATCTTTGAATCACCAGACGCTTCATGTACAAAGGCTTGGGTGAAATTCCTACTGAACAATGCCTAAATCCAGAAAACATCGTATGTACAAACACATCAGGCCATCAGGATGTATGAATTTATGCGTAGACATGAATTCAGGGACATTTTCTTTGGACATCCACATTAACTTAAAATTGAACACACTGTTGTGTAACTGACCCCTTCATGTCTATGCCCCAATTTTAATATACAAAGCACATTTAAATGGACCCTGCACCGGAGATTCATCTCTCTGCAAAACCAGAAATCCCTTAAAACATGAGTAAAACAGTAAAAAATGCAAAATTTTACAGAATGTGAATTAGAGAAGCTCCTCAGAGAAGTGGTGGAAAGCAAAGATATACTGTTTGGCACGCTGTCCTATCACAGACTCGGAGGATTCCTCCATCATCCCTGGTGTCTCCGATGTCAGTGTGCCCCAACCACCAGCTGTTGCTTCCTGTCTGACTGGCCATGTCCTATCAGGGGCCTATCAGAAAACTCTAAAGTTGTAGTTTAACCAGAACAGCAAATCACTAACTAGTACTACTGCTGTGAAGACAGGCTCATATTAATTAATTAATTTATTTATTTATTTTTATTTATTTTTATTTTTTTGGTGGGGGGGCACATGCTCAGTGCACATGAGGGAAATTCATAGGACAACAGAATAAAGTTACTTACCAAGACGCCAACATGCACAGTGCCAGTTTGTAGTCAGTTCCCAACCATGCTATTACTCGGGATGTGTGAATTGTGCATTAAACCAGGGCACATCATCATAATGTTAGCTAATTTTATTTGAACGTTACATGTGATCTGTACATTAAATGAATGAAAATGGTTCCTGCTGTCATCAACAAATTCGTACTGTGGTGGTGCGCTTATAGTAACGTATGAGCAGTTGACTTCGCTGATTATACATTAGGAAAACCGACTCTCACTGTACATTACGCTTTAAGTTTGTTTTTTTTAGCTGTACTGTATGGGAATTTGATAATATCTGTCTGACATGTGGATAGTTCTGTCCCACAAAGCTGGCATAGCTTGCATCAGTGTCAACTGGCACAGTCTCGAACAGTCCTCTGGAATGCCCACATTGCTAGGAACCCCAGCAAGGTCAGCACCTGTGTGGGTTCTGGCAATGCATGGCTCCTTGCTGGGTCACACTCCAAGACCAGCCACAGCTCCCCACACAGTTCCAGGAGGATTGCCCTTGGGAACCTGAAGCGACAAATGAGCCAGACATATGTCAGTCAATCCTCTCTGTCTCTGAATACTCACTCTCCTCTTATTGCACCATTCATATTGTCTTCTATTAGTGTTAAGGCAGCCATTGTTGTTGACCATATTTTCTGCATCACTTTGCGTATGCTTTTATATCCACTCATCTAATTGCAGACAAGGAGATGTGTTGATTGTTCATCAGTGAATTATCAACAGTTTCCCAGCATCACCTCTAGGTGTCATCAAAAGACCAACAACTCGAGAAACATGCGTATGTAGCCATGAAGTTCATATGAGGCACTGCAGGCCATTTCACTCTTGATACATCTGAACTTTGCCATGGAAAAAGAGGTACAATATATTTTTGTGTGTACATACGTACCCTTTGTTCATGAGACCCCAGTTGTTTTCGATATGTGTATCCATATATTTCTCTTTGTCAGAACAGACTGCAAGAAAAAAGTCTTAATTTACAAGTTATACAACTATGTTTTCTTAATAAAGCAGTTCACATAATTTTGAGTAACAGTTTAAATAAAAGATAGGATAGGATACTGACTTTGTATTACTGACTTTGAACAAACATGAGTCATTGGTCAGCTAGCCTGATCCAACTGTTAGTTCATCCATTCATTCATTCATTTTCTGAACTGTTTATTCCTAATTAGGGTCGCCGGAAGGCTGGTAAGCCCATCACAGCCCACTCATGGTGAGGGTGGGGTACATCCTTGCCATCGCAGGACTTCATCCATTCATTCATTTGAAAACCAACTTAATCCTACTTGGACTGCAGAGAACTGGAGCATATCTCAGGCGATTCTCTCTCTTTCTCTCTCTCTCTCTCTCTCTCTCTCTTTGTTGAGTTACACATTCTTCTTCTGGGATGCCGCTGATCCTTGATCGATCTGCTTTCTGAGTCCTGTTGTGCTGATGCTGGCTGGACTTATCTTGTAAGTACCTCTCTCCTGTTGATAAATATCTATATGGACTCAGATGTGCACTAAAAGACTGTGAAGATGACTGTTCACTGTTTGTGATATAAACTCTTTCACCACAATTATTTAGAACTTACAGTTGTATAACCAACCAATGCAGCCGTGAAAGGGGGCACAAGCCAGTGTTCACCCTCCTGCTGCTCCCAAGCCCGGATACATGCAGAGGATTGCAACAGGAAGGGCAGCCGGCGTAAAACTTTTGCCAAAATTATTATGCGAATGACCAAAACAAATTTGATATCGGATCGGTCGAGGCCTAGGTTAACAACGACCGCCATCAGTGCTGTTAACCAACAGGGTTCTGGTGGAAATTGGACTACTGTTGGCCAAAGAAGGAGAGGTGGGAGGCGTGTCCGTCGATGGAGAGAGAAGAGGAAAGGCATGAATCTAGGACTGAGAGTAGGGACTTTGAATGTTGGAAGTATGAAAGGAAAAGGTAGAGAGCTGGCTGACATGATGTAGAGGAGGAAGGTAGACATATTATGTGTCCAGGAGACCAGGTGGAAAAGCAGCAAGGCTAGACGCTTAGGAACAGGGTTTAAGCTGTTTTTTTTCATGGTGTGGATGGGAAGAGAAATGGAGTAAGAGTCATCTTGAAGGAGCGGTTTGCCAGGAATGTTCTAGAAGTGAAAAAAGTGTCAGACAGAGTGATGAGTCTCAAGTTAGAAATTGAAGGTGTGATGTTCAATGTTGTCAGTGCTTATGCCCCACAGGCAGGATGTAATCTTGTGTAGTAGTGGGTGGAGTCATGAAGTGCAGGGGTGTGTACGAAGGATGAGGTTAGCTAAGAAGAAGTGGGACATTGAGAGAACCAAAGAGAGTAAAGAGGAGTACAGGGAGACACAGCGTAAGGCAAAGATAAGGGTGTCAAAGGCCAAACAAGAGCGCGTAGGATTACTTGTATGATAGGTTGGACAGTAAGGAGGCAGAAAATGATTTATACAGGTTGGCAGAAATAGAGATGGGAAAGACGTGCAGCAAGTTAGAATGATTAAGGTTCTTTGCATATCCAGCATCCTCCTCCTTGTCCTTGGTTTATTGATGCTCTTCTTCTTTCGGATTGTTGCCATCTTACTCTTCTGCCTCATCTTTGGCCTTGACCCCACCCTCAACTCTGAGGTGGGAATTACTGATATGGAGGATACATTGGGGGCACAATACACAGAGTGCACCTGTGGTTGAGGAGTCACTGGACTAGCTCCTGGCTGTTGTATTGGAGGTGCTGGTTGAGGCACTGAGACTTCTGTCACTGGCTGTGCCACCAGTGTTGCTGCTTATTTTGCTGCAATCTTTTCTTCCTTTTTTCTCTCCATACTTTCTTGCTTATTACATGCCAGCTCACTCAACAGTACTTTCTGGAGTTGGGCCAGCACACCTTCGGCCTCTTTCTTTGCTTCTTTCTCTCGTTGTCTTTGCAGATCCACATAAATGTATTACATGTGCTTGCCTCAAAGGCTGGCCAGGCCATTGCGTCGAGGCCCACTTTAGCCTGGAGCTGGTATTTTACTTCTTTTGGGTGGGCTCTTTTCTCCATCATTCAAAAAAGGGTATTGCTGGTAAGAGTTTCAGCCCAGATTCCTCCCATTTCTCATGCCATGCCTTTTGCAGTTTCAGTACAACTTCAGCCACACTTTCATTCTCTTTCTTTCCTTATTGTTTCCACTCTGCCTATGCTGGATACATCTTTCTCAATAATCTCTAGAGTTTGTTGCGATGATTTCCAAATTTGGCTGCATCATGTTTTGAGTCTTTGGCCAACTGCCCCTTGCCAGCCCCATCAAATACCTTAATCATTTTTGCTCTTCCAGTGTTCGTGCTTATAAGGCGTTAATATCTCCCACTGCAAGCACCTGTCCCATCATCTTATCTTCAAACTGAGAAATCCATTTTGCTCCTTCACAGATGTTAGGCCAAGTCCATGGGATGTAGACTGCTGCTACATGACCCTTCACTATTCCTGGAAACTGTTGGTGAATGTCTTCATTCCCTAAGTTATTGTCATATTTCTCTGGGTCCAAGGCCTGTTTGCCTCTGTTTACCTGTCTACCTATATGTCTGGGTGGGACTTTCCTTCTGGGGTACTGCTGTTCCTCTTCTAGTTCCATCTCCTGTAGGTGTCTTATTCTTTGATTAGCCAGGTCCAGTTTTTTTCTGAATTCCCTCCTGCATTTACCCCAGGTCTTCTCGGCATTGCCTGCATTCATCCTCAGCCAGGTTTATTCTCTTCTAGTTCACCTGCACGAGCTTTGCCTGCATTCAGTTCTGGTCAACCATGGCATTGACAATACACTCATTTTTTCATGTCTTTTATGGTGGTTTTTCTGTTTCGCTGGTTATTATATCTACAAAGTCTGTCACTGTGAAGATATCTTCCTTGGCATATTGGCTAATCTTTTCCATCTTTTTGCTCAGGTCTTGGAGTGCACTCTCAACATTGGTTCAAGATACTGGTGTCATCTTCACCGTTCCTTTTATTTGTCTCTCTCCTTCATTTCCACTTTACTTTCATTGTCTTTCTCACTATGCCTTTCAAGCTTGTCATGTTGCCTTCAAATCCGTTGGCTTTTGTCATTTGTCTTCCCTTCTGAATTTATTGCTTTTCTGGCTTCCTCCATCAGATTCTACACCAAGCTCTGCCCTCTCATGTCTTTTCTCTGTGTATCTCTGTGTACTCGATGTAGGTCCATGGTTGGTGGCAGTGAGATTCTGCTTCATAATCCTTTCTTAAATTGACTTAGATCCTGCATAGGTTCCGTTCTCTTCTACCTCTTGTTCCTGGTTCCCATTCTGGGCTTGTTCTTCCCATTGGGCTGGTGCATCCTGCGTGGGTTATCTGGCTGAGGTGTTGGATTTCTTTATCGCTTCTTACAGATCTTACTTCACCTTGGAATTGGCCCTGTAATCACACTCAACTTCGAGTCACTCCAATAAGAGCTGGAGATCCTTGCTTGATGAAGTCAAAAAGACAACATCATCCACCAAAAGAAGAGACAAGATCCAATGGCCACCAAACAGAAACCCTCAATTGTCTTAGCTGTGCCTAGAAATTCTGTCCTTAAAAATTATGAACAGAATCAGTGACAATGGACAGCCTTAGTGGACTCCATCCCTCAACGAAAATGAATTTGACCCATTGTTCCCAATATGGACCAATCTGTGGCTCTGGTGGTACAGCGACCGAATGGTCCAAAGCAATGGGTCTGGAACACCGTACTCCCGGAGCCCACCCCACAAGATAAACCAAAGGACATGGTCAAAAGCTTTCTCCAACTCCATAAACACATGTGGGCAGATTGGGCAAACTGGTAATGCCCCCTCCAGGATCCTATAGAACATATAGTGGGGGTCAAGAGTGCCACTGCGAGATTGAAAACCACAGTGTTCTTTCTGAATCCAAGGTTCAACTATCGGTCTGCTTTTCCTCTGATGCACCCATGCATTGACTTTCCCGCGTAGGCTGAGGAGTGTGATTCCACATACACATCCTCTGGTCACCCTTTTTTAAAAGCGGGACTACCACCCCGGTTTGCCAATCCACAGGTATGGCCTCCAGTGACCACCAGATGTTGCAAAGATGTGTCCACCAAGATAGTTTTACAACATCCAGAGCCCTAAGATATTCAGAGCAGATCTCATGAAGCTTGACCACTGAGGAACTTTTTGACGACCTCAGCAACGTAAGCTCCCAAACCCCCAGGGTCTTCCACCTCCATGGAGGGCATGTTGGTGGGATTAAGGAGGTCCTCGAAGTACTCCTTCTACCTCCCGACAATATCCCAGGTTGAGGTGAGCAGCTCCCCACTTCCACCATAAACAGTATTTGTGAGAAAATATGTTTTTGATAAATTGATAGCTTTTTCAGATAGGCAGATAGTATCCTGGAAATATTTCAAGCAGATTTTAAAATTTTCATAACACAAAATAAGTTTTCTTAAGGGTATTTAATGACATGCTCCTCGCCCTGTTCTCTGCTGACTATGTGATCCTTTTCTGCTTTCCTGCTGCTTTTGACACAGTGGATCATAACATTTTAATATCTCGTTTGCAGCATTTCATGTGCAATGTTCCCTCTAATTTTTCATGTGCCTGGGCAGACACACAAGCCTTGTGAGCACACTGAGGACACTGCGTGACACGCATGGGTGGGACACATATGTAAGCACTGTCAATGCTATGATTGGCTGCATAGCATAAGTGAACCGTATCATTGGCTGGACACCTGTTACTTACTTAGTTAAATTGCAAAATGGTATAGAAAACAATACAGTATGATTGGTCTAATTAATTAGATTAGATTAGATCTAATATTAGATATTCATGAATATGTTTCTGTTGAATTTTATTTTAAGCGCTGCATAGATGTTCTTGCTCGCTGAGAATGTGCAAGCTGTGTGTGTTTGCACAAGTGCGCAGGTTAGAGGGAACATTGCTCATGTGCATTTGTGATACTGCCTTTATCGCCTTCCACCTGGTTCTCTTTTTTTAGTTAGGCTGCCCTAGTGAGTGTTATATTGAGATTATGCTTGTACTCAAAAATAATAAACTCTTCTTTTATCATTACACTATTATGACACACCTGATCCTTCTGGTTGCGCAGTGCCGTGGTCTGTCTTAGTGTGCTCATGCTGACTGTGTCTGAAAAAACTCAGGATCTTCTGCCCAAGTTGGACATATGCCAGTGGAAAGAAGATCTCCAGTACACCTTTTGGGGTTTTGATTCTTATTCAATTGGTTCAAAATACACTTTAAACTTAATAAAAAAAAAAAACTTGTCACACCAGATGAGAAGAAGCAGATGTCCCGTTATTTTAGATAACAACAGACAACAGTCCTTCTCAAGAAATTAGCATATTGTGATGAAGTTCATTATTTTCTGTAATGTACTGATAAAAATTAAACTTAGATATATTTTACATTCATTGCACACCAACTGAAATATTTCAGGTCTTTTATTGTTTTAATACTGATGATTCTGGCATACAACTCATGAAAACCTAAAATTCCTATCTCAAAAAATTAGCATGTCATGCAAAGGTACTCTGAATGAGCTCTTAACCTAATCATCTGAATCAATGAATGAACTTTAGACACCTGCAAAAGATTCCTGAGGCTTTTAAAAACTCTCAGCCTGGTTCATTACTCAAAACCGCAATCATGGCTGCCGACCTGACTGCTGTCCAGAAGGTCATCATTTACACGCTCAAGCAAGAGGGTAAAACACAGAAAGAAATCTCTGAGCGAATATGCTTTTCCGAGAGTGCTGTCTCAAGGAATCTCAGTGAGACGTCTGTGGGAAGGAAAAAGTGTGGCAGAAAACGTTGCACAACCAGAAGAGGTGACCGGACCCTGAGGAAGATTGTGGAGAAGGGCTGATTCCACATCTTGGGGGACTGATGGAAGCAGTGGACTGAGTCTGGAATAGAAACATCCAGAGCCACCGTGCACAGGCGTGGGCAGGAACTGGGCTACAGGTGCTGCATTCAACAGGTCAATCAACTTTTGAACCAGAAAACTCAGTGGTCCAAAAGTACTTTTTTCGGATAAAAGCAAATTTTGTCATTTGTCATTTGGAAATCAACGTGCCAGAGTCTGGAGGAAGACTGGGGAGAAGGAAATGCCAAAATGCCTGAAATCCAGTGTCAAGTTCCCACAGTCAGTGATGGTCTGGGGTGCCATGTCAAAGTGCTACTTCTGGTGTTGGTACACTGTGTTTTATCAAGGGCAGGGTCAATGCAGCGAGCTATCAGGAGATTTTGGAGCACTTCATGCTTCCATCTGCTGAAAAGCTTTATGGAGATGAAGATTTTCATTTTTCAGCACGACATGGCACCTGCTCACAGAGCCAAAACCACTGGTAAATGGTTTACTGACCATTGTATTACTGTGCTCAATTGGCTCGCCAACACTCCTGACCTGAACCCCACAGAGAATCTGTGGGATATTGTGAAGAGAAATTTGAAAGACACCAGACCCAACACTGTGGATGAGCTTAAGGCCGCTATCGAAGCATCCTGGGCCTCCATAACACTTCAGCAGTGCCACAGGCTAATTGCCTCCATGCCACGCCGCACTGAAGCAGTTATTTCTACAAAAGTATTCTCGACCAAGTTTTGTGTGCATAACTGAAAATAATTATTTGAAGGTGACTTTTTTTTTGTATTAAAAACACTTTTTTTAATTGTTCGGATGAAATATGCTAATTTTTTGAGATGATGATTTTTAGTTTTTTTTTCACTTTTTTTGCCAAAATTAACAATATTGAAACATTAAAAGGCTTGAACCACTTCAGTTGTGTGTAATGAATCTAAACTACATGAAAGGCTAATGTTTATCAGTACATTACAGAAAATAATGAACTTTATCATCATCATCATCATCATCATCATCATCATCATCATCACCATCTTTCGCTAAATCCAAGGTCGGGTCGCTGGGGCAACAACCTCAGCAAAGAAGTCCAGATGTCCCTCTCCCCTGCCACTTACTGCAACTCTCCCGAGGGGGACACCGAGGGGGACACCGAGGGACATAGTCCCTCCAGCATGTTCTGGGTCGGCCCCGGGGTCTCTTCCCGGTTGGACATGCCCAAAACTCCACACCAGGGAGGCGTCCAAGGAGGCATTTTGACCAGATGCCCGAGCCACCTCAACTGGCCCTTTTCAATGTGGAGGAGCAGCGGATCGACTCCGAGCTCCCTACGGATGGTAGAGCTTCTTACCCGGCGAAGAAAGCTCATTTCAGCCGCTTGTATCCGTGATCTTGTTCTTTCGGTCACTACCCAAAGCTCGTGATCATAGGTGAGGGTTGGAATGTAGATTGACTGGTAAATTGAGAGCGTCGCCTTGTGGCTCAGCTCCTTCTTCACCACGATGTGTGATTCATCTGTCGATCTCCTGCATCCTTCCCTCATTCGTGAACAAGACCCTTAGATACTTAAACTCCTCCACTTGGGGCAGGACCTCATTCCCGAACCGGAGGGTGCATTCCACCCTGATCCGACTGAGAACCATGGCCTTAGACTTGGAGGTACTGATCCTCATCCTGGCTGCTTCACACTTGCTCCAATGAGAGCTGGAGGTCCCGACTTGATGAAGCCAAAAGGACAACATCATCCGCAAAAAGCAGAGACGAGATCTGAAGGCTACCAAACTAGAACCCCTCAACGCCTCGACTGCGCCGAGAAATTCTGTCCATAAAAATTATGAACAGAATCGGTGGCAAAGGACAACCTTGGTGGACTCCAACTCCCACTGGCAACGAATTCGACCTGTTATTGCCAATACAGACCAAACTCTGGCTCCGATGAGACAACGACTGAATGGCCCGTAGCAAAGGGTCCAGAACGCCGGACTCTCGGCGCATGCCCCACAAGATTGTTCGAGGGACACGTTTGAAAGCCTTCTCCAAATCCACAGGGCACATGTAGACAAGATTGGGCAAACCGCCATGCCCCCCCAGAATCCTGTGAAGCATATAGAGTTGGTCCAGAGTGCTACGGCCAGGACGAAAACCACATTGTTCATCCTGAATCCGAGGTTCGACTATCGGTCGGATCCTCCTCTCTAGTACCCCTGCATATACTTGTTCACAGGGAGGCTGAGGAGTGTGATTCCCCGACAATTGGAACACACCCTCCCCCTTCTTAAAAACCACCACCCCAGTTTGCCAATCCAGAGGTACAGTCCCCGATGACCACACAATGTTACAGAGACGTGTCAACCAAGACAGTCCTACAACATCCAGAGCCGTGAGACATTCCGGGCAGATCTCATCAAACCCGGAGCTTGATTACCGAGGAGTTTTTTGACAACCTCAGTGACCTCCACTCCAGTGATGGGTGAAACCCACATCCAAACCCCCAGGGTCTTTCTCTTCCACTGAGGGCGTGTTGGTGGGATTGAGGAAGTCCTCAAGTATTCCCTCCACTTCTTGACGACATCCCCACTTCGAGGGAAGCAGCTCCCCACCGTACTGTAAACAGTGTTTGGGGAGAACTGCTTCACCCTCCTAAAGGTGTCAAATGGCAGTCCAGAACCTTTTTGACCAACCAATAATCACTCTTCAGGCCCTGACTTCACTTCTCCCACGCCCGAGATTTTGCATCTGCGACAGCCTCAGCTGCAGCACGTTTGGCCTGCTGGTACCTGTTTGCTGCCTTCGGAGTCCCACAGGCTAATAAGACCCGATAGGCCTCCTTCTTCAGTTGGACGGCCCCCTTTACCGCAGGAGACCACCCCCAGGTTTTGGGGTTATCGCCAAGACAAGCACCAATGACCTTACGGCCACAGCTATGGGCTGCTGCCTCAGCAATGGAGGCATGAAACATGGCCCATTCAGATTCCATGTCCCCCGTCTCCTCCGGTACGTGGTTGGAGCTCTGCCGGAGGTGGGAGTTAAAGGCCTCTCGGACAGGGGACTCCGCCAAACGTTCCCAGCAGACCCTGATTACACATGTGGGCCTGCCAGGTCTGGAAGGCAGCCTCCCCCACCTCTGAAGCCATCTCACCACCAGGTAGTGATCGGTGGACAGCTCAGCTCCTCTCTTCACCTGAGTGTCCAGAACATATTGCCGCAAGACTGATGACACGACTACAAAGTCAATCATCGAACTGCGACCAAGGGTGTCCTGGTGCCAAGTGCACTTATGGGCACACTCATGTTCAAACATTGTGTTCGTGATAGACAAACTGATGAACACAGAAGTCTAACAATGAAACACCATTTGGGTTCAGACTGGAGAGGCCGTACCGCCCAATCATACCCTTCCAGGTCACACTATCGTTGCCCACATGGGCGTTGAAGTCTCCCAAGACAACGAGTGAATCTCTCGAGGGCGCGTTCTCCAACACCCCCCCAAAGACTCCAAAAAGGGTGGCGACTCTGAACTGTCATTTGGTAAAAACAACAGTCAGGACCCATACCCCCACCCAAAGATGGAGGGAAGCTACCCTTTCATCAACCGGGGAGAACCCCAACTTTTGGGCACCTCGACAGGGGTCAACAAGAATCCAGAGAACTCTTCCAATGAGCAACTCCAGAATAAAATAATGTCCAGTCTCTCTCGAGATGGATGGTTCCAGAGCACAAGCTGTGCGCTGAGGTGAGCCCGACTATATATAGTCGGTATCTCTCCACCTCTCGCACCAGATCAGGCACATTCCCCGCGAGAGAGGTGATATTCCATGTCCCGAGGGTCAGAGTAAGGAGCCGAGGATCGGTCTGACAGAACCCATGCCTTCAGCTGCCACCCAAGTCACACAGCACCCGACCCCTAAAACTCCTCCCAAGGGTGGTGGGTCCATGGGAGGGCGGACCCATGTCTCCTTTTCATGCTGGGCCCGGCCAGGCTCCATGGGGCAGAAGCCCGACCACCAGGCGCTCTCCTTTGAGCCCCTCCCTCGGGCCTCCGGTGACCCGCGCCAGGGCAAGGAAGACTGCTTCCTTAGATGTCTCTGCGATGTCATAAGGGTCTTCTGAATCGTACTTCGACTGGTCCTTCACCCAGCACCTGTTTGCCTTAGGGGACCCTACCAGGGGCATTATGCCCCCTACAATATAGCTCCTCGGATCATTCGGTCACGCAAACCCCTCCACCACGACAAGGTGGCGATTCAGGGAGGGGAGGTGTCCTGCCGTCACCATGAGTGTTTATATTCATCTCTTTGTCTTCAGTGTTGCCTTTGAGTAAAATAAATCATGCCTGTTGCACTGGACATCATCTCCTGCATTTCTGAAAGTTTGAACCACAACAGAATCATCTTACGAACATGAACCCAGCGGAGACCGAGCACCTCAAACAGGGGTTATCCAGCCAGGGACTCCTGCTCGGCCAACTTCATACTACCCTGAACCTCGTATTTGGATAACCTGCAATGATTGACCACCAGTGTGGCACAGCTTGGCGAAAGGATGGGCTCTATTGCCACCCAATTTGCCACCCAAACCCTTCCCATTGACACTCCCAACTTCCGCACCAGTAGCAGCACCAGCCATGCTCACCATTGAGCTCATGTGGGGTGTAAAGCGGTTGCAACCATCCCCCAGATTGGTACTCCCACTGTGACCGATTTGTACTTGAAATGAAGAGTTTTGATCACCTGGCCGAAGGGAGAAGCGAACAGCCAGCAACGATGCATAAAACAAGTTTCACGACCAGTGTGTGAATACGCTCTATCTTTCTTTATGCGAGCCATAGAAAGAGGCTGGAATGACTCTGTGCCCTGGGGGGTCTTTTTAAATGGTCTGACCAGGCGATTCAAAGACGAGCGAGCTGTGGGGGCTGGGGCAGCTACTCTCGAGGATCTGATTTTTCGAGCAACAAGATTGGACAAGAGATTGAGAGAGACGGGGATCGATCCCGGGTAGAGTGGGCTGCATCATCATCATCATCATCATCATCACAACAGTGACTGACTGACTGCCTCTGCATCTATTGCGCCGAGAAGGGCGATCACTTTGCTCAGTCTCCAGCGGTCCTCGGCTCGCCAGCAAAGAGAAGTGTGGTGGCGAGTCGATCCTTCTTAACTCCCCTGAAAGGCCTTCAGAGGAAATGTCTGCTGCACTCTGCATGATGAACCCTGCCAGTTCAATCTCCATTGACTAAGATTCCAATGACAATTTTATTGACTCAAGCTGGTTAAACTCCATCATCTCCCAATATACAAACTTAAAAGCAGCATGGACAGCTGACACAAAATGCAATCTGTCAAGCTCAGCCGATCGAGCAGCCACCACGATATCTTGAACTGTTTGCCATTTTGGCCCCTCTCACTCCCGTGGTGTTGGGGTGGCCATGGTCACACACTCATCCCGAAATTGACTGGGGATGACCAGTAAAGATAATCAGTCCAGGCACTCCAAAACTCGATGTGCCTTTGCCAGACTTTGCCCCATCTGGAAGTCTAACTATCACACTCGGAGGACAAAGGTACAGCTTTTCAACAACAACGTCAAATCTGTTGACAGATTTATTCGTTATTTCGAGCTGCGTGTTATTTTATCTGGCTCGGAGTGTTGGCATGTGGTACAGAATGACACGACGAAACTCAAGTCCTTCGTTAACAAATGCCTGAGGGATAGCGACTGCGTATTCTATCCAAATACAATCTCAAACTATGATCTGCACAAGAAAGCCAAATGTATAAGCATGAAGATAAAACTCCGACGCTGAAGACGGCTTGGACATGTGCTCAGCATGGACAACAAACAAGATTCCCAAAGTAAGTAAGGCCTGGCCCATGCTCACAATACACAATTGGAGTGACCAGTGTGACCAACACTGCCGACTGGCTGCATTTCCTCCCAAGTTTTTCAAACCCCGGAGAAGATTGATTTGAGTGGTGTACATAGAGACGATCATGATCTTAAAGAAGTGTTTAGTCAGTACTGAGCCCTTTCGCTGCCACTGCACCGGCCATATGACTGCCTGATCGAATTGTTCCCGAGTTCCACACCACCCACGAAAAGTCGAAATAACCTCTCAAAAATCTGAGAGGGGGGGAGAAGAAAGTATTCACCACAGCCATTTCCATCCTTTTTGCAAAATCTACCAACATCTGTCCTTCTGCGTTCCTGTCCTGGATACCAAACCTCCCCATCACTTCCTCGTCCCCTCTTTTTCCTGCACCAACATGTCCATTGAAGTCTGCCCCAATGACCACCCTTTCACCTCTGGGGGTACTCTGCATCACTTCATCGAACGCCCTCCAGAATCTCTCCTTCTCTTCTCGCTCACATTCTTTCTGTGGGGCATAAGCACGAACAACATTGACCATCACACCTTCAATTTCTAACTTGAGACTCATCACTCTGTCTGACACTCTTTTCACTTCTCGAACATTCCTGACAAACTCCTCCTTCAAGATGACTCCGACTCCATTTCTCTTCACATCCACACCATGATAAAACAGCTTCAACCCAGCTTGTATGCTTCTAGCCTTGTTACCTTTCCACCTGGTCTCCTGAACACATAGTATGACCTTCCTCCTCTGCATCATGTCAGCCAGCTCGACCTTTTCCTGTCACAGTTCCAACATTGAAAGTCCCGACTTTCAGTCCGAGACTCATGCCTTTCCTCTTCTCTCTCTGGCAACGGACACGCCTCCCGCCTCTCCTTCGACGTCTTTGACCAACAGTAGTCCAATTTCCATCAACACCAGTTGGTTGACGGCACTGATGGCGGTCGTTGTTAACCCAGGCCTCGACCGATCCGGGATGTCATTCTTTCTTGTGATTCACATATTTTATTTGGCATTTGTTTTATGCCGGATGCCCTTCCTGACGCAACCCTCGGCATTTATCCAGGCTTGGAACCGGCGTGATGGAGAGACGCTGGTTGTCATCGAACAACACAGAGCATGTGGTCTTCATAGATGTCTCAAAGGCCTTTGACACTGTCGATCGAGAGACCCTTTGGAAGGTGCAGAAACTATATGGCTGCCCAGGAAAAATCATCAAAAGCTTCCATGAAGGCATGACTGGAAAGGTATCGATTGGTGGAAACATAAATCATGCTTTTTTACCATCAATCATGAAGTAAAACACGGGTGTGTTTTAGCTCCGACTCTCTTGACATTATACCAAGCAGCGCTTTTTGAAACTATGGGGCACAACACCAACAAAAAGGTTTATTTGAAGACCCGATCAGATGGCAAGCTCTTCAACCTTGGGAGACTGAGACTCCACAAAGACTACCGAAATGTGTGAGAAACTTTATGCCAATGCACTGCAATAAACGAATGCACATGACAGCCAAGAAATTGTTGACCGCGTCTTCGAGGCATCCCACTTGTTTGGCCTTAAGATCAATGTATCCAAGATGGAACTCCTCGACAAGATGACTTGGGAGTCTGCTCAGATGTGCTGGTGAATGGGTCACCTCTGTGAAGAAAAGAACACTTCAGTTCTTTTGGTACTGTGAACTCATCTGACCCGGAGGTTCAATGGCGAATTCAAGTAGCGACCAAAGTCTTCAGGGGCTGATAAAATCATCTATGATCGAGACGTGACATCAAGAGAGAAACCAAAGTTAAAGTGTATAATCGTCATCATCGGCAGCCGTACGTCTCGAGCGACGATGGTGTAGCGCTATGGTAGGCACCTAAGTCGTCTCTGGCCCAGCAGTGCGAGCAGACTTGGCATGCCAGCACGCTGTCGTACCTTGGTGTTGGTTACTCTGTCTTGCCATTTTAAATGGAGCAGACGCCTGAGACAGCGATGTTGGAAGCTGCTCAGCTTTTCCTGACCAGCGTACGTGGCCCAGGCCTCACTGCCATAAAAGGATTGTGCTGAGTACACAGGCCTGGTAGACACGGAGCTTGGTGTTCCCTGTGAGCTGGGTAAGACTCCCATACACGCTGGTTCATTTTGGACATCACTGCGGCGGCTTTCCCGATTCTGCATGAGATCTCTATGTCAAGAGAGAGAGTGTTTGGTCATAGGGACCCACGGTCCCAGGTAGGGAAAGGAGTCCACGACCTCGAGCTGCGTGTTATTTCTGTTGATGTTTGGGACTGTGTTTGTGCCCTTGTACAGGATATTTGTCTTCTTCAGACTGATGGTCAGTCCAAATTCATTACAGGCTTGGGACAGGCGATTGACTAGCTCTTGAAGACCAGCCTCAGTGTGGGACGTCAGTGCAACATTATCCGCGAACAGCATCTCGCGGATGTGGACCTGCCTCACTTTCGTCTCAGCGCGCAGTCGAGCTATGTTAAACAATTTTCCATCTGACCTGGTGTGGATATGGATCCCTTCCTCACTGTCAGAGAAGGCATACTGAAGAAGCATCGAGAAGAATATCCCAAAGAGTGTCGGAGCTTGGACGCAGCCTTGCTCACTGGGAAAGCTGCAGAAGTCCCACCATTGAAGCAGACTGTGCTGTGCATGTCCTCGTGAAAGGAGGTCACGATTTGAAGTAACCTTTGAGGAGGCTGAAGAGTCCGCTTCTGCTGACCAGGTCGAATGCTTTAGTGCTTTCTAAGTACACCCGGGAAGCAAGAATCTGAAGGCGAGTGAGGATAACACGGGCAAAGATAAAAAAAATTCCCAATGATGCGAAGGAGGGAGATGCCACGGCAGCTGTTACAGTCACTGCGGCACCCTTGTTTTTGTAGAGGGTTACAATGTTTGCATTGCCCTTCCTTCCAGCATGAGCAGAGCAGCATGGAGGGGCTGCAGGATTGCTGGCTTGACACTGTTCAAGACTTCAGGGGGGCTGCCATGCTTTCCACCGGCTTTTCCACAGGCCAGACAATCAATGGCTTTGCCCAGTTCGTCCACTGAAGGCCTCCATGACAGGTAAGTTTGGTAAGGCATTTAATGCTGCAACGGTCACCACATTCATGGTTGCGTACATCTCCAGGTAATGTTCCACCCAGCTGGATCTTGCGGCAGAGGTTCATCCAGAAGTCGTTTGCACAGCGGGCCTTGTTTGGTGCAGCTTTGAGGGTGTCCCGAGTACTGGTGCTGGGTTTTTGCTTGTATGCTAGGAGGGCTTTCCTCTTGGCTTCTGTCTCAGGCTGCATCTCCACACAGGGAGCCTCGTTCCAGTCTCCACGCCGACGCTCCTTTTTCCCAAAAGCGGTGAGCTGTTGTGCAGATAGTATCCACTTCCTGTTGATGTCTTTGCCAGGAGTCTGCAAAGCCAACTTCTCCTTGACTGTGTCATGAAACAGTTTAATTCGCTTGGGATCCCTTGAGGTGTTGATGCGTGGGAGACCTTTAGTTTTAGAGTGATGCTGCTTCGAACGAGGGTGTGGTCTGTGTCGCAGTCTGTGTTATGGAAACTTCTAGTGTGGAGAATGCTGCTCAGATCCGTGCGCCTGGTGAGGATAAGGTCTAGCTGGTGCCAATGGCAAGATCTGGGTTGTCTCCAGGAAACTTTGTGGCGGTCTTTGCACTTGAAGTATGTATTTGTTACACACAGGCCATGATGGCAGCACAGTTCCAACAACCTTTGTCCATTCTCATTCATCCTGCTGATGCCATGGTGACCAAGGCAGGAAGGCCGGGTGTCACAGTTGGCGCCCACTCCAGCATTGAAGTCTCCTCGTAGGTAAAGTCCTTCAGTGCTTGGGATCCTAGAAATTGTATCATCCAGAGTCTCGTAAAACTGGTTCTTGGCCTCGAGGGTGGAACTGAGTGTTGGTGCATAGATGTTGAGATTTACAAAACCGACAGTTGTAGAGAGGCGTAAAGTGAGGATTCTGTCTGATCCACTGGTAGGAGGTTCAATCGCCGTCGTCAAGGAGTTCCTCACAGCGAACCCTACACCATGCCGTCTTGGGTTGTCTTGTGGCATGCCCTGCCAGTAGAAGGTGTAATTGGCCTCTTTGGTCGTACCACTGTCAGCCAGGCGGGTTTCCTGTAGACAAGCAATGTCAATCTTCAGACATGTCCGTTCATGCAACTGCAGTCTTGCGGGCATCGTCAATTTGCCGTCAATTTATCAGTCCAGGACACATCGTCCGAACAGCTTGCTAATTAGAAGAGCTGGAGTCTCGCGGGACAGCACCTTTACTGGCTGGGGGCTTGGAACGGGCGGCAGCTGTCCAGTGAGACACGATGGACTCTCCCACTGTCAGAAGTAGCCTCAGGCGCCCGTATCCTCTGTCAATAGGAATGAGCTTTTAACAGGTAACTGCTACTTCCCGTGTTCAGCCGAAGTCTTGCATCAACGCTGGAGTGTCCTTTCCAGTGCGCTCCGAGCCTGGGCGGGAACTATGGAGAATTTGAGCTGCCCAGACGTCAAGTTCCCCCTCTCGGCCTTGCTGACAGCATCCAATGGAAAGGAAGATCCAGTACAAGTTGGTACCAGCGCAGCTGCAGGAGTTGCCAGAAGGTCGGGGAATCCTCAGACCAACTGCCTAAGGGGCTCCACTCCGGATTTCTGGAGGGTTTACTCCTCGCCTTCTCCCAACCAAGAGAATCCACAGTGGGACTATTTAACCCAGAGTTGGTGTCATGGGCATCAGGGCGTGTCCACACATCGGTGGGATTGCAAGTACAGACTGGGATCACTTCTATTCCTTATAAAATTCTCGAACAAACTGTTCATAACCACATATCTTTGTGTTTTGCAGTTTGACCTCCTTAACAAATCTGGCTTCAAAGCAGCACATTCCACAGGAACTGCACTCTTGGCTGTTACAGAAAAGCGAAATGCCACCAGATCAGCCAAGATGTCATTAGTCCTCACCCTGCTGGACCTTTCAGCAGCAATTGACGCAGTCAACCACAGGAACTCTCTTGTCCACTCTCAGGAGTCCAGGAATTTGTGGTGTAGCTTGGCATTGGTTTGCTTTCTGCCTGAAAAGTCATTTATATGAGGTAACATGGAGGTTACCTCTCCATGCCGAATTTCCACCGGTGTTTTCCAAGGCTCATTTCTTGATCGATTTCTGTTCTCTCTTTATACTCATTCCTTTGGTGATATGCTATTATGCAGATGACATTCAACTTGTTCTCTCTTTTCCTTCTTCAGATACTGCTGTTTCTGCCTGGATGTCTGCATGCCAGGTAAAGTAGCTCCTCGTGGATGGCAGCGCATCAGTTGATGCTTAATCGTAAGAAGACAAAATTGCGGTTAATCCCAGTTGACTCATCCCCACATCAAGATCCTGCAATCTCCTTATGAAATGCTGTGATCGCTTCTTCAGGAAATGCATGAAGTCGTGGAGTAACCATTGAGAAATTCCTGTCCTTCTTTTCTAATATCACTAATCTTTCTCGATCATGTCGATTTCTTGTCTTTACGATCCAAAGGAATCAACCATTTCTTTCCAGCAAGGAAACTCAGATACTGATTCTTTCCCAAGATCAGACGATTGCGACTCACCCCTGGCAGGTCTACCTTTGAGTCTAATTGACCTCTGCAAATGAAACAGATTGCAGCTCCATGGCTTGTTTTCAACCTTCCCAAATTTTCCCACACAACACCACTGTGACAATCTTTTTTTGGCTGATTGGCGTTTTGCAGCTGCTTGCATCTGATTTAAAACACTAATGCTTGCCTACAAAGTCAATAATGGACTTTCACTTTCCTACTCCAATGCACAAATAACACGTTCTCTCAGATCATCTCGCACCGTGAGACTGATCTGACTCAATGAAAGAAAAAAGGAGAAATGCATCTAAACTCATCTCTTTTCTGGCTCCAAGGTGGTGGAATGAACTTCCGGACAGCTTAGTCAGTGGATATCTTCAGACAACGGCTGAAAACTTACCTTTTTCAAGATGAATCTTGACGATGGTGTATAACCACACACACACACACACACACAAACCACGAATCATTTGACGGTCTACTGACGGTAGACTGACGGTCTACTTCGTCTTTATTCCAACAAAGCAGTACAAAAATCTCCTCGTCCTTCTCAAAAAATGAGCAGATTGTGATAAAGTTCAATATTTTCTGTAATGCACTGATAAAAATTAAACTTTCATTTAAGATTTTCCCCTCCCTGGATCGCCGCCTTTTCGTGGTGGAGGAGTTTGCGTGACCTCATGATCCTCGGAGCTATGTTGTCGGGGGCATAATGCCCCTGGTGGGATCACCGAAGGAAAAGAGGTCCTGGGTCCAGACAAATTGCGATTCAGAAGAGACCTATGCCATCTCGAGGACACGTTTGAAGCAGTCTCCCTTGCCTGGACGTGGGTCACTGGGGTTTCCTCCTCGAGCCAGGCCCAGTGGAGGGGTGGGCTCGAAGGCGAGCACCTGGTGGTCGGGCTTCTGCCCATCGAGTCTGGCTGGACCGAGACCGAAAAGGAGACATGGGTCCGCCCTCCCATGTACTCACCTCCCGTGGGAGGAATGTCACCTCTCTGGTGGGAAAGGAGCCTGATTTGGTGCGTGAAGTGGCGAGATACTGACTAGATATAGTCACCTCAATGTACAGCTTGGGCTCTGGAACGATCCATCTCGAGAGAGGCTGGACGTTCTTCTATTCTGGAGTTGATATTGGAGAGAGGCGGCGAGCCGGTGTGGGTATTTTGCTTGCCCCCCACCCCCCCCCTTGTCTCGGTGCCTAAATGTTGGGGTTCTCCCCGGACGAAATGGTAACTTCGGGCTGGGGGACGGGTCCTGACTGTTATTTGTGCTTATTCACCAAATGACAGTTCAGAGTACCCACCCTCATTGGAGTTTTTGGGAGTGGGGGATGTTGGAGAATGCTCCCTCGGGAGACTCAGTTTTTGTCTTGGGAGACTTCAACGCCCATGTGGGCAACGATCGTTGACCTGGAATGGTGTGATCGGTAGGTACGGCCTCTCCAGTCTGAATCCGAAAGGTGTTTCGTTGTTGGACTTCTGTGCTCGTCACAGTTTGTCTATCACGAACACCATGTTCGAACATAAGCGTGTCCATAAGGGTTCACAGTTCGATGATTGGCTTTGTTGTCGTGTCAGCGGACTTCGGAACATATGTTCTTGACACACGGGTGAAGCGAGGAGCTGAGCGATCTACTGATCACTACCTGGTGGTGAGTTGGCTTCGGTGGTGGGGGAGGTTGCCTTCCAGACCTGGCAGGCCCAAAAGCGTGTTACCAGGGTCTGTTGAGAACTTTTGGCGAAGTCCCCTGTCTGAGAGGCCTTTAACTCCCACCTCCGGCAGAGTTACAACCACGTTCCGGAGGAGGCGGGGGACATGGAATCCGAATGAGCCATGTTTCGCGCCTCCATTGCTGAGGCGATCATCCCAGCTGAAGAAGGAGGCCTATCGGGTTTTACGAGCCTTTGGACAAACCGAGAAAGCAAACAGGAAACCGGCAGGCCAAACGTGTCGCAGATGCAAAATCTCGAGCGTGGGAGGAGTTCGGTGAGGGCCTGGAGAGTGATTATCGGTTGGCCTCAGAAAGTTTCTGGACTGATCCGATGCCTCAGGATGGAGAAGCAGTTTTTTACAAACACTGTTTACAATGGAAGTGGGGAGCTGCTGACCTTGACTGGGGATGTCGTCGAGAGGTGGAGGGATTCCTTTGAGGACCTTGTCAATCCCACCAACATACTCCCCGTGGAAGAGGATGAACCTCCCATGGGGGTTCGGGTGAGGGGCTGCCCATCACTGGAGTGGAGGTCACTGGGGTTGTCAAGAAGCTCCTCGGTGGTCGAGCTCCGGGGTTGAATGAGATCCGCCCGGAATGTCTCAGGGCACTGGATGTTGTAGGACTGTCTTGGTTGACACGTCTCTGCAACATCGCGTGCTCATCACGCATCAGGGGCTGCACCTCTGAATTGGCAAACTGGGGTGGTTTTCCCTATTTTTAAGAAGGGAGACCGGAGTGTGTGATGCATGAAGAAATCTGCCATCGGTTTTGTGATTTTGGACAAGTGAACAGGGCAGTTCAGCTTCTCACACGACCCTGAATCGGTGCGAAAGGAGTTACAGTTGGAACTGATTGTTCTCCAAGGTGACATGATGTCAAAGGAAAAGTTTAACTCCCTTCAACTGGATGATCCTATAAACTCTGTTGTTGTGCCCCTGGTAGGGTCAATAAAAGAAAACAGATGAAAGTCCACAGGTCAAAAGACCGATATGCAGAACCAAAATACAAGGACATAGTTTCCGTGGCCTGAAAGCAGGTCACTGGGGCCTCCTGGAACAAGGCCTGGGCATTGAAATCGGCTTGAAGATCAGCCCCTGGTGGTTGGGCTTCTGCCCATGGGTCCCCCCAGAAGGGCCCAGCCGAAAAAAGAGAAATGGGTTTCCCAGCCCATTAATCCAGCACCTGTGGGATAGGCGAAAGGGGTCAGGTGCAGTGTGAGTTGCATGGCAGCCGAAGGCATGAGTTCTGTTGGACCGATTCTCTGACTCTGACTTTTGGGACATGAAATGTCACCTCTCGAGAGGGAAGGAGCCTGAGCTGGTCTGTGAGATACTGACGAGTTCTTGTCAGACTCACCTTCATGTATAATTGGTGCTCTGGAACCACTCATCTCAAGAGGGGCTGGACCTTTCTGGAGTAACTCATGGGTAGAGGTTGCAAGGCAGTGTGGTCCTTGGTGCCACCATCTTGGTGCCCACATGTTGGCTTTCCCCCTGGTCAGGGATAGCATCGCTCCGCCTTCGGGTGGGGTGATAGGTCCTGACTGTTTGCGCTTATGCACAAAATGACAGTTTGGAGCACCCAAACTTCATGTCTTTATCGAGTGTGTTGGTGAATGCTGACCCAGCACACTCACTCATTGTCCTGAGAGATTTCAAAGCCCACGTTGGCAATGATAATGTGACCTGAAAGGGTGTGATTGGCAGGAACGGCCTCTCCAATGTGAATCATTGTTGGACTTCTGTGCTTGTCATAGTTTATCCATCGCGGACACCATGTTCGAACATAAGGGCACGTGGCGAAAGGACACCCAAGGTTGCAGTTCATTTAATGACTTTGGAGTCATGCCACCAGACATGTTCTAGATGTTGGAGTCATGCCAGTCATGTTGGAGTCATGCCACCAGCCACATATTCTAGAAACTTATGGAAAGAGGGGCGCGGAGCTGTCAACCGATCACCGCCTGATGGTCAGCTGTCTCAGATGGCAGAGGAGGCTGCTTTCCAAACCTGGCAGGCCCCATGCAAAAAGGGTCTCCAGGGAACTTTTGGTCGAGTCTCCTGTCAGAGAGGCCTTTAACTCCCAGATCAGACAGATACTGGCAGGCCAAACCTGCTGCCATCCGAGCAGTCGCCAATGGAAAATCTCAAGTGTGGAATAAGTTTGGTGAGCGTTTGGAGAGCGATTATCGGTTCGCCTCAAAAAGGTTCTGAACCACCATCCAACACCTTACAAGGGGGAAGCAGTTCTCCAGAAATACAGTTTCCAGGGGTTTACTGCTCATCTTGACTGGGGATGTCGTCGGAAGGTGGAAGGAATACATTGAGGATTCCCACGAGCATGCCCTTCAATGGAGGAGGAAGACCCTGGGGGGTTTGGGTGGGAGTCTGCCCTTCACTCGAGCTGAAGTAGTAAAAAAAACTCCTTGGTACTCGGGCTTCAGGGGTGGATGACATCTCAGGGCTCTGAATGGAAATTAGCACCCCACAGATCATGTTTCGCAGTCGGGAAAGGGTGGAATGTAACCTCAGGTTCAGAAATGAGGTCCTGCTCCAAGTGGAGGCATTCAAGTATCTCAGGGTCTTGTTTACAAGTGAGTGAAGGATAAAGCGGAAGATCAACATGTGGATCGCTGCAGTCTCTGCTGGAAAGTCGATTACGGTGAAGAGGGAGCTGAGCTGCAAGGCAAAGCTCTTAATTACCAGTTGATCTACTTTCCAATCCTTCACCACATCCATGAATCCGCTCTTTCGACTTCCTCTGGGCCTTCTGCTTGGTCGTTCCAACCATGGCAACCGACTACCAATATACTCACTGTCCCTCTTCTGTACATGTCAAAACTATCTCAATCTCGCCTCTCTGACTTTGTCTCCAAAACATCTTACATGTGCTGTCCCTCTGATGAACTCATTCCTGATCCGATCCATCCCTGTTATTCCAGAAGAGAACCTCAACATTTTCATCTCGACTCCCTCCGGTAGACTGCCTGCTGTTTTTTCCACAGGGCCACTGTTTCTAAACCATACAACATCGCTGGCCTCAACATCGTCTTATCCACTTTTCCTTTCATTCTTGCGAATACCCTCCTATCACACATCAAAAAAGGACACTTGTCTCCAACCATTCCAACCTGCCTGCACACGCTTCTTGACCTCTTTTCCACACTCTCCATTGCTCTGGATTGTTGAGCCTAAGTACTTAAAATCCTCCACCTTTCTTATCTCTGCTCCCTGTAATCTCACCGTTCCTCTTGGGTCCTTGTCATTCATGCACATGTATTCTGTCTTACTGAGGCGAATCTTTCCTCCTTTCCAGGGCATACCGCCACCTCTCTAGATTTTCCTACACTTGTTCTCTGCTCTTACTACAGATCACAAGGTCATCTGCAAACATCATAGTCCATGGGGAATCTTGTCTAACCTCGTCTGTCAGCCTGACCATCACCATAGCAAACAAGAAGGGGCTGAGAGCTGACCCTCGATGCAGTCCCACCTCCACCTTGAACTCTTGTGTCACACCGACAGCACACCTCACCACTGTCTTACATCTCTCATACATGTCCTGCACCACTCTAACATACTTCTCTGCCACTCCAGACTTCCTCATGCAATACCACAGTTCTTCTCTCGGCACCCTGTCATATGCTTTCTCCAGATCCACAAAGGCACAATGCAGCTCCCTCTGACCTTCTCTGTACTTCTCCATTAACATCCTCTAGGCAAACACTGCATCTGTGGTGCACTTTCTTGGCATGAAATCAAACTGTTGTTCACAAATGCTGACCTCTGCCCTTCTGTCTGCTAGACAGCTTCCACTATATTCTTTCCCATAACTTCATCATATGGCTCATCAACTTTATCCCTCTGTAGTTGCCACAACTCTGCACGTCTCCCTTGTTCTTAAAAATGGGCACCAGCACACTTCTCCTCCATTCCTCTGGCATCCTCTCACTCTCTTAAATGTTCTTGTCAGAAAATCTACTGCTACCTCTCCTAGGCACTTCCATACCTCCACCGGTATGTCATCAGGACCAACTGCCTTTCCATTCTTCATCCTCTTCAATGCCCTCCTCACTTCACCCTTACTAATCTTTGCTACTTCCTGGTCCTCGACGGTAACATCTTCTACTCTTTTTTTCTCTCTCATTTTCCTCATTCATCAGCTCTTCAAAGTACTCTTTCCATCTTCCCAGCACACACCTGTCATCATTTCCCTCTCTGTCCTTTATCAATCTAACTTGCTGCACGTCCTTCCTATCTCTATTTCTCTGCTGTGCCAACCTGTATAAATCATTTTCTCCCGCCTTACTTTCCTGACTTACTCAACCGAGCATCCAAGTCATCAAACGCGCTCTGTTGGGCCTTTGACACTGCTACCTTGGCCTTACACTGTGTCTCCCTGTACTCCTGTTTACTCTCTTCGGTTTTCTCAATGTCCCACTTCTTCTTAGCTAACCTCTTCCTTTGTACACACTCCTGCACTTCCTCATTCCACCACCAAGTCTCCTTATCTACTTTCCTTCCAGAGGACACACAAAGTACTCTCCTACCTGTGTCCCTGATCACATTTGCTGTGGTTGTCCAGTCATTTGGAAGCACTTCCTGGCCACCCAAAGCCTGTTTCAACTCCTCCTTGAAGACAACACGACACTCTTCCTTTTTCAGCTTCCACCACTTTGTCTTCTGCTCTGCCGTTGCCTTTTTCACCTTTCTCACCATCAGAGTCATCCTGTACACCACCATCCTATGCTTTTTGGCAACACTCTCACCCACGATTACTTTGCAGTCACTGACTTCCTTCAAATTACATCGCCTACACAAGATGTAGTCTACCTGTGTGCTCCTACCTCCGCTTTCATAAGTCACCCTATGCTCCTGGCTCTTCTGAAAGAAAGTATTCACCACAGCCATTTCCATCCTTTTTGCAAAATCTATCAACATCTGTCCTTCTGCGTTCCTGTCCTGGATACCAAACCTGCCCATCACTTCCTGGTCCCCTCTGGTGCCTGTACCAACATGTCCATTGAAGTCTGCACCAATGACCACTCTTTCACCTCTGGATCACTTCATCTAAGTCACTCCAGAATCTCTCCTTCTCTTTTCGCTCATACCCTGCCTGTGGGGCATAAGCACTAACAACATTGAGCATTACACCTTCGATTTCTAACTCTGTCTGACACTCTTTTCACTTTTAGAACATTCCTGACAAACTCCTCCTTCAAGATGACTCCTACTCAATTTCTCTTCCCATCCACACCATGATAAAATAGCTTAAACCCTGCTCCTAAGCTTTTAGCTTTGCGACCTTTCCACCTGGTCTCCTGAACGCACAGTATGTCCACCTTCCTCCTCTGCATCATGTCAGCCAGCTCTCTACCTTTTCTTTGCATAGTTCCAACATTCAAAGTCCCCACTCTCAGTCCTAGACTCATGCCTTTCCTCCTCTCTCTCTGCCCACGGACACGCCTCCCACCTCTCCTTCTTCGACGTCTTCGACCAACAGTAGTCCAATTTCCATCAGCACCCTGTTGATTGACAGCACTGATGGCGGTCGTTGTTAACCCAGGCCTCGACCGATCCAGTATGGGGGTAATACTTCTGATTTGCATCATAGATATTTGGCATTGGTTTTCCATCGGATGCCCTTCCTGACACAACCCTCTGCATTTCTCCGGGCTTGGGACCAGCATGAGGGGGAGAGACACTGGTTAGTGCCCCACCCCACCTCATGGCTGCATTACATATATATATATACACACATATATATAGATACATATACACACACACACACACATATATACATACATGAAGACCAAATATGAAGATCTGGTCGTAGGCTGCCGTAAGCAGGGCTGGAAGGCACAGTGTATGCCCATCGAGGTTGGCTGCAGAGGGTTCGCAGGCCAATCACTCTATAAAACCTTGAGTGTGCTGGGCATTACGGGGATAGAGAGGAGAAGAGCCATCAAGAGGATCACCCAGGAAGCAGAGAAAGCCTCGAGATGGCTGTGGATTAGGAGAGGAGATCCATGGAAAGCAAAAGCCACCTGAACACAAGTCGGGTCTGATCAACCATGGCTGGGTCGCCTGGGCGAGAGTGTCTGAAGTTGAAAGACCCGAAACATCCGAGGACCTCAGGTTACATCACTGATGATGTGTTCAGGAGCATCCTAGAGATGTATCATAACAATCACTTAGCTGGTGAAACCAGTGGCGACCAGGATTAAACTGGTTGGCAACCAAGAATAGATTGGTGACAACTGGAGAGACAGTAGACAGCACGGAGAGACGGAAACCGGGGCAGGGAGGGTTGGCAGCCCGAACTGCATCTTCTGAGAAGAGGAAACCCAAGAAAGCTACGAATCAACTCATGGAACGATACCCCCAGGGATGCCCGAGAGGGGGGGAGGATGAGCATCCCAGCCTGACGGACCTCGGGTTAACAAACATTGGCAATGGTCAATCGACGATGAGTGTGAAGTGCAGATGTGGAAAGGTCTGCAAGAACAGCCGAGGTCTTAAGATTCACCAGACTCGGATGAAGTGTTTAGAGGGAGAGCAAGCGTCACAACGCACAGGGAACACACCTGGTGAGACGCAGGAGGAGCCAGGCCCGGAGATACCCCACAGAGCCAGGAACCTCCAAGTGCCGCAACCAATTCCTCAGAACAGACTTCCGGTGAGGGTTCGAGTCAATTGGCCGCAGGCCTGCAAGACGGCAGTCTGGCAGCAGTTCGACGGGGATGTGGACTCTGTGTTAGAGGCAACAGCGAGGGGCGACGCGGACCGAAGACTTCAAACAATGACCATAATCATCGTTAGTCGTGATCATCGATAGTTGTGGAAAGGTTCAGAGTAGTGGAGAAGAGGACGGAAAGAGCACCCTTCACCATGAACCAGAGAGCAACAAAAATCCATCGGATCCGGCAGGAGCTCAAGTCCCTTCAGAGGCAGCACAAGGAGGCAAGCGAGGAGCAACGCCCCCCCCTTGGTCGAGCTGCGAACTATCTTGAGAAAGAAGCTGTTGACTCTCCGAAGAGCTGAGTTGCACCGGCGGAGGCGAAAGGAGAGAACCAGGAAGCGGGCATCCTTCATTGCCAACCCCTATGGCTTCACCAAGCAACTCTTGGGACAGAAGCGTGGAGGGAGATTGACTTGCTCCAAGGAAGAGCTAGATCGGCACATCCAGATCACCTATCCTATCCTGACAGGCAGCAGGAGCTGGGCCATTGCAACACCCGAATACAACCATCACCCCCCACGAAGGAGTTTGATGGAAGAGAGCCGCTCCTTAAAGGATGAGAAAAGCCCGAACCAGTTCAGCTCCCGGGCCAAGTGGAGTGGAGTATAAAAAGGTTTATAAGAACTGTCCCCTGTTACTGAAGCGGCTATGGAAGATCTTGAAAGTCATCTGGAGAAGAGGGAAGGTGGCGCAGCAGTGGCGATATGCTGAGGGAGTCTGGATCCCAAAGGAAGAAAATTCCAAGAACATCGACCAATTCAGGATTATTTCCTTGCTGAGTGTGGAAGGGAAAATCTTCTTCAGCATAGTAGCAAGGCGGTTGACCGACTTTCTCTCCAGCAACAGCTACATCGACACCTCAGTGCAGAAGGGCGGCATATCTGGGGTGCCAGGTTGCCTGGAGCATACGGGAGTGGTGACCCAGCTCATCAGAGAAGCTCGGGAGAACAAAGGAGACTTGGCAGTGCTTTGGCTTGACCTCGCTAACGCCTAATGGATCCATCCCACACAAGCTGGTCCAAGCAACCTTGAAGAGGCATCACGTGCCAGGCCAGGTCGCACAACTCATTATGGACTACTACAATCCGTTCAGTATGAGAGTGTCAGCAGGGCTTGTAACATCAGATTGGCACAGAGTCGAGGTTGGGATCATCACAGGCTGTACCATCTCCGTGATCCTTTTTGCCTTGGCAATGAACATGCTAGTCAAGTCTGCTGAAACTCAGTGTCGGGGCCCAAAGTCTGCAACGGGAGTGCGGCAACCACCAATCAGGGCATATATGGACGATCTTACCATCACCACTGAGTCAGTACCAGGAAAGCAGGTGGATTCTGCAAGGGCTGGAAGAGCTGTGTAGATGGGCAAGAATGAGGTTTAAGCCGGAGAAATCGCGGTCACTGGTGCTGAAGAGGGGCAAAGTTGTGGACAGGTTCCGCTTCAGCATCGGTGAGGCACCAATCCCAACTGTCTTTGAAAAACCAGTGAAGAGTCTTGGCAAGGTGTTCAACAGCAGCCTTAAGGATTCAGCATCCATTCAAGAAACCTGTCAGGAGCTGGAGAGTTCCCGGGAAGTTCAAGGCCTGGATTTATCAACATGGCATCCTGCCCAAAGTGCTGTGGCCTCTACTCATCTTCGAGGTTCCAATTTCGATCGTGGAGGGCCTAGAGCCTATAGCCTTCCAGCTCAAAGCACTCTATCATTGGGTGAATGTTCCATAGGTCTATAAAGGTACAAGAAAAAAAACTGATCGGGTATGAACTTTCAGCCGGACCCAGAGTGCAGGAGACGGTGTATAGTGTAACAGGAACAACAGGGTGATGAGTAAATTAACTCAAGGGCAACATTGAAGACAGGAAACAACACAAACACTGGTAGTCACAGAGAGAAAATAACAAACACTAAACAATGATGACTGTGGCAAGGAAAACTGGCTGAGCACAGCTGTAACCAGCGGCCAGAGAGAAATACAGGGTATTGAGTGCGTGATGCAGGACAATCTTCTGGCACACGGGTGAATGGGTAGCTTCTCTTTATAGGGAGTCGATTGAGGAGTGGACTCAGGTGTGTGCTGCTGAAATCAGCCCAAGTAGGTCAGTCATGCCTCTTTGCCAGAGCCTGCACAGCTGGGGAGAAAACAAAGTTAGATACAGAGCCACCAAATTCAAAGTCCCCCAGAACAGGGACCATAACAGTACCCCCCTCCCCCAAGATGCACCACCTGGCTTCCGACCAGGCTTGTTTGGGAAACTGCTGTAGAACTCAGACAGTGGGTCAGGTTCCATGATCAGAGATCGAGGGATCCACGAGTGTTCCTCGGGACCACATTCTTCCTCATCTACCAGGTACTGGAAGCCACGACCCCGCCTGCGGACATCAAGTATGTGGTGGACCGAATAAGCCAGGTGTCCATCAATCAGTCGGGGGGGTCAGTAACAGGATGAAAGGGGCTTTCCACCACGGATTTTTTCTTGGAATCAGCGTGAAGAGGAAGGTCTCTGGAAGAGAGCCAAACCCTTTGCCCGACCTTATAGACCATTGCCCGTGTCCTGTTGCCAGCAGCAATTTGCTAAATCCAGGCTTCTGAGCTCCTCAGGGCAGCACGAGCTTCCTTCCAGACCTGCCGTGCTCTGCAGAAGTGGGCCTGGACTGAGGAGACAGCCAGTTCAGTCTCCTGACTGGGGAACAGAGAGGATTGGAAACTGTTGACCACCATAAAGAGAGACATATACCAGTAGCAGTGCAGACCAGGGAGTTATGGGAGTATTTGATCCACGCTAAGTGTGTGGACCAGGAGGCTGGGAGACGGGAGGCAACACAACACAAAGAAGATTCTAAACTCTGATTAGCTCATTCTGTTTGACCATTAGATTTTGGGTTGTAGCCGGAGGTCAAGATGCTGGAAACTCCTCGGGTGTCACAAAATGCTTTCCAGACCCTGGATGCAAAACGGGGCATCGGTTGGAAACAATAGTTGTGTCGTGTGGCTAAACCTTCAGATTATGTTTATCAATCCAGGCCATCAGTTCATCATCTGCTTTCTGAGATGATGCATAGCCATCTTCCAGTCTTGTCATTGGGTAGTTTAGAATGAGATGGTCTGTTGTTCTTAACAACAGTTAACAGTTGTTCTTAAGTCTTGAGGTTGTTGAGGCATTCATGTATATGAGTTTCAGAGGTATATGATCTGCCATGTCTTTAAGCATTTTCTGAGTCGTATCTTCCTTTATCATGTGGAGTGGGAAGATTGTGGGGGTCCGATGTGGGGGGCAGAAAATGTTTTGGACCAGTAGGCCAGCTGTCTCCATTGCTGATGGGAGCTTTGGTAGGAGGATGAAATAGACTGCCTTCAAGAAGCAGTCTACCACAGTCAGGATGATGATGTTGCCTTCCAATAGAGGTTGGCCAGTGACAAAGTCTGGCCAATGTGTGACCGGGGCGATGAGGTATGGGCAAGTGTTGGAGGAGACCCACTGGTGCATGGTGGGACGACTTTTTTCGGACACAGGTAGCATGGGCTGCGATGAATTCCCTGGTGTTGGCTGCTATGTTTGGCCACCAGAAGCATTGTTGGAGGAGAAAAAGTGTCCGGTGAACCTCTGGGTGGCAGGCCAATTATTGACACATGTCCTCACTGCAGCATTGGCGTTCTCGCAGGCAGAGGAACATATAATCGTCCTTGGGAACACCCTTTGGGCTCTGGTTTCCCCTACTGGGCGTCCTGGACCAGGCACTCCATCTCCCACCGAGCAAGCTCCGAGCACACAGGAGGCGGGCAAGATAGTGTCTGTGGCGGTGGGGAGTGCCGCCTGGAGAGAGTGTCTGGTTTGGTATTTCACGAGCCGGGACAGTACCTGAGGGTACCATCATGCCTGCTGGGAGTTCGTTCAACCTCTTAGTCAAATGGAGATAGGATAGATTTTTGTGGTCCAGCCAGACAATGAAAGAGTAGGAGGCTCCTTTCAACCAATGCTGCCACTCTTGGAGAACCGGAACCACTGCTTGCATCACAGTTTCCCACATCATAAATTAATTCTGCTGGAGTCAGGTGATGGGTGAAAAATGTGGGTGTAGTTTCTGGTCTGCCGGGGAGTGCTGGGAGAGGACTCAAACTGCAGTGTGGGGTCTGGGTGGATCAGTACGGGTGAGTTGATGAATCTGGTTTTCAATCTGTCAAACGCTGTCTGAGCATTAGGGGACCATTTGAAGGATGTCTTGACTGATGATAGCCATGTGAGAGGGCTGCTAGGCAGCTATAGTCCCATATGAATCTCCTGTAGAAGCTTGCAAAACCCAGAAACCTTTGTAGTTGTTTGCACATTGCTGGAACTGGCTACTCTGCCACTGCTTTCACCTTCTCTGGATCAAGTTTTAACTGCCCCTTTTCTATGATGTAAAAACTGTGGAAACATGAAACTCGCATTCCTCAGCTTTAACATATAACATTTTCTCTAGGAGAATGTCCTCAGTCCAGACCAAGGGTTGATGGAGAGGGTCAGTGTGAGCCACGGCAGAGCGTAAACGTTTGTCATAAAAGGAACAGTCCGGGATCCATTGGCGGCAGTAGTTAATGAGCCCCAGGAAAGCCAGGAGCGCTTGTTTCGTGTCAGGCTTCTGAGTGTCCACTATGATCTTGACGCGATCCTGAGTAAGGCGTTTTATCCCGTGAGAGAGTTCATAGCCCAGATATATCACAGTGGGGAGGCAGAACTGTAACTTGGGCTTGGAGACATTGAAACCCTTTTTTTTCCAGTCAGAGGAGCAACTGGACAGTGGCGTCGAGGCATAGTTCATAGGTAAACCCTGTAACCAGGAGGTCATCAGCATAAGAGTGTACGCAGGAACCAACGGGGACGTCCAAAGAACCCAACGCGTCCCTAACTGCAGCCGAAAACACGGCCGGAGAGTCAATAAATCCTTGAGGTAATCTAGTCCACGTATACTGTCGCTGCCGGTGTGTGAAAGCGAAGAGAGGTTGTGTGCTTGGCTCAACAGGGATACTAAAAAACGCCGAGCACAGGTCGATTACGGAAAAATTCGTGTGATCGCAAGGAATAGAAGCCATAATAGAGGGCACATCCGGAACAACCGGTGAAACTGGAACGATGAGCTCGTTAATTTTTCTGAGGTCTTGTGTCAGACGCCAGGAACCGTCTGGCTTAGGAACCGGGTTCACAGGCGTGTTATAAGGGCTTGTGTACGGCACAATGATACCCTGTTCCAAAAGAGCGGCCAAAATAGTGTCGATACCCAACATTTTTTTAGGCGACAAGGGGTATTGTCGGATGTACACGGGCGAAATGTGCTTCACGGTAGCTTCATATGGGACGCAGTCCACAGAACCCACGTCATTCTTATGCTCTGCCCAAAGATTGGTGGGCATCGTGTCGAGTACAGGGGGCGAGGTGGAACTCGCCACGCACGCCGAATTAACATTAAAAGGCAAGGGCTGCGCTTGCAATGATAACAGAGAAACGGAGGAGGTGTCGCACGTTTGGATGGTCATGCTCGAACCTTGGAAAGAGATTTGGAACCCCAGAACACTCATGAGGTCACGGCCTAACAAATTAAAGGGGCATTCGGACATATGTACAAAGGAGTAGGATATTTGCAATTATAGATGACACTCTGCGTCACCCTTTTTGGCTCGAACAGTTCTTTTAACGATAGCCAGTACGAACGCATTTCATACCATTTAACATATGCCTCTTTCATGTATTCGTAATCCTAGGAGGGGTTGCCCAATCCATCATAAATCATGCGATGCGCGGATGTCAGACATCCTGCATCAAAAGTCCCATTTCGAGGAAAGTTTGGTACTTGGTCGAGTCCCTCAGTCCATCCTGCCAAATTGCTGAGCCATGGCTCAGTATAATAAGCTAGACCACATCTATTCATCCACTCCTTCGGAGTTTCCCGGGGATTAGGCTTTGGGTAGGAATTTCCCATTGTCTATCTTCTAATCAAAAACAAAAAATACGTTGGCATACAGGAATACAGGTGCACCTTTTTTTTTATAGCGCTCTTCCCAGTTTTAGCAACTGAGGATAACCCGTCCCAGTTATAGCAACTGAGGATAAACCGTCCCAGTTATAGCAACTGAGGATAACCGTCCCAGTTATAGCAACTGAGAATAACCGTCCCAGTTATAGCAACTGAGGATAACTGTCCCTTATGAAAAGGGGATAACAGACGCTCAGATACTGCTAACCAGGTAGTCAAACAAATCTTGTCTTACCTGATCAGGAGTATCACGCCGGGGTCACCAAATTGTAAGAACTCGCTCTGTAGAAGCTCTTATGTAAACCTGCACGATCTGGATTCCTGTATCTCATCGTCTGAGAGCGCTCCGGGAACAGAGGACAACAAACCATACGAGTGAAATCAAGCTGGTTTATTCATCTGCTGCTCAGAGTGTGCTTCTGAGCATGAACTTTTTATGCAGTTTCTTTGTGTTTGCAAGCAGATAATCACAGAGTCATATGTCCTTGGTCAAAGTACATTCGTCATAGCATAGGGTGGGTGTGTGTGTGTGTGTGTGTGTATGTGTGTGTGTGTGTGTGTGTGTGTATATGTGTGTGTGTGTGTGGGTGTATGTGTGGGTGTATATGTGGGTATGTGTGTATGTGTGTGTATATGTGGGTGTATATGTGTGTGTGAGTGTGTATGTGTGTGTATGTGTGGGTGTATATGTGTGTATGTGTAGGTGTGTGTATGTGTGGGTGTATATGTGTAAATATCACCATATCATGTTATTTACGTAACTGCTTGCATTCGTACGTCGGTATGTGGTGATAAAAGAGGGACAGCCTTGAACATCCAGTTCGGTCTGGTTGATGTTTTACACAAAACTTAGGACATCGGGGTACAACAGGATAAGGAGAACTTCTTGCTTCATGATTCAATAAACATGGACGTATTAGGTCAGAGATATATTCTAACAGGGTCCAAAGGCGGGAAACGCGCCAAGTGCCCATAGGAGCACAGCTGACGGTCGCGGATCAAGCAAGTTACTCTCACCATCCCCCCGCATCCCCGAGCACCTTCTGGTTGGGAACAAAGTCCCACCAGCGGTATCCGAAGATGCGGCGAAGGGAAGTTGTAACAAGTCCAAGTCGTTGTCCAAGCTCAACCGTGAGCGTCCATGTCTCACTTTTGAGTAGAGCAAAACAGTGAGCACAAGGGAGTGAAAGACTCGGACTTTCGTCCGCCTGCTCAGATACCTCGACCGCCACACGGTCCTGTCCAGTGCGTCCATCGCCCCAGAGACTAGACCAAGTCAACAATTGATCTCGGTCCTGCAATCAGTGGAACGATGGACCACGCAGCCAAGGTAAGTGAAAGACTCCACGATCTCGACTCTTTCACGACCCACAGCGATCGATCCAAGAGGTTGCCGAAAGCCTGGATCTTGGTTTTGATCCAGGAGACTCACAAACCAAGCGGTTCCACCTCCCTCACCCAACGAAGAGAGAGTCTCCGTCAGGACATCCACCGTTTCTGCGAAGATCAATGCGTCATCGGCAAAGTCCAGATCAGTAATCGGAACCTCACCGAATGACACACCGCAGGCTGATCCACCCGATACCGCCGCCATGATCCAGTCCATTGTGGTACTGAAAAGAGTAGGGGCCAGAACACACCCCTGCCTCACTCCGTCAGAGGTGGAGCCCCCACGCCTCACAGCACTGTCTGTCCCAGAATACAGTGACGATATCAGCCGGACCAAAGCCAACGGGATCCCACGTAGACGAAGTATGCCCCGGAGGGCCTCCCTATCCACTGATTTGAACACCTTACGAAAATCAAAATAGGCGGCAAGGAACCCCTTATCAAACTCCCACAAGCACTTGGATAGGACGCGGAGCGCCAGGATGCGGTCAACAGTAAGACCTCTTTGGTGTGAACCCGAATTGTTCAGGGCGCTGGTGGGCTAGAAGCTGCTGACGGATCCTGTCCAGTAGAATCCGTGCGAAGACCTTGCCCGGAACTGAGAGGAGAGTAACCCCCCGGTAGCTGTTGCATTCTCGGGTATCACCCTTCCCCTTTCAGATCAAGACAACGATGCCCCGACTCCAGTCAGTTGGGATGACACCAGTGCTCAAGATGGAGCACACAAGAAGGAACAGCCACCTGAGGACGGCCTCACCTCCTGCCTTAAGCATTTCCAAGTGGATACCAGAAACTCCCGCAGATTTGCCATCCTCCAAGCGCCACACTACCCTCCAAGTTTTCTCAAGAGTTGGCGGGTCGCAGCCTGGGGGAGGGTCGGCAACAAGAGTTTCAGCATCCCCAACGGCCAGGCTCCGGGCAGGAGGGTCATCACGATACAACTCCTCAAATTACTCGGCCCAACGAGTCCTCACTTTCGATTCTTCAGTAAGGACACTACCATCTGCAGCTTTCACCGTCTGACATCCCGATGTGGACAGAGAGGAACGGAGGCTCTGCAACGCCCTGTAAGCCGGGCGAGAGTAACTCGAATTCAAGTAGCCCTCGACCGTCTCACAGAGATCGTGGACTGCAGCCTCCCGAACTCTTCGCACTGCCTTGACGGCTTCGTGCTTCAGGTCCCTGGCCAGACCAACTCTGCTGTCGAGTCGAGCCTGTCTTCCTCTCTCGATGACGGAAATCGTCTCATCCCGATCGTCTGGGCGACCCCGATATGCAGCCACGGGACACCTCCAGGATGCAGTCTCTGAAACCAGTCGAGAAAACCTCTGTTCCTGCACCCGCGTCCAGATCCTCCAGGGACTCCCCAAGCCGACTGGCGAACTCCGAAGCCAAATCAGGGTCCCTAAGTGGGCTTCCGTCAAATTGCATTCGATGAGCCAGGGCTTTCTCAGGACTCCTGAAGTGGATCTTCAGAGTTGCCCCAAGAAGCCCGTGGCCTCCCGAGAATAGCTGGGCACTTCTGAATACACTACCTCCACTTTTATAAGTCACCCTATGCTCCTCTCTCTTCTGGAAGAAAGTATTCACCACAGCCATTTCCATCCTGTTTGCAAAATCTACCAACATCTGTCCTTCTGCGATCCTGTCCTGGATACCAAACCTGCCCATCACTTCCTCCTCCCCTCTGTTTCATGCACCAACATGTCCATTGAAGTCTGCCCCAATGACGACTCTTTCATCTTTGGGGCATTCTGCATCTAAGTCACTCCAGAATCTCTCCTTCTCATCCTGCCTGTGGGGCATCAGCACTAAAAACATTGAACATCATGCCTTCAATTTCTAACTTGAGACTCATCACTCTGTCTGACACTCTTTTTACTTCTAGAACATTCCTGACAACTCCTCCTCCAAGATTACTCCTCCATTTCTCTTCCCATCCACACCATGAAAAAACCTCTGCTTCTCGCATTACTTCCTTTCCACCTGGTCTCCGAACACACAGTGTCCACCTTCCTCCTCTGCATCATGTCAGACAGATTACACCCTACTCCTATGCTTCTAGCCTTGCTACCTTTCCACCTGGTCTCCGAACACACAGTATGTCCATCTTCCTCCTCTGCATCATGTCAGCCAACTCGCTATGTTTTCCTTGCAGAGTTCCAACATTCAAAGTCCCGACTCTCAGACCTCGGCTCACGCATTTCCTCTTCTCTCTCTGCCTCCAGACACGCCTCCCGCCTCTCCTTCTTCGACGTGTTCGACCAACAGTCGTCCAATTTCCACCAGCACCCTGTTGGTGAACAGTACTGATGGCGGTCGTTGTTAACCCGGGTCTCGACCGACACGGTATTAATATTCTTGATATGACTCGCCTGTTTTATTTGGCATTTGTTTTACGCTGGATGCCCTTCCTGACGCAACCCTCTGCATTTGTCCGGGCTTGTGCGCCCTCCCTCACAGGTGCATTTGTTCTGTGATATCAATATTTGTAGCAAAACATGTCATATTGAATGTCAACAAGGATTCTTTAAACATATTTTCGTGATGTGACAATGTCAGAGAATTTAGCCATTTTTCCAATGAATAAATAGGAAAAAATACTTTGTCGGAGGGAATAATATGGTGACGAGTGTGATTTGGCATGGCTGTCTCAAAGCAAGAAGGTCCAGGGCTCAGTGAGGGCATTTCTATGTGGGGATTGCTTGTGTGGAGTTCCAGGTTCTCTGGTTTCCTCTCACAATTCAAAGACATGCACATGCTTCCACAACCATAAATTGTATTGCTGCTTCATTATCCGAACATCCTCATTCTTGTTGGGTTACTTAACTGTTAAGTTAAACAGGTAACAGGGTAACAGGAACCCATCAAGAATGAGGTTGTTGGGATAACAAAGCAGCAATACAATTTCTGGTCGTGGAAGAATGTGCCCTGTTACCTGTTTACTTCTGTCTGAGCGTGAGAAAATTAAGCATAGTGTCTCAAGCATAAATCTAAACAAGCAATTGTGTGTAAGACAGTTCCAATAGGTAGTTTGCATAATTGTCCTCAATTCTAATTACGTTACCTTTCACAATATATCCCAGGACATACAGAGCAGCAGTGTAAGTGCAGGGAGAAAACGACAACCCTTCATGTTGGTTTTTCACTTTCACTTTTAAACGGTATCTTCCACGTTTTAACATTGTGAAATATGTGGAATAGACCCCGTCATCTTTAAAAGCATCGGCTCCTGATAAAGTTACATTCAGCATTTCATTTTGTCATTCGGCTTGTGTTCATTTCATAAATTCAACTGTAATCATTCTGGCACTAATAAAAATGCTCCCTGCTCCATTCTCAAGTAGGTGTAGTTTTTCTGAGCTCCCGGTATCTGACTCCAGGTATGCCAAAACACTTGCCCCGAGCACAGGATTATAAATTCTGACTGACCTCAGCGAATACCACCATGGGTTTGGTGCCGTCACTGGTCTGTTGGTTCATTCTCGCTGTAAGTCTGATTGAGTGAACATCTTCCCGAGCAGCTCGACTCATGACTGTTAAACTCATTTGTTGAGTCGTCTGTTTATTTAGGAAACTATACTTCTCGTCACCCGGCTGTATATAGGTAAAACAGGGGACAGAAATGTGCATGATCAGATTTCTGCTGAAACAATCAGGATATGTTACACTCTCTATGTACCATGATAAATAATATTTACCTCTGCAATTCCTGGAACAGTTAATGTAATTATATTCGCAATGTCAGTGGAGTTTTGCTGGTCATAAATTAAACCACTTGGTGAATTAAGGTCCACAGCTGGTGTATTACTTTCATAGATTAATGTTAAGGTGGTGTGCTTTCCTACAGTCCGGTCAACAGGAACTGTTCCATTGAACCAATCATCAACTTTCTTTCCAGTGCTTTCAAGCTGTTTCAAAAAATATATGAGATGAATACTCAGCGTGGTGATACCGAGATTTCTCAAAGTGGATTTGAGAATGGGCTGTATGATGGGATCCAATGTGGTCAATGATGCCTTCATCAACAAGTTGGTTGGAAAGTACAGACTCTTCAGCAACAATAAATTTTCAATCTAATTAAATTGGAATCAAATTAATTAGAATTAAATTATAAAATTACATAAAAAGGCAAATTTAGCAAACTCGTGTAAGATGCAGTGCAGGATTACAATTAATAACGAATAAAAACCCAGTGCTTTAGATTCTAATACAGTAACAGTGGTACAAAGTTAATCGATACTCGAACTGTGAAATACTCACATAAACACAGGTGTGTGCCATCTGTAACTTTACTTTTTTGTGTAAAATTTCACCTGTTTGATAAGCCATGCTGCTGAGTACAGTGTCTGCATTAGGTGCGATCGTGTTTACGACTGCACCACTTTCAACAAATTCCTTCAAACAGTCCTGAACAGGAACAGATGCCATCCCATCAGTCAACAAAATAATTTAATCTCCAATTGTTTCTGTTTGAAGGACCTGTAATTATAAAGAAATTGATCACCACATCACCACAAACACGTTTTTAAAGTTTGATCGATAAAAGTAAATTTTAATCATTTTATCCTCTGAAAGTGAAACATCGTCAGTGGCAAAAGAAGTTAAAACATTTTTACAGTTTAAATAACTACATTTAAGTAGCTAATTATGTGCTAAAATCTTTGAATTTTAAAGTTTTGTATTGCTTGTCCAATGTGACCAGTAATCTTTTCGAATGGATCACAATGGAAATCAACATGGAAAAAATACAAATGCAAATCAGCGGTTAACACAAGGGCTCCAGCTGAAAATATTCAAGGATCGGGTGGAAGACATGTTTACAAAAAAGTGTAATAGAACAATTTTCAGATACAGCATGGGCATTTTCTGTTGACCGCCCCCCAATGAATAAGAGTATAAAGGAATTTATGCACAGGATGTACAGAATAAAGTTTATTTCCAGAAATGATCAGGCCCAGCAGAATTACATCTCACTTCAATCGATAACATTTTTCCAATAACAGAAAAAGCCCTGAAAAGAAAAAAAAAGAATCTGACAAATTTACATTAGTCATACAGAACTAGAACATTATTTACCAAGACCAGGATGTTAACATTGCATATGAAAAATTTACAAATATATTTAAATTCCTATATTCCTATCTTAAATATATAATTATATCCTAAATTAAATTCACATATAAAGAAATCATTTTCATGGGTAACAGGGATGAAGTGGGAGTTAAATAAACACGTGTTTTCAAGCTTATGATTTTACATTCATTTAAATACATTTCAATCTTATGATTTACTTATTGATTTGATTACTTTATCCATTTCTAGAAATAGTATATTGAATAAAGTATTTATATTATGTTTTAGTTCTTGTTCTCTTTTATTGTGTAAATTAATTTTGTGAGATTTGATCATGTTTTGAAGGTTGCGCTATACACCCCAGCGAGGAATTTTTCGGCTTCAACCCCCAGAAGTTCTGCTGCAAAGCCAAAGCACACTGTGCAGAGGCATGATGACATTAGTCAAAAACACAATCTGTACTATGAAAAAGTGGGGAAAATGTCACGTCTTACCTCAAAAGCTTTTCTGAGTCCTTTACAGATGGATGTACTTCCACTTGCACTTGTAGGCAAATTGTTAATTAGATTTTAGATTTGTTAATTAGATTAGATTTAAATTTGTTAATTTCTTGAGGTGTCGCCATCAATTAAAGTCAGTATTTGAGCATTACTACTGAAACTCACAAGTGCCACAAATTGTTGCTCGTCAATGATCTGGCTTATAAAAACTGTCGCAGCTTGTTGTTTTAGTTTTATTCTTTTCCCCTTAAAAGACAGCAAACAATCCAATAATCACGAAAAAAGCCAACAACATTACAACATGCATAACATTCAAATCAATCTTGTTGTTTTCATCAAAATGTTGGTTACGAGTTTCTTTGGATCTTCATTATTGCCCAGGTGGAAGAGTGAAGAGTGTGTATGTTGGCCCTGTGATGGTTTGGTGAGCAGTTCAAGGTTGACTCCAATCCCCCCCCCCCCCCCCACCCCCTCGAACAATGACCCTAATAAAGAATAAATTGTACAGAAAATGTAATTATGACATGAACAAAATCTAAAAAATCGTTCAAGCAAACAGAAATTGAGTGAATATAACAAAGAGCAGCAACTTTTATAGTTTAATTGTTGCTAAAACAAAAGCTAAGACAGAATTTTCTAAGAGTTCATAAAGTAGAACTTAATAATCATATTTAATTTATGGACAATGCATCTAACACTAAATTAGCCCGAGGTGTGTATGAATGTCTGTGAAACTTAATGGTAAATCTATTTTTGTCTGATGCAGCTTCCACTCATACTTCCTGAAATGTCTCGGATGAGGCAGACAACCCGAGGCACCCTCTGGATGAGTTTGAATGTTGGGAGGATCGGTTGCGATGGAAGAGGTTTCAGATTTAAGAGCATATCTTTGTCGACTGAGTTCTCAAAGATTACTGTGCGTGTTGCTTTTCCGCACTTTTTATTCTGGTCATTTAAGGCTTCAAAGTTGTCATCATCTTCCTGACAAAATGCTTTCACCTGCAGGAATAAACAACATGTGAACAACATGTGAACTTGTGAACATCACAAGGACAAAAAAAAAAAAAAAAAAAAAAAAAAGAAAGCAAGGTTCCTCTGGAAGTTTTCCCACTACAACTCCGATAGAAAGCTATTATTTTATAAACTGCTTATCAGTAGTTATACTCACAGAATCCAAGCTTGGCATGGACATTATTGAGGCGTTTTCTTTTTGTACTGCATCTGGAATTAATTCATAGTTGGATGGAGATTTGCCTCCTGCATCAATCTCACAAGGTTGTGGATTTTTATTCATTGTATTCACCTGGCCTGAAATCTTATTGGTACACCTAAATAGAACAAGGACACTTTACTGATATTTATTGGTATAGTGTTTATTTTCATACTCGTAGAGTAATTTATTGCCATGAATGATAATCAAACCTTGTTTGGTAGCATTTGACCATCAGATAGGTAAAAGGGCTCTTTCTGATTATAGTCACGAAATACTCCCCATCAGAGGTGAGCCCATTCATGCACAAAAACTCTGCCTGGAAGTAAACGTATAATATCATTTTATTATATAAATGTTTTAGAGCTGAAATTATGTCATGTATTTTCTCTAGTAGATGCTGTACCTATTTCACTGGGATGAATGCTGATCTTTAAAGGTGAGTACATGTGATATATGTCGCGCTTACCTCTGGGCCCATATCCTTTAAGAAGATTATCGTTCAATAAGAAGTTGGGGGTGAAATGAATGTATTCACCCTCACTTCCACAACCTCTAGTTTGTTGAGTGTACGGATCATCGCCAAATGCAGGATGTGGTTGATCAATTCTTATTCTGCCCAAAAAATAAAAAAATAAAACTCATTTGCAGTTTTATATTTCAATTATTAAAAGAAAAAAAAAAAATCTACTAGTCCGAATTAAAGCGACCTGCGAATCTACTTAGCCATTAAAATGTTTTACCTTGGAAAAACTTTCTATTGATGCCTTATCATACTTTCCTGTTGTCCAGGTTGTTGGTACGAGTATCTTCACCTCCTTGAAGAATACCTTATTGTCTAAAGCTTGAAACAGATATTCTGATCCATTAATAATCATTCCCTGCAAAATAATGAGAAGAATGGATATATTTTCACCCCATCATGTCTGTAGATTGCAGCTCCATGAGTTGGAAAGAAACCCACACAAGCTTGGGGAGAACATGCAAACTCCATCAAGAAGCACGGTGGCTTGATCTCAGAACCTACTTGATAATAACAATAATAATAATAATAATAATAATAATAATAATAATAATAATGTTTTTGCTGATGATGCTACCATAATTATAGAATGAAATCAAAGGCTGTAAACAAGGGAACTATTCGGGGTAAATAATGAGGAAGAAACCAGAAACCAGGAACAGGTGAGCACAAATCAGGAAGAAAGTGACAGGAAGGATTTTATCAGGGGAAATGTGGAACGTTTTTGAATGGCCAGTTGATCTCAAACTCATCTAATCATTTCCTCTAAACCAAAATAACAGAGGAAAATACAGTGGTACCTCACCTTACGATTGTCCCAGCAAACGAAAAATCCAGGTTACGAAAAACATTTTCCAAAATTTTTTGTCTCTGGATAAACAAGTTCTCTTTCCCAAATGCGCCAAACCCGCCATTCAAACATTCAAACGCGCCATTCAAACATTCAAACGCGCCATTCAAACATTAAAACGCGCCATTCAAACATTAAAATGCGCCATTCAAACATTCAAACAATGCACGAGCTGTTTTCCCATTGACTATCTCCCAACATCCACCCCCGTTGGCCTCCCATTGGCGAGGAGGGATGACGCAGCTCCTTTGAGCAGCAGCTTGTTCATGAGTTTTTCGAGTGTGCTCATTGCAACTTTATTTTTTGGCTCAGGCTTTTAACCCTGCATAAACACTTGTAAGATTATAACTCTGAGAAGCAGACATGGTCAATTAAAAAAAAAATTTCAAACAATGCACGAGTTGCTCTCTTATTGACTCACTCCCAACAACCCGCCCCGCTGGCCTCCCATTGGCTAGGAGAGATGATGCAGCTCCCTCCCACTGGCTAGCTCCCAACATTCTGCCCTACTGGCTTCCCATTGGCGAGGAGGGATGATGCAGCCCCCTCCCATTGGCTATCTCCCAACATCCCACCCCGCTGGCCTCCCATTGGCTAGGAGGGATGACGCAGCTCCCTTGAGCAGCAGCTTGTTCATGAGTTTTTCGAGTGTGCTCATTGCAACTTTATTTTTTGGCTCAGGCTTTTAACTCTGCATAAACACTTGTAAGATTATAACTCTGAGAAGCAGACATGGTCAATTAAAAAAAAAAAATTCAAACAATGCACGAGTTGCTCTCTTATTGACTCACTCCCAACAACCCGCCCCGCTGGCCTCCCATTGGCTAGGAGAGATGATGCAGCTCCCTCCCACTGGCTAGCTCCCAACATTCTGCCCTACTGGCTTCCCATTGGCTCGGAGGGATGATGCAGCTCCCTTGAGCAGCAGCTTGTTCATGAGTTTTTCGAGTGTGCTCGTTGCAAACTTTATTTTTCGGCTAAGGCTTTTAATCTTGCAATAAACATTTATAAGATTATAACTCTGCTAAGAAGACATGGTCAACATGGAGTAAGTAGCTTAAAAGGTATGTTTTTATAAATTTTCAAGGGTAGTATTGGGGGCCTTGGAACGAATCATGCGTTTTACATGTAAAATGCGGTTCTACTTACAAAAAAATCCAGATTACAAAAAGGCTCTGGAACGGATTAATTTCGTAAGGTGAGGTACCACTGTATTTTTTCTCCAGAATTCAGTTCCAATAGCTTTTCTCATTTAAAACTTCAGTGGTCTGCCATCAAAAGTGGCACTCTAGGTTGTTCAACGATGTGCACTACAAAAAATATAATTATCTAAACAGAAGAAATGAATAATGGATATGAGAAGATACAGATCATAAATAAGTGAAATGATCCACCAGGGCAGAAAGATTATTGTTTCATTTGCCTAGAGCACTTTATTAAAGGAAAATTTCTCAGTTCACAGGTTCCAGACACAATCATGTTTAAATTCTGGTTGCTTTCCTTTTAGATGGGCTAAAGATTCATGTTATAGCTCACCTGAAAGCTCACCCTTCAACACCATCTGCCCCAATGTTTTCTCAAAATTCATCTTCATGAGCATGAGACTCATTTTTTCCCAAAACAGATCACAAATGATTACACCCACTGGTGAAATTCCAACCAGTAGACCAAATCAGATACACTTCAAACCAGGTCATTACATTTTCTTTGACTTTGTTTCTTTCTCAATTTGATTAAACTGTTCTTCAACCAAAGAAATTAAACTTAAACTGCATCAAAAATGTATAATTTTGAGAGAAACTGTTAGGACAAAAAGGCAAATATTATTTAAACAATAATAATCTTAAACTTTCTGCTCTTGTGACGTGGACTATTCCAAAAACAAGACCGATAATTATTTTTGACTCGATTGCTGTATTCGACGTAAAAAATGTCCTGCTCCAAAGCCCCTTTCCTCCCAGTCAGTGTACAGGGAGCAAAATGGTAGATCAATTTAACAATTTTATTCGACCAGTCTCTGGACCATTAAAATGAGGCATTCACTGCCTTTAAAAGTGAGTTTTCAAGACCCCCTGCCACAGGGAAACGTCCATAATGTTCATCAGTAACAACACCGTGTATGATCGTTCCGCCATGCTTTAAAAATCAGGAAATATTTTGCTCTGTTCTCTTGGTAAATGTCCAACAAGATGAACCATTAGAAACAGCTACAGCAAAACTATGGAACGCTCTAAATGAATGGAGCCAGATATCGACTTATCAGAAAGTGATGACGAGTATTTTTCACCCGATTCTCCTGCTCACAAACTTCATACATTTAAAGACATTCCTGGCCATGTGCTTTTCAACGTGCCATGTGATAAAGTTGACATTCATGTTCATTGGCTCAATTTTACATCGGGGGAAAATATTTAAAGAAACAAGAAAATGAAAGGGTCTTTTAAATTTTTTTATGTTGTTTTCTGTTTATTTTCAGCTCTCATGTAAGTAAGGTTGATATTACAAAATGAATAATACAAAAACCAGTAAACCTCTTTTATTGTTCTGTTATTATTCATGTTTTCCACCTCTATAGTAATAAGCACTTACCATTCCAGTCCGCTGCTAAGCATTTTAATAAGTGCCCACCAACCCAATTTTTTAAGTGCCTTGGGCGCTTATCACGATGAATACTACATTGATTTTTATTTTTATTTTTTGCACGGAAATCGGAAATCCAGAACCGAAAAACTAATATTGGTATTTTGTATATAATAGAAATATAATATACATACAATAATATAATATTTTGTATATAATATAAAGCTATCTTTATATACATATTATTAAACAATGGATAAGTCTGACAAATTTTCAAATTGAAAGTCTGGCATTTTAATTATTCATTCTAGAACCTCTGTAAACAATTTAATTCTCATCTTTGCTCTGTATGTAACAGCATATGCTCTGCATGCAACAACAGGTAAGATGTTTTGTAAATATTTCTGATTAAAAGAAAAAGCTGATGTAAACTCCCGGAAAGCATTTATTTTTATCGTTTCTGAGAAGTGCTTTAATCTTCATGATGGGAGGATTAATCTGAATGATATTAACATGTGAATTTACAAGTCTAACGTTTTGTTTGTGTATGCTGACAACAAAATGAACTACTTTAAATCCTTGTCCTTATTTAGGCTATTGAAAAATTCTGCAGGCAAGACTATTTAATGTAATTAAATATCGCTTCAAAAGTGGCATTAACAACAACTACTGAGTTCCATTTGTATATTCAAAAGAATAAAAAGGGGAAATATTTACTGGCGTAATTGTGTCACCTTCCAGTGAACTTGGAGTGACACATAAGGATCACTATACTACTACAACTACTACCACTACAACTACTCATTAAGAATTATAATTATAATAATAATAACAGCTATATAATAATAACTGTTATTTTTGCATGGATTGTCACAGTGCTGTCATTGTTGTCCATCTTCACACTTGTAATCTTGAACTGCTTCTTAATCAATCAGCTCGTTTCAAACAAACCTTTATGACTGTCTATGTCCTATTTAATGAGACTGTCCCTTTTACAGTTATCTGTCTTTGTAAGACTTGTATTTTCTATTTCCTCTGTCCACTTCCAATCTGAAGTTCTCATCAGACGAACTCAATAATTAAATCATATATCAGCAGGAAACTTTCACAATGTTTCGATGTATTTAAAATTCAGATCATATTTGATTTCTGGATTCATCCAAAATCAGGAAAGTTTTATTTCTGGTAATTGTACAGATGATACAGATGTAATTTGGGTAGCATAGTAGAGTAAAGACAGAATGATCCAGTACACGGTTTTTAGATAAATTCATAATATCATACATACAATCACCGATTCAGGGAGGAAGCAGATGAATATTCATAACGTATTCATAACTTAATTCATATTCATACATTTGTGATGGAATTTTTTTAAAAACACCATCAGAGTTTTGTTGCGACTGTGCAAAGTTTTTTTTTTTTTTATTTAACTTCTAACACCATCAGACTTTCAACAAATTTAAAAGAAGTTGGTTAGCTGTGAAACTCAGCTTGTTGCCTCTCAAAATCCACAAAATCTTGACCGATCTGAGTATCTTCAGACGACCAAGTCTATTTTTATCATTTACTTGTTTGTATACTCAATGCTTGGCCTTTCCTATGGCAAAACATGGACTTTTTCAACTTTTTTTACCCCACAAGGTTCTTGCCACTTTAAATCTGCATATAAAATGCTATACCTATTTATCAATTCATTTCATGAACTGCTTAATCCGAGTTAGGCTTGCGGTGCTCATCTCAGCCAACTCTTTGCGAAGGCAGAGTTCACCCTGAAGAGTTCACCAGGCCACACTGACGTCTGTGCAGCACTTCTTGCCGAAAGTCAGCAGTGGTTCTTTTATATGAAGCTCACACCACAGACAGCGAGGGGGACACGGCCTGCCTTTGATAACCCAGTTAGTGCACTGGGGAGAATTGCAGTGTCATCCCAATGATATTAGGGCTTAAACTCCCAATCTTGGGATCAGTAATCCAGCAATGCAGGGCGGCCACTGCCCCTGCGACAGAACATTTTTATATATAACTGCCCCTGGTATGATATCAAAAACTTGATGCGGAGTGTTGCCCTGAGGGCTGAGGTGAAAGCCGATAGTCTCCTGATATGAAAACCACGCTTGGCAAAGCAAGACGCCTGACTATGGCTGCAGAGATATATATACAGTGGGGACAATAAGTATTGGGCAATGTAAAAATGTGCAAGTTCACCCATTTAAAAAAATAAGAGAGGTTTGTAATTTTTATCATCAAGCTTTGAGAGACAGAATGTAAAAAAAAATCATACTTCACGAGTGGGGGCCGAAATAATGTTGGTTTCCAGCTGCCCAGGTTCTGGGACCCCCACTCCATGATGGGGTGAAATCCTGGAGCAACCAGGTCTGGCATCATAGGGTGAGTGAGACGTGGGCAGTGCAAAGGTGTCAGATACCAGCTGCTTTCGGTCGCCTCGGTTGTGGCGGTCTGTCTGAGGCGGTCGGTCTGGGTCCGGGTCGGCGCATGGAACGTGACTTTCCCTGCGGGACGACTCTCACCTGCCTCTGGTATCAAGGTAGCTTAGTCTGCTTGGCGTCGGCATTGCGGCCTTCTCTGAGGTGCGGAGGCCTGGGTCCGGCGAGACAGGTGTCAGTGGGTACACCTCCTACTGGTCTGACCGGGCCGACGGTCTTCACACTCAAGGAGTTGCCGTCGCCGTCGCTGATCGATTGACTAATTTGGAGGTGGTCCCGGTCAACGAGCGTATTATGCGACTGAGGACGCTCTCTATCGTCGCAGTGTACGGCTCCGACCGGAGGAAGTGATCGATCGATGAAGGAAACCTTCAACGACCAGCTCAACTCGGTGGTGTCGGGAGTCCTGGGAAGGGACACCCTGATCAGACTGGGGATGGCGGCCAAGCATCTGTCGGTCCCCACGGCTCTGGACGCAGCGATGAAATTTTATGCTTCTTGAATTTGCAAAAAGTTGGGGCTTAAGGATTGCTGGTTCGTGGTTCCAGACATCCGATCCGCGATGCTGGACTTGGTACTCCAACGACGGTGTCACCAGGAAGGAGATCGCCCCTGTTCTCGGAGGAGGTCGCTGGCGGCTGGTCCAGAACTGCCGCGTCTTCAGAAGTGCCCAGCTATTCTCGGGAGACCACAGGCTTCTGGTGGCGACTCTGAAGATCCACTTCAGGCGCCCTGAGAAAGCCCTGGCTCGTCAAATGCGATTTGACGTAAACCGATTCAGAGACCCTGATGTGGCTTCAGAGTTCGTCAGTAGGCTTGGGGAATACCTGGAGAATCTGGCAGTGGTTGCGGGCATGGAGGTTCTCGGGACTGGTTTCAGAGACTGCATCCTGGAGGTGTCCCGTGGCTGCATATCGGGGTCGCCCAAAAGACCGGGAATAGCCATCTCCTCTGAGACCATCGACATCATCAAGAGACTGAGACAGGCTCGACTCGACGGGCAGAGTTGGACTGGCCAGGGACCTGAAGCATGGAACCGTCAAGGCGGTGCGAAGAGATCGGGAAGGCGGCGGTCCACAATCTCTGTGAGACTGTCGAGGGCAACTTGAGTGACTCTCGCCCGGTATGTATGTACCTCGTATGTATGTCCCTGGTATGTATGTCGGTACCTGGTCTGTCTGTAGGTACCTGGTATTTATGTAGATGTCTGGTCTGTATGTAAGTACTAAATACTCGTCCTGCTCAGAAAAATTAGCATATTGTGAGAAAGTTAATTATTTTCTGGAATGTACTGATAAAAATTCAACTTTCATATATTTTAGATTCATTGCACACCAACTTAAATATTTCATGTCTTTTATTGTTTTAATAGTGATGATTTTGGAATACAGCTCATGAAAACCCAAAATTCAGATCTCAAAAAATTAGCATGTCATGAAAAGGAACTCTAAACGAGCTACTGACCTTAATCATCTGAATCAACTAATTCACTCGAAACACCGACAAAAGATTCCTGATGCATTTAAAAACACCTAGCCTGGTTCATTACTCAAAACCGCAATCAGGGGCAAAACCGCCGACCTGACTGCTGTCCAGAAAGCCATCATTGACACCCTCAAGCAAGAAAGAAATCTCTGAGCGAAGAGGCTGTTCCCAGAGTGCTGCATTAAGTGGGACGTCTGTGGGAAGAGAAAAGTGAAAGAAGGGCCGATTCCAGACCTTGGGGGACCTGTGGAAGCAGTGGACAGAGTCTGGAGTAGAAACATCCAGAGCCACCGTGCACAGCGTGTACAGGAAATGGGCGACAGGTACCGCATTCCCCAGGTCAAGCCACTTTTGAACAAGAATCAGCGGCAGAATTTTGCATGTCATTCGGAAATCAAGGTGCCAGAGTCTGGAGGAAGACTGGGGAGAAGGAAATGCCAAAATGCCACAAGTCCAGTGTCAAGAACCCACAGTCAGTGATGGTCTGGGGTGCCATGTCAGCTGCTGGTGTTGGTCCACTGTGTTTTATCAAGGGCAGGGTCAATGCAGCTAGCTATCAGGAGATTTTAGAGCACTTCATGCTTCCATCTGCTGAAAAGCTTTATGGAGATGAAGATTTCATTTTTCAGCACGACCTGGCACCTGCCACAGGGTCAAAACCACTGGTAAATGGTTTACTGTGCTCAATTGGCCTGCCAACTCTTCTAACCTGAACCCCATAGAGAATCTGTGTGAGATTGTGAAGAGAAAGTTGAGAGACACAAGACCCAACACTGTGGATGAGCTTAAGGCCGCGATCGAAGCATCCTGGGCCTCCATAACACCGCAGCAGTGCCACAGGCCGATTGCCTCCATGCCACACCATATTGAAGCAGTCATTTCTGCAAAAGGATTCCCGACAAAGTATTGAGTGCATAACTGAACATAATTATTTGATGTTTGACTTTTTTGTCTTAAAAAAAACTTTTTTTAAATTGGTCGGATGAAATATGCTAATTTTTTGAGAAAGGGATTTTTGGTTTTCATGAGCTGGATTCCAAAATGCCCCTCCCTTAATCGCCACCTTATCGTGGTGGAGGGGTTTGTGTGACCGAGGAGCTATGTTGTCTGGGGCAAATGCCCCTTTTCGGGTCATCCAAGGCAAATAGGTCCGGGGTTGAAGGTCCAGACGAAGTGCGATTCAAAAAAAAACCCCGATGACACATGAGAGAGCACAGGAAGCAGTCTCCCTTGCCTGGACGCAGGTCACTGGGGTTCCCTCCTGGAGCCAGGCCCATGGGAGGGGCTTGAAGGTGAGCACCTGGTGGTCGGGCTTATGCCCATAGAGCCTGGCCAGGCCGAGCCCGAAAAGGAGACATGGGTCCGCCCTCCCATGGACCCACCACCCGAGTTTTAGGTGGCAGCCAAAGGCATGGGTTCTGTCGGACCGATCCTCGGCAACTTGCTCTGACCCTCGGGACATGGAATGTCACCTCTCTGGCGGGAGAGGAGCCTGATTTGGTGCGTGAGACGGAGAGATACCGACTAGATAAAGTCGGGCTCACCTCAACGCTTCGCTTGGGCTCTGGAACCATCCATCTCGAAAGAGGCTGGACCTTCTTCTATTCTGGAGTTGCTCATGGGGAGAGGCGGCGAGCCGGTGTGGGTATTCTTGTTGCCCCCCGTCTCGGTGCCCAAATGTTGGGGTTCTCCCCGGTTGACGAAAGGGTGGGTTCCATCCGTCTTAGGTGGGGGGACGGGTCCAAATGACAGTTCAGAGTACCCACCCTTTTTGGAGTCTTTGATTGGAGTATGAGAACGCTCCCTCGGGAGACTCGCTCGTTGTCTTCAACACCCATGGGGCAACGATAAGGGTGTGACCCTTGGCACGGAAAGGGTGTGATCGGTCGGTACGGCCTCTCCAGTCTGAATCCGAATGGAGTTTCGTTGTTGGACTCTGTGCTCATCATAGTTTGTTGCTCACGAACACCATGTTCGAATATAAGGGTGTCCATAAGTGTACTTGGCACTTGGACACCCTCGGTTGCAGTTCGATGATTGACTTTGTTGTCGTGTCATCGGACTTGCGACCATATGTTCTGGACACTCGGGTGAAGAGAGGAGCTGAGCTTTCGTCCGATCACTACCTGTCTTCTGATCACTACTACTGGTGAGTTGACTTCGGTGGTGTGGGAGGTTGCCTTTCAGACCTGGTAGGCCCAAGCGTGTAATCAGGGTCTGCTGGGAACGTTTGGCGGAGTCCCCTGTCCGAGAGGCCTTTAACTCCCACCTCTGGCAGAGCTACAACCTGGAGGAGGAAGGGGACATGGAATCCCAATGGGCAATGTTTTCTGCCTCCATTGCTGAGGCGGCAGCCCATCGCTGTGGCCGTAAGGTCGTCGGTGCTTGTCGGCGAACCCGGTGGTAGACACCTGCGGTGAAGGGGGCCGTCCAGCTGAATAAGGAGGCCTATCGGGTTTTGTTAGCCTGTGGGACTCCTGAGGCACCAAACGTATCCCGGCAGGCCAAACGTGTTGCAGCCGAGGCTGTCGCAGATGCAAAATCTCGGGCGTCGAAGGAGTTCGGTGAGGGCCTGGAGAGTTCAAAAAGGTTCTGGGCCACCATCGACGCCTCAGGAGGAGGGAAGCAGTTCATCACAAACACTGACAAACACAAACAGTGGGGGTGGGGAGCTGCTGACCTTGACTGGGGATGTTGTCAAGAGGTGGAGGGAATACTTTGAGGATCTCGTCAATCGGATCAACACGCCCACCGTTATATAGTCACTGAGGTTGTCAAAAAGCTCCTCGGCGGTTGAGCTCCGGGGTTGGATGAGATCTGCCCGGAATATCTCAGGGCTCGGGATGTTGTTGGACTGTCTTGGTTGACATGTCTCTGCAACATCGCGTGGTCCTCAGGGGCTGTACCTCTGGATTGGCAAACTGGAGTGGTGGTCCCAATTTTTAAGAAGGGGACCGGATGGTGTGTACCAATTATCGGGGAATTGCACTCCTCAGCCGACCTGGGAAAGTCTATGTCGGGGTACGAGAGAGGAGGATCTGACTGACAGTCGAACCTCGGATTCAGGAGGAACAATGTGGTTTTCGTCCTGGCCGCAGCACTTGCTCCGAGAGGACGGCGTTCCGGATCCGTTGCTCCGAGGTATTCAGTCGCTCTATCACCGGAGCCAGAGTTTGGTCCGTATTGGTAACAGCAGGTCGGATTCGTTTCCAGTGGGAGTTGAGGTCCGCCAAGGCTGTCCTTTGTCACCGATTCTGTTCATAATTTTTATGGACAGAATTTCTAGGCGCAGTCGACGCGATGAGGGGTTCTGGTTTGGTGGCCATCGGATATCGTCTCTGCTTTTTGCGGATGATGTTGTCCTTTTGGCTTCATCAAGTCGGGCCCTCCAGCTCTCACTGAGTGCGAAGCAGCCGTGATGAAGATCAGTACCTCCAAGTCCGAGGCCATGGTTCTCAGTCGGACAATGGTGGAATGCACCCTCCGGGTGGGGAATGGGTCCTACCCCAAGTGGAGGAGTTTAAATCTTGGAGACTTGTTTACGAGTGAGGGACGGATGGAGCGAGAGATTGACAGATGGATCGCTGCAGCCTCTGCTGTTAAGCGGTGCCTGTACCGGTCCATTGTGGTGAAGAAGGAGCTGAGCCGCAAGACAAAGCTCTCAATTTACCAGTCGATCTTCGTTCCAACCCTCACCTATGGTCACGAGCTTTGGGTAATGAACGAAAGAACAAGATCACGGATACAAGCGGCTGAAATGAGCTTCCTTCGAGATAAGGTGAGACGCTTCGCCATCCGGAGAGAGCTCGGAGTTGATCCGCTGCTCCTCCGCATGGAGAGGGGCCAGTTGAGGTGGCTCGGGCATCTGGTCAGAATGCCCCCTGGACGCCTCCCTGGTGTGGTGTTTCAGGCATGTCCAACCGGGAAGATACCCCATTACTCCCTGTTCACACTTGGCCTGCCTTGCAGACCTAATTACGTAATCATGAGAAGGAAGTAACAGTTGTAGTGAGCAGTTGTTCATCACTCGTAATTATTCACCAGGGACATTGAAGATTGGCATAGGATGAAAGTTCCTTTGTGTCTATGAAGCACCTAATGAATGTTTTACATCTGCAGTTTATGTTTTCGAGGTCTTTGATGATGATGACTGTTTTTCAAATCTTTTAAACCATCATACATCCCTTGCACATTTCGGGGTTGTTCGTACAAAGTGTGTTTCAGAGGTTGAATGTTCCATGATTATAATTAAAGCACTTTGTAAATAAAACTCTCTTGGTCTGAAAATGAGGAATGTTATTTTTTTATTTTTTTTTTTCTCTTGGCTTGTCTTGGACCGCCTCGGTATCCACCCCCCTCCCCCCGGGAGAGTTGGAGGAGGTGGCTCGGGAGAGGGACGTCTGGACCTTTTTGCTGAAGTTTCTGCCCCCGCGACCCGACCCTGGACGAAGCGGAAGATGATGATGATGATGATGATGATGATGCATGCCAAAATAATCAGTACGAAACAATAAAAGACCTGAAATATTTTAGTTGGGGTGCAATGAATCGAAAATATATGAAAGTTTAATGTTTATCAGTAAATTCCAGAAAATAATGAACTTCTACCCAAGATGCTAATTTTTTGAGAAGGACTAGTATGTAGGGACCTGGTATGTAGGTACCCAGTATGTATGTCGGTACCAAGTTGGTATGAAGGTTCTTGGTATGTAGGTACCTGGTCTGTCTGTCGGTAACTGATATGTATGGAAGTACCTGGTATGTATGTAGGTACCTGGTATGTCGCTACCTGTTATGTATGTAGGTACCTGTTATTTATGTAGATGTCTGGTATGTATGTAGATGTCTGGAATGTATGTAGGTACCCAGTATCTATGGAGGTACCGAGTATCTATGGAGGTATCTGGTATGTAGGTTTGGTCTGTCTGTCGGTACCTGGTATGCATATAGGGACCTGGTCGGTCTGTAGGTACCTGGTCTGTTTGTCGGTCCCTGGAATGTAGGTACCTGGTATGTATGTAGGTACCTGGTATGTATGTAGGTGGCTGCTCTGTCTGTCGGTACCTGCTCTGTCTGTCAGTACCTGGTATGTAGGTACCAGGTCTGTATTTAGGTACCTGATATGTATGGAGGGACGTGGTCTGTCTGTGGGTACCTGGTCTTTCTGAAGGAACCTGGTCTTTCTGTCGGTACCTGGTATGCAGGTACCTGGTCTAGATTTCGGAACCTGATATGTATGGAGGTACCTAGTATCTATGTTGGTACCTGTTCTGTACCTCCCTGGTCTGACTGTAAGTACCTGGTATTTATTTAGATGTCTGGTATCCATGTAGATTTCTGGCCTGGCTGTAGGTACCTGGTTTGTTTGTCGGTTCCTGGTATGTATGTCGGTTCCTGCTCTGTCTGTCGGTACATAGTATCTATGTAGGTACCTGGTATGTAGTAGGTACCTGGTCTGTCTGTCGGTACTGAGTTTTTTGGAACCTTGTTGTGTGTAGGTAGCTTTTCTTTCTCTAGGTACCTGGTTTGTATTTAGGTACCAGGTATGCAGGCACTGAGTATGTAGGTACTGAGTATCTCTGTTGGTCCCTGGTATTTATGTGGATGTCTGGTATGTATGTAGATACGTAGTATCCATGGCGGTACCTATCATCTCAGGAGGTATCTGGTCTGTGGGTACCTCGTCTGTCTCTAAGTACCTTAAATGTAATTTAGGTAGCTGGTCGGTCTGTCGGTACCTCGCCTGTCTCAAAGTCCCTGGTCTGTTTGTCGGTACCTGGGATGGAGGTACCTGGTGTCGATTTAGGTACCTGGTATGTTTCGAGGGTCCTGGTCTGTCTGGAGGAACCTGGTCTGTCTGTCAGTACCTGATCTGTCTGTCGGTACTGGGTATGAAGGATCCTGGTATCTATGTAGGTACCTGGGTATGTCGGTACCTGGTGTGTCGGTACCTGGTATGTATGTCGATACCTGTTATGTAGTTACGTGGTATGAATGTAGGTACCTGGTACTCTTTTGGAACCTGGTATGTAGGTTCTTGGGCTGTCTGTAGGTACCTGGTATGATTGTCGGTATCTCTGTAGGTACATGGAATGGAGGTCTCTGGTATGTACATACATACCAGGTCCTTACATACAGACCAGGTACCAACAGACCGACCAGGAACCTACAAGGAATAATAAAGTTAGTTGACCAAACTTACCTGGGGCAACCGAATGCTCTCATGGTGGCCCAGTTTCTTCAAAGGCAGATATGGACTGATCGTGATTCTCGTCCTCGTCAGCCACCGACCAGGCCGGGTTACTTCAGTAAGTTTGGGTTTCGGCAGCTTCTGGTGGTACCCCCCGGCCTGACGCCGCCAGCAGCTATTGCCACCAGACCAGATAATCACTCCTTCCCCCATACTGGTATGCAGCTCCAGGTCCATATGGCTTTGCTTGCTTTTTCTGCTGCTTCTCCAATTCTCCTCCGGGCTCGACTTCGCTCTCCTCCTGTCCAATTGCCTTGAGGAAGCCCCGGCAGCCAACCTCTGGACCGCCCAGCCATTTCTTTTTCCCTCAGTCTCCAGCGTTATATACTTGTTTCTTTTCAGCTCCCCTGAGATCTCCACCCTCTCCTCACTTGGCACTATCAGCTCGATAATCCTCTTAGTTGCTCTTTGACAATAGCAGTATATCCGGTCTGAGGTTTGTGTCTGCCACTTTGTCTGGGACCTTGAGTTTCTTATCCAGGTCAACTAAGAGGTGCCAGTCTGCTTCCCCATCCAAATAATTACCTGCTGATTGTTGGATCTTTGCTTTGGGTTTTTCTCCTTGCTTCACAAAGGTGATCCCACCACTCTCCATTGTCCTTGGGGATGCGTTGTTGTTTCTTCTTCTTTCTTCGACACACTGGGCTATCTCTCTCAAGACTTGATCGTGGCGCCACTGGTATCTCCCTTGTGCTCACGCCACCTTGCATCCTCTTAATATGTGGGAGAGAGTCCCTTTTCTCCACATAAATCGCACGTTCCCTCTGTGCCGAATCAGGTCTTTTTCTTCTGTGGTGTCGGTAGCATGTCGTACACTGCCTTTATCAGAAACTTGAATCTGTTTTCTGGCATATTGACCACATACATCCCTGTGACTCAACTTTCTCTCCGTCCCGCCCATCTCAATGTGCCCCCTGCTTGATCAGTCCCATCATTTTCTCCCTTCTCCTGTACTCTTCCGCCTCCCTACACTTTCTCCACCACCATAGTTCTCCTTTCTTTCTTGGAACTGGTGCTGTAGTATCTTTTGGGATTTCATCCCAAACCCTCTCTCTCCCTGTTGGGAATCCCAGTTATCTCTTCTGTCCTCAGTCTCGTTTTTGCCTCCCTTATGATTTCTTGTGTGGTGGCCATCCTTCCCCCATCCACTGCCACCCTTGCTCTTTGGACACATGGATCCTCTGCTTCATCGATTGTTGTCAAGAATCTGGCCTTTTTGCAGCCTTCACCTCTTCTTTTAGCTCAGTGAAAGGCAATTGTAACTTCCCTGATGTGGTGCATAGGCAATCTGCCGACAATGACCAAGCCATTTTTTTAATTTACCAGTTATTTTCTCCTGCATCTCACTCATTTTGGTCTCTGGAATCTGGTAGATGGTGAGTGGCCATATCAGTCTTGGAAGAAGCATATGTTGGACCATCCAGGCTTTGAATTTTCCTGCAACCCTGTAGTTTTCCAGCTTCTTCAAGCTTCTCGTCACTTCTTCCAAGGTTTCTTTTGTTTGTTCCCGGTCATTCAATGTCTTGTGACTTTCCCCAAATACTTCACAGGTTTTTCGAAACAGAAGTTATGGGGTTTCCGTTGATGACTGGCTTTCTATTGCTCACTTGACCTTTGATTATCACCAGATTTCTGCATTTCTCTGGTCGACCTGCCAAGCCTGCCCACTCCAGTTTGTCTGCCAGATTATCCAAGAGATACTTTGTCTGCACTAAAATTTCTGTGGTAGTTACTATGTAAACAGTCTACGATTGGTTTGTTGCTGCCCTGATTCTGTCTTTTGCCCTTTTGTTTCTTTTTTTGCTGATGCCACCAGCATTATTGCCAAAGAAAACAGAATCACACTCCGTGTGCAACCATTGAAAATGCCTTTCTCCAGCTGCTGCCACTCTGTTGTGAATGCTTTTGTTGTGAAGCAACACGTCTTCACGTCTGAGTAGTACGACTCTGCCAGCTTGCGCAGTTCTTCTGGAACATGTGCTCTCTGGAGTGCTGTCATGATCAGACTGTGTGGAATCGTACCGTAGGCATTGGCTATATCTAGCCATGTTACCAAGTCCTTTCTCCCCACCTTCGCCTCAAATGAGTTGTTGTGTGTTCCATGCACCCTGATACATCTGGAACTCCTTTCTGTATGGATGTGTCTATGCACTTGTTGACGACGGTGTATTTGGTAAGCCTTTCTGTTTTCATAGCAAAGTACAGCCTGCCTTCCACGTTTAACAGTGAAAGTGTTCTGAACTTGTCTACTTCTGTGGCTCCTTCTTCTTTCCTCCATGTTGTGCTGATACTGTTCGTTCTCCACATCCCCTTTAAATATCCCCACAGGAGCCTTGCAACTCCTGGACATCTCTTGTAGACAAGGTATGGGACCCCATTTGGATCTGGAGCAGACTTGTTCCTTGCCTTCCGTAGTTGGTTGCTGAATTCTTTCCAAGTTGTCAAGCTGTTGTCAAATTCGACCTGTGGTTGTTCGTATTCAGCAAGGCCCTCTGGGGTACTCCTTTCCTCCTTCCTGTTCTCGTCACCATGTGCCTTCTTCAGGTGATGTTCCACTTCTTCTTTGCTACTCACATACATACTGGTAGCCTTGTGAATGTCTGTACATACGTCAGAATGTCTGTACATTCAGACAGACGAGCTCCCGTCAGACACACCAGGACATACTGTCTGGACATACATGCGAGTTACCTACATACTTGGGACCGACAGACAGACCAGATACCTACATACCAGGTACGTATTTATATTCTAGGTACATACATACCAGACATCCCCATACATACAAGACCAGGTAAAAATACCAGGTCCCTGCAGACATACCATGACCTACATACCAGGTGCCGACAGACAGCAAGACCAGGTACAGACAGAAAGACAAGGTACCTACAGACATTAAAGGAACCTACATACATACCAGGTACCTTCATACACGGTAATTACATAGATACTAGGTACTTACAGACATAGAAGTTACCTACATACATACCAGGTACCTAAATAAATTCCAGGTACCGACAGACATACCAGGTACATACATACATACCAGGTACCTACAAATAGACCAGGTACCCACAGACAGGCCAGGTGCCTACAGACAGGTCAGGAACCTACACACCGACCAGGTACCTAAATACATACCAGGTACCTACAGACATACCAGACATTCCAGACATCTACATGAATACCGACAGTCAGACCAGGTACCGACAGAACAGGTTTCAAGATAGATACGAGGTACCTCATACATATCAGGTACCTAAATACAGATCAGGTACTTACATACCAGGTACCGACAGACAGACCAGGGACCTACATACATACCAGGTACTTACAGACAGACATACCTGCACAGGTATGGATGTCGGTACCTGCTCTGTCTAATGGTATATAGTATCTGTGGAGGAACCTGGTATGGAGGAACCTGGTATGTATGTAGGTACCTGCTCTGTTTGTAAGTACGTAGTATCTATGTAGGTACCTGGTATGAGGGTACCTGGTCTGTCTGTAGTTACCTGGTATTTATGTAGGTACCTCCTCTGGCTGTCATACCTGGTATGTATGTAGGTACCTGGAATGTATGTAGGTACCTGGTATGTAGGTACCTGGTATGTATGTAGGTTCCTGGTCTGTCTGTAGGAACCTGGTCTGTCTGGAGGTACCTGGTCTGTCTGTTGGTACCTGTTATTTCGGTACCTGATATGTATATCGGGACCTGGTATGTATGTAGGCACCGAGTATGTAGGTCGGTACCTGGTATGTAGGTACCTGGTATGTATGCAGGTACCTACTCTGTATGTAGGTATATAGTATCTATGTAGGGACATGGTCTGTCTGTTGGTACTGAGTATCTATTTTGGAACCTTGTGTGTCGGTAGCTTTTCTTTCTCTAGGTACCCCTTCTTCTTCTTCTTCTTTTTCTGTCGGCTGCTCCCTTCAGGGGTCGCCACAGCAAATCGTCCGCCTCCACCGCACCCTGTCCTCCGCATCTTTTTTTCTGACTCCAACGACCTTCATGTCTTCCTTCACCACATCCATAAATCTCTTCCTTGGTCTTCCTCGAGACCTTCTGCCTGGTCGTTCCAACCTCAGCATCCGACTGCCAATATGCTCACTATCCCTCCTCTGTACATGTCCAAACCATCTCAATCTAACCTCTCTGACTTTGTCTCCAAAACATCTTACGTGGGCTGTCCTTCTGATGTACTCATTTCTGATCCTATCCATCCTCGTTACTCCCAGAGAGAACCTCAACATGTTCATCTCCGCTACCTCCAGCTCTGCCTCCTGCCTTTTCTTCAGCGCCACTGTTTCTAAGCCATACAACATGGCAGGCCTGGTCTTGTACACTTTTCCCTTCATTCTTGCTGACATCTCGCACATCACACCGGGCACTTTTCTCCAACCATTCCAGACTGCCTGCACACGCTTCGTCACCTCTTTTCCACACTCTCCATTGCTCTGGATTGTTGAGCCTAAGTACTTAAAATCCTCCACCTTCGTTATCTCTGCTCCCTGTAACATCACCGTTCCTCCTGGGTAATTCTCATTCACACACATGTATTCTGATTTTCTGAGGCTAACCTTCATTCCTCTCCTTTCCAGGACATACCTCCACCTCTCTAGATTTTCCTGCACTTGTTCTCTGCTCTCACTACAGATCACGATGTCATCGATGGAGATTCTTGTCTCACCTCATCTGTCAGCCTGTCCATAGCAAACAAGAAGGGGCTCAGAGCTGACCCTTGATGCAGTCCTACCTCCACCTTGAATTCGTCGGTCACACCGACAGCACACCTCACCACTGTCTTACATCTCTCATCATGTCCTCTAACATACTTCTCTGCCACTCCAGACTTCCTCATGCAATACCACAGTTCTTCTCTTGCCACCCTATCATATGCTTTTTCCAGATCCACAAAGGCACAATGTAGCTCCCTCTGACCTTCTCTGTACTTCTCTATTAACATCCTCAAAGCAAACATTGCACCTGTAGTGCTCTTTCTTGTCATGAAACCAAACTGTTGTTCACAAATCCTGACCTCTACCCTTAGTCTAGCTTCCACTATTCTTTCCCATAACTTCATCGTATGGCTCATCAGCTTTATCCCTCTGCAGTTGCTGCAACTCTGCACGTCTCCCTTGTTCTTAAAAATGGACACCAGCACACTTCTCCTCCACTCCTCCGATATCTGCTCACTCTCTAGTACCTTGTTGAATGTTCTTGTCAGAAAATCTACTGCTCCCTCTCCTAGACACTTCCATACCTCCACAGGTATATCATCAGGACCAACTGCCTTTCCATTCTTCATCCTCTTCAATGCCCTTCTCACTTCACCCTTGCTGATCTTTGCTACATCCTGCTCCTCAATGGTCACCTCTTCTACTCTTTTTTCTCTCTCATTTTCCTCATTCATCAGCTCTTCAAAATACTCTTTCCATCTTCCCAGCACACTTCTGTCATCAGTCAATACATTTCCCTCTCTGTCCTTTATCAATCTAACTTGCTGCATGTCCTTCCCATATCTATTTCTCTGCTGTGCCAACCTGTATAGATCATTTTCTCCCTCTTTACTATCCAACCTATCATACAAGTCATCATACGCCCTCTGTTTGGCCTTAGCCACTGCTACTTTCGCCTTACGCTGTGTCTCCCTGTACTCCTGTTTACTCTCTTCGGTCCTCGCAATGTCCCACTTCTTATTAGCTAACCTCTTCCTTTGTACACACTCCTGCACTTCCTCATTCCACCACCAAGTCTCCTTATCTAATTTCTTCCAGAGGACACACCAAGTACTCTCCTACCTGTGTCCCTGATCACATTTGCTGTGGTTGTCCAGTCATTTGGAAGCACTTCCTGGTCACCCAAAGCCTGTTTCAACTCCTTCTTGAAGACAACACGACACTCTTCCTTTTTCAGCTTCCACCACTTTGTCTTCTGCTCTGCCTTTGCAGAAAAACCTTTCTCACCATCAGAGTCATCCTTCACACCACCATCCTATGCTGTTTGGCAACACTCTTCACTCACTGACTTCCTTCAAATTACATCGCGTACAAAAGATGTAGTCTACCTGTGTGCTCCGACCTCCGCTTTTATAAGACACCCTGTGCTCCTGGCTCTTCTGGAAGAAAGTATTCACCACAGCCATTTCCATCCTTTTTGCAAAATCTATGTCCTGGATACCAAACCTGCCCGTGATGGGTTCCTGGTCCCCTCTGTTGCCTGTACCAACATGTCCATTGAAGTCTGCACCAATGACCACTCTTTCACCTCTGGGGGTACTCTGCATCACTTCATCTAAGTCACTCCAGAATCGCTCCTTCTCTTTTAGCGCATATCCTGCCTGTGCGGCATAAGCACTAACAACATTGAGCATTACACCTTCGATTTCTAACTCTGTCTGACAGTCTTTTCACTTTTAGAACATTCCTGACAAACTCCTCCTTCAAGATGACTCCTACTCCATTTCTCTTCCCATCAACACCATGATAAAATAGCTTAAACCCTGTTCCTGAGCTTTTAGCTTTGCGACCTTTCCACCTGGTCTCCTGAACACACAGTATGTCCACCTTCCTCCTCTGCATCATGTCAGCCAGCTCTCTACCTTTTCTTTGCATAGTTCCAACATTCAAAGTCCCCACTCTCAGTCCTAGACTCATGTCTTTCCTCCTCTCTCTCTGCCTACGGACACGCCTCCCACCTCTCCTTCTTCGACGTCTTCGACCAACAGGAGTCCAATTTCCATCAGCACCCTGTTGATTTACAGCACTGATGGCGGTCGTTGTGAACCCGGGCCTCGACCGATCCAGTATGGGGGTAATACTTCTGATTTGCATCATAGATATTTGGCATTGGTTTTCCGTCGGATGCCCTTCCTGATACAACCCTCTGCATTTCTCCGGGCTTGGGACCAGCATGAGGGGGAGAGACACTGGTTAGTTCCCCCCCCCCCCACCTCATGGCTGCATTACATATATATATATATATATATATATATATATATATATATATATATATATATATATATATATATATAGATATATATATATATATATATATATATATATATATATATACACCCACACACACACACATATATATACATACATGAAGACCAAATATGAAGATCTGGTCGTAGGCTGCCGTAAGCAGGGCTGGACGGCACAGTGTATGCCCATCGAGGTTGGCTGCAGAGGGTTCGCAGGCCAATCACTCTATAAAACCTTGAGTGTGCTGGGCATTACGGGGATAGAGAGGAGAAGAGCCATCAAGAGGATCACCCAGGAAGCAGAGAAAGGCTGTGGATTAGGAGAGGAGATCCATGGAAAGCAAAAGCCACCTGAACACAAGTCGGGTCTGATCAACCATGGCTGGGTCGCCTGGGCGAGAGTGTCTGAAGTTGAAAGACCCGAAACATCCGAGGACCTCAGGTTACATCACTGATGATGTGTTCAGGAGCATCCTAGAGATGTATCATAACAATCACTTAGCCGGTGAAACCAGTGGCGACCAGGGATAGACTGGTTGGCAACCAAGAATAGATTGGTGACAACTGGAGAGACAGTAGACAGCACGGAGAGACGGCAACCGGGGCAGGGAGGGTTGGCAGCCCGAACTGCATCTTCTGAGAAGAGGAAACCCAAGAAAGCTACGAATCAACTCATGGAACGATACCCCCAGGGATGCCCGAGAGGGGGGGGGGGAGGATGAGCATCCCAGCCTGACGGACCTCGGGTTAACAAACATTGGCAATGGTCAATCGACGATGAGTGTGAAGTGCAGATGTGGAAAGGTCTGCAAGAACAGCCGAGGTCTTAAGATTCACCAGACTCGGATGAAGTGTTTAGAGGGAGAGCAAGCGTCACAACGCACAGGGAACACACCTGGTGAGACGCAGGAGGAGCCAGGCCCGGAGATACCCCACAGAGCCAGGAACCTCCAAGTGCCGCAACCAATTCCTCAGAACAGACTTCCGGTGAGGGTTCGAGTCAATTGGCCGCAGGCCTGCAAGACGGCAGTCTGGCAGCAGTTCGACGGGGATGTGGACTCTGTGTTAGAGGCAACAGCGAGGGGCGACGCGGACCGAAGACTTCAAACAATGACCATAATCATCGTTAGTCGTGATCATCGATAGTTGTGGAAAGGTTCAGAGTAGTGGAGAAGAGGACGGAAAGAGCACCCTTCACCATGAACCAGAGAGCAACAAAAATCCATCGGATCCGGCAGGAGCTCAAGTCCCTTCAGAGGCAGCACAAGGAGGCAAGCGAGGAGCAACGCCCCCCCCTTGGTCGAGCTGCGAACTATCTTGAGAAAGAAGCTGTTGACTCTCCGAAGAGCTGAGTTGCACCGGCGGAGGCGAAAGGAGAGAACCAGGAAGCGGGCATCCTTCATTGCCAACCCCTATGGCTTCACCAAGCAACTCTTGGGACAGAAGCGTGGAGGGAGATTGACTTGCTCCAAGGAAGAGCTAGATCGGCACATCCAGATCACCTATCCTATCCTGACAGGCAGCAGGAGCTGGGCCATTGCAACACCCGAATACAACCATCACCCCCCACGAAGGAGTTTGATGGAAGAGAGCCGCTCCTTAAAGGATGAGAAAAGCCCGAACCAGTTCAGCTCCCGGGCCAAGTGGAGTGGAGTATAAAAAAAAGGTTTATAAGAACTGTCCCCTGTTACTGAAGCGGCTATGGAAGATCTTGAAAGTCATCTGGAGAAGAGGGAAGGTGGCGCAGCAGTGGCGATATGCTGAGGGAGTCTGGATCCCAAAGGAAGAAAATTCCAAGAACATCGACCAATTCAGGATTATTTCCTTGCTGAGTGTGGAAGGGAAAATCTTCTTCAGCATAGTAGCAAGGCGGTTGACCGACTTTCTCTCCAGCAACAGCTACATCGACACCTCAGTGCAGAAGGGCGGCATATCTGGGGTGCCAGGTTGCCTGGAGCATACGGGAGTGGTGACCCAGCTCATCAGAGAAGCTCGGGAGAACAAAGGAGACTTGGCAGTGCTTTGGCTTGACCTCGCTAACGCCTAATGGATCCATCCCACACAAGCTGGTCCAAGCAACCTTGAAGAGGCATCATGTGCCAGGCCAGGTCGCACAACTCATTATGGACTACTACAATCCGTTCAGTATGAGAGTGTCAGCAGGGCTTGTAACATCAGATTGGCACAGAGTCGAGGTTGGGATCATCACAGGCTGTACCATCTCCGTGATCCTTTTTGCCTTGGCAATGAACATGCTAGTCAAGTCTGCTGAAACTCAGTGTCGGGGCCCAAAGTCGGCAACGGGAGTGCGGCAACCACCAATCAGGGCATATATGGACGATCTTACCATCACCACTGAGTCAGTACCAGGAAAGCAGGTGGATTCTGCAAGGGCTGGAAGAGCTGTGTAGATGGGCAAGAATGAGGTTTAAGCCGGAGAAATCGCGGTCACTGGTGCTGAAGAGGGGCAAAGTTGTGGACAGGTTCCGCTTCAGCATCGGTGAGGCACCAATCCCAACTGTCTTTGAAAAACCAGTGAAGAGTCTTGGCAAGGTGTTCAACAGCAGCCTTAAGGATTCAGCATCCATTCAAGAAACCTGTCAGGAGCTGGAGAGTTCCCGGAAGTTCAAGGCCTGGATTTATCAACATGGCATCCTGCCCAAAGTGCTGTGGCCTCTACTCATCTTCGAGGTTCCAATTTCGATCGTGGAGGGCCTAGAGCCTATAGCCTTCCAGCTCAAAGCACTCTATCATTGGGTGAATGTTCCATAGGTCTATAAAGGTACAAGAAAAAAAACTGATCGGGTATGAACTTTCAGCCGGACCCAGAGTGCAGGAGACGGTGTATAGTGTAACAGGAACAACAGGGTGATGAGTAAATTAACTCAAGGGCAACATTGAAGACAGGAAACAACACAAACACTGGTAGTCACAGAGAGAAAATAACAAACACTAAACAATGATGACTGTGGCAAGGAAAACTGGCTGAGCACAGCTGTAACCAGCGGCCAGAGAGAAATACAGGGTATTGAGTGCGTGATGCAGGACAATCTTCTGGCACACGGGTGAATGGGTAGCTTCTCTTTATAGGGAGTCGATTGAGGAGTGGACTCAGGTGTGTGCTGCTGAAATCAGCCCAAGTAGGTCAGCCATGCCTCTTTGCCAGAGCCTGCACAGCTGGGGAGAAAACAGAGTTAGATACAGAGCCACCAAATTCAAAGTCCCCCAGAACAGGGACCATAACAGTACCCCCCTCCCCCAAGGTGCACCACCTGGCTTCCGACCATGCTTGTTTGGGAAACTGCTGTAGAACTCAGGCAGTGGGTCAGGTTCCATGATCAGAGATCGAGGGATCCACGAGTGTTGCTCGGGACCACACTCTTCCTAATCTACCAGGTACTGGAAGCCACGACCCCGCCTGCGGACATCAAGTATGTGGTGGACCGAATAAGCCAGGTGTCCATCAACCAGTCGGGGGGGTCAGTAACAGGATGAAAGGGGCTTTCCACCACGGATTTTTTCTTGGAATCAGCGTGAAGAGGAAGGTCTCTGGAAGAGAGCCAAACCCTTTGCCCGACCTTATAGACCATTGCCCGTGTCCTGTTGCCAGCAGCAATTTGCTAAATCCAGGCTTCTGAGCTCCTCAGGGCAGCACGAGCTTCCTTCCAGACCTGCCGTGCTCTGCAGAAGTGGGCCTGGACTGAGGAGACAGCCAGTTCAGTCTCCTGACTGGGGAACAGAGAGGATTGGAAACTGTTGACCACCATAAAGAGAGACATATACCAGTAGCAGTGCAGACCAGGGAGTTATGGGAGTATTTGATCCACGCTAAGTGTGTGGACCAGGAGGCTGGGAGACGGGAGGCAACACAACACAAAGAAGATTCTAAACTCTGATTAGCTCATTCTGTTTGACCATTAGATTTTGGGTTGTAGCCGGAGGTCAAGATGCTGGAAACTCCTCGGGTGTCACAAAATGCTTTCCAGACCCTGGATGCAAAACGGGGGCATCGGTTGGAAACAATAGTTGTGTCGTGTGGCTAAACCTTCAGATTATGTTTATCAATCCAGGCCATCAGTTCATCATCTGCTTTCTGAGATGATGCATAGCCATCTTCCAGTCTTGTCATTGGGTAGTTTAGAATGAGATGGTCTGTTGTTCTTAACAACAGTTAACAGTTGTTCTTAAGTCTTGAGGTTGTTGAGGCATTCATGTATATGAGTTTCAGAGGTATATGATCTGCCATGTCTTTAAGCATTTTCTGAGTCGTATCTTCCTTTATCATGTGGAGTGGGAAGATTGTGGGGGTCCGATGTGGGGGGCAGAAAATGTTTTGGACCAGTAGGCCAGCTGTCTCCATTGCTGATGGGAGCTTTGGTAGGAGGATGAAATAGACTGCCTTCAAGAAGCAGTCTACCACAGTCAGGATGATGATGTTGCCTTCCAATAGAGGTTGGCCAGTGACAAAGTCTGGCCAATGTGTGACCGGGGCGATGAGGTATGGGCAAGTGTTGGAGGAGACCCACTGGTGCATGGTGGGACGACTTTTTTCGGACACAGGTAGCATGGGCTGCGATGAATTCCCTGGTGTTGGCTGCTATGTTTGGCCACCAGAAGCATTGTTGGAGGAGAAAAAGTGTCCGGTGAACCTCTGGGTGGCAGGCCAATTATTGACACATGTCCTCACTGCAGCATTGGCGTTCTCGCAGGCAGAGGAACATATAATCGTCCTTGGGAACACCCTTTGGGCTCTGGTTTCCCCTACTGGGCGTCCTGGACCAGGCACTCCATCTCCCACCGAGCAAGCTCCGAGCACACAGGAGGCGGGCAAGATAGTGTCTGTGGCGGTGGGGAGTGCCGCCTGGAGAGAGTGTCTGGTTTGGTATTTCACGAGCCGGGACAGTACCTGAGGGTACCATCATGCCTGCTGGGAGTTCGTTCAACCTCTTAGTCAAATGGAGATAGGATAGATTTTTGTGGTCCAGCCAGACAATGAAAGAGTAGGAGGCTCCTTTCAACCAATGCTGCCACTCTTGGAGAACCGGAACCACTGCTTGCATCACAGTTTCCCACATCATAAATTAATTCTGCTGGAGTCAGGTGATGGGTGAAAAATGTGGGTGTAGTTTCTGGTCTGCCGGGGAGTGCTGGGAGAGGACTCAAACTGCAGTGTGGGGTCTGGGTGGATCAGTACGGGTGAGTTGATGAATCTGGTTTTCAATCTGTCAAACGCTGTCTGAGCATTAGGGGACCATTTGAAGGATGTCTTGACTGATGATAGCCATGTGAGAGGGCTGCTAGGCAGCTATAGTCCCATATGAATCTCCTGTAGAAGCTTGCAAAACCCAGAAACCTTTGTAGTTGTTTGCACATCGCTGGAACTGGCTACTCTGCCACTGCTTTCACCTTCTCTGGATCAAGTTTTAACTGCCCTTTTCTATGATGTAACATAGAAACAACACTGTGGATACATGAAACTCGCATTCCTCAGCTTTAACATATAACATTTTCTCTAGGAGTCTTTTAAGGACCGTTTTTAAATGGTGAACATGCTCATCATGATCCTTGGAGAAGATCAGGATGTCGTCTCGGTAAACAAAAATGAATCGGTTCTGCATGTCTCTGAGAACGTCGTTGACTAACGCTTGGAAAATCACAGGGTGTTAGTCTAACCGAAAGGTATCAACAGGTATTCAAAGAGCCCCAGGTGTGTCTTAAAGGCTGTTTCCCATTAGTCTTTTTTCTGAATCAAGACTAAGTGGTAAGCATTTTTTAAGTCTAATTTAGAGAAGATAGCGGTGTTGTGGAGAGGAGTCAAGGCTGAGTCGATTACCCGGAGGGGGGTACAGGGATTCCCTTACTTTCCGTGGCTAACTGGGACCGAGATCCCCCATACAACCATTAAAATCCGCGAAGTAGGATTTCACCCCTCCAACCCCACCTGACCAACATATACAAACGTGTATATGTGCATATAATATCAATAAATACATATTTAATGCTATAAATGTTTATAATAACAATTAAACATTAAAAAACACAGACATTCCAAGACTTACGTTCATCTGTTTTTTATTTTCGATTTTACGGGGTTTTTTTTTTTCAAGACAAATTTTGAGTTTAGACGTACCTAGGTAGTATGCTGACGGAATGACGCAATGACACTGCGTCCATCGTTTACAAACAGCAGACTGAATGTGCCCCTAATTCTTCCCAGTTAAGTCATATATATATATATATATGTTACCCTTGTGTTAAGACTTCATCGCTGTGATCTTTGTGTTTACACTGTTTTGCAGACTTTTGTTACACTAAGAAAATATGGTTGGTCCGAAGCATAAGCCTACTTGCATGGGTGCAAGTCTAATACACAGAGATGAATTAACTATCTGCTCGGATCGGCGCAATCTACCATACATACTCAGTTAAGCAAAGAGAGTTGGAAAATGAATAAAAAGAGAACTCTCCTCTCTGCTGGTGATTCACATCAGTGCAGGCTTTGTTCCAAACGAGTTCAACGGCAACCAAGGTCAATTGAAAGACCGGAAGTCCGAAAAAACCCACAGCAAGTACACTACTTTTGCAAGTACACCACTTTCGGTTTTGAGCGCCTCACATACTGTAAGTGTTGATTGGCTCTTTTAAGCTTCATGTAAAGTGACTCAGTATAAACAAGTTTAAAAGAATAAACTTAATTAAAATTATTGTTGATATTTTTTTATATATTTGATATTATTTTAACAATGTTATGTTTATATTGATTGATTTAGGGGTTTTTTATGAGATACGGTAATGGTATTTATGGATGTATAGTACATCTGTGCATCATCCGTCACACATCATACAAGTGATGTTCATGTTCATGTTCAAACAGCCGCATGAATTGAAGCTCAAAGTAACGAGGTATCCCTGTATTTGTTTTTTACTGTGATACTGTTGAGTCATGTGTAATCGATGCAGGGTCTCAGAGTCTTGTCTTTCTTTTCAAAGAAGAAAACCACCGAGCCTACAGGAGACGATGAGAGCCGGATAAGGCCTGCCGCTTGTGATGTATCTTTCCATGGCCTCCTTCTCGGGTTTTGAGAGGTTATAGTCTCTTAGTGAGGAGTGCGGAAGTGGGGAGAAACTCGATCATGCAGTCATATGGCGGTGCAGTGGCAGCAAAAGAGCTCGGTCTTTACTGAATGCCTCTTTTAGGTCATGATACTTCCTAGGGACACCAGTCAAATCAATCTTCTCCGGCATGACAGGGGTTTTGGAAACTTTGAGAACGGCGGCCAGTAAGCAGTGTTGGTGGCAGTAGTCACTCCAGTTGTGTATTATGAGCGTGGACCAGTTTATATATGGATTATGGGTTTGTAACCAAGGCCATGTCAACACCATGGGAGTAAGAGGGGCTGAAATGATGAACAATTCAAAATAGCCATTGTGTTTGCCTGATAGGTTAAGCATGACAGGCTCAGTGTTGCACTTAACACGATCAATGAGTCAGCCATCTATGACTACCACCTCTTTACGGATGTTGAGTTCATATATTGGGCGATAATGACGCTTAACCAGCTCTGTGTCAATAAAATTGTTATCGGCAACCTGAGTTAATGAAAACTTGAACTGGGAGGGGTTGTCGTGCGGAGTGTAGCTTACCTGTAATCTGAAGGAGTTTCTGGGGAGTTGAGGAGGCTCGGTTCACCACCGCCCTCCTCCTTGTTGGTGAGCCTGGCACCGCTGGACACTGGGCAAGGTAATGTCCCTTCTCAGCGCAGTAGATGCAGAAGCGGTTGATCAGTTGCCATTGTCTTTATTCTGGCATCAGCTTGGAGCAACCAAGCTGCATGGGCTTGTGATTGTCCCCTTGGGCCTGTGAAAAGGAGCCCAAGGAAGACAGAAATGAGGTGGGAGGGGCGATGTTGGAAATCTTGGGACCACCAGCCACCTCTCCTGGGGATCTTTCCCTGTCTCTCTCTCTCTCTCTCAACCTCTTGTCCATTCTCGCACATAGAGAAATTAGCTCCTCAATAGTAGCTGTCTCATCCTGCGTAACTAGCTCATCTTTGAGTCCATCGATAAGACGTTTTAAAAAAAAAACCCAGAGAGCAAAGTCATTCCAGCCACTTTCTATGGCTAGTATTCAAAAAGATTCAGCATGTTCAGTTTTGTTTTATGCGTAATAGCTGGCTGCTTGCTTCCCCCCTTTGACCGGGTTATCAAAAACTCTTTTCATCTTGAGTATGAATCAATCTTAGTGGGAGCACAAATTTGGGGTATGGGTTGCAATCACTAATGCCTAAAATGAAACTTGATCGATGAGCAAGCTCATAATGAACGTAGTCTTTGCTTGGTCCGTGTTATACATGAGCGGCTGTTGACTGAAGATGAGCGAGCACGAATGGAAGAACTGAACACATGTAGCTATCACATGAATACCTTGCTAGTGTGGAGATGTGCGGTTCACGGCTGGTGTTGCTACCAGTGCAGAAGGTGGAAGGTCCATGGGAGAGGTCCAGGTGGCAAGCCGGGTGGCAATGGTGGCCATCCTTTTGGCAAGCCGAGCCACGCTGGTGGCCAATCATTGCAGATTATCCAATACCAGGTTCAGGGTAGAGTCATGCTGGCCCAACACGAGTCCCTGGCTGGACAACACCTGCATGAAGTGCTCGGTCTCTGCTGGGTCGATGTGGCCAGAATATTCAGATGGGGTACGAACTTTTAGCCAGATCCAGAAATGGAAGAGACGGTGCATAATAGTATCAGGTCAGGTCAGGTCAGGATGAGGGCATGCGCCTCGACGGCACTTCGCTGCATCCACCAGCCGCCTCCACTCATCTGGCCGTCTCCTGGCAATCGACCAGGCCTGCGCAGGGCCCATACCCCCCCGGCAGGGCAGCCCTCAGCTGTGACAATTACGTCGCATGCGGTCGTCCCCGCGATCGGCTCCAACCCAGAGGATCCCGAACGGACAGGATCCAGTGTGCTGGGTCCAAAGGCGGGAAACGCGCCAAGTGCCCATAGTAGCACAGCTGACGGTCGCGGATCAAGCAGGTTACTCTTACCATCCCCCCGCATCCCCGAGCACCTTCTGGTTGGGAACAAAGTCCCACCAGCGGTATCCGTAGATGCGGCGAAGGGAAGTTGTAACAAGTCCAAGTCGTTGTCCAAGCTCAACCGTGAGCGTCCATGTCTCACTTGAGTAGAGCAAAACAGTGAGCACAAAGGAGTGAAAGACTCGGACTTTCGTCCGCCTGCTCAGATACCTCGACCGCCACACGGTCCATGTTCACCATTTAAAAACGGTCCTTAAAAGACTCCTAGAGAAAATGTTATATGTTAAAGCTGAGGAATGCGAGTTTCATGTATCCACAGTGTTGTTTCTATGTTACATCATAGAAAAGGGCAGTTAAAACTTGATCCAGAGAAGGTGAAAGCAGTGGCAGAGTAGCCAGTTCCAGCGATGTGCAAACAACTACAAAGGTTTCTGGGTTTTGCAAGCTTCTACAGGAGATTCATATGGGACTATAGCTGCCTAGCAGCCCTCTCACATGGCTATCATCAGTCAAGACATCCTTCAAATGGTCCCCTAATGCTCAGACAGCGTTTGACAGATTGAAAACCAGATTCATCAACTCACCCGTACTGATCCACCCAGACCCCACACTGCAGTTTGAGTCCTCTCCCAGCACTCCCGGCAGACCAGAAACTACACCCACATTTTTCACCCATCACCTGACTCCAGCAGAATTAATTTATGATGTGGGAAACTGTGATGCAAGCAGTGGTTCCGGTTCTCCAAGAGTGGCAGCATTGGTTGAAAGGAGCCTCCTACTCTTTCATTGTCTGGCTGGACCACAAAAATCTATCCTATCTCCATTTGACTAAGAGGTTGAACGAACTCCCAGCAGGCATGATGGTACCCTCAGGTACTGTCGGCTCGTGAAATACCAAACCAGACACTCTCTCCAGGCGGCACTCCCCACCGCCACAGACACTATCTTGCCCGCCTCCTGTGTGCTCGGAGCTTGCTCGGTGGGAGATGGAGTGCCTGGTCCAGGACGCCCAGTAGGGGAAACCAGAGCCCAAAGGGTGTTCCCAAGGACGATTATATGTTCCTCTGCCTGCGAGAACGCCAATGCTGCAGTGAGGACATGTGTCAATAATTGGCCTGCCACCCAGAGGTTCACCGGACACTTTTTCTCCTCCAACAATGCTTCTGGTGGCCAAACATAGCAGCCAACACCAGGGAATTCATCGCAGCCCATGCTACCTGTGTCCGAAAAAAGTCGTCCCACCATGCACCAGTGGGTCTCCTCCAACACTTGCCCATACCTCATCGCCCCGGTCACACATTGGCCAGACTTTGTCACTGGCCAACCTCTATTGGAAGGCAACATCATCATCCTGACTGTGGTAGACTGCTTCTTGAAGGCAGTCTATTTCATCCTCCTACCAAAGCTCCCATCAGCAATGGAGACAGCTGGCCTACTGGTCCAAAACATTTTCTGCCCCCCACATCGGACCCCCACAATCTTCCCACTCCACATGATAAAGGAAGATACGACTCAGAAAATGCTTAAAGACATGGCAGATCATATACCTCTGAAACTCATATACATGAATGCCTCAACAACCTCAAGACTTAAGAACAACTGTTAACTGTTGTTAAGAACAACAGACCATCTCATTCTAAACTACCCAATGACAAGACTGGAAGATGGCTATGCATCATCTCAGAAAGCAGATGATGAACTGATGGCCTGGATTGATAAACATAATCTGAAGGTTTAGCCACACGACACAACTATTGTTTCCAACCGATGCCCCCGTTTTGCATCCAGGGTCTGGAAAGCATTTTGTGACACCCGAGGAGTTTCCAGCATCTTGACCTCCGGCTACAACCCAAAATCTAATGGTCAAACAGAATGAGCAAATCAGAGTTTAGAATCTTCTTTGTGTTGTGTTGCCTCCCGTCTCCCAGCCTCCTGGTCCACACACTTAGCGTGGATCAAATACTCCCATAACTCCCTGGTCTGCACTGCTACTGGTATATGTCTCTCTTTATGGTGGTCAACAGTTTCCAATCCTCTCTGTTCCCCAGTCAGGAGACTGAACTGGCTGTCTCCTCAGTCCAGGCCCACTTCTGCAGAGCACGGCAGGTCTGGAAGGAAGCTCGTGCTGCCCTGAGGAGCTCAGAAGCCTGGATTTAGCAAATTGCTGCTGGCAACAGGACACGGGCAATGGTCTATAAGGTCGGGCAAAGGGTTTGGCTCTCTTCCAGAGACCTTCCTCTTCACGCTGATTCCAAGAAAAAATCCGTGGTGGAAAGCCCCTTTCATCCTGTTACTGACCCCCCCGACTGGTTGATGGACACCTGGCTTATTCGGTCCACCACATACTTGATGTCCGCAGGCGGGGTCGTGGCTTCCAGTACCTGGTAGATTAGGAAGAGTGTGGTCCCGAGCAACACTCGTGGATCCCTCGATCTCTGATCATGGAACCTGACCCACTGCCTGAGTTCTACAGCAGTTTCCCAAACAAGCATGGTCGGAAGCCAGGTGGTGCACCTTGGGGGAGGGGGGTACTGTTATGGTCCCTGTTCTGGGGGACTTTGAATTTGGTGGCTCTGTATCTAACTCTGTTTTCTCCCCAGCTGTGCAGGCTCTGGCAAAGAGGCATGGCTGACCTACTTGGGCTGATTTCAGCAGCACACACCTGAGTCCACTCCTCAATCGACTCCCTATAAAGAGAAGCTACCCATTCACCCGTGTGCCAGAAGATTGTCCTGCATCACGCACTCAATACCCTGTATTTCTCTCTGGCCGCTGGTTACAGCTGTGCTCAGCCAGTTTTCCTTGCCACAGTCATCATTGTTTAGTGTTTGTTATTTTCTCTCTGTGACTACCAGTGTTTGTGTTGTTTCCTGTCTTCAATGTTGCCCTTGAGTTAATTTACTCATCACCCTGTTGTTCCTGTTACACTATACACCGTCTCCTGCACTCTGGGTCCGGCTGAAAGTTCATACCCGATCAGTTTTTTTTCTTGTACCTTTATAGACCTATGGAACATTCACCCAATGATAGAGTGCTTTGAGCTGGAAGGCTATAGGCTCTAGGCCCTCCACGATCGAAATTGGAACCTCGAAGATGAGTAGAGGCCACAGCACTTTGGGCAGGATGCCATGTTGATAAATCCAGGCCTTGAACTTCCGGGAACTCTCCAGCTCCTGACAGGTTTCTTGAATGGATGCTGAATCCTTAAGGCTGCTGTTGAACACCTTGCCAAGACTCTTCACTGGTTTTTCAAAGACAGTTGGGATTGGTGCCTCACCGATGCTGAAGCGGAACCTGTCCACAACTTTGCCCCTCTTCAGCACCAGTGACCGCGATTTCTCCGGCTTAAACCTCATTCTTGCCCATCTACACAGCTCTTCCAGCCCTTGCAGAATCCACCTGCTTTCCTGGTACTGACTCAGTGGTGATGGTAAGATCGTCCATATATGCCCTGATTGGTGGTTGCCGCACTCCCGTTGCAGACTTTGGGCCCCGACACTGAGTTTCAGCAGACTTGACTAGCATGTTCATTGCCAAGGCAAAAGGATCACGGAGATGGTACAGCCTGTGATGATCCCAACCTCGACTCTGTGCCAATCTGATGTTACAAGCCCTGCTGACACTCTCATACTGAACGGATTGTAGTAGTCCATAATGAGTTGTGCGACCTGGCCTGGCACATGATGCCTCTTCAAGGTTGCTTGGACCAGCTTGTGTGGGATGGATCCATTAGGCGTTAGCGAGGTCAAGCCAAAGCACTGCCAAGTCTCCTTTGTTCTCCCGAGCTTCTCTGATGAGCTGGGTCACCACTCCCGTATGCTCCAGGCAACCTGGCACCCCAGATATGCCGCCCTTCTGCACTGAGGTGTCGATGTAGCTGTTGCTGGAGAGAAAGTCGGTCAACCGCCTTGCTACTATGCTGAAGAAGATTTTCCCTTCCACACTCAGCAAGGAAATAATCCTGAATTGGTCGATGTTCTTGGAATTTTCTTCCTTTGGGATCCAGACTCCCTCAGCATATCGCCACTGCTGCGCCACCTTCCCTCTTCTCCAGATGACTTTCAAGATCTTCCATAGCCGCTTCAGTAACAGGGGACAGTTCTTATAAACCTTTTTATCCTCCACTCCACTTGGCCCGGGAGCTGAACTGGTTCGGGCTTTTCTCATCCTTTAAGGAGCGGCTCTCTTCCATCAACCTGCTTCGTGGGGGGTGATGGTTGTATTCGGGTGTTGCAATGGCCCAGCTCCTGCTGCCTGTCAGGATAGGATAGGTGATCTGGATGTGCCGATCTAGCTCTTCCTTGGAGCAAGTCAATCTCCTCCACGCTTCTGTCCCAAGAGTTGCTTGGTGAAGCCATAGGGGTTGGCAATGAAGGATGCCCGCTTCCTGGTTCTCTCCTTTCGCCTCCGCCGGTGCAACTCAGCTCTTCGGAGAGTCAACAGCTTCTTTCTCAAGATAGTTCGCAGCTCGACCAAGGGGGGGGCGTTGCTCCTCGCTTGCCTCCTTGTGCTGCCTCTGAAGGGACTTGAGCTCCTGCCGGATCCGATGGATTTTTGTTGCTCTCTGGTTCATGGTGAAGGGTGCTCTTTCCGTCCTCTTCTCCACTACTCCGAACCTTTCCACAACTATCGATGATCACGACTAACGATGATTATGGTCATTGTTTGAAGTCTTCGGTCCGCGTCGCCCCTCGCTGTTGCCTCTAACACAGAGTCCACATCCCCGTCGAACTGCTGCCAGACTGCCGTCTTGCAGGCCTGCGCCAATTGACTCGAACCCTCACCGGAAGTCTGTTCTGAGGCATTGGTTGCGGCCCTTGGAGGTTCCTGGCTCTGTGGGGTCTCTCCGGGCCTGGCTCCTCCTGCGTCTCACCAGGTGTGTTCCTGTGCGTTGTGACGCTTGCTCTCCCTCTAAACACTTCATCCGAGTCTGGTGAATCTTAAGACCTCGGCTGTTCTTGCAGACCTTTCCACATCTGCACTTCACACTCATCGTCGATTGACCATTGCCAATGTTTGTTAACCCGAGGTCCGTCAGGCTGGGATGCTCATCCTCCCCCCCCCCCTCTCGGGCATCCCTGGGGGTATCGTTCCATGAGTTGATTCGTAGCTTTCTTGGGTTTCCTCTTCTCAGAAGATGCAGTTCGGGCTGCCAACCCTCCCTGCCCCGGTTGCCGTCTCTCCGTGCTGTCTACTGTCTCTCCAGTTGTCACCAATCTATTCTTGGTTGCCAACCAGTCTATTCCTGGTCGCCACTGGTTTCACCGGCTAAGTGATTGTTATGATACATCTCTAGGATGCTCCTGAACACATCATCAGTGATGTAACCTGAGGTCCTCGGATGTTTCGGGTCTTTCAACTTCAGACACTCTCGCCCAGGCGACCCAGCCATGGTTGATCAGACCCGACTTGTGTTCAGGTGGCTTTTGCTTTCCATGGATCTCCTCTCCTAATCCACAGCCATCTCGAGGCTTTCTCTGCTTCCTGGGTGATCCTCTTGATGGCTCTTCTCCTCTCTATCCCCGTAATGCCCAGCACACTCAAGGTTTTATAGAGTGATTGGCCTGCGAACCCTCTGCAGCCAACCTCGATGGGCATACACTGTGCCGTCCAGCCCTGCTTACGGCAGCCTACGACCAAATCTTCATATTTGGTCTTCATGTATGTATATATGTGTGTGTGTGTGGGTGTATATATATATATATATATATATATATATATATATATATATGTAATGCAGCCATGAGGTGGGGGGGGGGGGAACTAACCAGTGTCTCTCCCCCTCATGCTGGTCCCAAGCCCGGAGAAATGCAGAGGGTTGTATCAGGAAGGGCATCCGACGGAAAACCAATGCCAAATATCTATGATGCAAATCAGAAGTATTACCCCCATACTGGATCGGTCGAGGCCCGGGTTAACAACGACCGCCATCAGTGCTGTCAATCAACAGGGTGCTGATGGAAATTGGACTACTGTTGGTCGAAGACGTCGAAGAAGGAGAGGTGGGAGGCGTGTCCGTGGGCAGAGAGAGAGGAGGAAAGGCATGAGTCTAGGACTGAGAGTGGGACTTTGAATGTTGGAACTATGCAAAGAAAAGGTAGAGAGCTGGCTGACATGATGCAGAGGAGGAAGGTGGACATACTGTGTGTTCAGGAGACCAGGTGGAAAGGTCGCAAAGCTAAAAGCTTAGGAGCAGGGTTTAAGCTATTTTATCATGGTGTGGATGGGAAGAGAAATTGAGTAGGAGTCATCTTGAAGGAGGAGTTTGTCAGGAATGTTCTAAAAGTGAAAAGAGTGTCAGACAGAGTTAGAAATCGAAGGTGTAATGCTCAATGTTGTTAGTGCTTATGCCCCACAGGCAGGATATGAGCGAAAAGAGAAGGAGAGATTCTGGAGTGACTTAGATGAAGTGATGCAGAGTACCACCAGAGGTGAAAGAGTGGTCATTGGTGCAGACTTCAATGGACATGTTGGTACAGGCAACAGAGGGGACCAGGAAGTGATGGGCAGGTTTGGTATCCAGGACAGGAACGCAGAAGGACAGATGTTGATAGATTTTGCAAAAAGGATGGAAATGGCTGTGGTGAATACTTTCTTTCAGAAGAGCCAGGAGCATAGGGTGACTTATGAAAGCGGAGGTAGGAGCACACAGGTAGACTACATCTTGTGTAGGCGATGTAATTTGAAGGAAGTCAGTGACTGCAAAGTCATCGTGGGTGAGAGTGTTGCCAAACAGCATAGGATGGTGGTGTACAGGATGACTCTGATGGTGAGAAAGGTGAAAAAGGCAAAGGCAGAGCAGAAGACAAAGTGGTGGAAGCTGAAAAAGGAAGAGTGTCGTGTTGTCTTCAAGGAGGAGTTGAAACAGGCTTTGGGTGGCCAGGAAGTGCTTCCAAATAGTCATTTACAATAGACAAGAGAAGACAACCACAGCAAATGTGATCAGGGACACAGGTAGGAGAGTACTTTGTGTGTCCTCTGGAAGGAAAGTAGATAAGGAGACTTGGTGGTGGAATGAGGAAGTGCAGGAGTGTGTACAAAGGAAGAGGTTAGCTAAGAAGAAGTGGGACATTGAGAGGACCGAAGAGAGTAAACAGGAGTTTTAGTAATAGTACAGGGAGACACAGCGTAAGGTGAAAGTAGCAGTGGCTAAGGCCAAACAGAGGGCGTATGATGACTTGTATGATAGGTTGGATAGTAAAGAGGGAGAAAATGATCTATACAGGTTGGCACAGCAGAGAAATAGATATGGGAAGGACATGCAGCAAGTTAGATTGATAAAGGACAGAGAGGGAAATGTATTGACTGATGACAGAAGTGTGCTGGGAAGATGGAAAGAGTATTTTGAAGAGCTGATGAATGAGGAAAATGAGAGAGAAAAAAAAGTAGAAGAGGTGACCATTGAGGAGCAGGATGTAGCAAAGATCAGCAAGGGTGAAGTGAGAAGGGCATTGAAGAGTATGAAGAATGGAAAGGCAGTTGGTCCTGATGATATACCTGTGGAGGTATGGAAGTGTCTAGGAGAGGTAGCAGTAGATTTTCTGACAAGAACATTCAACAAGGTACTAGAGAGTGAGCAGATACCGGAGGAGTGGAGGAGAAGTGTGCTGGTGCCCATTTTTAAGAACAAGGGAGACGTGCTGAGTTGCAGCAACTACAGAGGGATAAAGCTGATGAGCCATACGATGAAGTTATGGGAAAGAATAGTGGAAGCTCGACTAAGGGCAGAGGTCAGCATTTGTGAACAACAGTTTGGTTTCATGCCAAGAAAGAGCACTACAGGTGCAATGTTTGCTTTGAGGATGTTAATAGAGAAGTACAGAGAAGGTCAGAGGGAGCTACATTGTGCCTTTGTGGATCTGGAAAAAGCATATGACAGGGTGGCAAGAGAAGAACTGTGGTATTGCATGAGGAAGTCTGGAGTGGCAGAGAAGTATGTTAGAGTGGTGCAGGACATGTATGAGAGATGTAAGATAGCGGTGAGGTGTGCTGTCGGTGTGACCGACGAATTCAAGGTGGAGGTAGGACTGCATCAAGGGTCAGCTCTGAGCCCCTTCTTGTTTGCTATGGTGATGGTCAGGCTGACAGATGAGGTGAGACAAGAATCTCCATGGACCATGATGTTTGCAGATGACATCGTGATCTGTTGTGAGAGCAGAGAACAAGTGCAGGAAAATCTAGAGAGGTGGAGGTATGCCCTGGAAAGGAGAGGAATGAAGGTGAGCCTCAGAAAATCAGAATACATGTGTGTGAATGAGAAGGACCCAGGAGGAACGGTGAGGTTACAGGGGGCAGAGATAACGAAGGTGGAGGATTTTAAGTACTTAGGTCAACAATCCAGAGCAATGGAAAGTGTGGAAAAGAGGTGAAGAAACGTGTGCAGGCAGGCTGGAATGGTTGGAGAAAAGTGTCCGGTGTGATGTGCGATAGGAGAGTGTCAGCAAGAATGAAGGGAAAAGTGTACAAGACGGTGGTGAGGCCAGCGATGTTGTATGAATTAGAAACAGTGGCGCTGAGGAAAAGGCAGGAGGCAGTGCTGGAGGTAGCGGAGATGAAAATGTTGATGTTCTCTCTGGGAGTAACGAGGATGGATAGGATCAGAAATGAGTACATCAGAGGGACAGCCCACGTAAGATGTTTTGGAGACAGTCAGAGAGGCTAGATTGAGATGGTTTGGACATGTACAGAAGAGGGATAGTGAGTATATTGGCAGTAGGATGCTGAGGTTGGAACTACCAGGCAGAAGGCCTCGAGGAAGACCAAAGAAGAGATTTTTGGATGTGGTGAAGGAAGACATGAAGGTCGTTGGAGTCAGAAAAGAAGATGCGGAGGACAGGGTGAGGTGGAGGCGGATGATTTGCTGTGGCGACCCCTGAAGGAGCAGCCGAAAGTAAAAGAAGAAGAAGAACAAGATATATATATATGTGTGTGTGTGTGTGTGTGTGTGTATCTATGTATATATATAATGTGTGTGTGTGTGTATGTATGTATGTATATAAGATGTTTGTATGTATGTAATGTGTAACGTTGTCCTTTTGGCTTCATCAAGCCAGGACCTCCAGCTCTTATTGGAGCGATTCGCAGCTGAGTGTGAAGTGGCCGGGAGGAAAAGCAGCAACTCCAAGTCCGAGGCCATGGTTCTCAGTCGGACAAGGGTGGAATGCAAATTCTGGGTTGGGAATATGTGTTTATGTATGTATATAATGTGTGTATGTATGTATATAATGTGTGTATGTATGCATGTATATAATATGTGTGTATGGATGTATGTATGTATGTATATATATATATATATATATGTGTGTGTATGCATGTATGGAATATAAATAACAGATATTTCTAATTGCATATTATTTTTAGAATGTCATAAATAAACAGAGCTGGGCATCATAATAATTAATTCCTGTTTATCATGTTCATTACCGTGGCATGCCCCATAAATTCAGATTTGTAGTACCGAGTTATCACAATGCAGCCGTGAGGGGGAGGGGCACAAACCAGTGTCTCTCCCTCACGCCGGTCCCAAGCCCAGATAAATGCAGAGGGTTCCGTCAGGAAGGGCATCCTCCGTAAAACAAATGCCAAATAAACTATGCGAATCATGAAGACGTCGAAGAAGGACAGGCGGGAGGCGTGTCCGTTGCCAGAGATAGAAGAGGAAAAGCATGAGTCTAGGACTGAAAGTAGGGACTTTGAATGTTGGAACTATGACAGGAAAAGATAGAGAGCTGGCTGACATGATGCAGAGGAGGAAAGTGGACATACTGTGTGTTCAGGAGACCAGGTGGAAAGGTAACAAAGCTAGAAGCATAGGAGCAGGGTTTAAGCTGTTTTATCATGGTGTGGATGGGAAGAGAAATGGAGTCGGAGTCATCTTGAAGGAGGAGTTTGTCAGGAATGTTCTAGAAGTGAAAAGAGTGTCAGACAGAGTGATGAGTCTCAAGTTAGAAATTGAAGGTGTGATGGTCAATGTTGTTAGTGCTTATGCCCCACAGACAGGATGTGAGCGAGAAGAGAAGGAGAGATTCTGGAGGGAGTTAGATGAAGTGATGCAGCGTACCTCCAGAGGTGAAAGAGTGGTCATTGGGGCAGACTACAATGGACATGTTGGTACAGGCAACAGAGGGGACGAAGAAGGTATCGTCGATTTGGGATCCAGGACACAGAAGGACAGATGTTGATCGATTTTGCAAAAAGGATGGAAATGGCTGTGGTGAATACTTTCTTCCAGAAGAGAGAGGAGCATCGGGTGACTTATAAAAGTGGAGGCAGGAGCACACAGGAAGACTACATCTTGTGTAGGCGATGTAGTTTGAAGGAAGTCAGTGATTGCAAAGTAGTAGTGGGTGAGAGTGTTGCCAAACAGCATAGGATGGTGGTGTGCAGGATGACACTGATGGTGAGAAAGGTAGACTACATCTTGTGCAGGCGATGTAATTTAAAGGAAGTCAGTGACTGCAAAGTAGTCGCGGATGAGAGTGTTGCCAAACAGCATAGGATGGTGGTGTGCAGGATGATGCTGATGGTGAGGAAGGTGAAGAAGGCAAAGGCAGAGCAGAAGACAAAGTGGTGGAAGTTGAAAAAGGAAGAGTGTCGGGTTGTCTTCAAGGAGGAGTTGAAACAGGCTTTGGGTGGTCAGGAAGTGCTTCCAGATGACTGGACAACTCCAGCTAACGTGATCAGGGAGACAGGTAGGAGAAAACTTGGTGTGTCATCTGGAAGGAAAGTAGATCAGGAGACTTGGTGGTGGAATGAGGAAGTGCAGGAGTGTGTACAAAGGAAGAGGTTAGCTAAGAAGAAGTGGGACATTGAGAAAACCGAAGAGAGTAAACAGGAGTACAGGGAGACACAGTGTAAGGCAAAGGTAGCAGTGTCAAAGGCCCAACAGAGCGCGTTTGATGACTTGTATGCTCGGTTGAGTAAGTCAGGAAAGTAAGGCGGGAGAAAATGATTTATACAGGTTGGCACAGCAGAGAAATAGAGATGGGAAGGACATGCAGCAAGTTAGATTGATAAAGGACAGAGAGGGAAATGATGACAGAAGTGTGCTGGGAAGATGGAAAGAGTACTTTGAAGAGCTGATGAATGAGGAAAATGAGAGAGAAAAAAAGAGTAGAAGATGTTACCGTCGAGGACCAGGAAGTAGCAAAGATTAGTAAGGGTGAAGTGAGGAGGGCATTGAAGAGGATGAAGAATGGAAAGGCAGTTGGTCCTGATGACATACCGGTGGAGGTATGGAAGTGCCTAGGAGAGGTAGCAGTAGATTTTCTGACAAGAACATTTAAAAGAGTGAGAGGATGCCAGAGGAATGGAGGAGAAGTGTGCTGGTGCCCATTTTTAAGAACAAGGGAGACGTGCAGAGTTGTGGCAACTACAGAGGGATAAAGTTGATGAGCCATATGATGAAGTTATGAGAAAGAATATAGTGGAAGCTAGACTAAGGGCAGAGGTCAGCATTTGTGAACAACAGTTTGGTTTCATGCCAAGAAAGAGCACCACAGATGCAGTGTTTGCCTAGAGGATGTTAATGGAGAAGTACAGAGAAGGTCAGAGGGAGCTGCATTGTGCCTTTGTGGATCTGGAGAAAGCATATGACAGGGTGCCGAGAGAAGAACTGTGGTATTGCATGAGGAAGTCTGGAGTGGCAGAGAAGTATGTTAGAGTGGTGCAGGACATGTATGAGAGATGTAAGACAGTGGTGAGGAGTGCTGTCGGTGTGACACAAGAGTTCAAGGTGGAGGTGGGACTGCATCAAGGGTCAGCTCTCAGCCCCTTCTTGTTTGCTATGGTGATGGTCAGGCTGACAGACGAGGTTAGACAAGATTCCCCATGGACTATGATGTTTGCAGATGACCTTGTGATCTGTAGTAAGAGCAGAGAACAAGTGTAGGAAAATCTAGAGAGGTGGAGGTATGCCCTGGAAAGGAGGGGAATGAAGATTCGCCTCAGTAAGACAGAATACATGTGCATGAATGACAAGGACCCAAGAGGAACGGTGAGATTACAGGGAGCAGAGATAAGAAAGGTGGAGGATTTTAAGTACTTAGGCTCAACAATCCAGAGCAATGGAGAGTGTGGAAAAGAGGTCAAGAAGCGTGTGCAGGCAGGTTGGAATGGTTGGAGAAAAGTGTCCGGTGTGATGTGTGATAGGAGGGTATCGGCAAGAATGAAAGGAAAAGTGTACAAGACGGTGTTGAGGACAACGATGTTGTATGGGTTAGAAACAGTGGCCCTGGGGAAAAGACAGGAGGCAGAGCTGGAGGTAGCAGAGATGAAAATGTTGAGGATCTCTTTGGGAGTAACGAGGATGCATAGGATTAAGGGGGCACATCAGAGGGACAGCACATGTAAGACGTTTTGGAGACAAAGTCAGAGAGGCTAGATTGAGATGGTTTGGACATGTACAGAGGAGGGATAGTGAGTATATTGGTAATAGGCTGAGGCTGAGGCTGAGGCTGGAACTACCAGGCAGAAGCCCTAGAGGAAGACCAAAGAGACGATTCATGGATGTGGTGAAGGAGGACATTAAGGTCGTTGGTGTAAGAGAAGAAGATGCAAAGGATAGGGTGAGATGGAGGCAGATGATTCGCTGTGGCGACCCCTGAAGGGAAAAGCCGAAAGGAAAAGAAGAAGAAGAAGTACCGATTTATCACTTCATCATGTTCATCCCAGAAGTGGATAAGAACATCAAACTGCTTTATTTGATTTTTATTATTATTATTCAAATTTTTATTGAATAAAAGTATAAAATCCTGACCATAAACTTTATTCTTTAAAACGCTTTGGAAATATGGTGCAAGATGAAAAGTTGACAGGTATCTGGCCTTTGTATCACTACACTGGAGGTCTGATGAGAAACTAATGTCTGGTAAACCCTTGTGGGAATCGTGACTAAACATTGTTTTTAGAGTCCATAAAACCTCAGCTTTCTGTACGTCCAATCTATACTAAAACAGTTGCCTTCACCTTTGGCTTTGGGCCAACACATCTACTAGGCATCCACTAGGCATAGTCATGGTAACGCTAATATTAGTCCTTGTGATAGATGAGTTGTTCTGACTGAAGATCCTTTGAAATAGTCCATTATCAGACCACTCTCATGCTCCTTGGTTCTTAAAGTCTTTGCCTGATTTTAAGAGGGTGTCATTTGATTTTATGCATCTCCTCCAAAACACCAATGTTTTTTTTTGTTGTTGTTGTTGTTTTTTTTTTTTTTTTTTTTTTTTTGCATGCCTTGCAAAATGCATGATGTCAGCTTTTGCCGACCTCTATACAATCCTTGTAGTCTTTTTTCTCCTGCCATTCTGCTTCAAATATACACTGACCACCTGGCATTGTGGCTGTTGGTACAATTCTTATGCTTTTTATAAATAAACTTCGTTCAATTCATGCTTCAGTGCATCGTGTTTGTTTATTTTTTTTAATATAAATATTCGTAGAATTAAAAAATAAGGACATAAAGGAAGAATATGGGGAAAAGTTAAGGAAAAAGCCACAAAAACAAGGCCAATTATGCAAAAAAAAACCCAAAAACCGAAACCAACAAAAAACAACCCAAAATCTCCCATCAAAACTAGAATACTTACATTGTTGCATCTGTGTCTGCTCACGTGCGTGTGCATATGTATGTGTGTCGTCATCTTTTCATGCAATACTATCTGTATGTGCGTGTATTTATATTTTATTTACATCTTATGCATTGTTTTCATGTTTATTATATGTTTATTATTATGTATTTTTTTCATGTTTATTATAACCATTGAGAGCATTGAATATGTATTTATTGATATTATATACACATACACATGTACGTATACATCAATTGCGGGGGGGGGGGGGGGGGTGCTCGTACTTCACGGACTTCAATGGTCGCATGGGGATCTCGGTCCCAATTAACCACGGAAAGTGAGGGATACCTGTATTTATTCACTCATGACGAGCACAAAGGTCTCCAGGGACGCCATTACCAAACTGTCAAAAATGGGATCTGTATGTCGTAAAAAAAGATCAAGAAGCTTCTAAAATTTTGTGTTGTAAATTAAATTATTTATTATACACTAAATTTTAATATGTTGTCATATTAATGTTTGACACTCTAAGTTTTATAAAATAAAAATACTTGTAAATGTATAAAACAGTAAATGTTGAGGGGTTCGACAATTTCACCAGGCATTCCAGAAGAATAAGGTCATACACAACAGTTGACATATTTAAACTCAACAGGACAATCACGTGGTGTCCCAAATGAATAAAAAAGGCACAAGATGAGATACTTGCAGGTTTCAAATCTATATTCCCTCATATAACTATAAACAAAAATGTTGAATGGATAAATAATGGGCAGAGTTTTATTAATTATACAGATGACATTTTGTGAGCACTAGGAGAATAGGTGTTGGCAAATAGCTTGATGGCAATACAGAACAAGCAAACTTTGGACTGGCTCAAGGTAAAAGAAGGAGGGTATGCATGCTTTTTGGTAACCAATGCTGTACATATATTGCAAACAGAAAAGTCCCAGGTGTCACCTTTTAAGAAGTAATGGAAAGACTTGGCAACTTACAACGAGAAGGGAAGAAGAATGCGGGATTCATAATGTCCTTGACACAATGTTTCAGCAGTTTCTTTGAAAGGTGGGCGGGTCTGTTTATAAAAATAACAATACGAGTGGGAATAGTGTTCAAGGTCTTGGCACTTATAGTGTGTTGCATGTTTCCCACAGCTAAAGGGTTTTGTATCCAGGCTATAGCCAAATAAATGTTAACGCATGGAAGTGTACAATCAGACAATGCAGGTAAGGAGGCAACAGAGTAAGTGCATGATTACCTCATGTTAGAGAGTGCCCACACTACTTCTCACTTCTTCGCTGAGTCAAATGTACAATATTGTCTTGTGTTGTATTTTTCGTTTGTCTGTCTTATTTGTTTTTTGCTGTGTTTTTGTTTTTGATGATGTTTTTGATGATTTTGATGTGCAGGATCCATAGCCACTTTTTGGGGACCAAAAATAAATCGCAATGCAAGAAATGCTGTCTCGGGACCAGAGTTCCTGCATGCACGTAAGGCCTTCAACTGTGCTGGAAGTTATACGCTGTCACAGATGCGAGTTGGGCCTTTTACATGGAACTATCATGCCAAATCAACAAAATACATTGCATGCCCACTTTAAAGTGTAAACAACATGGTTAGCTCAGAAATACACTTTAAAGTATACACTTTTCAGTGGGCTTTGTGTGACAGTGGACACATACTACCTTTGCTGTTCTATATCTGTGGCTCAAACGTATGGGACATAAGAGTCTCTGTGCCCAATTGACCAGTCTAAGACCCCAAGGCTTGGTGGAAAGACACTAACTCTTCCATTGTGGTTTTCAGGTCATTTGATTATGGCAGGTACTGGGCCTTGTAGTACCCAGACATTGGGGCAACACTATGTCGTGAGCAGCATCTCAGCGCTCCCTTGCCAAAGTGAATATAGTAGGCCGTCAACTGCTTTTTGGAAGATTAAACTAGCTTTTTTTTTGTCCCCCAATTTTAAGAAATTAATTTTAATTTTACTGCTTCACTTATCTATTTTTTCACTTGAGGAACCAGAGGGAATCAACAACATCTTGTGACTATCCACAAGTCTCCAGTTAAGATTTGTTTTTATCATCACGGTTACTATCAGTGTGTTCAGTGTGTTGAGTGTAGGATGTTTAGTCATTCTCCCACCGTCAATCTGTGATAAGTGTATTCTAGTTAACTAACTAGTTAACTAACAGAAAAGATTTTAGCGTTGGAAGTGTGCATCCAGACTTTAGAGAAGAATAATGACTGTGAGAGTAGAGTTCCTGTAGCCAGAAGTCTTGGTGCCTTAGGTGAAGATAGTAACCCTGTCCTCCGGCATCAGAGATCTTGCAATGGGTGATGACTAGGCAGCATTCTTGTAAAGCCAAAGCTAACACTGAAGCTCATTCATATGAGGACCACTCATCAATCTGTCATACAGGTTTGCTCTCCTCAGTGAAACACCTGCTGAGAAACCTTAAAGAGCTCTGGGTATAGGAAGCTCCATTTTGATGCACGCAAAATTAGCTAGTCATTTAGGGGCATCTTGTTAGGAGTATCCCAGGAACCAGATCGCTGGATATAGCAGGTTGTCTTAGTTTCTTAGGTGAGTGCAGTTTCTCTGCTGAATTAATGATGTACACCTTTGTCAGTCAGAGGTTAATAAGAGTGCTTTCATAGAAGTGTGGAAACTAGCGAAGGCAATGTCTGATGCTGTAAATTTCTCTGGTCTCATTCCAATATGGCATGGTGATGTAGCTGACAGCAGGCTATGGTCATTTAACTGCTGGATGTCCAAGTGGTGTTCCAAAAATTAAATGAGCTTTAGAGATAATTGGAGGACTTTTGAGTGTAAACCTGGCCTGATAGGGCGGGATGGCATCCATCCCACTTGGAAAGGTGCTGCTCTCATTTCTTGCAGCATAGCACATAGTCTAAGAACAGGACTAGTCAGTCAGTGACAATCCAGAGCCAAGGCCAGAGAACAGACAGACACAGGCTACTCCGAGCATCTGCTTGCTGCAATGACTTGACTCAATGTCAAGTTCAATGCTATAGAGCCAAACAAAAATGTAAAACCTCTCAGAGAGTTTACTTTAATAATGTTATCAACATAAATTTAAATCATACTGAATCTACAGTTGTTCTACACTGTTGATCTAAAGGTTGGGTAATTAAATGTCAGATCACATGCATCTAAAGCGCTTATTGTTAATGAAATCATTACTGATCAGGATCATGTTTTTAGAGAAACATGGATTAAACCCAATGAATATGTAACATTAAATGAAGTGAGTCCTCCCGGAAACAGTGAAAAACACCAACCTCATCTAACTGGCAGAGAAGCAGCATCACAGTTATTTATACTGATAATCACGAACTTATACATAAATCCATAAATTAATTTAACGCATTTGAAATTCTATGCATAACCATTACATATGTTCCTGAAAAAATATCCCACACATCTGATTCCTTTAATTATTTTTAACAGACCCCCAAGGCCCTACTTAAAATTCCTCTGTGAATTTGCAGATTTCATTTAAAACCTAGTTGTTTCTTTAGATAAAGCTTTAATTATTGGTGAATTTAGTATTCATTTTAAGATGACCCTTTAAGAACAGAATTCATATCCATGCTAGATCCAGTTGGGGGGTGAATCAGAATTTAATAGGATCTACTCATAAAGTTGTTCACACTCTCAATTTAATACTAACTTTATGATTAAATATTGAACATATAGTCGCAGGTCCACAGTCAGAAACTATTTCAGATCATTATCTTATCTTAGATAACTACATATCTTCGTACTTATATACACCTCGGCCCATTATCGCATTAAGTGACAGTTTTACATCAACGACAATACAGAGTTTCATTAATAATCTGCCAGAATTACTATGAATGGATCATCATCAGACCTCACAGAACTCGATCAAACCACCAAATGCCTTGAGTCAAATTTATACCATATGCTAGATAATGTAGCTAAGCCCCCTGGTATAATTATGAAACACACGAAAACAGATTGAAAGCAAATTATAATGAGAATGGCGGCAAACTAAATTACTGGTTTTCCAATCAGAATGAAAGGAGAGTCTAGTTAATTATAGAAAAGCTCTTAGAATATTTCTCAAATCTAATAATAGAAACTGACAAAAATAATCCGAAATACTTATTTAATATTTTTGCAGAATAAACTAGGAATAAGACCATGAACAAAGCATGTGAACCATACATTGTAGCAGTGATGATTTTATGAACTTTTTTAATGTTAAAATTGAAAATATCAGGAAAAAATTGATTCCTTATATTTAAGGAAAGAAATGTCAATAACTAAAACAGTAAATAACATAACGCCAGTAGATCCACAACTTGAATGTTTTAGCCCCATTCAAAAGATTGAACTAGTCTCATTAATATCCTCATGAATCACCCACCTCTGTGTTTAATCTGGTGCCTCCATGTTTCTTAAAATAAATATTATCAGAAATTATCAACCCTTTATTAAATGTAATAAAAATTTCCCTTAGCACTAGTTATGTACCAAAATCCTTCAAACTAGCCATTATCAAACCTCTGATTAAAACCTGATCTCAACCCATATCAAGTGTCCAAATCTAGACCAACAGCAAACCTTTTATTTCTAAGATCTTAAATCTTAGTGCAGCAGTTATGTTCATATCTTTGTAATAATAACATTGACGAAATGTATCAATCGGGGCAGTTGTGGTCTAGTGGTATAGGGCGCTGGATCACTGATCCAAAGGTTGGGGGTTCGAGTCCCACTCTGCACAAGGTTCTCACTGTCCCCCCAGTGGAGCTAACTGGGTTATCAAAGGCCGGCCATGTGTCTATGGTGTGAGGCATGTAAAAGAACCATTGCTGACTTTCGACAAGAGTAGGCTGCAATGCCGTCAGCGTGTTTTCACCCTGCGATGGCCTGGCGAGCTGTCCAGGGTGTACTCTGCCCTTGCCTGAAGTTGACTGGGATGGGCGCCAGCCTCCCTGTGACCCAAGTTAGGATTAATTGGGTACAGAAAATGAACTGAACTGAAATGTATCAGTCAGGATTTAGGTCGCCTCATAGCAGAGAGTTAGCACTGTGGCAAATGAGATACTGCTGGCCTCTGACCACAGCTGTGTCTCCCTGCTTGTGTTACTTGACCTTAGTGCAGCCGTTGACACTAGTGATCACATGATTCTTCTTTTCCTTTCAGCTGTTCCCTTCAGGGGTCACCACAGTAAATCATCTGCCTCCATCTCTCCCTATCCTCTGCATCTTTTTCTGCCTTCATGTCCTCCTTCACCACATCCATGAATCATCTCGTTGGTCTTCCTCTGGGCCTTCTGCCTGGTAGTTCCAATCTCAGCATCCTACTAACAATATAGTCATTATCCCTCTTCTGTACATGTCCAAACCATCTCAATCTAGCCTCTCTGACTTTGTCTCCAAAACATCTAACATGTGCTGTCCCTCTGATGTACTCATTTCTGATCCTATCCATCCTCATTACTCCCAAAGAGAACCTTAATATTTTCATCTCTGCTACCTCCAGCTCTGCCTCCTGTCTTTTTCCCAGGGCCACTGTTTCTAAACCATACAACATCGCTGGCCTCAATACCGTCTTGTACACTTTCCTTTCATTCTTGCTGATACCCTCCGATCGCACAGGACACTTTTCTCCAACCATTCCAACCTGCCTGCACATGCTTCTTCACCTCTTTTCCACACTCTCCATTGCTCTGGATTGTTGAGCCTAAGTACTTAAAATCCTCCACCTTCCTTATCTCTGCTCTCTGTCACCTCACCGTTCCTCTTGGGTCCTTTTCCTTCACACACATGTATTATATCTTACTGAGGCTAACCTTCATTTCCCTCCTTTCCAGGGCATACCTCCACCTCTCTATATTTTCCTCCACTTGTTCTCTGCTCTCACTACAGATCACAATGTCATCTGCAAACATCATAGTCCATGGGGAATCTTGTCTGACCTCATCTGTCAGCCTGTCCATCACCATAGCAAACAAGAAGGGGCTCAGAGCTGACCCTTGATGCAGTCCTATCTCCACCTTAAACTCTTCTGTCACACCAACAGCACACCACACCACTGTCTTACATATCTAATACATGTCCTGCACCACTCTAACATACTGCCACTCCAGACTTCCTCATGCAATACCACAGTTCCTCTCTCGGCACCCTGTCATATGCTTTCTCCAGATCCACAAAGGCACAATGCAGCTCCCTCTGACGTTCTCTGTACTTCTCTATTAACATCACATGATTCTCATTTATAATTAGAAAATGTTGCAATTAAGGGAACGGCCCTCTCCTGATTTAAATCTTATTTAACTGACCGCTATCAGTTTGTAGATGTAAATGGTGATTTCTCTCTACATTCTAATGTTAAGTTTAGTGTTCTGTCCTAGGCCTGTTGCTATTCTCTGTATACATGCTCATTTTATGTAATATCATTCATGATGTTATGTCTGTCTTCCTTTTGGCTTTTTCCCCTTTTACTCGGGAGTCGCCACAGCGAATCATCTGATTCGCACATTTGATTTGGCAGATTTTTACGTCAGATGCCCTTCCTGTCACAACCCTTTTTAGCAAGGGACAGAAACACGCTGAGGACTTTGCAGCCTACTCTTTACGAAAGTCAGCAATGGTTCTTTTACATGCCTCTCACCATAGACAGTGAGAGACATGGCCCGCCTTTGATAACCCAGTTAGCTGCACTGGGGGGACAGTGACAACATTGTGGAGAGTGGGACTTGAAACCCCAACCTTTGGATCAGTGATCCAGCACCCTATACCACATTCATGATGTATCGTGGTGATCATGGTATTATCTTTTATTGTTATGCTTATGACACACAGTATATTCCAGCAAAAGCAGATGACGTACATCAATTTAATAAATTGAAAAAAGTGGAAAGGACATGAGACACTGGATGCTTACTAACTACCTCCTATTAAACTCTGGTAAAATGGAAGTACTTGTACTCGGATCCCAACTTCTTGTTGTTTATGATTCAACACGCTCCCTTGCTAAACCACTGTACTAATCCTGCCAAGAATACCTCCATGAAGAGGATTACCAGGGTGTTATCCTTCATGGTGGGTTGCCAATGGTCGTCCTATGACTCAGGCACTAGATAGATAGATTATGTAAAGGAGCAGATCTGGGGGTCTCAGGCATAGAACGTTCTGGGTGATGTTGGGTTGCTGTCGCTTCCCCACTCTACATGCTCACGCAGGTCCATTTGACAGTGGGGTGGCTGATTGCCCCAATGTCACAGGTGTCCTCATGTCTGTCTTCCTTCTGGTTCTCTCTCTTTTAGTTATGCTACTATAGCCAGTCAAGCCAGAGTCCCTGCTTGCACTCAGCAATAATAAAAGCTTCTGTTTCTATTACACTGAGATGAGATTTCCTTTCAGCTTTTTTTCCTTTTTTTAGGGGTCGCCACAGCGAATGATTCGCACATTTGATTTGGCATAGGTTTTTACGTCGGATGCCCTTGCTGACATAACCCTTTAGCAAGGGCCAGAAACAGGCTGACAACTTTGCAGCCTACTCTACAAAAGTCAGCAATGATTCTTTTACATGCCTCTCACCATAGAAAGTGAGAAACATGGCCGGCCTTTGATAATCCAGTTAGCTGCACTGGGGGGACAGTGACAACCTTGTGGAGAGTGAGACTCGAAACCCCCAACCTTAGGGTCAGCGATCCAGCGCCCTATACCACCAGGCCACCACTTCCCCTGTTTCTATTACACTCTACACATATTAGTATATCTAACAATCTCTCTCTCTCTCTCTCTCTCGCTCTCTCTCTCTCTCTCTGTTTTTGTTGAGGTACACATTCCTCTTCTGGGATGCCAGTAACCCTGATTCTTCTGCTTCCTGGGTCCTGTTGTGGTCATGCTCACTGGAGTCCTCATCTTGGAAGCCCTTCCTTCTTGCTCATGAAGACCGAGCTAGACCCAGATGTGCACTAACAGACTGTGAACATGGCGTTTCACTGCTGGTAATATGGACTGCTTCTTGTTCTTCTTCTTGTCCTTTCAGCTTTTCCCTTCAGTGGTCGCCACAGCGAATCATCTGTCTCCATCTCACCCTATCCTCTGCATCTTTTTTTCTTACACCAACTGCCTTCATGTCCTCCTTCACCACATCCATGAATCGTCGTCTTTTCTTTTTGAATCGTCTTCCTCTAGGCCTTCTGCCTGGTAGTTCCAACCTCAACATCCTACTACCAATAGTTAATATGATAGTTAGTAAACTATCCCTCCTCTGTACATGTCCAAACCATCTCAATCTAGCCTCTCTGACTTTGTCTCCAAAACGTCTTACATGTGCTGTCCTCTGATGTGCTCATTCCTGATCCTATCCATCCTTGTTACTCCCAAAGATAACCTCAACATTTTCACTTCTGCTACCTCCAGCTCTGCCTCCTGTCTTTTCCCCAGGGCCACTGTTTATATGTTTCTAAACCATACAACATCGCTGGCCTCAACACCGTCTTGTACACTTTTCCTTTCATTTTAGCCGATACCTTCCTATCACACATCACACCGGACACTTTTCTCCAACCAGCCTACACATGCTTCTTCACCTCTTTTCACTCTCCATTGCTCTGGATTGTTGAGCCTAAGTACTTAACTGGTAATATGGACTATCTCCCATAATTCTTTAGGACTAGCACTACATAAATACAAATTTCATACCGGATTGGTCGAGGCCCGGGTTAACAACGACCGCCATCAGTGCTGTTAACCAACAGGGTGCTGGTGGAAATTGGACTACTGTTCGTCAAGGAAGGAGAAGCAGGATGTGTGTCGGTAGGCAGAGCGAGAAGAGGAAAAGCATGAGTCTAGGACTGAGAGTAGGGACTTTGAATGCTGAAACTATGACAGGAAAAGGTAAAGAGCTGGTTGACATGATGCAGAGGAGGAAGCTGGACATATTGTTTGTTCAGGAGACCATGTGGAAAGGTAGCAAGGCAGCAGGGTTTAAGCTATTTTATCATGGTGTGGATGGGAAGAGAAATAGAGTAGGAGTCATCTTAGTGATGAGTCTCAAGTTAGAAATTGAAGGCGTGATGTTCAATGTTGTTTGGGTTTCTGCCCCACAGGCAGGATGTGAGCTAGAAGAGAAGGAGAGATTTTGGAGTGAGTTAGATTAAGTGATACAGAGTACCCCCAGAGGTGAAAGAGTAGCCATTGGTGCAGACTTCAATGCAGGCAACAGAGGGGACGAGGATGTGATGGGCAGGTTTGCTATCCAGGACAGGAACACAGAAGGACAGATGTTGATTGATTTTGCAAAAAGGATCAAAATGGCTGTGGTGCATACTTTCTTCCAGAAGAGACAGGAGCATAGGGTGACTTATCAAAGTGGAGGTAGGAGTACGCATACGCAGGTAAACTACATCTTGTGGAGGCGATGTAATTTGAAGGAATCAGTGACTGCAAAGTAGTAGTGTGTGAAAGTGTTGCCAAACAGCATAGGATGGTGGTGTGCAGGATGAAGCTGATGGAAAGGCGGGTGAAGAAGGCAAAGGCAAAGCAGAAGACAAAGTGGTGGAAGCTGAAAAAGGAAGAGTGTCGTGTTGTCTTCAAGGAGGAATTGAAACAGGCTTTGGGTGGTCAGGAAGTGCTTCCAAATGACTGGACAACTACAGCTAATGTGATCAGGCAGACAGGTAGGAGAGTTCTTGGTGTGTCCTCTGGAAGAACAGTAGATAAGGAGACTTGGTGGTGGAATGAGGAAGTGCAGGAGTCTGTACAAAAGAAGAGGTTAGCTAAGAAGAAGTGGGACATTGAGAGGACCGAAGGGAGTAAACAGGAGTACAGGGAGACACAGCATAAAGCGAAGGTAGCGGCGTCAAAGACCAAACAGAGGGCGTATGATGACTTGTATGATACGTTGGACAGTAAGAAGGGAGAAAATGATTTATACAGGTTGGCACAGCCGACAAATAGAGATGGGAAGGACGTGCAGCAAGTTCGAGTGATTAAGCACAGGGTGGGAAATGTATTGACGGTGACAGAAGTGTGCTGGGAAGATGGAAAGAGTACTTTGAAGAGCTGATGAACGAGGAAAATGAGAGAGATAAAAGACTGCTGAGGACCAGTAAATAGCAAAGATTATTAAGGGTGAATTGAGGAGTGCACTGAAGAGGATGAAGAGTGGAAAGGCAGTTGGTCCCGATGACATACCTGTGGAGGAATGTAGGTGTCTAGGAGTGGTAGCAGTAGATTTCCTGACAAAAACATTCAACAAAGTCTTGGAGAGTAAGAGGCTGCCAGAGGAATGGAGAAGTGTGCTTGTGCCCATTTTTAAGAACAAGGGAGATGTGTAGAGTTGTGGCAACTACAGAGGGATAACGTTGATGAGCCATACGATGAAGTTATGGGAAAGAATAGTGGAAGCTAGACTGTTATATTAAAATCTTTTTCAATTATTATTCCAGTACAGTACATAACTATGTTTATGCATGAGATTTTATGTTTTGTAGCATGTTTAACAAACAATACCAAAAGGATAAACTTTATTACAGTACTCTTCATGTCCTTTTATATTGAATTTGGAGTGACGTCTCCAAGATGGCGCTGTCCAGAGGGCGATGTCACGGAGTTCTCAGAGTCAAATTGTTTCTTTGTTCATTTTAATTTGTTTGTTCATGTTTTGCTCTATGCTTGTCTATGACCGGTCGACTCTACCACAGTTATAAGATCGGAGTATCTTCGGGCGTGTATAACTAAGCATGCTCAACTGGGCTTGTTAGCTGGGATGTGGCCTGCAGAGATAATATGCTATGGTAGGCAGCTCAATCAATGACGACTCCGGCGCTTAGGATTGCAGGGGATGAAGGCTGTGTAGCCGGCTGGAGCAATCGCCTCATCGGGTGTACTCTCCTCGAACCATTGAAGCTCGTCCATCTTGTTTCGCAGGGACTGAACATTTTCAAGTACTATGGCCAGAAGTGCTAACCAAGCCTCTGAGAACTCCGCCTGGGCTTAGCCGGTAACCGCTCGCTAACCGCTAGCATTGAGCTGCCATAGCATATAAGCTCAAGATAGAAGTTGTTGCATGCTAAGTTGCCCGAAGCTGAAGCTGCTCATAGCTGTAGTCGGGTCGACCGATGATAGACGAGCATAGTGCAAAACATGAACAAACAAATTAAAACAAACAAAGAAACAATTTGACTCTGAGATCTCTGCGACGTTGCCCTCTAGGCAGCGCCATCTTGGACACGTCACTCCAAGACATCACTCCAAGTTCAATGTAAAAGGACATGAAGCGTAATAAAGTTTATCTATTTGGTATCATTTGTTAAACATGCTACAGAACATAAAATCTCACGCACAAACATTCTAAGGATTAACTTGGGTACTGTACTGGAATAATAAGAGAAAAAGACTTTAAAATGAGTGCTTTACAACAGTATATGCTGTATAATGTTTATATTTTATCATCAATAAAAATAAGAGTAAAAATTGAAAAGTTTTTCTTAATCATTACTATATTTTACTACATTAATACTGTATTAATGAGTAAGATTATCGAATGTGTTTCAGAAGCATATTTTAGCGCATGTAATAGATACATAGTATTTTACTTCCGGCTGCTCATTCATGCATGTGACGTGATGCATCGGGTTTTACTTCTGGGTACAGAACTCGCGGCAGGTTATCTCAATTCGCAGGAGCGCCCGAAACCGAACCCCCTCGAATGTCGAGGGCCTACTGTACATGTTTTGTATTTTTATTGTTTCATCCAAATGAGGATGGTCTCCTTTTGAGCCTGGTTTCTCTCAAGGTTTCTTCCTTAAAACTTCTGAGAGTTTTTCCTTGTCACCGTCTTGCTCATTCGCGATGTTCAGGGGTTCTGTACAGAGTTTGCATGTTTCCCCTGGGCTTGCGTGGGTTTCCTCTAGGTAGTCTGATTTCCTCCCACAGTCCAAAAACATGCACAGTAGGCCAAGTGGCTGTTCAATATCTCTGATAAGTGTGAGTTTTGGCCTTGGGATGGCCTGCTGAGCTGTCCAGGGTGTATCCTGCCCTTGTCGGAGTCAAATGAGATGAGCAGCAGCCTCCTCGCAACCCCAATTAGGATTAAGCGGTTCAGAAAATGAATGAATAAATGTTTTGTGACCAACACTGCATATGCAGTGCTTTGCTGTTGTAGAGTTCAAAGGAAAGCAAAATCTTAAAACATTTTTCAATTTATAAAGTGGATGTTTGAGTCCGTAATGAAGAATGCAGACACTTAAAAAAAAACAAAAAAACAAAAAACAGTAATATACTTTTCTTCATGTTTTGACTTGGAATATAATGTGTGATCTCAGTGCCTATGTGTATATGGAAATAAAAGCCCTTATCAGGATTGTGAGCTTTAATTACTTTTTTAAACACAATTTTGAACATAACTGTGTCTTCAATGATACTTTAAAAGTAAATGAAATATTTTTCTTAAATTGTATTTGTACAGTCATCTACTGATAAACTTCAGAATCTTAACAGAAGGACTTAACATTAGGGCAAATTGCAGAACAATATGTATCTGCAACCATTTACAATGTTCGCTTCCTCTCTGGATTTTGAACAACGAACAAGGCAACACAGTTTTCTGCCCTCTGCCAATGATACCTAAAACACACACACACACACACACACACAACGTGAACAGCTTGTGGAGACTGAAACTGAACTTTATTTATTTATTTATTTATTTTAAATGAATAAAGAGCTAATGCTAACTGCATTTTACAGTAGAGAACCACCTACTCTGTCAATCCAAGTACCAAAAGACAGTCCCCCATAGAGAGATGGTAGTCTTGGCCATTCATAGATACTTTTGAAGAGCCCTCCTACAGTGAAGGACAGTGAAATAAATACAATATGCTAGACCAAATACGATGGACATATATTAAACATTATATATATTATATATTAAACAATGAATTTTAAGGAATATACTAGCTGCCAGATCCATCCATCAGAGCTTCGTTTTGATTTTTTTAATTCTCCAGGACCATATAACATAACCTGAAAAACAAAAAGTTATGGAAATGTGATTATAAATTTTGACACAATGACTCCATTTACCAGCATCATGATAAAAGATTCTTTAAGATGCCAATGCATTCAGCTAATATGAAATTTCACTGATATTTCCATACTAAATGTACAATTAAAATTTATAATAGGAGTGAAACATCCAAACATGCAGATATCAATCACAACTGAATGCAATCAAGAAACATTAATGGCGAGTCAGACATTGTCTGCCCTATGTCGGAAACCCAGACACATTTCTGAGTGGACATATTGCAGAGTGGTTGTAGGTCCTGTGGTTTTTGTCAGTCTCAACAGTCTTTTCTCATATGAGCAGTAATCAAATGAAACTTTCAATAAAAGAAGTCGTCTCTTACAACTGGATGAGAAGAAGCAGGTAATTCTTTACTCAGTAATACATCCAGCATGCACTGATGATGAGAGTCAGCTGGGTCCAAAAAACTAATAGAAAGTCCTTTGCTTTTATAAATTTTGCACCCTATGACTCCCCCACCCCCAAGACCTGATGATGTGAATCCTATTTCCATGTATTTCCTTGTTTTAGTCCTCTTAGCTCCTCCTATCCTCATTTACCCATTTTCTTATTTAATCATACTTCTTAGTTATCCGTAATACCGCCCTGATTTTGAACTCATATGCCCACAATAATGTCAATTTTTTTATTCATGCCAATTCCCCTTATTTCTAGGTCAAAGTTGAAGAATCGTATTTATTTATTTATTTATTTATTTTAAAATGCAATTTTTTTATTGACATCATTTTGTGATTTATTCTTGATTTATTCACACCAACTTATTCAGATCACTTTGTGAAAATAGTCTTTCTCTTCCCTTTTATTTTTGGTGATTAAATATTTTAATATTTTAACTACTTTAAGCCTGATAATGGCTGTAAAGACTGGCAAGAAATAGAACTCACATAAAGATGGCAGAGGATGTTCTTCCTCCTAGTGGCAGAGGAAGACCTACATCACCAACTGGTAGTAGGAACAGTTTGTAAAGGAAGATTGGGCTTTGGCAACTATGGGGAGAGCCATTTGAGCACAGCAGACAACAAGACAAGAAGAGACATGATTGTGCAGCAGAATAGAAAGGAAGCAGAACACAACAGGTTTGCAAAGACAGTCAGTTTAGGGAGCCAAGGTAGCCAGACCAGGTCGGAGTCAGCTCTCCAATGCCCACTAAACTGGAAGGACCTATGGACTACTGACCAAGGACAGCTCAGCGTCTTACTTTACACAGTGTCAGACCTGCTTCCAACACCTTCTAACTTGTCTATTTGGGGAAAAGAAGATGCTTTATGCTCTCTGTGTAAAGGGAACAATTGCTCTCTGAATCGCATCCTGACAGCATGTCCGAGAGCTCTAGGAGAAGATAGATGGAGGCATGACAATGTTCTGAGAGACATTGCAGCAGTAGTGGATCAGCAAAGAATGGAAGCAAACCCCAGAGCAAACAGGACACAATAGAGTTTGTACAGTTTCTGAAAGAAGGTGAGAAGATCAAACCCAGCAAGTCTGCAAAATCATGCTCACTTATGTCTACAGCCCAGAGGCAGCTTCTTGTGGATGTGCAGAAGAAGCTAGAATTTCCAACTGATATAGCAGTCACTTCAAAGCACCCAGATATGCTGCTACTATCGCAGGAGAAGAAAACTATCCACATAGTAGAGCTCACAGTCCCCTGGGAGGATAGACTCAACATTTCTCATGAGCTGAAAGCAGCGAAGTACCAGGACTTGGTAGACCAAGCACACATCAAGGGGTGGCTAGCAAGCCCGATGCTAACTGAGGTTGGATGTAGGGGCTTCGTTGCATCAACAACAAGGAACTTCCTTCGCAGGTTAGGTCTTTCCCCTTTCACTACAAAGAAGACAATCAAGGCCATAAGTGCCAAGTGTGAAGCTCGAGATGGCTATGGATGAAAAGGATGAAATGATGGATCTCAGCCAATCAGAAGCCAGAGGAGTAGCGTGCAGATGCACCTACAATGTACCTCAGTAGCTCCCAGCCAATCAAGTCAAGAGGGTAGTGTGTGTTTACGCCTACATCAACAGATCTTCAAAACATGCTGCCAGAAGCCAGTCTGTAGGTGAAGACAGTTTCTGTCTTTACTGCCCCACTCAGGTGAAGAGTTCAGGTTAAGGGGTGAAACGCTGACGACCCTGAGATACCTGCTGAATATGCAGATAGGCATAGAAGGAAACAAAGTAACTATACCTGCCCAAAGTTGCAGATGTCACAAAATCCACCAAACTTTGTGTAGCGATGCATTATGGATGCTTTCAGAAACTGTAAGTAATCTTGATATGAGTGAATACATCATTATAATGTTTAATAATGTTCTTCTGCTGTCAGTGTACCAGTGCTTATTTGCATTATTTCTTGGTGCATTTCCTCAATCAGTATACTTTCAAGTCTTACAATCTTCATGATTTTGAGCTAAGCATCCCATATTAAGATTAGCTAGTCACAGGACATGCACCTAGTGCTTTAAATTTTTTTCTTTGTTTTCAGTTCAACCACCCGGTCACTTCCGGATGGAAGATTTTTCTAAATTAGGTTTTAAGCTAAGGGGATCAAAGTTATCTCTAGGTTTAATGGACTCTGGGCGAGGGTGGAGTATACCCTGGGCAGCTCACCAGGCCATAGAAGGGCCTCACTCACAACCATTAATACTCCCACTCACACCTAGGGCTGATTTGGAACAGTCAACCTACTGTGCATGGTTTTGACTGTGGGAGGAAACCAGAGTACCCAACGAAAACTCACAAAAGCACAGGGAGAACATGCAAACTCCACACAGAATACCTTTTGTTTTGATCTGGAATGAAGCCACCCTTGTTGATTTTCACTAGCCATGTCACCTTTGTGATGACAACCATTTAGTTTCCACTCTCTGGTGGCGTATTAGTGCCTCCTATTTTTTACCAGGACTGGTGAGGCTTGTACAGCTGCCGTTTGTTGATGGTTGATTGACTCACAAGTCAGCAGTCACAGGAATTATCCAAGTTGCATGACATCAGTAGAAAATTTTGAATTCTATAATCTACTCTATACTAGCTGAAAAATTAAAAAGTACATTATGTGTAAAAAGAAAAAGACAGAGTTTCCCTTGCCTGGAAAAGGGTCACTAGGATCCCCCTGGAGGAAGGGGCTGATAGGCGAGCATCTGGTGGTTGGGCTTCTGCCCATGGAGCCCGGCTGGGCCCAGCCCGAAAAGGAGACATGGGTCTGCTCTCACATGGATCCACCACCTGTGGGTGGGGCTAAAGGGGTCGGGTGCAATGTGAGTTGGGTGGCAGCCAAAGGCATGAATTCTGTCGGATCGATCCTCGGTTACTGACTCTGACTCTTGGGACATGGAATGTCACCTCTCTAGCAGGGAAGGAGCCTGAGCTGGTATGTGAAGTGGAGAGATATCGACAAGATGTAGTTGGGCTCACCTCAAAGCATAGCTTGGAATCTGGAACCACCCATCTTGAGAAAGGTTAGACCTTATTCCATTCTGGAGTTGCTCATATGGAGAGATGGCGAGCCAGTTTGGGCATCCTTGTTGCCCACCGTCACAGTGCTCAAATGTTGGGGTTTTTGCCCAGTCAACGAAAGGGTAGCTTCCCTCTGCCTTCGGGTGGGGGGACGGGTCCTGACTGTCATTTGTGCTTATGCCCCAAATGACAGTTCAGAGTACACACCCTTCTTGGAGTCTTTAGGGGGTGTGTTGGAGAACATTCCCTCGGGAGACTCACTTGTTGTCTTGGGAGACTTCAACCCCCATGTGGGCAACAATAGTGTGACCTGGAAGGATGTAAGTATGTCCTCTCCAGTCTGAACCTAAATGGTGTTTCATTGTTGGACTTCTGTGCTCAACACAGTTTTCTATCATGAACACCATGTTTGAACATAAGGATGTCCACAAATGTACTTGGCAACAGGACACATCCTTTGACGCAGTTCGATGATCGACTTTACAGTCGTGTCACTGAATTTGTGGCCGCATGTTTTGGACACTCGGGTGAAGAGGGAAGCTGAGCCATCAAGCAATCACCATCTAGTGGTGACCTGGCTTTGATGGTGGGGCAGGTGCCTTCCTGTCCTGGTAGGACCAAACGTGTAATTATGGTCTGCTGGAAATATTTGGTGGGGTCTCCTGTCTGAGAGGCCTTTAACTCTCACCTCCGGCAGAGCTACAACCACATTCCCGAAGAGGCAGGTGACATGGAATCCGAATAGGCCATGTTTCATGCCTCCATTGCTGAGGAGGCAGCCCATAGCTGTGGCCGGAAGGTTGTTGGTGCTTGTCGTGGCGGTAACCCCTGAACCCGATGGTGGACACCTGTGGTGAAGGGGGCCATCCAGCTGAAAAAGGAGGCCTATAGGGTCTTACTGGCCTGTGGGACACCAGAAGAAAACAGCCAGGTAGTGGCAGGCCAAATGTGCTCCAGCCGAAGCTGTCACAGATGTAAAATCTCAGGCGTGGGAGGAGTTCAGTGAGGGCGAGGAAAGTGATTATCAGTTGGCCTCAAAAAGGTTCTGGACCACCATCTGACACCCCAGGATGAGGAAGCAGTTCTCCACAAACAAACACTGATCACAGTGGAGGGGAGGTGCTGCTCACTTTGACTGGAGATGTCGTCGGGAGTCAAAAAACTCCTTGGTGGTTGGGCTCCAAGGGTGGATGAGATCCACCCTGAATATTTCAGGGCTGAGGATTCAGTAGCACTTGTCTTGGTTGACACATCTCTGCAACATCATATGGTCATCAGGGCTGTACCTCTGGAGTGGCAAACTGGGATAGTAGTCCTCCTTCTTGAAAAGGGGGGTTAGAGGGTGTGTTCCAATTATCAGAGAATCACACTCAGCCTACCCGGTAAAGTTTATGCAGGGTGCTGGAGAGGAGGATCATAGTCAAACCTCGGATTCAGGAGGAACAATGTGGTTTTCGTCCTGGTCATAGCACTCTTGACCAATTCTATGTGCTCCACAGGATCTTGGAGGGGGCATGGGAGTTTGCCCAATTTGTCCAATGTGTTTTGTGTATTTGGAGAAGGCTTTTGACCGTGTCCCTCGACTATCCTGTGGGGTATGCTCCGAGAGAACGGCGTTCCAGACCAGTTGCTATGGGCCATTCAATCGCTGTATCATCGGAGCCAGAGTTTGGTTCATATTGGTAACAACGGGTCAAATTCTTTTCCAGTGAGGGTTGGAGTCAGCCAAGGCTGTCCTCTGTCACTGATTCCATTCATAACTTTTTTGGACAGAATTTCTTTGTGCAGCTGTGGCATTGAGGGGTTCTGGTTTGGTGGCCATTGGATCTCGTCTCTGCTTTTTGCGAATGATGTTGTCCTTTTGGCTTCATCAAGCCGTGACCTCCAGCTCTCACTGGAGCGATTTGCAGTCAAGTGTGAAGTTGCCTGGAAAAAAAAATCAGCACCTCCAAGTCCAAGGCCATGATTCTAATTCGGACAAGGGTGGAATGCACCCTCCAGGTCAGGAATAAGGTCCTGCACCAAGTGGAGGAGTTTAAGTATCTTGGGGTCTTGTTCACAAGTGAGGAAAGTATGGAGGTGTGAGATCAACAGACCGATCACTGCAGCCTCTCCTGTAAAACGGAACCTGTACCGGTCCATCGTGGTGAAAAAGGAGCTGAGCCACAAGGCAAAGTTCTCAATTTACCAGTTGATCGACATTCCAACCCTCACCTATTGTCACAAACTTTGGGTAATGACCGAAAGAACAAGATCGTGGATACAAGCGACTGAAATGAGCTTCCTTAGCCGGGTGGTGGGGCTCTCTCTTAGAGATAAGGTGAGAAGCTCTACCATCCGGGAAGAGCTTGGAGCAGGGCCGCTGCTCCTCCGCAGTGAGAGGGGCCAGGTGCGATGGCTCGGGCATCTGGTCAGAATGCTTCCTGAATGCCTCCCTGGTGTGGTGTTTTGGGCATGTTCAACCAGGAAGAGACCCCAGAGTTGACATAGAACACGCTGGAGGAACTATGTCTCTCGACTTCTCTGGAAACGCCTTGGTGTCCCGCCGGAAAAGCTGGAGGAAGTGGCAGGGAGAGGGACGTCTGGACGTCTTGAGAGGCATTGTTTCAGGATATGCGACACAGGAGCATAAAAAGGAAACAAAAATATATAGCAAGTGTTTACACTGCCAGGGGGAGTGGTGGCCTAGAGGTAAAGGTGTTGGATCACTGATCACTGGGGGTTCAAGCCCCGCTTACCACAGGTTGTCCCTGACCCTCTCCCCCTTTTCATTGCAGCTAACTGGGTTATCAAGGCCCACCATGTCTCTCACTGTCTATGGTGTGAGGCATGTAAAAGAACCATTGGTGATTTTCAATAAGAGTAGGCTGCAAAGCCGTCAGCGTGTTTCCACCTTGCAATAGCCTGGTGAGCTGTCCAGGGTTTTCTCTGCCCTTGTCTGGAGTTGGCTGGGATCGGCTTTTGCTGAATTAACAACCCGTCAGTGTTAATCTAGAGTGTTTGGTTTGAGGCAATGATTAAGGACCAAAGTTGTTGAGATGGGTTTTTTTCCCATCATTGATGAGTGATAAAACTTATTCATGTCAGGCCAAAATCACATGCAGGTAGCAACAAGAAATTAAGCATTCAATTTTGCTGGCCAAAATCACATGCAGGTAGCAACAAGAAATTAAGCATTCAATTTTGCTGGCCTTATGGATATTTCCTGACATAATCTGCCAAGTTAGAGGTAGGACTCTCTGGAAAATTGTAAGTTCCATCACTTTCTGTTACTGTTTTGTCTTTGTTTCTCACCTATAAAACTTCAGGAAATTATAGATCAATAGTTCATCTCTCAAATTAATAGAGAAGTACAGAGAAGGTCAGAAAGAGCTGCATTGTGCCTTTGTGGATCTGGAGAAAGCATATGACAGGGTGCCGAGAGAAGAACTGTGGTATTGCATGAGGAAGTCTGGAGTGGCAGAGAAGTATGTTAGAGTGGTGCGGACATGTATGAGAGATGTAAGACAGTGGTGAGGTGTGTTGTTGGTGTGACAGAAGAGTTCAAGGTGGAGGTGGGACTGCATCAAGGGTCAGCTCTCAGCCCCTTCTTGTTTGCTATGGTGATAGACAGGCTGACAAACGAGGTTAGACAAGAATCTCCATGGACTATGATGTTTGCAGATGACATCGTGATCTGTAGTGAGAGCAGGAAAATCTAGAGAGGCGGAGGTATGCCCTGGAAAGGAGGGGAATGAAGGTTAGTCTCAGTAAGACAGAATACATGTGTGTGAACGACCCAAGGACCAAAGGACAAAGGACCCAAGAGGAACAGTGAGGTTACAGGGGGCAGAGATAAAGAAGGTGGAGCATTTTAAGTACTTAGGCTCAACAATCCAGAGCAATGGAGAGTGTGGAAAAGAGGTGAAGAAGCACGTGCAGGCAGGTTGGAATGGATGGAAAAAAGTGTCCGGTGTGATGTGTGATAGGAGAGTATCGGCAAGAATGAAGGGAAAAGTGTACAAGACGGTGATGAGGCCAGCGATGTTGTATGGTTTAGCGACAGTGGTCCTGGGGAAAAGACAGGAGTCAGAGTTGGAGGTAGCAGAGATGAAAATGTTGAGGTTCTTTTTGGGAGTAACGAGGATGGATAGGATCAGGAATGAGTACATCAGAGGGACAGCACATGTAAGACGTTTTGGAGACAAAGTCAGAGAGGGATTGAGATGGTTTGGACATGTACAGAGGAGGGATAGTGAGTATATCAGTAGTAGGGATGCTGAGGTTGGAACTACCAGGCAGAAGGCCGAGAGGAAGACCAAAGAGAAGATTTATGGATGTGGTGAAGGCGGACATGAAGGTCGTTGGAGTAAGAGTAGAAGATGCAGAGGATAGGGTGAGATGGAGGCAGATCATTTGCTGCGCGACCCCTGAAGGGAGCAGCCGAAAGGAAAAGAAGAAGAAGAGTTCATCTCTCAAATCAGAGGAAAAAAATGGAAAATCTATATTTCAGTGCATTACAATCTATATTAGTCTTGCAACGTCTAACTTATTTTGCCAGATTGGGTCACATACATATAAGGGATCATATAAACTGCAGCCCAGTTACCAATGGTGTTTCCCAGAATTTTTTAAATGGCACTGTATTTTACTGCCACCCATGGAAATACCCACAAAAAAGATTAATCAGCCAACAGCTTGTATCTAGTTAATTTTATTGATCCTTTCCATTTAATTTCATATAAAATAAAATAAAATACAAGAAGGGTGAAGCTGATTATTTGACTCTAACATGTTTACTGGTTTTGATTCTCTTTTATAGATTTACAGTTGTCCACGTATGTAGAATGAATTTTCATAAACTACATTTCGTAGTAATAAGCCACTTTCACACAGGTTGCAAAGAATGATGAGGAAAAATCAATGACTGCGAAAAATATGTGCAATGACATATGAGAGACAAAATTTTTTCGAGTGACACAAAATGGGTGAACACAGAATTGAACTGACTTGTACTAGTTGAGTACTTATTATTCAGAGCTTTAAGATATTGTTGATTGACAAATGAGAGCCATGTAAAAGAACCATTCTTGACTTTTGTAAAGAATGAGCTGCATAACTGTCAGTGTGTTTCTGCCCTGATGGCCTGGCGAGCTGCCCAAGGTGTACTCTATCCTCGCCCAGATTTGGCCAAGATAGGCACCAGCTTCCCCATGAGCCTAATTAGGAATAATATGACTGTCTGTCTTCCTTTCGGCTTTTTCCCTTTCATTCGGGAGTCGCCACAGCGAATCATCTGATTTGCACATTTGATTTGGCAGAGGTTTTTACGTCGGATGCCCTTCCTGTCACAACCCTTTTTTTAGCAAGGGACAGAAACACGCTGACGACTTTGCAGCCTACTCTTTACGAAAGTCAGCAATGGTTCTTTTACATGCCTCTCACCATAGACAGTGAGAGACATGGCCCGCCTTTGATAACCCAGTTAGCCGCACTGGAGGGGACAGTGACAACCTTGTGGAGAGTGGGACTCGAACCCCCAGCCTTTTGGATCAGCGATCCAGCGCCCTATACCACTAGACCACCACTGCCCCAATTAGGAATAATATGACTAAGCGGTTCATAAAATGAATGAATGAGGATAACCTGATGCACAGCGCCTGGGTCCATTTATATAAGTTTGTCTTTTCTTAGTGAATCTTATTAACATCTAACATTTAACAAAAACAAATAAATCAATCGAAAAGAACTGTGCAATTTAGCATAAAATACTTCTAAAGGCCTCCTCAATCTAAAATCAAGCACATGATGCTGATATCAGGGTTGTGCCTTTGGGTGAACCCATCAGAAGCAGTGATGTCTTTTGATCCTTTTTTTCCTCAAATAGAGAGCGGCGATCAAAAGCAGCACTAATTCTTCCCAGATAATTATCTTTTCTGTACTTCACATGTGAAATGGGGCAGTGGTGGCCCAGTGGTAAGGTGCTGAATTGTAGATCCTAAGGTTGAGGGTTCAACGGTTGTCACTACTGTCTCCTGGTACATGCAGGAAGTTAATTAATCTGCAAGAGCTGAGAGGTGAATCGATTAATTTCTTTCACCAGGTGGTGTCAGCTTGTTGCTCAGTAGAGACAAAGTGTGTTGTTGCTTGCTATGTGAACGTGGTTTTAATGTCACATGTCCATATGGACAGCTTACACTAAATCCTACATTTTTCTATCTTACCTCAGTCTCATACTGAATTCCAAACATGTCCACAGGTTGCTTGTTGACCAACACAGGCTTATGCTTCTCTAACCACTCCTTGAAGCAGAATGGGGTCATCACATTCATTATGCTGAGAGGATAATGTGGAGGCATGATGGGTTCAGCTAGAAACATCAACAGTCAGTGCATATGTTGTCCTCTTATTGTTAAAAATGTACAAAAAAAGATGAGATATTGTGTAGACTGTACTTTAAGATATTCTGAGAGGAACTTTAAAAAAAATTATTTTTTTTGTTACAAAATATAATAAAAACTGTATAAACTGCAACAAGGGAATGATTACAAAAAACAACTGTGTCTAGGCAAAAACACTGGGAGGGGAAAATATTTGTCACATTGAAATTTGATGCATCACTCACCCTTACTCATTTGCCAAAGCGTTTAATTTTACAAGGTATATGGAGGTTCTGAGCCTATCTTAGAGGACACCAGGAGGAGGCTGGGTACACATTGGACAGCTTTCCTGTCCATTACGGGTGAACTCACACACACACACCACCATTCATATTCACTCACATTCACAATTTTGAACAACCAATAAGTTGGGAACAAATTGGACAAACAAACAAACAACTCTTTATTGTCAAAGTACATTACATACATTGAAATTTGCTTTGTGCGCTAGGCACCTGTCGCCACTGTGCAGCGCCAGTTATTGCATTGTTCTATCCTTTTGATGCTGAGCGCCAAGCAGGAAGCAACAACTGCCAAATTTTAACGTCTTATGGTATGACGCGGCCAGATTCGAACTCCGACCTACCGGAGGATAAAGCGGACGCTCTACCAACTGAGCTAAATCCCCTGGTATGTTTGGACAAGGTATGTTTGAGTTACTGCATAATTTAAATTCAATTTCCTGTTTCATGGCAAGTCATCAAAGTTTAAGGTACTGCCATGACTTCATTACTCTGCCAGAATGACAGTTTGATCTTCTTCTTTTTCTTTCGGCTTTTCCCTTCTGGGGTCTCCACAGCGAATCATCTACCTCCATCTCACTCTATCCTCCACAACTTCTACTATTACTCAAACTACCTTCATGTCCTCCTTCACCACATCCATAAATCTTCTCTTTGGTCTTCCTCTCGGCCTTCTGCCTGGTAGTTCCAATCTCAGCATCCTACTAACAATATAGTCATTATCCCTCTTCTGTACATGTCCAAACCATCTCAATCTAGCCTCTCTGACTTTGTCTCCAAAACATCTAACATGTGCGGTCCCTCTGATGTACTCATTTCTGATCCTATCCATCCTCATTACTCCCAAAGAGAACCTTAACATTTTCATCTCTGCTACCTCCAGCTCTGCCTCCTGTCTTTTTCCCAGGGCCACTGTTTCTAAACCATACAACATCGCTGGCCTCAATACCGTTTTGTACACTTTCCTTTCATTCTTGCCGATACCCTCCGATCGCACAGGACACTTTTCTCCAACCATTCCAACCTGCCTGCACATGCTTCTTCACCTCTTTTCCACACTCTCCATTGCTCTGGATTGTTGAGCCTAAGTACTTAAAATCCTCCACCTTCCTTATCTCTGCTCTCTGTCACCTCACCGTTCCTCTTGGGTCCTTTTCCTTCACACACATGTATTATATCTTACTGAGGCTAACCTTCATTTCCCTCCTTTCCAGGGCATACCTCCACCTCTCTATATTTTCCTCCACTTGTTCTCTGCTCTCACTACAGATCACAATGTCATCTGCAAACATCATAGTCCATGGGGAATCTTGTCTAACCTCATCTGTCAGCCTGTCCATCACCATAGCAAACAAGAAGGGGCTCAGAGCTGACCCTTGATGGAGTCCTATCTCCACCTTAAACTCTTCTGTCACACCAACAGAACACCTCACCACTGTCTTACATCTCTAATACAAGCCCTGCAGCACTCTAACATACTTCTCTGCCACTCCAGACTTCCTCATGCAATACCACAGTTCCTCTCTCGGCACCCTGTCATATCTGGAGAAATCCAGATCCACAAAGACACAATGCAGCTCCCTCTGACGTTCTCTGTCTATTTAACATCCTCAAGGCAAACACTGCATCTGTGGTGCTCTTTCTTGGCATGAAACCAAACCGTTGTTTACAAATGCTGACCTCTGCCCTTAGTCTAGTTTCTACGGTTCTTTCCTATAGCTTCATCATATGGCTCATCAACTTTATCACTCTGTAGTTGCCACAACTCTGCACGTCTCCCTTGTTCTTAAAAATGGGCCCCATCACACTTCTCTTCCAGGAGAAGGCCTAGAGGAAGACCGAAGAGACGATTCGTGGATGTGGTTAAGACGGACATGAAGGCAGTTGGTGCAAGAGAAGACGATGCAGAGGATAGGGTGAGATGGAGGCAGATGATTCACTGTGGAGACCCCTGAATGGAACAGCCAAAAGGAAAAAAAAGAACATACGTGTATATATATATATATATATCCTTTAAGCCATTCTCTGCCTTGCCACACCAATATCCTATGACTGAAATTACACAATAGTCAGTAATAAATATGAACTTAGAAAATTGTGGTGGATCAGCACAAACCTTTTCGAGCTGCACACGAATGATTTTTTTTTTTTATTTTCTTTCGCCAGATGGAACTGACTTTTATCAGTAATTGTGTTTATTGTGGAATTGTTATTAATCGTCTGAATTTTGGAATTGATGTTATAATGCAGGAGTGTCAAACTCATGAGTCACTGTGTGCTCTTTATCAAGACTGACCAATCCACTGCCTAAAGAAGTTGATTAAATGAGCCAAGTCAGGTGTGCCATTGCTTGGTTAAAACAAAAACCTGTAGCCACACAGATATTTCTGAAATGAGTTGGACACTCTTGTTATAATGGATGTGTGAAATGATAATCATTTTCTCTTTTATGGTGGCATGTAAAAAGATAGAGGCAATGTCCAGCAGTGAAGGGTGTCCAGCAATGGCACACCCTATGACAAAAACTTTCAATATTCAAAACCATCAGTTTCCAAACTTCCTGAGTAATTTTTGGTTGGATCAGGGTGTACCTCTTCGACCTACATATTTCTTTTCCTTTGTTGACATTGTACAACCGATGTGTTGAGGTGTTTGTTTGGGGCTCATGCTCACACACTGTATGCATGAATTATGCCACTTTTATTTCATGGCAAAAAAGTAATACAGCCTTGTCAAAATTCATGGGTTTGGCAAAACCTAAAGATTCGGTAACTTCTGGACTCTAACCTGTGCAGTGTGCAGTATGAGTTGATCAAATATCAAATTGATGGGACAAAACTTATAGGGGGAATTTGTTGAAATTATGGTAACCCAAAGTGGCTAGCTTCCTGTTTGCTTCGTGACATGGTTGGAAGATAATTTTTGTGTTTTGACATGATTTACAAACCCTCACAATTTCAAGCATGGACTCCAGATTTATTCAGTAGCCACTGTGATTTTTGTGAGTTTTATATAGTGCTCTTGATACATTTAATGTCACCCAAATCCAATGTTAAAATTTCACCTATGAGTAGAAAGACATATCCCAAGGTGGGCTCACTGCAACTATGAGCTTTTAATAGCTTTTGGCCTCTAATTTGTGTTGTTTAAGATGGCCAAATTTCATATTCATGAGACAAAAACCTCTAGCGTAGTCAAACTAGCCCCAAATTTTACCTCTAATGCAAAATACCTGACTGCTGACTTCATGACAATGTGCAAGAGGCTCTTTTGTGTCTTGGCATGAAGTACAAACCCATCAAATTTCATATATGTTCCCTTGGTTCAGTCTACGACTGCTGAGTATTCTTTTTCTTGTTTGTTTGTTTGTTTTTCTAGGTGGCGTTGTTGTTACATTTCATGCCACCGAAATTCTCGAACCCCACCAGATGTATACTTTTGCTAGGCTCTATGTGTATGTCATTTTTCATGGTGATGAATTTGGTATCACCTTTCTTATTTAAGAGCCAATTTTCCTAAGGATCACCAGGGCATGATACACCACCCTGTCCAATTCCAATTAATTTTTGTGGGGGTAGATATATTACCAAAAATGTCAAAATCATGTTTTTTTTTTCTGTATCCGTTCAGGGAAAATGTATGGATCTCTTTAGAGAAGGGGTTCTGAGGGTTTTTGACTTTGATTATCTCCATGTGCCATCATTCAGCATCCGACATAGTGGGTAGCATGATGGCGCAGTGATTATCTCACCCTTGTTTTTCTCTGGAGTTTGAGGTATGAGTGTGTTGGTCATGAGAGGTCTTGGCAAGCTGTCCGGGGTGTACCCCGTCTTCTTCCAGAATCAGCTGACATGTTCACGAGCTTCTCCGTAACCCTTTTTAGGAAGAAGCAGTTTTGAAAATAAATGAATGAATGAATGATTTCATACAAAATGAATGTATCACATAGTAGGCTAAAAAATAGTCAGTAATTTCAAGGTTGAATTTCACTTCACACATGTTTGGGCTACATTTGAGAACCTTCAGCCTGGCTCAAAAACTTAAGCCAAAAATTTTGTTGGAACCAAAAATGGATGAGGTATCATCACATACAAAAATTGAAAGTGAAATAACTGGGTAAAAAAAAAAAAACATACTCTGAGAAGTGTCAATGTTTTTTTTTTTTTTTTCTCCCCGTGCCACTCTTCAGTAATATTTTGTAAGGATGCCTACTCGTTTTGGTCAAATACTCGAGTGTTGTCATTTTTGCTTTTCTAAGGACTCATCTGTATGCTAAATGAATAAAACAAGTAAAAACTGGGCCAGAAAAACTGTTGAAAAATGAACACAAATGACATTGTTTAAGCATGTACTTAAATTTTGAAATAAAGTTATTGAAAGCCCTCCCCGAATGGCAGATAGGACCAGAAGATGAGGGCGTTTCTAACCCTGATTTGTCTGCCACCAATGACTGCCATAGCTCGAGTTTTGTTGTCTATGAAACACATTTCTTTGATTGTTTTAGATTAATATGTATTGTATTTTAGATGGTTGGCAGTGGTGATCTAGTGGTACAGGGCGCTGGATCGCTGATCCAAATGTTGGGGGTTCGAGTCCCACTCTCCGCAAGGTTGTCACTGTCCCCCCAGTGCGGCTAACTGGGTTATCAAAGGCGGGCCATGTCTCTCACTGTCTATGGTGAGAGGCATGTAAAAGAACCATTGCTGACTTTCGTAAAGAGTAGCTGCAAAGTCGTCAGCGTGTTTCTATCCCTCGCTAAAAGGGTTGTGACAGGAAGGGCATCCGACGTAAAAACCTCTGCCAAATTAAATGTGCGAATCAGATGATTCGCTGTGGCGACTCCCGAGTAAAAGGGAAAAAGCCGAAAGGAAGACAGACATGTATTGTATTTTAGATGCAGATCTGCAAATGATACAACATTGGTTCTATTTATCCTTTGTATTTTTGTTTGTAATAGAGTAATGCAGAAAGTTCATAGTCAGATATGTTGCAGGAATGAAGAGAGGCAGGAGAACGGTGTGCATGTGTATGGAGCCAAAAGCAGGCAATGCATGAACGTGACTTGTTTTTATGTGTTAATGGGCAGCTGGTGTGTGTGTGTGTGTGTGTGTGTGTGTGAGAGAGAGAGAGAGAGAGAGAGAGAGTGAGGTGGTCATTGCATAGTGATGAAGCCAGCAGTTACTTCCAGTTACAGAGCCGTTAAAACTCAAAATATGTATATGGAGTGTGTCTTGCTTTTGAACTTCTGATTTGGAAACTGTATTTCACATCGCAATGAGGTTGTGAGGGGCAGTGGTGGCCTGGTGGTAAAGGCCACTGGATCGCTGATCCAAAGGTTGGGGGTTTGAGTCCCACTCTCTACAAGGTTGTCACTGCCCCCCCCCCCCCCTTCCCAGTGCAGCTAACTGGGTTATCAAAGGCCAGCCATGTCTCTCACTGTCTATGGTGAGAGGTTCATGTAAAAGAACCATTGCTGACTTTCGTAAAGAGGAGCTGTATAACCATCAGCGTGTTTCTGCCCCTTGCTAAAGGGTTGTGTCAGGAAGGGCATCCAACGTAAAAACCTATGCCAAATCAAGCATGCAAATCAGATGTAGCAACCCCTGTGACAACCCCTGAAAAAGGGAAAAAGCTGAAAGGAAAAGAAGAAGAATGAGGTTGTAGTGTTTAAGAGCCAAGAATTTGAAGACTCTTATGAAGGCATTCAGGATACAGCTATTAGCCAACGACCCACTATTTAACTTATACAAGTGCTATTGACTTGCTAGTTACATGGTCACAGCCAGCCCTAATTTACCTCTGTTTTGATCTAAAATTTATTTGTGCAGAGTACAAATTATAGAAGCAGAAGTAAATTTTTTCAAAACAAACTTCTCTTCTCCTCCACTCTGTTGATGACCTCACCTATGATTGCCCAAAAGTTTCCATGCAATACACACCCATTGTAGACAAACAAACTTAAACAATGATTGAAAGGAAACTGAAAAAGTAGCAAAACATGGTTGACAGCATTTGAGATATATTGCCAGTACTTAGGTGAACACAGTGATGTACATTATTTTGCTGTACTGAGAAAAATATAAAAGAGTCACAGTGTAGAAATGATGCTTTCATTTTTAAAAATTTTTGTATTAACTTCTATAGAGAAATTCACTGTACAGTGAGAGTGTCAGTCTGAGGCTTGCCATTTAACTTCTACAAGTGGTGTTGATTCAATAGTTACATGACCAGGAGTCCATGGGAGCTAATTGGCCAAACTCTAATGGGAGGGAGGGATGGCATATGCTCACTTGCCTGTCACTCTCAGTGATTTCCAGCCAATCATGGACATCTGTGAGTTCATTCATATGAGGGGCGGATAGTGCTTTCCCTCAGAGTGTGTTGGACCACCCAAATAAACATGGTTAAGATGTGTTCAAAGCCTTAAAATAAATTACATTTTTATTGCAGAAGCTTCTCTCACACTGAAAATTGTAGAAAAATGTAACCTTCAACTCAAGTGAATTTTAAGGGGAAAAGAATCCCTGACTATGAAATAATCATTTTTCATAAAATCACCTGTTCCTCAATTACTGGCACCCCTAACAATTCCTAAACACATTTAATTAGTAATTCATCACTTCCTGTTTCCTTGGTACATAAATATGATGTGGCACAGAGGCCATTTCTCTTATCCACTCTTCAACATGGGACAGACAAAGGGACACCCCATTCAAGTAAGGCAGATATGTATGTCGACCTTCACAAATCACGTAATGGCTACAAGAAAATCGCCCCTTGCCTACACCTTCTCATATCTACTGTCAGAGGAATCATTAAGAAGTTAAAAACAACTAGAACAGTGGTAAACAAGCCTGAACAACGGGGTTATTTTGCCACCACGCACAGTGAGATTCGTAAGAGACATAAAAAGTTCTGCAAACCTCACTGTTAACGAATCCAAACAAATAGAGCGTTTTGGGGTCATAAAATCTCCAAAACAACCAACAGGTGCCATCTACATGCCACCAAGCTGTTTAGGAGTCATGCAGGGTAAAAATCTTTTCTCTCTCACAATCATAAGTACAAATGTCTGGAGTTCACGAAGCAGTACTGGTGGGACACAAAAGATGAGAATGCAGAAAAGGACCTCATGCCCACTGTGAAGTCTGGGGGAGGATCAGTGATGCTGTGGGTTTGTTTCTCTTCCAGAAGAACTGAGTACCTTGTTAGGCTGCATGGCATCATGAACACTTTGAAATACCAAGGCATTTTAAATCAAAATCTGGTGGCCTCTGCCCAAAATCTGAAGGTGGCCAGTCACTGGGTCTTTCAGCGAGATAATGACCCTAAACATGTGGCCTAATCTACACAGAAATGGATCTCCAGATGCAAAATCAAGCTCCTCCCATGACCGTTTCAGTCCTCAGACCTGAATTCCATTGAAAACCTGTGGATTGAAGATTAGAGCTAGATAAACTATAAGACTTGAGAGCTAGATAAGCTGATGATTATAGTGTAGAGGAGAAGACCCAGGTAACTGGATGACTTAAGAGATTGTGCAAAAAGGAATGGTTGAAGATCACTTGTCTGTATTCTCCCATCTTGTGAAACATCATAGAAGAAGATTGGGTGTTGTTTTATTGACCGAAGCAGGGTGTACAAAAACATCATGGGTGCTACTAATTGTGGCACACATGATTTGACTTCAAAGAATTACATTTTTTTTTTTTTACTGTATGATCCCCCCACCCCCAGAATAAATGCACTTGAAGTAAAAGTTTTATTTTTCCCCCCATTGTGGTCCTACAATATCTCAAAAAAAAAATTAATTTATGAGAACAGGCTGCGCCTGGAGACAAGATGGCGGCCGTGAGGCTCGCCCCGGTACAAGCTCTGCTTCTATGTCTTGCACTTTTGTCAATGTTTTATGTTAAAAAGTCGGAATGTCTTCTCACATACACTCATTGGGAGTTACTATCCCTTAGAGCTAACTCAGCAGCGACTGTTTCATCCATGATCTCATCGCTACCTGCAGAAATTCTAGACATGAACAACTCATCTGGATATCCGACCTCCTGGAGACGCAAGCGAGACAGGCGGAAGCGATGAGCCGGCGTCCTTTCCAGGTTCAGGAAGCGGCCGTACCGGCCACCTTTACCGGCTCTGCTGCTGACAAACGTGAGATCTATCAGAAATAAAATTGACGAACTCTTCCTTCTTCTTCAAAATAAGAAGGATTACAAAGACTGTTCTGCCATCTGCCTGACCGAGACCTGGCTCGACCACAGCGTGCCAGACCAGGCGGTAACCCCGCCCGGCTTCTCACTCTACCGTGCCGACAGGTCAGTCAAGCTATCTACAAAAACTAAAGGTGGTGGAATTTGTTTCTTGATTAACCGCTGGTGTAGCAACACGACTGTATTAAACACTACTTGTTCACCACAATTGGAATACATCAGCGTGAAATGCAGACCCGCCTACCTCCCGAGAGAATTTGCCTCCGTTATACTGATTGGCGTTTACATCCCGCCATCGGCTAACGCCAACTTCGCCATCACGGAGCTTGCAACCTACATATCAACCGTTGAAAACTCTCATCCCGATGCAGTAGTTACTGTGCTCGGTGACTTTAATCATACCAACTTGTCCACTGAACTCCCCAACTATATTCAACAGGTCACATGTCCTAGCAGAGGCACGAACACACTGGACCATTGCTACGTCACCATCAGCGATGCTTACCGAGCTTTCCCGAGGGCTCCGCTCGGAACGTCCGACCACGCCATGCTGCTCCTCATCCCGAAATACAAACAAAAACTTAAATCCACAAACTCCACATCCAAAACAGTTAAGTCCTGGTCCAAGGCAGCCGTTGAGACTTTGAGAGGCTGCTTTGAATGCACTGATTGGGATGTATTCAGTGCAGGTGAGAACTGCCTCGACATGCTCACGGACGTGGTGACGTCATACATCAACTTCTGCGTGGATCTGTGTATCCCAACAAAAACTGTGGAGGCATACAGTAATAACAAACCTTGGTTTACAAAAGATATCTTACTCATACGCAAGAAAAAGAACTCTGCTTTCCTCAGCGGAGACAAGGAGTCATACACCACTGCCAAATATCAATTGAGGTCTGAAATCAGGAAAGCTAAATCAAACTATGCAATAAAGCTGGAACATCAGATCACATCAAACAATACCCGATATGTATGGAAAAAACTAAAGGACATGACTGATTACAAAAAACCCTCCATTTCATCTGACATTGATATGGACCTTCCAAACAAACTCAATGAGTTCTATGGGAGGTTTTAACAGTCCCAGTCCCCCTATCCCTCCCTCACCCTCCCACACCCCTCATTTCACATCCAGGAGGAAGAGGTCAGGAACATCTTTAAGAAAAATAACAAGAGGAAAGCAGCTGGCCCAGACGGGATCACCCCTGCTGTTCTTAAGTACTGCGCAGCTCAACTGGCCCCAATATTCACCTCCATCTTTAATACGTCCCTCCGCCACTGTACAGTTCCACTATGTTTCAAGGTTTCATCCATAATCCCTGTCCCAAAATCATCAAAGATCTCATGTCTCAACGACTACAGACCAATTGCCCTAACATCCGTGGTCATGAAGTCGTTTGAACGCATCATCCTCAATCATCTGAAGGCATCCACTACCCCCCTGCTCGACCCTCATCAATTTGCTTACCGTGACAACAGGTCTGTTGAGGATGCCGTCAACCTGGCCCTCTACCACATCTTACAGCACCTTGAGTCTCCTAACAGCTATGCTCGTATCCTTTTCATTGACTTCAGTTCCGCTTTTAACACAATAAACCTGGTCAACCTCTTCAATAAACTGACGGACATGAACATTGACCCCTGTCTACGCCATTGGTTATGGAGCTTCCTATGGAAAAGGCAACAAAGGGTTAAGATGGGTAACATCTCATCTCGACCTCTGACCCTCAGCACAGGTGTCCCACAGGGTTGCGTCCTCTCACCATGGCTTTTTTCTCTGTACACAAACCATATGACATCCCATCACAGTTCAGTTTCCATTTTTAAATATGCAGATGACACTACTATCATTGGACTCATAACTATGGATAATGAACACCAGTACCGCCAACAAGTAGCCCAAGCTGTCTCCTGGTGCCAAGAAAACAATCTCCAGCTCAACCCATCCAAAACACAAGAACTAATAATTGACTTCAGGCACACAGCCTCACTCAAAACTCCCATTCACATCTCTAATGAACCCATAGCCATAACTGACTCTTTCAAATTTCTCGGCACTCACATTAACAATACACTAAAATGGAACACTAACACAGATTACATTCACAAAAAAGTCCACCAAAGACTGTTGTTTTTCCTGAGACAGCTCAAGAAATTTAGAGTGAAAACAAATCTCCTCCTCCGTTTCTACTCCGCCATCATTGAGAGCACTCTCACTTCATCCATAACGGTTTGGTATGGCAGCCTAGACAGCAAATCACAGAAAAAACTACAGCGCATTGTCAATAAATCATCCAGGATCATTGGCTCCCCCCTTCCATCAGTCCAATCAATTTATCATAAACGCTCAATCTTAAGAGCACAAAAAATCATCTCTGATCCCTCTCACCCTGCCCATCATTTGTTTCAACCGCTGCCCTCTAGGAGGCGATATCGATCTCTACCCACCAGAACATCCCGTTTCAAGAACAGTTTCTTCCCTACAGTCATAAGGACTCTGAACTCTTTGCACTGAATGTACATTACAGCCTTGTTTGTCTTTTTGTTGTCCGTTATTACTGTTGTTGTTATGGATATGTTTGTAATCATTTGGTTTCATGTGTGCTGTCTTTGTTGTATGATGTGTGTTGTTAATGTCCTTTGTAACTTTTGTCATAGCTGAGTGCTGTACCGACAGCAAATTCCACCAACTTGGTTGTGTGGTCCTTAATAAATAAATGAAATGAATGAAACATAAAGAACACATCTTCACCAGCAGTGCCAATAATTATTGGCGGTCTCTTCTTCTTTTCCTTTCGGCTGTTCCCTTCAGGGGTCGCCACAGCAAATGATCTGCCTCCATCTCTCCCGATCCTCTGCATCTTCTACTCTTACTCCAACGACCTTCATGTCCGCCTTCACCACATCCATAAATTTTCTCTTTGGTCTTCCTCTGGGCCTTCTGCCTGGTAGTTCCAACCTCAGCATCCTACTACCAATATACTCACTATCCCTCCTCTGTACATGTCCAAACCATCTCAATCTAGCTTCTGTGACTTTGTCTCCAAAACATCTAACATGTGCTGTCCCTCTGATGTACTCATTTCTGATCCTATCCATCCTCGTTACTCCCAAAGAGAACCTCAACATTTTCATCTTTTCCACCTCCAACTCTGACTCCTGTCTTTTCCCCAGGGCCACTGTCTCTAAACCATACAACATTGCTGGCCTCATCACCGTCTTGTACACTTTTCCCTTCATTCTTGCCGATACTCTCCTATCACACATCACACCGGACACTTTTCTCCATCCATTCCAACCTGCCTGCATGCGCTTCTTCACCTCTTTTCCACACTGTCCATTGCTCTGGATTGTTGAGCCTAAGTACTTAAAATCCTCCACCTTCTTTATCTCTGCCCCCTGTAACCTCACTGTTCCTCTTGGGTCCTTGTCGTTCACACAGTGTACAGTATTTTTAAACTCGGGCTGGGGAAGAGTTGCTGTACAATAATTACTCAAAACACTCAACAATAAATGTAATGTAATATAATAAATGTAATGTAATACAGTAGGCCCTTGACTATTCGCAGTTTTGCACTCAAGGTTTGCTTATTCGCGGATTGCTGAGCAACTGTCACGTGATTCAAATTCAAGTCCTCCTTCCTGCTGATTGGTTGAGATGATGTAATGCCCCCTTTTCCTCATTCGTGCACACTTTGTGCCTGTGCTTTTAAAGTGTGTGTGTGATTTTAATTACTGTTAAGCTCTATCATGCCACTCAAACGCTGCATACCTCCTCAGGCTTCTGGTAAGGCACTGAGCACCAGAAAAAGGTATGAACTGCATGAAAAAGTAGAACTGCTTGATATGAATTCAGGAAGGAAAATGTTTTGCTGCAGAAGTGCTAAGAAGGTGAATGTTGTATGAAACAAGGTCATCATTAGAATAGAACCTGCCTTTCAGGGGTCGGCAACCTTTGCCATTCAAAGAGCCATTTGGACCTGTTTTCCACATTAAAGAAAACACTGAAACCACAAATCCTTTTTTGACATTTAAAATCAAATAGCACTGCATATAATGTTTTCCCCTTTATGTTAATATAAAACAACAAGGTGTTGCATTGATTTAAACGACAGCAGAGATAATTAAATTACAATTCTGCTCGCAACAAAAACAATGAGATTAAAAAAAAATATATCCAGCCTCCCCGTGATCCTAATTAGGATTAAGCGGTTCAGAAAATGAATGAATGTGTTCAAGTCCTTCTTGTATTTTTTTAAGGAAAAAGAATATCTGTCCCATGAAGCGAGGGACGGGCTGCAGCCAGATGTGTAAACGGGTTGGGTAGTCTACCTCACCATCCCTTCGTGGGATTTTCTTTTTCTTCATTTGTCATATTAATGTTGTTTTGTCATAGTTTTAATTTCCAAAAATGACAACACCACAGAAAAGTGTATGAAGACTTAATTTAAGAAGGAACCTGCTCAACATTCTTTTAAATAAATATTAATGCTGCACTGATGACCCATTCTCTGAGTAGAGACTGAACCACACCCAGTGGTTCACACCCATACCCAATATTGTGTCACTGGGAGGAGAGTTATTTAATTCAGAGATTGCTGTGTATAAACAAATCTCATCGTCTCTTACTTCCTGGAATACAAACACCGGCAGTGGAAAAAATCTCTCGCTCGTCGCACTGCTGATGGTGAGAATACTCTTGCCATGAGCACAAGAATTTGGAAATCCACCAACACAGCAGATCAAAAACACTGTTTCATGCCAAGAAAGAGCACCACAGATGCAGTGTTTGCCTTGAGGATGTTAATGGAGAAGTACAGAGAAGGTCAGAGGGAGCTGCATTGTGCCTTTGTGGATCTGGAGAAAGCATATGACAGGGTGCTGAGAGAAGAACTGTGGTATTGCATGAGGACATCTGGAGTGGCAGAGAAGTATGTTAGAGTGGTGCAGGACATGTATGAGAGATGTAAGACAGTGGTGAGGCGTGCTGTCGGTGTGACACAAGAGTTCAAGGTGGAGGTGGGACTGCATCAAGGGTCAGCTCTCAGCCCCTTCTTGTTTGCTATGGTGATGGACAGGCTGACAGACGAGGTTAGACAAGATTCCCCATGGACTATGATGTTTGCAGATGACATCGTGATCTGTAGTGAGAGCAGAGAACAAGTGCAGGAAAATCTAGAGAGGTGGAGGTATGCCCTGGAAAGGAGGGGAATGAAGATTAGCCTCAGTAAGACAGAATACATGTGCATGAATGACAAGGACCCAAGAGGAACAGTGAGATTACAGGGAGCAGAGATAAGAAAGGTGGAGGATTTTAAGTACTTAGGCTCAACAATCAAGAGCAATGGAGAGTGTGGAAAAGAGGTGAAGAAGCGTGTGCAGGCAGGTTGGAATGGTTGGAGAAAAGTGTCCGGTGTGATGTGTGATAGGAGGGTATCGGCAAGAATGAAAGGAAAAGTGTACAAGACGGTGTTGAGGCCAACGATGTTGTATGGTTTAGAAACAGTGGCCCTGGGGAAAAGACAGGAGGCAGAGCTGGAGGTAGCAGAGATGAAAATGTTGAGGTTTTCTTTGGGAGTAACGAGGATGGATAGGATTAGGAATGAGCACATCAGAGGGACAGCACATGTAAGACGTTTTGGAGACAGTCAGAGAGGCTAGATTGAGATGGTTTGGACATGTACAGAGGAGGGATAGTGAGTATATTGGTAATAGGATGCTGAGGTTGGAACTGCCAGGCAGAAGGCCTAGAGGAAGACCAAAGAGGCGATTCATGGATGTGGTGAAGGAGGACATGAAGGTCATTGGTGTAAGAGAAGAAGATGCAAAGGATAGGGTGGGATGGAGGCAGATGATTCGCTGTGGCGACCCCTGAAGGGAAAAGCCGAAAGGAAAAGAAGAAGACTCTCAATGTTGCTGATAGGCTAGTCCACAAAAAAAAAACACACACAAAATCACGCCACCCACACTTAATTTTCAGCTTTGTAATTTTCAACCCTAAAAGAGCATTTTTGGAATGGTACTCACTGTATATGGTCCTTCTCAAAAAATTAGCATATTGTGATAAAGTTCATAATTTTCTGTAATGTACTGATAAACATTAGACTCATATATTTTAGATTCATTACACACAACTGAAGTAGTTCAAGCCTTTTATTGTTTTAATATTGATAATTTTGGCAAAAAAGTAGAGAAAATCAAAAATCCCCATCTCAAAAAATTAGCAAATTTCATCCAACCAATAAAAAAGTGCTTTTAATACAAAAAAGTCAACCTTCAAATAATTATGTTCAGTTATGCACTCAATACTTGGTCGGGAATCCTTTTGCAGAAATGACTGCTTCAAAGTGGCACTGCTGAGGTGTTATGGAGGCCCAGGATCCTTCGATAGCGGCCTGAAGCTCATCCACAGTGTTGGGTCTGGTGTCTCTCAACTTTCTCTTCACAATATCCCACAGATTCTCTATGGGGTTCAGGTCAGGAGAATTGGCAGGCCAATTGAGCACAGTAATACCATGGTCAGTAAACCGTTTCCCAGTGGTTTTGGCACTGTGAGCAGGTGCCAGGTCATGCTGAAAAATGAAATCTTCATCTCCATAAAGCTTTTCAGCAGCTGGAAGCATGAAGTGCTCCAAAATCTCCTGATAGCTATTTGGCATTTCCTTCTCCCCAGTCTTCCTCCAGACTCTGGCACCTTGATTTCCAAATGACATGCAAAATTTGCTTTCATCCGAAAAAAGTGCTTTGGACCACTGAGCAACAGTCCAGTGCTGCTTCTCTGTAGCCTAGATCAGGCACTTCTGCCACTGTTTCTGGTTCAAAAGTGGCTTGACCTGGGGAATGCGGCACCTGTAGCCCATTTCCTGCACACACACCTGTGCACTTTGGCTCAGGATGTTTCTACTCCGGACTCAGTCCACTGCTTCAACAGGTCCCCCAAGGTCTGGAATCGGCCCTTCTTTCACTTTTTCCTTCCCACAGACATCCCACTGAGGTGCCTTGATACAGAACTCTGGGAACAGCCTATTCGCTCAGAGATTTCTTTCTGTGTCTTACCCTCTTGCTTGAGGGTGTCAATGATGGCCTTCTGGACAGCAGTCAGGTTGGCATCCTTGTTACTCCCAAAGAGAACCTCAACATTTTCATCTCTGCTAGCTCCAGCTCTGCCTCCTGTGTTTTCCCCAGGGCCACTGTTTCTAAACCATACAACATCATTGGCCTCAACACCATCTTGTACACTTTTCATTTCATTCTTGCCAATACCCTCCTATCACACATCACACCGGACACTTTTCTCCAACCATTCCAACCTGTCTGTACATGCTTCTTCACCTCTTTTCCACACTCTCCACTGCTCTGGACTGTTGAGCCTAAGTACTTAAAATCCTCCAACTTCCTTACCTCTGCTCCCTGTAACCTCACCGTTCCTCTTGGGTCCTTGTCATTAATACACATGTATTCTGTCATACTGAGGCTAACCTTCATTCCCCTCCTTTCCAGGGCATACCTTCACCTTTCTAGATTTTCTTGCACTTGTTCTCTACTCTCACTAAAGTGTACAAGACGGTGATGAGGCCAGCAATGTTGTATGGTTTAGAGACAGTGGCCCTGGGGAAAAGACAGAAGTCAGAGTTGGAGGTAGCAGAGATGAAAATGTTGAGGTTCTCTTTGGGAGTAACGAGGATGGATAGGATCAGAAATGAGTACATCAGAGGGACAGCACATGTTTGATGTTTTGGAGACAAAGTCACAGAAGCTAGATTGAGATGGTTTGGACATGTACAGAGGAGGGATAGTGAGTATATTGGTCGTAGGATGCTGAGGTTGGAACTACCAGGCAAAAGGCCCAGAGGAAGACAAAAGAGAAGATTTATGGATGCGGTGAAGGCGGACATGAAGGTCGTTGGAGTAAGAGTAGAAGATGCAGAGGATAGGGAGAGATGGAGGCAGATCATTTGCTGTGGCGACCCCTGAAGGGAACAGCCGAAAGGAAAAGAAGAAGTTCTCTACTCTCACTACAGATCACAATATCATCTGCAAACTTCATGGTCCATGGGGAATCTTGTCTAACCTCGTCTGTCCGCCTGTCCATCACCATTGCAAACAAGAAAGGCTCAGAGCTGACCCTTGATGCAATCCCACCTCCACCTTGAACTCTTGTGTCACACCGACAGCACACCTCACCACTGTCTTACATCTCTCATACATGTCCTGCACCACTCTAACATACTTCTCTGCCACTTCAGACTTCCTCATACAATACCACAATTCCTCTCTCGGCACCCTGTCATACGCTTTCTCCAAATCCACAAAGGCACAATGCAGCTTCGTCTGACCTTCTCTGTACTTCTCCATTAACATCCTCAAAGCGAACACTGCATCTGTGGTGCTCTTTCTTGGCATGAAACCAAACTGTTGTTCACAAATGCTGACCTCTGCCCTTAGTCTAGCTTCCATTATTGTTTCCCATAACTTCATCGTATGGTTCATCAACTTTATCCCTCTGTAGTTGCCACAACTCTGCACATCTCCCTTGGGCACCATCACACTTCTCCATTCCTCTGGCATCCTCGAACTCTCTAAGACCTTGTTGAATGTTCTTGTCAGAAAATATACTGCTACCTTTCCTAGACACTTCCATACCTCCACCGGTATGTCATCAGGACCAACTGCCTTTCCATTCTTCATCCTCTTCAATGCCCTCCTCACTTCACCCTTACTAATCTTTGCTACTTCCTGGTCCTCGACGGTCACATCTTATACTCTTTCCGTCTCACTTTCCTCATTCATCAGCTCTTCAAAGTACTCTTTCCATCTTCCTAGCACACTTCTGTTATCAGTCAATATGTTTCACTCGCTGTCCTTAATCGCTCTAACTTGTTGCATGTCCTTCCCATCTCTTTCTCTGCTGTACCAACCTGTATAAATCATTTTCTCCCTTCTTACTGTCCAGCCTAGCATACAAGTCATCATGCGCCCTCTGTTTGGCCTTTGACACCGCTACCTTTGCCTTACGCTGTGTCTCCCTGTACTGCTGTTTACTCTCTTCAGTCCTCTCTGTGTCCCACTTCTCCTTAGCTATCCTCTTCCTTTTTACACACTCCTGCACTTCCTCATTCCACCAACAAGTCTCCTTATCTACTGTCCTTCCAGAGGACACACCAAGTACTCTCCTACCTGTCTCCCTGATCACATTAGCTGTGGTTGTCCAGTCATCTGGAAGCACCTCCAAACCACCCAAAGCCTGTTTCAACTCCTCCTTGAAGACAACACGACACGCTTCCTTTTTCAGTTTCCACCACTTTGTCTTCTGTTCTGCCTTTGCCTTCACCTTTCTCACCATTAGCATCATCCTGCACATCACCATCCGATGCTGTTTGGCAACACTCTCACCCACTACTACTTTGCAGTCACTGACTTCCTTCAAATTTCATCGCCTACACAAGATATAGTCTACCTGTGTGCTCTTACCTCCGCTTTTATAAGTCACCCTATGCTCCTGTCTCTTCTGGAAGAAAGTATTTACCACAGCCTTTTCCATCTTTTTTGCAAAATCTATCAACATCTATCCTTCTGTGTTCCTGTCCTGGATACCAAACCTGCCCATCACTTCCTCGTCCCCTGTTGCCTGCACCATCATGTCTACTGAAGTCTGCACCAATGACCACTCTTTCACCTCTGTGGGTAGTCTACATCACCCCTGACATTGATGAATATCATTAATCATTAATAACAACATATAATTAAAGGTAAATTGAGCAAATCTGTTATGTCACATGTATGTATCAACATGATAGCCCTTCGTATTAATTTGTACCCAAGAAGTAGCTTTCAGTTTCAAAAAGGTTGGTGACCCCTGCTCTAGAGCAACATGAAAACAGGAGTATCATGTCAATCCTAATCAAAATTGAAAGAGCATGAGCATCTGCAAAGAGGAAAATCCCAAATAAAACTGAGCCATACTTGTAGTGAAGAAAACATACAACTCTGTTCAATGTTTGTGCAATTTAAAAGACTATTGTTTGAAGGGTCCGAATACTTGTGCAAGTCTTTTTTTTTTTTTTTTTTTTTTTTTTTTTTTTTTTTTTTTTTGCGAGAGCATGTCGTTTTCATTTTCTGAACAGCTTAATCCCAATTAGGGTTGGAACTCCGAGTTGGGAGTTGGTCTACTCTTTATCTATATCATTAATTGTGTGAAAGCATATCATAAAAACTATTACTACTACTACTACTACTACTAATAATAATAATTTAAAATAAACAGAAAAGTGAAGTTGTCGTAACATTTTCTATACGCACTGTACAATTATATCACAGTGATATTTAAAAGATGGAAAAATATTGAATTGTGTCAGGGTGTTTGGGCTTACACAACATGCAACAAGGGAGCTAAAATGTGAATCAAAAAAAAAAAACATGATAACAATAAAAAGAATTGTTTGTGTAACATACACAAAGGTCTAAGAGCAGGTAGAGAGAAGGGGAAAAGTAATTACCAGGGTCAGGTTTTCCAGTGTTATGTTGCTTTGATGTCATAAACCTGTCAACCAAAGAAAAGTCTTTTTTTAACAGGTTATGTATCCAGAGCAGTTTTAGACTTATAATAATGACTTACTCCTGAACAATTGGAACGAGTTGAGTGCCCAGGTTGTCACAGTAAAACCAACGCTCAAACAGGATTTCTGTGCTGTTATTCACATAGTATCTGTAATTTAAAAAAACAAAAAAATAAAAAATAAAAACAAAACAAAACAACAACAACAAAAAATATATATTATATAAGGGGGGAAAAAGTGAATATATTGTTCTGCAAACATTCTGTGACGTTTCTGGCTGTTGGGAAATGTTGACTGGTTATAGAGCAGAATTGAGGGGTTATACATTTCAGGTACTAGCACAGCCTAAACCATTTTTGTATGACTTTTTTTTTTTTAATATGACTTGTCAACATTGATTTGAAATATAATTAACAAATGATTTTTGATATGATTTGTCAACAGGTTCTTGTAGTTAAATTAGTCTGATTATTGAACTGTTTAATATGAACATTATTGTCAAACTGATTTTTCAAAATTATTTGCTCTATTAATTACAACTGAAGATACAGTACTTATTTGTAATGAATCAGTACATTAGAGTACAATTTTTTATTTGATAACCTTTTAAGAAACCAAAATAAATTGTCTTGAGTTCTGCAAATTTTATTTACAAAACCCATTTATGAGTGCAATATAACAGTTACCTGTTAAATAAATATGCTTAGGCATAGACTATTTTCAGAGGACCACTTTAGAATGTTAAAGCATTACGTGTGACATAGTTTTATTCGTATCTGGCTATGTTACCGAAGACAGTCCATCTCCGAGTGCAGTCGTCTCCGTTCCACTACTAATCCCACTGTGTTGGCTTGCCTTTGAGGAGAATGAGGGATTCGTGCTGGTAGCAAAAACATCTGGAAAGAAGTAGGATCAGACAATATATGGCACAGCACTCAAAACCGCAATGGTTGTGTATCAAGTAGATATAAACAAGAAATGGCTGACATTAGTATCAGAGCCACAATATGGACAGCAAATGATGCTGACCGTTTTGTCAGCAAGTCATGATTCCTACCTGTCCTTCACGGATATGCACATCTTTGTGTTTGCCATTCTCTATTATTTTCAAAACCATGTCTCCACGGATCTGATAAAACAACTGAGACAAGAGAAAGTAGAAAAAAATTCTAATATGACAGCTGTTTCATAATAGGAATACTATTGGGCTATCGATGTCAACTCACTGAATGTGATTGCTTGAGTATCTCCAAATTTCTTGAAACAATGTAGGAATGATCTTTGACATCTAAAACTGACATCTGCCTTTTTTTTAAAGGATGAAAAGTGCTGGCCTGAAGGTAAACTGCTGGATTACCAATCCCAAAGTTGGGTGTTCAAACCCCACTGTCAATGGTTGTGACTGCTGTATCTAACTGGGTTATCTAAGGCTGACCATTTTGTAATTCACCCTTGCCTCGAGTCAGCTGAGATGAGCACTAGTCTCTTTGTGACCCTAATTACACTTACATCATTTGGCAGATGCTCTTATCCAACATGACATACAATTATTGCTTTTTTTTTTTTTTTTTTAATACAACAGAGCAATTGAGGGTCAAGGAACTTGCTTAAGTGCCCAACAGTGGTGACTGTGAGGATTGAACGGCTGACCTTTGGATAAGTAACACATTGTCTTATCCACTAAGTCACACTACCCAAGTTGGAATAAGTAGTTCAGAAAATGAATGAATGAATGAATGAATGAATACATTTTCAAATGACCAAATGGACATCTTGATTCATGGGAAGGTTGATGAAATTTAGCGTAGCAGCCCTTGACATTTCAAAAATTTGGGTAACTAGTTTATGGTTGACGGGTAAATGACTCAGGTAACCCAAAGTTCGTTCTGATGAAAAGGAGCTGCTTGACCAACAGGTTTACACAACCTGGTTATCAGAAGTAAAAGTAAATTATTAAACAAACCTGGAATTGAGTCAGTTAGATTTGTGCTTTTAAGTTCAGTAGATGTGTGTATAATATCTTATGCATTGCTGAATTTTCTAATATTAAAGGATTAAATTATTGACAAAACAACTTGTTACTTTGAAACATTACATTTTAATACAAATACATAACAATCACATGAACATGCAGTTTCATCAATCAGCATAAACATGAAACACCAGCAGCACCGACCTGAACCTTTAACTGGCTAAACTGGAACGTTTACTAATTGCCAACATTAATATCTGTAACTCCATTGTGTTGCTATAACTTTATTTTGATAATTCACAAGGTATTAATTAATAAATGTAGAAAAGATTCTTCCCTAATTTGTATGATATACCTGTAGCAAATCTTGCATCTTATTTTGGTAACATATCCATCATCATCGATGATTTCGAAGTCATTTTTAAACGAATATTTTCTGAACGCTTTGGCATGTACCCGCTGTGACGACGATTTTTGTTTGTATTTGTGACATACGAACCCATTTTCGGCAGTGCACAGTATCACATACTACATTACAGAAGTGAAATTTGTACATGACTGTTTCGTTATTCAGAGGTTTCGAAAGACCGCTGACCAGTCGTAAGACCGACCGTCGGGTCGCGTCAATTGTCAAGGCTTGGGGTAGTAAAAACGGAAGTATAACCTATTTCAGTATTGGACCGTGTATTTGGTAACTGAGTCTTCAGTGAGACTTAAATCTGTTAAGTCATGAGGAATTGCAGAACAAAAGGCAGTTTATGCATTTCTGGTAGTAGCTCTGAGCATTTTAGTAAATCTGGCACTCAGCCAAGTTATTTTGGGCCAGTGGCACTGTGAGGTAAATCTGAAATCTGATTCATTAAAGAAATAGCTCTGTTGGACAAAAAAATTATGAAAATGTTGGAATTTCAGCTAAAAAAATTGGCAGATATCAGTTTCAGATGCCAAAGTTTTAAGTGATTCTGAGATGGACATACAACTGACCGTCCCTAATATCAGTGAATTGACATTGAATGACCCTGTATCTTTGAAATCTCAAAATATAAATGCAAGCAAACATTTTATTTGACCAGAACTATACTACTTACCTCAAAAAAAGCCTAAAAATCTAACTTTTATCTACAGTGTGAAAAAAAGTTTATCTTGAGTTGATAACAGAAAATTGAACCACCATATAAACTCTTCTATAGTACTTCCAAATGACTTTCAAAATGCTTAAGGTCGGGACTCTGATGCCAGTTCATTTGTGCAAATGATTCTCTATGCTCCCTGTATCACTCTTTTATGATATGAGTCCCCAATTTTATGTCTGTGGCATTTGGAAAGGGCTTGTTTCATTTTTTTTGCCACAAAATATTGCTTCTCCACAAACTGGGCAACTTAAGCATCAGTGCCATGTAGATTATGCACTGTATTCAAAGCTAAAACTAGTCTAACAAATTATTACATACTAATTATTTTTTGGGATGGTCAGTGCGTATTGGCGGCAAAGAGTAGAGATCACAGAGAGCTCACATCTGAAGTTAGAATTGCAGTTTATGTGCCTGACTATGTTATAATTGTGGCAAGAGACTGTAAACCTGAAGTCTGTCGTGCCCAGATTCTATAAAAATGTGAATTTTACTTGTAAACTCACCTCTGGTATTATTATCATAGAACAGGGGTCACCAACATGGTGCCCACAGGCACCAGGTCACCCGCAAGGACAACATGAGTAGCCTGCAGTCCTGTTTACTGCTATTTTTAGAACAGACCCGCGGCTCCACAGCGCCACTCTCTATTGAGTTGCATCTAATATTTTTGCTATTTTTAAAAAAAAAAATCAATATCTTTAGATAGATGAATATCATTAATTATTATTATATATATTTTTTTAAGTCTGTTGGGCTTTTTACACTCGTGCCAATGGCTCATCGTACCGGTGCTTATTCCCGGTTTCTGTAGCATGAAGTGACTAGGCGTCCAACTCCTTCTAGATGGGACACTAGTCCATCACAGGTTACCTTTCCAATATATTTTTACTGGTACCCATTGATACTGCGGGGTGAACAGAGGCACACTTGTGGTTAAGACCTTGCCCAAAACTCTTAGCAATTATTAATAATAACATATGATTGAAGGTAAATTAGGGGCAGTGGTGGTCTAGTGGTATAGGGCGCTGGATCGCTGATCCAAAGGTTGGGGGTTCGAGTCCCACTCTCTACAAGATTGTCACTGTCCCCCCCAGTGCAGCTAACTGGGTTATCAAAGGCGGGCCATGTCTCTCACTGTCTATGGTGAGAGGCATGTAAAAGAACCATTTCTGACTTTCGTAAAGTGCTAAAAGTGTTGTGACAGGAAGGGCATCCGACGTAAAAACCTCTGCCAAATGAAAATGTGCAAATCAGATGATTTGCTGTGGTGACTCCCGAGTAAAAGGGAAAAAGCCGAAAGGAAGACAGACAGAATGATTGAAGGTAAATTGAGCAAATTTGTTATTTCAGAAGTGTGTATCGACCTGGTCGCCCTCCACATTAATTGGTACCCAAGAAGTAGCTCTCAGTTTCAAAAAGGTTGGTGATCCCTGTCATAGAACATTTTAAACACACCTCCCACTGAATTATCTCAAAGCTCTTTTTATCCCCTCTGCGCCCCCCCCCCCCCCTTTTGCCTTTGTACGTTAGACTATATCCATATGGCGCCTCTATACTACTCTCGGAATCCCCGCTAGAGGTCACATAAACACACTATATCAGAACGAGGCTAACAGGGAAACATCATGCTTTTTGAGATAATGCCGTCAAGTTGGACATTATTCCTCAAGGCTCTTGGATTTGGCTTTCATTGTCGGCAAGTAAAGTGAATTAAAGTAGCTCAGCCTAAATGAGAGATTTCCTTTTGGCTTTTCCCTTTTTCAGGGGTCGCCACAGCGAATGATTCGCACATTTGATTTAACATAAGTTTTTTATATCGGATGCCCTTCCTGACACAACCCTTTTAGCAAGGGACAGAAACATGCTAACGGCTTTGCAGCCTACTCATTTACGAAGGTCAGCAATGGTTCTTTTACATGCCTCTCACCATAGACAATGAGAGACGTGGCCCGCCTTTGAGGGTCAATCATGTCGGGTGTCCACAGTGGCACAGGTTCATGGGAGTGCTCAGGCCGACCCATGTCCTCAAACCTCCAACCCCGTAGTCGTTCCCTCTGCGCCGGAAAGTTCTGCACCTATGCCGGTAAAGAGGGTGCGAAGTGCGGGGCATGAACTTCGTTCACCACCTCCTATCTGCCTTCAGTGCTTAGCGGTACCGCCGGCCAAGCCTACGGCGACATTGGAGGTTTCCGACCTTGGTTTGTGTGGTGTCCCCGCCGAACCTACGGTCATGGTTCTGCATGGTCCTCCGACCTGCAAACCGTCAGCCCTCCACCCCTTTGATCAGTCACCGGAGCATCTGGCTCACTTGACTCCGCGCTCAACTGATTGTTGGCCTGCTCATGGTCCATCGACTTCGTTTCAGGCTGGATTTGATGAGGGGGTGGCGGGGTTCTCTTTGAACGATCACTCTTCCATGTCACAGTTTCTCAATATGGACTTTTTTGTTTTCTTCATGGTGTCGAGTGAGGGACTTGGTTTACATGACTCTTCTCGCGGCCGAATGTCCCTCTCCTCCGCCGGCAGAGGCGCCGACACGTTCGCTTGTCCATAGGTCATTATTTACCCCGGACGAGTGTGCTCAACGTTTCTCGCTCCCTCACCTGCCTGACTTACGTCATCGTATTCTGGACCCTCTGGATGCGCATCCAGTTCAGCAGGCCAGCAAGCTGAACATTCCCTCGGGGAAGTTTTTCCGGTCTTCTCGAGCCAGTTCATTCGATTGCCACGACGTCTGTGGTCCATGGAACCGGCCGTCCATCACGAACAGGATTCTAAGTTTCTCTGTGACAAGCGCGTGAAGTCTGTTCCTCTTCCGGAGGAGTCTTTAGCTCGCTCTGACTTGGACAGACTTTCCTCCATGGAGGTCCTCCTGGCCACTCTGGTCCAGGTGCAGGAGGCCTCCTGGGATCCGATCACAGGGGACTTAGTCCACTACATAGACGATCTTCTGTCTCGTGCTCTCTCGGACATTGCTTCCATCATCTTGAATCTTCTTCTTCGCAGACAAGATGACATTTTGTCCAAGTTATCACCTCACTCGAGGGAACATTTTTCTTCGCTCAGGATGGCATCATTGTTTTGGAATTCCCTCTTTCCTAGCAATTACCTTCAACAGCTGTGCCAGCAGGCTCCTTTTTTGATGGAGTTGTTATGTTCTTCTCTGCTGCGATCTTCCCAGGGTAAGTCCAAGCCTCCTCAGGCTGTTCCTTCATCTGGTCCCTCTGCGATGAGGGCCTCTTCCACTCCTGCTCGTGGTTCATCTAGGGGCCGATCTCGTGGTGGCAATCGGGGCCGTGGATCTATGAAACCTAAGTCAGCGACTCAGATTTTTCCCCAAGCGGAGCCACGAAAACCTCCTACATGACTCCCCCATTGGAGTCCCTGCCTGTGGGGGGGCCACCTCAGGCACTTTGCCCCAGCGTAGGAGGTGATTCCTGACGCTGAGGTTCGATTGTGGGTAGTAAATGGGTATGTTTTGCCCTTTATCACCACTCCATCTCTGACCACATCTGTTCAACTGTTTTGGTGTCCTTCATCTCCTGTTCAACAGAAGGTGTTGTATACCAAGATTTGGGAGATGCTGGCAAAAAAACGCCCTCAAGCTTGTTCCTCCGTCTGAACTTTCTCAGCTGGCATTTTACTCCAGAAAGTTTTTCGTTCCAAAGTTCATTATGAACGTGAAACGTCTGAACAGATACGTGGATTGCCCTCATTTCCAGATGGAGACCATCTGGAACATGGTGAGGAGTGTCCTTCCAGGCGATTGGACAATGTCCCTCGACCTCAAGGACGCCTATCTCCACATTCCTTTTCACTCAAGCACTCTGCCCTTCCAGCGCATCGCTTGGTCCGTCACAGAGGTCTACCAATGCATCTCACTCCCCTTCGGACTATGCACTACTCCTCTCATCTTCACACGAATCATGGAGGCAGTCGCCGTTCATCTTCGAGGTCTCGGCATTCGTCTTCACATCTACTTAGACGACTGGATCCTGTTGCACCAAGATCGCCAGTGCCTCCTCGATCAGGTGCAGTGGGTCCTTCCATTCTTCAAAGACCTCAGGTGGATACTCAAACTGAAGAAGTCCAGTCTTGTACCTTCTCAGGAGTTCAAGTATCTCGGGGTTCTTTGCTGCAGTTGTCTAAGTCTGGTCACTCCCACTCGTCACAATGTCTCCAAGGCTCTGGTGGTCGTTCCTTATCTGTTGGCAATGCATTCCTGTTCTGCTCAGACCCTGATATCTCTGCTCAGTCTGCCGAACAGTCTTGCGGACTTTCTCATTATGGGTCGTCTGCATTCGCATCTGGCTCCTGACTCATTGGCGTCCCCTTCGAGAACTCTGTGGACCACTCTCTTCCCTGGACAACTTTCGTCGTTTCCTTTGTCCTTGGGTTTCAGGAGACTTGGTTGACCGTGGGTCATCCCCTGTTGCTTCCCTTTCCATCCCTGCATCTCATGACGGATGCATCCTTGGAGGGTTGGGGGGGCTGTACTTGGACGCAATTGCATTCAAGGCTCTTGGTCACCTACCTTCCAAGCCTTGCACATCAATGTTCTGGAAGCTCATGCTGTTTTACTGAGCATCAGACATTTTTGTCTACTCCTTTAGGGTCAGGTTGTCCTCCTGCTTTATGACAATTCCACAGTTGTGTCTTACATTCGCTGTCAAGGGGGCAGTCACTTGTTCACCCTTTGCGATCTCGTTTGGCAGATTCTGATGTTTTGTTGTGATCACTCTATAGGTCCGTCATATTCCGACCAAGCAGAATATTCTTGCAGATGTTCTGTCTCGCTCCCAATCTCTAGCCATGGAGTGGTCACTCAGCAGGTCGGTGTTTCTGCACCTGTCCTCCCTGCTGGGGGGCTTCCATCTGGATCTGTTTGTTACTTTTCTTAACAATCAATGTCCTCTGCTTGTCAGTCCATTTCTGGACACTCAGGCGTTCTCTGTGGATGCTCTGTCGATGAGTTGGTCTCATTTGCCCACATTGTATGCCTTTCCACTGACCTCGTTACTTCTGTTACTGCTGTTCTGTCTAAAGTATGGTCCGGGCAGGCTTGCCTGCTTCTCATAGCTCCTCTGTGGCATCACCAGTCGTGGTTCGCGGACCTCCTGGAACTGTCAGTAGCTCAACCAAATCAACTGCCTTTAGTTCCGGACCTCCTGTCTCAGGGGCGTCTACTTCACTCGTTCTTCCTCAATCCTTATGGCTGCTATCAGATCCTCCTCCTCCTCTGAGGTCTACGAATCCAAGTGGTGATATTATTCCAGTTGGTGCCATCAGAGGCAGATCGATCCTCTCAATCTCTCTGAATCTGATCTCCTAGGTTTCTCTACCATTTTGTCAGATTCTGGCTTGGCCTATAGTACTGCTAGAAGTTATGGGGCTGCAATCTTCCATATTCTGGATTATTGCAAGTCCTTTAGCGCAGGGTTCTTGGGAGTTTTGGCCCGGTTCTTAATTTGTACCCTGTGGTGTGCCAAGCTGTTCCTCAGTGGGATTTAGGGCTGGTTTTACATAGTTTGGTTCATCCCGCTTTTGAGCCTATGGGGTCTTGTTCTAAAGAACTTCTCATGTACAAGATGACTCTATTAGTTGCGTTAGCTATTGGTAAGCATCGTAGTGAGATTTGTGCTTTTCGTCGTGATCAGGGTTACTACTGACCCGCTAGGGACTGGCCGTTGATCCAGTTTTATCCGGATCCTCAGTTGGTGGCTAAGACTAAGTGGCCCAACCTTGTGCCTGAGCCTGTTGTGGTTAAATCCTTGAAGGATTTTCCTGACCATGAGTCTCTGGACTATACAAGTTGTGTACTGTTTGTACTATTCGGTTCTACCTGGATCGTACATCTCCTGTGTCAGTTTCTCAGGGCAGGGTGAAGCTTTTTCTTCACCTTTCTTTTCATTCTGTTAATGAGATTGCTCCAGATGGTTTTGCTAAGTTCATTAATTCATTAAGTATGCCGTCATGGAGGCCTATCAAGCTCTTGATCCGTCGTTTCATCTTGAACTTCAGATTCATCCCCATCAAATTTGGCTTTTGGCGTCTAGTCTAGCAAAGGTCAGTCATGTTTCTACTGAGGATATCATGACAGCCTGTTCCTGGTCATGTCAGACCACCTTTACAGACTTTTATCTCCTCTCGTTGGCGGTTCATGCGGACTTGTTGTTTTCTCTCGGTCCGTTGTTGGTGGCGGGTGCTCTCATTGAACCAGGTTCACAGCAGCTTGACTGAGCGTAGTAGGGTAGGTTCCATCCCCTATAGTTAGTACGAGGCTGCCAGCTTCACCTATATTGGGTTATTTTGTAAATAACCTGTACATCGGCATCCCTTCTGTGCTGAACAGTAGGAGGAATTTAGGTCGGGTTGCTCTTTTTACTGGATCTGTACTGAGCCTTCCAGTTTTTGAGCCTTAGTGAGGTGAGTACCCACCCTACTTATTTTCCTGTTGGATTCTGTTCTATGATAATAAGACCAGAGGTGAGTTTAATAAACCAGTTTCATAGGAAACTAGTGTTTTACGAATAATACTTACCCGTGGTCTCATTAGCTTCCTTCCCTGTATTATGTTTGTATGTTGATGACGTTTCCCTGTTAGCCTCATTCTGATATAGCGTGATCGTGCAACCTCTAGCGGGGATTCCGAGAGAGGTATAGAGGCACTATATGGATATACTCTAATGTACAAAGGCAAAAGGGGGAGCACAGAGGGGATAAAAAGAGCTTTGAGATAATTCAGTGGTAGGTATGTTTCAATGTTCTATGATAATAAGACCAGAGTTGAGTATTATTTGTAAAACATTAGTTTCCTACAAAACTGATTTATTTTTTTATGATGAGAGAAGAAACACACTGGACCAAGTCTATGCCAACAGCCCATATGTCTTTAAAGCCATCCCTCTGCTACATTTTGGGCTCTCAGATCACCTCTCTCTGTCTCTTATTCCTGCTTATAAACCTAAAATCTATTGAGAAAGACCAGTAGTTAAAACAGTCCAGGTGCTGACTGAGGAAGCTACTGCAATTCTCCTGGATTGTTTTGTCTCTACAGACTGGGAAAAATTCACAGAAGAGACAGACCTGGAGACACATCAGCTGTGGAGACACATCAGCTGTGCTATGTTATATAAACTACTGCACTGAGAATGTGACCACAACAAGGACTGTTAGTGTTCCCGAAGCAGAAGCCATAGTTTAATGGTGAGGTGCACACACTGCTTAGAGCACCTAAGATGATACCTTCAATTCAGGAGATCAACAGGCTTACAAAGAGGCACACCAGGACCTGTGAAAAGGTATCAAAGAGCTAAGCACAAGTACAAAGAACTCATTAAGGATCACTGTGCTGAAAACCACACTAGGAACACGTGGAAGGGTATCAATACACTCACCGGCTACAAGGACACATGTTGTTGTTGTTGTTCGTCCTTCAAATTCAAAGATGACCATGATTTCATATCAGATCTGTGATCCTTCACTGTGGGTCCAGAGAGGGCTAAAGAGGCCAATCCGAGCCTGTAACACTCGCCCACACACAGCATATGTGTTGGTGGGTACTGTGATGGAAGTGGAGGCAGCTCGAGCTTTGCGAGCTGGGCATTCCTGCTGAGCCTCTGCAGTTCGCCGCTTCTCTACTGCATAGGCACCTGTGAAGACTTTGCTTCACCAAGCTGAGCGGTCGGTAGCAAGCCGCTCCCAAGTGCTGATGTTGATGTTCATGTCCCTGAGGAATGCTTTAAGGCCATCTTTGAAGCATTTCTTCTGTCCCCCAACCGAACACTTGCCTTCACAAAGCTCTCCACACAGTAGCTGTTTTGGCAGTCGACCGTCCATCATTCTGACAATATGGCCTGTCCATCTGAGCTGCATTTTCTGAAGGAGGGTGTGGATGCTGGGCATGCCAGCTTGTTCCAGGACTTCTGTGTCAGGGATTTTGTGCTGAGACTTGATGCAGAGGAGTCTGCGGAGGCAGTTCAAGTTAAAACGGTTGAGCTGATTGGCATGTCTGCTGTAGACAGCCCAGGTCTTACAAGCATAGAGGAGGGTGGTGAGCACAACCGCACGGTAGACCTTCAGTTTGGTGGTAAGGCTCTCCATGCTCACACATTCTCACGGAGCCTTCCAAAGGTAGAACTGGCCTTGGCAATCCTGTTGTTGACTTCTGCATTGACCTTCACCACTCTTGGGAGTGTGCTACCCAGATAGGTGAAGCTATCAACAGCCTGGTGTTCCTGTCCCTTCACTGTGATGTGTGGTTCCTGGTCGAGCTGCCCTGCCACAGGCTGGTACATTACTTCAGGTCTTTTTAGTGCTTATGTTGAGGCCAGGCTCTTGAGAAGCAGTTCATTTCGTGCTGCATCTTTGTGCTGCATTTTCTGCTCTATGTGTCAGCATTGAGGGTACAGTCGTCATGGTAACAGCCTGTAGATGCCTGAGGTTGAACAATCCACCGTCAGTCCTGCACCTGACATGCATCACATCCTGGCAATCACAGAAAGCGTCTGTCAGCATAGATGAAAAGACCATGCTGAAGAGCGTCGGGACAAGAAAACAGCCTTGTTCCATATCGTTTGTCACTCGGAAAGCCTCTGACTCGCCTCTGTTATCCAATACTTTTACCATCATGCCATCATGGAACTGCCAGACAATCATGATGAACTTGCTTGGGCAGCCAAACCTCTCTATTATCACTTCCGGTAATGGTAGTAGTTGGACATGCGTGGGGTGGGCTCCTGGTTACATGTGTTTTTTGTGAATGAAGACTTGAATTTTTGAGTCATACTATGACACAAAAGTCTGGAGGGATAGAACGAGAATCTATTGGACAGTGTTTGACATGTTCATCTGCAAGTGCTGGGTGTGAAAGTACGTCGGACTCTGCACTAAAGCAAGAGAAAAAAACTTCTAGGCAAGATGGCAGCTAAAACAAACGAGGACCTGTTTAAAATGCTCACAACCATGAACTCCACCATGATGAGCAGCTTTGCGGATATTAAATATTGATGTTTCCAAAATAAAGGAAGATCAAAGAAAGGACCGAGAGGACATTAAACACCTGAAAAGCAACATGGCAGATCACAAACGTGCTTCTCTCAAGTCAAGTTCCTGGCTGTAAGATGAACCTCCTATTGTACGGCGTGGAAGGCTATGAGAGAAATCCCGAGGACACTATTAAAGTCATGCAGGACTTTGCAAAGAACTAACTTTTGCTGGGTGAACAATTCGCAAAGCAGATGATAAAAAAAAAACGCACACAGACTGAAACAACGGACGGATGGCCCAATGCCAATTATTGTAGTTTTTTGTTTTTTGGAGTGAAAGACGTTTTTGTCCGGGCAGCCAAAAATTTGAAATGTACTCAAAGGAGTGTTTACACAGACCTACCATCGGACCTTAAACAGTACCGCAGCAAGCTGGCAAAGGAAGCATACAGAATTCGGCAAGAAGAACAATTACAAACACGAATCCGAGAGAAGGGTCCAGATGTGTGGCTAGAAGTCCATAGCAACATACCCACGCTGTGGAAAAAATGCGCTGGCTAAGTTTGATTGACTGGTGAATATACTGTCTGTCTTCCTTTCGGCTTTTTCCTTTTTACTTGAGAGTCGCCACAGCGAATCATCTGACTCGCACGTTTGATTTGGCAGAGGTTTTTACGTCGGATGCCCTTCCTGTCACAACCCATTTTAGCAAGGGACAGAAACACGCTGATGACTTTGCAGCCTACTCTTTACGAAAGTCAGCAATGGTTCCTTTACATGCCTCTCACCATAGACAGTGAGATACATGGCCCGCCTTTGATAACCCAGTTAGCTGCACTGGGGGGGACAGTGACAACCCTGTGGAGAGTGGGACTCGAACCCTTAACCTTTGGATCAGCGATCCAGCGCCCTATACCACTAGACCACCACTGGAGGTCTGGTGAATATACTATTAGGTTATAATTACGTTTATTTCATATGTTGCTTAGGTGGACTCTGCAAAATCAGAGGTAATCAGATTTCAATAGGCATCTGTTTTTGATACGGAATACTGGTGTATCAGGAATTTATGTAAAGCATGGGTCTGAGGTCAAATTATCTCGTACGGATCTCATAAAAAACGGACTAGCAATGAATTAGAAAAATCTATAGAATTAGATGAGCAAATAAAAACAAACCCAAATACCCTAAGAACCAAGCTGAATACCCTGGAACAATTGAACCTGGAACTAGAAGATATCTGAAATAACCTTATTAGGGTATTCTAATTTTGATCAATGATTCGATCCAGAGCAAGATGGCATGAGTTAGGTGAAAAACCATCAGCATATTTTTGTAATTTAGAAAATAGAAACCATATAAACAAAATAATATTGGAACTAAAAAATGAAAATGGCACAATAGTGACAGATCCAAAAGAAACTCTCCATAAACAGGAAAAAAAATCTTATGAGCATTTATATACATGTAAAAATGATAACATTGATGATGTACTGTTTTTTGAAAAGCTAAATTTAGAAGATATTCCATCTTTATCATGAAAAAAATAGTATTGAAGGTGAGATTACATATGATGAGCTGTTGGCAGCTTTAAAAAGATTAAAAAAATAATAATAATTTTAAAAAAGCATTAAAAAAAAACAATAAAAGTCTAGGATTAGATGGATACGCGGCAGAATTTTTAATTTTTTTTGGATTGACACTGGACATTTCCTGCTTCGCTCCATCAATTTTGCATATGAAAATAATATTATGTCTATAACTCAGAAACAAGGAGTTATTATGTGTTTACCCAAACCTGGCAAACCACGTAATCTTTTAAAAAACTGGCACCCCATTTATCTTTTAAATTTTTCATGTCATCTTGCATAGCAGAGTCAAATCTGTACTCGACAACTTAATTCACAGAGATCAAAAAGGTTTTATCCCAGGGGGGTTTATTGGGGAAAATATTAGACTTTTACATGATATTATTTTTGAGACACTGAAACAAGACAGAGTGGGAATACTTTTACTAATTGATTTTGAAAAAGCCTTTGATACAGTTTCATGGGACTTTATTAAAAAACATTTAACATTTTCAGTTTGGAAAATCCATACAGACGTGGATTCAGCTGTTTCAAAAAGGCACCGAATCATGTATTATACAAAATGGTCACTTTTCTAGTTTTCTAAAATTAGGTAGAGGTTGCAGACAGGGGGACCCAATCTCTCCCTACATTTTTATTATGTGTGCCGAGCTCTTGGGAATAGTGATCAGAGGCAACAAAGGTATAAAAGGTATTAATCTGTGGGATACAACATTTAAGATATCTCAATATGCAGACGATACTTCTCTATTGTTGGATAGCAGTGAGGAATCACTAAGAGAATCCTTAATTACCTTGGAATGGTTTTACAAAATTTCAGGACTAAAAGTAAATATGGAAAAAACAAAAGTTGTTTGGTTGGGCTCGATGCGGGAGTCAGACCGCCGGTTTTGTCGTGAAAACAATCTGGATTAGTCCAACTCTTTTACAGCTTTAGGAGTGGATTTTTCAGGGTTGGATATGTCATCAATTGCAGACAGTAATATCTTACATAGGATCCAAAATATGAAAAATCTTCTAAAAAATTGGTCCTATCGCAGTTTAACACCACTGGGAAAAATTACAGTAATAAAGTCCCTTATCCTCAGTCACCTTTTAATGTCACTCCAAAATCCTAGCAAAAAAATAATTCAAGAAATTGATAATATGTTTTTTCAATTTATTTGGAATAAAAAAAACTCCCAAAATCAAAAAGTTAGTCCTGGTTAAAAAGTATGAAGAAGGTGGACTAAAAATGGTTAAAATGGCAAATTATATGAATAGTTTGAAACTATTGTGGATTAGAAGATTTTGTCAAAAACAACATACTTCAAGCGTTTTCCCTAAAAACTATGACGTTAATTTTATACTGGCCATGGGTCCTATGTTTCATAAATGCACTCCTGAAACTGAAAATCCTTTCTGGTCTGATGTTATGTCAGCTTTTGCAAAATTCAGTGAGTGTTTTGAACCAGACACTATAATAAATATATTTTTTATATTATATATAATGTGGATCACTCATTTGAGATGAAGGCTTCAGGAGTAAACCCTGAGTTAAAATCCGGAGATGGAGTCCCTAAGGCGGTCCGCTTCTGACATCAGAAATGTTCCGGCATCTCCTGCGACACTGTTGGTGCCAAATTGTACCAGCTTCTACTGTTCCTTTGGATCCATCAACAGTGTGGAGAGGGGGGGGATCTGCCACAAGGGCAACTGCTCTTCCTCCAAAACATTTTTGCCCTGGCTCGCGCCCTGGAGAGGTCACTTCAGCTATGCTTCACAGCGTGGAATCAACATGGGAAGCAGCAGATATCGGTTATAAGCCATAGTGCTCGATTGGCGAAGAGCGTGGCGCCAGGGGTTGCTTCTGATGGTGGGAGAGATCTTCAGATTTCACTTTATAGCTACCGCCCGCCTCAAGCTGGGCAGCCCCCAGTCAATAAGGTGTTGTCCTGCCACAGTCCGCCTTCCTCACTGAGTTCTCGGGGATCAGGACAAAAATCGACAAGCAGACTGCAAGACCCGCACCAGGCAAAACAACAAAACGAGAAAAAAAATAGGCCCCAGTCCTAAAACTGGGAAGCTGGAACGTCCGAACGATGACACCTGGACTTTCTCAAGATTTACATGCAATCAGTGATGCAAGAAAGACAGCCATCATCAACAATGAGCTATCAAGACTAAATGTAGACATCTCTGCTCTGCAGGAAACTTGCCTTGCCGACAAAGGAACACTCAAGAAGAAAGACTACACCTTCTTCTGGCAAGGGAAGAGTGCTGAAGACCAAAGAGAGCATGGAGTTGGATTTGCAGTCAGGAACACCCTGCTAAAGATGGTTGAACCAGGAGACAAGGGATCCAAACATCTGATGATCATATGTCTCCATACTTCTGAAGGCTTCGTCACCCTTGTCAGCGCCTATGCTCCCACTCTTACATCTTCAACAGAAGCTAAGGATGAGTTTTATGCAAGCATGAACAACATCATGTTGAACATACCGCCAAAGGAACATGTCATCATCCTGGGAGACTTTAACCCTCGCGTGGGTGCCGATCATGATTCCTGGCCTTCCTGTCTAGGACACTACGGAGTTGGCAAGATCAATGAGAATGGGCAGCACCTCCTGGAGTTTTGCTCCTACAATGGACTGTGTGTGACCAACTCCTTCTTTCAGACAAAGCCACAACACAAGGTGTCATGGCGTCACCCTCACTCAAAGCATTGGCATCAGTTAGACTTGATCCTGACCCGTCGTACCAACATCAAGTTTGTGCACATCATCCACACATACCACAGCGCAGACTGTGATACTGACCACTCTCTTGTCTGCTGTAAGATCAGGCTTATCCCCAAGAAATCCTACAGCTATAAACAGAAAGGCAAACCCCGCATGGATACTACCAGCATGCAACTACCAGATAAAGTTGTGGAATTTGCCAAGTTTCTCCAAGAAGCACGGTCTGCTGAACACCAACACAGCTCTGCCTCTGAGAAATGGGACCATATCCGAAATGCCATTCAGAAAACAGCCTTTGCGACCTTTGGGAAGAAGACCTCTAAGAACAATGACTGGTTTGATGCCAAGTCCACTGAGATGTCCCCTGTGATTGAAGCAAAAAGTGCTGCTCTTGCTGTCTTGCTGAATACAAGCGCTCCCCAAGTGAGAAATACAAAAAGATGTCTGCAAATGTGTCACAAAAGCCCTGAACATCAACACAGAGAACTGGGAAGAGGTAGCAGCTGACCGCAGCAAATGGCGCACTACTCTCCAGAAACAACTCAAGATTGGACAAGAAAAGATCCACACCACTACCAGAGAAAAGAGAGCCAAGCAGAAGGCTTGCACTCCAGCCATACCATCAAACTACATCTGCTCCAGATGCACTTGTGATTGCCACTCCCGCATTGGTTTTGCCAGCCACAGTCGGAAGTGCCAATAAAAATCTGACTCAAAAATGCACGAAATCTATAGACGGCAATGACTGACAGAGGCCTAACCTAAAATATATATATATATATATATATATATATATATATATAATACTGGGATTTCCCTAGGATTAAACTGTAATGTGGAATAAAAAGAATGTTAAGTGTGTTAAGTACATAGTAAAGGAAGATGGTAGCCTTAAATAATTACAGAAGTTTAAGTTAGACGATAATTCACAAATCACATTTCTTGACTATTATAGGCTGATTAATGCAGTTCCAAAGGCATAGCTCAATAAAATCTCTGCCCAAAATATACCCCATTTTCCATTTATATCACCACAATTGCAAGCTATTCTCACTGTGAAAAAGGGTTGTAGGTTTTTTCTTGCAAAAAGATAACCCCATCTGCTCTAAACAAATGGGGGGGGATTTAAATTTTCAGAATTGTGATAGTGTTACGTATGCCTAATGGATTCTATCGGACGAGCCCCCAATTTTGTTATGTATGGAATTTAGAAGTAAATTGCCCCATGACACTGGTAAAGCATGGCAGATCACAACATAAACTATATACAATTTAATAATATAAACAAGGCAAGGTAAAATAATACATACGTCTGAGAGCTAAACAAAATACAAATTAAACAAAGGGTCCCATAGTCACCAAGCACCTGCAGCAGCGCACGCTGGCGGGGAAAGGCTTGTAATCCCACATTAGACTGAAACAAATGAGTAAAAAAAAAATTGGCTGTGGGTGAACGTGGACGATGGACTTTGTCGATGAAGTCCCAAACGACGAAACTTTGGTGAAGTTTCCATGATCCGTCTTGGATGAGATAAGCCTCCGCGATGAGTTTCCTTAGAGGATCTGTGTGCTGAAAAGCCTGGAAGAGGCTGCATGAGAGGGGAAGAGGCTTACGCAACCAGGTCCATCTTGAAGTGTCCATTGCCCTTACAATGGAGTCTTCCCACGTGACAGTAGTTACAGCACACTCTGAATCTAATTATGTACACCGTTTACACAATCACATTTACATACATGCCCCTAACAATAGTATCAATTGGAAAAATATTATAAACTACCTTTTTTGGTCACGTTTGACACACGTTTGAGATATTTTCAATAGAAGATACTACACCGTATCCTGTCCACCAACAAACTGCTCGCCCAAATAAGAATTAAGGATTCTGATAGATGCTCATTCTGTTGAACTGGTACAGAATCTATACAGTACTTCATCTGTTTGTTGAATGTGAATTATGGTTCGATGTGTAACAGTGGTTGATCTCCTGTGGTTATATGAATATTGATCTTCAACCTTCAGACATTTGGTAAGCTTGATAAAGATATCTCTTTTAACTGTACTATATTAATCTCTAAATTTGTAATATACAGATGCAAACTTAGTAACAGAAGACCAAGTGTTTCTGCAGTCAAAACATATTTAAAATATGTTATGGAAATAGAAAAAAAATCATAGCAATAACAAACAACAAAGCTGATAAGTTCTATAGTAAATGGGCAAGGTTATTGAATACATTATTATTATTATTGTTGTCTTGTAACACAATTTGAAGGTATATACAGTTCTGATATTTTTGTGACACCTGCAAACTGAATTTACTATTTTTTTTCTCTTTTCTTTTGTAGTATTATTATTGTTACTATTAGCATTATTATTTATTTATATTATCTGTTTAAATATATTGTGTTTTGTAAAATATAAATGTGGTTCTGGAAATAAAAAGAGAATTATTAAAAAAAACAAAAAACTTCTCCATTATTTTCCATAAGCCATCCCTGCTGACCATGTCGAAAGCGTCTGCAGGGATTGCATCTGATCCTGGTGCTTTGCCACAGGAAAGTTGCTTGATGGCCTTTCTGACTTCTTCTGTGTAAAGATTGTTCCTGTTGGTCTCCATTTGTGGTAGGCGGGCAATGGCCTCGTCGGTGATCGTGGCAGGGTGGTTCAAAACCTGGTTGAAGTGTTCAGCTCACCTTTCCAGAATCTGCTTCTTCTCGGTCAGCAGCTACATCCCGTCTGCAGTGAGGAGGGGGAGGAGCCAGTGGACTGAAGTCCATGCACAGTCTTCAAGGAATCAAAGCAACGCTTTGTGTCATGACTTTTCGCATAGCCCTGTATTTCTTCGGTCTTCCTGCTGTACCACAAGTCCTGCATAAAATGGAGTTTCTTCTGTATCTTCCTTTTTGTGCCAGCAAAGGTATCTTTCTTCAATTGTGACGAGGGGTTGTTCTGGTGTGCTCTGAACAACTGGTGTTTCTCTGACAGGAGTGCCTGTATATCCTTGTCGTCATCATCAAACCAATCCTGGTGCTTGCAAGTTGCTGGTGTGAGGTGTTCAAAGGCTGTGGAGTACACTACATCTCTGAGTACTGCCCACAGTTTCTCTGTGCTGCCCAGATCATTCTGGGGTATGTCTTGCATCCTGCCGTCGAAGTCTCTGGTGAATTCTTATGCAGTGTTGCTGTTCTTCAGCGTGGAGACATTCAGCCTCTTTGCAGTCTTCTGACCTTGGGGTCTACTCATGGGCAGGATGCAAAGTTTGCACTTGGACACTATGAGTCAATGATCAGTCCAGTAGTCAGCACCACACATAGCCCTTGTCACTCTCACGTCCTGTATGTCCTTCTTCCTGGTGATGACATAGTCAATTGGATCCCAATGCCTGGAGTATGGATGCATCTAAGATGTCTTGTTATGGTTGGGGAGGCAGAACAGTGTGTTGTGAGGACAAGGACATGGGTGGCACACAACTTGAGGAGCAGGAATCCATTGCTGTTGCACTTGCCACTGCTGTGTCTTCCAGTGATCACTTCCCAGGTTTGGTAATCTGTCCCCACTCTGGCTTTGAGGTCCCCAACAATGAAAAGCTTCTCAGACTGTGGTACTGCTTGATTTATCACACTTTTCTTGTTTCCAAGTGTGAGCGGAAGTGACATCAGATGATCGTTGATACCACTGGGAGTTTCCAGGTAAGGTGGGATCTGATGATGAATCCAATGCCTGCCTTTCACTGTTCAGTGCTACTATGTTTGCTCCAGAAAAAGGTATACCCGCCACCATGTTCTGTGACCTGCCCCTTGTCTGCAAGGCCTGTTTCGCTGAGGGCTATGTCGATATTGTAGTAAGCTAGCTCTTTGGTGGTTAGTGCAGTTCTCCTTTCTGGTCTGTCTTATTTGGTGTTATCCAGAAATGTTTGCACATTCCATGTGCCAAGGTTGAGTACCTTCACTTGTTTTGTCTTCCTTGTTGTTTGACCACTTTTAGGATCCCCACCAGCTGCAGTTTGCTGACCAGAGTGAAGTTAAGCAGAAATTGTACAAGATGTGGTGATGAGGCCAGTTTAGAAACAGTGGCGCTGAGGAAACGAGAGGAGGCAGAGCTGGAGGTAGCAGAGATGAAAATGTTGAGGTTCTCTTTGGGAGTAACGAGGATGGATAGGATCAGGAATGAACACATCAGAGGGACAGCACATGTAAGATGTTTCGGAGACAAAGTCATGGAGGCTAGATTGAGATGATTGGACATGTACAGAGGAGGACAGTGAATATATTTGTATCAGCATGCTGAGGTTGGAACTGCCAGGCAGAAGGCCCAGAGGAAGACCAAAGAGGAGATTTATGGATGTGGTGAAGGAGGACATGAAGGTAGTTGGTGTAAGAGAAGAAGATGCAGAGGATAGGGTGAGATTGAGGCAGACGATTTGCTGTGGCAACCCCTGAAGGGAACAGCCAAAAGGAAAAGAAGAAGAAAAGGCTGCTCAGTCACCCAGTGGGCTGATGAACTGAACTGCTGCTTCAGTCCAGTAGAGAATGATCCTATTGCTTTGGCCGCCTGTGTGTAGGTCCATGACTACAGCTTCCAGTGAATCCACACCTGCTGCTTTGCCACTCGCCCATCGCCACAAGACTTGGGGTTGTAGAGTATGGGTGAAGGCATGGCTTGCGCTTGACTTGAATTTAAATGAGGGAGAGTTGTGCAGATCATCAGCCTCACTCACATGTCCTAGTCTACATGAGTCCAGTGGCACAACATAGTCGAGATGGCTGGTGATAGGTCAGGGTACAGTGGGTGGCCAGTAATGTCCTGTCTGTCTCAATGTGCCCTGGTTGCACTCCATGATGCTTTGCTGGGTCCGCTTTCTTGTCCGTTGGACTAATTTGTCAGTTTACATACAGACCAAACAGGTCAGCAGAGGATGCCATCAATGCAGCCTTCCACACAGCCCTCAAACATCCGGACAGCAGCAATTCCTATGTGAGAATGCTGTTTGTAGACTTCAGCTCCACTGTTCACACAGTCCAACCACATAAACTGGTCCAGTCATTGGGAAACCTGGGTTTAGGGAGCTCACTGTGCATCTGGATACTGGACTTTCTGAGCAACAGACCTCAGTAGATAAGGACAGGAGAACACATTTCCTCCACTCAGATCCTGAACAATGGAATACTACAGGAGTGTGTCTTTAGCGCTGTCCTCTTCTCCCTCTTCACATACTACTGTCCCCCTACTCACACCAGAAACACCATCATCAGGTTCACCAACACCACCATAATTTGGTTTGATTACAGATAACAAAGAGTCAGCTTACAGGAAGGCGGTCCGGCATCTGCAGAAATGCTGCTACAACTACACTACCTGGAACTAAGCACATCCAAAACCAAGAAGATGATAATGAAATTCAGGAGATGAAAATAAACTGAGCACTTTTTCCTCTAGATTGATGGAGAGGAGGTAGAGAGGGTGGAGTGCTTTAAGTTTCTTGGAGTCTATATCTCTGAAGACTTCACCTGCACCCCAAACATCTCGAACCAGGTGGGAAAAGCACCATAAAGGATGTACGTCCTCGGAAAGCTCTGACATGCCCACTTTCCTCAACGCCTACTTACAAACTTTTACAACTCTGCCATCAAGAGCCTCCTGACATAATGCTGTGCAGTGGGGTTCAGTATCTGTACTGCAGAGGACAGGAATGTCTTGCAGTGGGTGGTGAGGATGGCAGTGCATGTGATTGGAACTACACTACCCACATTTACACTAACAAACTTTAGAGGAGAGCCAGTGGAATTATCAGGGGCCTCACACACCCCGGACACCCCTTTTTTTCCCCTCTCCCCTCTGGAAAAAAGATACAGGACACTAAAAGCAAAAATAATGCAGCCATGAGGCGGGGGGCACTAACCAGTGTCTCTCCCCCTTATGCCGGTCCCAAGCCCGGATAAATGCAGAGGGTTGCGACAGGAAGGGCATCCGGCGTAAAACTTCTACCACTTTAAAAATGCAAATGGTCAAAACAAAATTCATACCGGATCGGTCGAGGCCCGGGTTAACAACGACCGCCATCAGTGCTGTCAACCAACAGGGTGCTGATGGAAATTGGACTACTGTTGGTCGAAGACGTCGAAGAAGGAGAGGAGGGAGGCGTGTCCGTAGGCAGAGAGAGAGAAGAGGAAAGGTGTGAGCTTAGGACTGAGAGTAGGGACTTTGAATGTTGGAACTATGCAAGGAAAAGGCAGAGAGCTGGCTGATATGATGCAGAGGAGGAAGGTGGACATGTGTGTTCAGGAGACCAGGTGGAAAGGTAGCAAAGCTCAAAGCTTAGGAGCAGGGTTTAAGCTGTTTTATCATGGTGTGGATGGGAAGAGAAATGGAGTAGGAGTCATCTTGAAGGAGGGGTTTGTCAGGAATGTTCTAGAAGTGAAAAGAGTGTCAGACAGAGTGATGAGTCTCAAGTTAGAAATTGAAGGTGTGATGGTCAATGTTGTTAGTGCTTATGCCCCACAGACAGGATGTAAGCTAGAAGAGAAGGAGAGATTCTGGAGTGAGTTAGATGAAGTGATGCAGAGTACCCCCAGAGGTGAAAGAGTGGTCATTGGGGCAGACTTCAATGGACATGTTGGTGCAGGCAACAGAGGGGACGAGGAAGTGATGGGCAGGTTTGGTATCCAGGACAGGAACACAGAAGGACAGATGTTGATCAATTTTGCAAAAAGGATGGAAATGGCTGTGGTGAATACTTTCTTCAAAAAGAAACAGGAGCATAGGGTGACTTATGAAAGCGGAGGTAAGAGCACACAGGTAGACTACATCTTGTGTAGGCGATGTAATTTGAAGGAAGTCAGTGACTGCAAAGTAGTAGTGGGTGAGAGTGTTGCCAAACAGCATAAGATGGTGGTGTGCAGGATGATGCTGATGGTGAGAAAGGTGAAAAAGGCAAAGGCAGAGCAGAAGACAAAGTGGTGGAAGCTGAAAAAGGAAGAGTGTCGTGTTGTCTTCAAGGAGGAGTTGAAACAGGCTTTGCGTGGTCAGGAAGTGCTTCCAGATGACTGGACAACCACAGCCAATGTGATCAGGGAGACCGGTTGGAGAGTACTTGGTGTGTCCTCTGGAAGGAAAGTCGATAAGAAAACTTGGTGGTGGAATGAGGAAGTGCAGGAGTGTGTACAAAAGAAGAGGTTAGCTAAGAAGAAGTGGGACACAGAGAGGACTGAAGAGAGTAAACAGGAGTACAGGGAGACACAGCGTAAAGCAAAGGTAGCGGTGTCAAAGGACAAACAGAGGGCATATGATGACTTGTATGATAGGTTGGACAGTAAGGAGGGAGAAAATGATTTATACAGGTTAGCACAGCAGAGAAATAGAGATGGGAAAGATGTGCAGCAAGTTAGAGTGATAAAGGACAGAGAGGGAAATGTATTGACTGATGACAGAAGTGTGCTGGGAAGATGGAAAGGGTACTTTGAAGAGCTGATGAATGAGGAAAATGAGAGAGAAAAAAAGAGTAGGAGGGGTGACCGTTGAGGACCAGGAAGTAGCAAAGATTAGTAAGGGAGAAGTGAGGAGGGCATTGAAGAGGATGAAGAGTGGAAAGGCAGTTGGCCCTGATGACATACCAGTTTAGGTATGGAAGTGTCTAAGGGAGGTAGCAGTAGATTTTCTGACAAGAATATTCAACAAGGTCTTAGAAAGTGAGCAGATGCCGGAGGAATGGAGGAGAAGTGTGCTTGTGCCCATTTTTAAGAACAAGGGAGATGTACAGAGTTGTGGCAACTACAGAGGGATAAAGTTGATGAGCCATACAATGAAGTTATGGGAAAGAATAGTGGAAGCTAGACTAAGGGCAGAGGTCAGCATTTGTGAACAACAGTTTGGTTTCATGCCAAGAAAGAGCACCACAGATGCAGTGTTCACTTTGAGGATGTTAATGGAGAAGTACAGAGAAGGTCAGACGAAGCTGCATTGTGCCTTTGTGGATCTGGAGAAAGCATATGACAGGGTGCCGAGAGAAGAACTGTGGTATTGTATGAGGAAGTCTGGAGTGACAGAGAAGTATGTTAGAGTGGTGCAGGACATGTATGAGAGATGTAAGACAGTGGTGAGGTGTGCTGTCGGTGTGACAGAAGGGTTCAAGGTGGAGGTGGGACTGCATCAAGGGTCAGCTCTCAGCCCCTTCTTGTTTGCTATGGTGATGGACAGGCTGACAGACGAGGTGAGACAAGAATCTCCATGGACTATGATGTTTGCAGATGACATTGTGATCTGTAGTGAGAGCAGAGAACAAGTGCAGGAAAATCTAGAGAGGTGGAGGTATGCCCTGGAAAGGAGGGGAATGACGTTTAGTCTCAGTAAGACAGAATACATGTGTGTGAACGACAAGGACCCAGGAGGAATGGTGAGGTTACAGGGGGCAGAGATAAAGAAGGTGGAGGATTTTAAATACTTAGGCTCAACAATCCAGAGCAATGGAGAGTGTGGAAAAGAGGTGAAGAAGCGCGTGCAGGCAAGTTGGAATGGATGGAGAAAAGTGTCCGGTGTGATGTGTGATAGGAGAGTATCGGCAAGAATGAAGGGAAAAGTGTACAAGACGGTGATGAGGCCGGCGATGTTGTATGGTTTAGAGACAGTGGCCCTGGGGAAAAGACAGGAGTCAGAGTTGGAGGTAGCAGAGATGAAAATGTTGAGGTTCTCTTTGGGAGTAACGAGGATGGATAGGATCAGACATGAATACATCAGAGGGACAGCACATGTTAGATGTTTTGGAAACAAAGTCAGAGAGGCTAGATTGAGATGGTTTGGACATGTACAGAGGAGGGATAGTGAGTATATTGGTAGTAGGATGCTGACTACCAGGCAGAAGGCCCAGAGGAAGACCAAAGAGAAGATTTATGGATGTGGTGAAGGCAGACATGAAGGTCGTTGGAGTAAGAGTAGAAGATGCAGAGGATAGGGAGAGATGGAGGCAGATCATTTGCTGTGGCGACCCCTGAAGGGAACAGCCGAAAGAAAAAGAAGAAGAACACTAAAAGCAAAAATGAATAGACTCAAGAACAACTTTTACTCACAAGCTGTTAAACGTGTTACCCCACTACCATCACGCACTGACTGAATAACCATCATTCAGACCATGTTCCTGGACAGTGCAATACTACTCTTCTCAGTACTCTAAACTAATTTTTAGATCAGGTTTCAAACATTATAACATTTTGGCACCATGAACCTTATGATTAAAAGCTCTACCTCTTACACAGTGTATATCATGCACCTTGGACTGTCATGCATACATCTGTATATGTGTGAATACGTGAATATAGGTATAGGACTGTAAATGTGTGAATATGTGAACAGAAATATAGATGTAGCTATTTATGTGTGTATTTCTATATGTGTACCTATATATGTACACATATAATGTATGTGTGTGTGTGTGTGTGTGTGTGTGTGTGTGTGTGTGTGTGTGTGTGTGTGTGTCAGACATCACTAACCTGATCCAACACTTGTTTCGGGAAATGATATTTCTACATGGCAAAAAGTTTACTTTCAGGTGTAGTAGAGCAATAGAATCTATTAGGACCAACAGTCCTGACCTACATGCTGCTGATTCTGTGTAATTGAATCCTTAATTGAAAGATTTTTGTTAAAAATAACAGTATTGTGGAGTTCAATTAGTGACGTCATTCATTCTTTGAAAACAGGTGCCGGTCGTTCCTTTTATTTAAAGAAGAAAGGCAGCAAATGTTATACCTACTGGTTATAGACGATTTTCTCTGAAATTCTCAGGAAAATGGGTATTCCAACCATTGTTGAGAAGTGTCTGTCTGTCTTCCTTTCAGCTTTTTCCCTTTTACTCGGGAGTCGCACGTTTGATTTGGCAGAGGTTTTTACGTCGGATGTCCTTCCTGTCACAACCCTTTTAGCAAGGAACAGAAACGCGCTGACGACTTTGCAACTACTCTTTACGAAAGTCAGCAATGGTTCTTTTACATGCCTCTCACCATAGACAGTGAGAGACATGGCCCACCTTTGATAACCCAGTTAGCTGCACTGGGGGGACAGTGACAACCTTGTGGAGAGTGGGACTCGAACCCCCAACCTTGGAATTAGCGATCCAGCACTCTATACCACTAGACCACCACTGCCCCAAAGTTGAGAAGAACAGTGTACCTTGATTAAAAAGTTGATTGAAAGGAAAAATAAATTGCAGAAATGAGAGGCTGTTCAGATAAAATGATCATAAATGCTTTAAAATGACAACCAAAATCTGAAAGATGCGGAATAAAGTGAAGAACGACCAGTCAATGTGGTGGAAAACATCCAAATTGGCAAGGACTCAACCAACAATCAGCTCCAAGAGAGCAAAGAAGATACAAAGTTACCTGTGAGTCCTGTTACAATTAAAAGACGCCTTTGTGAAGCCGAGCCATCAGCATCAGGTCCCGGCCAAAGTCCCACTGTTGAAAAAAATTCATGTGCTGAAGAGATTTTAATTTACCAAAGAGCACATTGACTGGAATAAAGTGAAATGGCGCATCATCTTGTGGGCCAATGAAAGTAAGATTGTGGATTGCATGTTTCTCATACTACGTTGCTGGGCTTATTAATCGCATTCCTGGGATCATGGATCAGTTTGAACACATCAGAATAACTTGAAGAGGTTGTGCTGCCTTCTGCTGAAGAGAAAGTGCCCTTGAAATAAGTGTTCCACAAGACAATGGCCCCAAACACATCAGAATAAACAGGCAACATCTTGGTTCCAGACCAACAAGCTTGATGTTATGGAGCGGCCAACACATCCCCAGATCTTAATCCAATAGAAAACTTTTGGAGTGACATCAAAAATGCAGTTTCTGAGTCAAAACTAAGAAATGCAGAATATCTGTGGATTGTAGTCAAATCATCCTGGGCTGAAAACCTTTTCACAGGTGCCAGAAGTTGGTCGACTCCATGCAACACAGATATGAAGCAGAACTCAGAAACAGTGTTTATACAAATAAATATCAGTTCAGTGATTCAAAGGAAAGGAAAATCTTAAAATATTGTTCGGTTTATATAGTTAATTAATGTTTGAGTTTGTAGAGAGTAATGCAGACAATTATTTTACAGTGTAATATACTCTTTTCTTCAATTTGTTTAAAGGAATAAAACATGTTTGATATTTTTCTTCATATTTTGATTTCGACTAAAATGAGTTGTGTTTCCAATGCATTTGTGTGTATGAAAATAAAAGATTTTATGAAGATTTTGAGCTTTATTCACTTTTTAAAAAACACTGCTATTATTTTGAACACAACTATATGTGCTTACGTTTATGCAGGTATGTGCATCTATAGCTAATGTAGTTCTTAGTTGTCTCTAGTGCACGTTCGTCTTTCGTACAATTTCTTCTTCACTGATTTTCATTGTTCATGCAGTTGACAAAGATCTCTTGATCTTTAACCCATCTGGGTTTTAATGGCACTATTAAATTGAGTCTTTAATGTCATCATTTACCAATTGTCACATTATTAAAGCATTCACTGACATCTAAGGGCTTTAGTGTATGAGCTGAATCACTGAAATGTTAGCATATTCGATATAATCCACTTTGTTTAACTTGTGAATTAATTTTACATTGCTGCTAATTTTTTCATGGATAAATGAACATTCTCAACCAAGTTCAAAAGGAAATTACAACTTCATTTTTTCACTTCTCTGTTAAACAATACAACCATCAAATGTGGACTCATCCAAACAGCAAAATGTGCCAGTTGTTAATACTTTTAAACAAGACCAAATGACTTTGTCCTGTTGTGAAATATTATTGTTGCTCAGAGAGTAATCCAAAATCCGTAAAGTTTCGCAAATCTGGGCATGCATGTTAACAAACAATACGCAACTTATGGTAATCATTGAGCATTAAGAGCTACTAGAGATATTTACATTCTATAGCTAATCCTCCTTAAGCAGATTAATGATTTAATTACATTATGCTGTCCTTTACTTAAAAACGGTGCATAACACTGTGATATGTGATTTTAATCCTCATTGCCTGTTGAACCACACACTTAATAGCATTGGGTGTGCATATCTTCTTCTTCTTCTTCTTTTACTTTCGGCTGCTCCCTTCAGGGGTCGCCACAGCAAATCATCCGCCTCCACCTCACCCTGTCCTCCGCATCTTCTTTTCTGACTCCAACGACCTTCATGTCTTCCTTCACCACATCCATAAATCTCTTCTTTGGTCTTTCTCGAGGCCTTCTGCCTGGTAGTTCCAACCTCAGCATCCTACTGCCAATATACTCACTATTCCTCCTCTGTGCATGTCCAAACCATCTCAATCTAGCCTCTCTGACTTTGTCTCCAAAACATCTTACGTGGGCTGTCCCTCTGATATACTCATTTCTGATCCTATCCATCCTTGTTACTCCCAGAGAGAACCTCAACATTTTCATCTCCGCTACCTCCAGCTCTGCCTCCTGCCTTTTCCTCAGCGGCACTGTTTCTAAGCCATACAACATCGCTGGCCTCACCACCGTCTTGTACACTTTTCCCTTCATTCTTGCTGACACTCTCCTATCGCACATCACACCGGACACTTTTTTCCAACCATTCCAGCCTGCCTGCACACGCTTCTTCACCTCTTTTCCACACTCTCCATTGCTCTGGATTGTTGAGCCTAAGTACTTAAAATCCTCCACCTTCATTATCTCTGCTCCCTGTAACATCACCGTTCCTCCTGGGTCCTTCTCATTCACACACATGTATTCTGATTTTCTGAGGCTAACCTTCATTCCTCTCCTTTCCAGGGCATACCTCCACCTCTCTAGATTTTCCTGCACTTGGTCTCTGCTCTCACTACAGATCACAATGTCATCTGCAAACATCATAGTCCATGGAGATTCTTGTCTCACCTCGTCTGTCAGCCTGTCCATCACCATAGCAAACAAGAAGGGGCTGAGAGCTGACCCTTGATGCAGTCCCACCTCCACCTTGAATTCATCGGTCACACCGACAGCACACCTCACCGCTGTCTTACATCTCTCATACATGTCCTGCACCACTCTAACATACTTCTCTGCCACTCCAGACTTCCTCATGCAATACCACAGTTCTTCTCTTGGCACCCTGTCATATGCTTTTTCCAGATCCACAAATGCACAATGTAGCTCCCTCTGACCTTCTCTGTACTTCTTGATTAACATCCTCAAAGCAAACATTGCATCTGTGGTGCTCTTTCTTGGCATGAAACCAAACTGTTGTTCACAAATGCTGACCTCTGCCCTTAGTCTAGCTTCCACTATTCTTTCCCATAACTTCATCGTATGGCTCATCAACTTTATCCCTCTGTAGTTGCTGCAACTCTGCACGTCTCCCTTGTTCTTAAAAATGGGCACCAGCGCACTTCTCCTCCACTCCTCCGGCATCTGCTCACTCTCTAGTACCTTGTTGAATGTTCTTGTCAGAAAATCTACTGCTACCTCTCCTAGACACTTCCATACCTCCACAGGTATATCATCAGGACCAACTACCTTTCCATTCTTCATCCTCATCAATGCCCTTCTCACTTACTGATCTTTGCTACTTCCTGCTCCTCAATGGTCACCTCTTCTACTCTTTTTTCTCTCTCATTTTCCTCATTCATCAGCTCTTCAAAGTACTCTTTCCATCTTCCCAGCACACTTCTGTCATCAGTCAATACATTTCCCTCTCTGTCCTTTATCAATCTAACTTGCTGTACGTCCTTCCCATCTCTATTTCTCTGCTGTGCCAACCTGTATAGATCATTTTCTCCCTCTTTACTATCCAACCTATCATACAAGTCATCATACGCTCTCTGTTTGGCCTTAGCCACTGCTACTTTCGCCTTACGCTGTGTCTCCCTGTACTCCTGTTTACTCTCTTCAGTCCTCTCAATGTCCCACTTCTTAGCTAACCTCTTCCTCTGTACACACTCCTGCACTTCCTCATTCCACCACCAAGTCTCCTTATCTACTTTCCTTCCAGAGGACTCATTGGGTGTGCATATGTAGATGGAAAATGTCCTTCTCTAGTCTCGGTAGTAATTTATAAATACAGAGCAATCTACTTCAGTGCATATCTAAACAATTGAAATCAATAACTGATTTGATGTCAAAAAGAGAAGCAGCTTCACACCAAATGGCTAAAATGTTAATGTCTTTTTTAATATAGCAAAAATCAATCCATGTCTTCAAAGCAAAAATGCAATAGTTTTTAAGTTATATTTGGTGTCATGACTTGTTCTAATCACAATTTTAAGCATAGAAATATGCGTTAAGCAACATAACATTACCTCTTCACCCTCTTCAATGTGGTAATCCTTCCGTGTGTTGGGTCCACCAACAAACATGATATTTAATTGATAGAAGAACCTGAAAATAATATTCTTTACTTTCCAGAGTTTAATTTTGCTAATATTAGAGTATTAATAGGAATTTTCTTAATTCTTATCTATCTAATCAACTTACATTAATTTGTTGCATACTGGTGGCAAGAAAGAAGTTTCATTCTCCTTAATCCACTTGTCTATGTTGACATGAAGAGACTCGTTTGTCATTTTTTTAACTGAAGTAGACTGTAGTGATATGGCAGCAGTAATTCAGACCACTTGCATCATGCGAGTATTAATTCTTCACTGATTATCATTGTAACTGCGGACAGAGATATACTGTTGGGACTGGGGAGGAGCAAAGACCACATGTGTGAGTCTGAGCTTGTGTTTCTCTGAAATCACTGTTTACAGTTCACTGATTATCATGGTTTATGGTTTGTATACATAAACTATGAACCCAGACCTTTGGAACTTAGTTTTTGCCTGCCATTCATTGCATGACACTGTTGGTTAAAGTAATACATTTAATTATATCATTATTTAAGTTTCAGTTTACTTTTTTGTGCTTCCTATCCCTCCCATCCATTACAGGGCTTTTTTGGACAAACCAATGTAAAGTGAAACCAGACAAAATAAATAGACTTGAATCATGTTACAGAGGAAGTCTTACTTAATACCACAAGAAGTGATACCAAACTTGTGATGTGTCAGGCTAGATATTATTTGAAAAAAATAGCTTCGGCATGAGTTAAGCTGTGAGCAAAAGTTATTTGCATCAAAACAAAATGACTCGTGGTTTACCTGTATTTTTATATCCTTGCTAATATTCATCTTCTTGATCAGTGAACAAGTTGAAACAGTTATTAAGCATGTTAAACAACACACGGGACACACAGAAGGAGAATGACTAAAAGTTGCCGGAAAGCCTCTTTTCATAAGCCATTTGTTAACCAACTTAAAATGACAGAAGGCAAAGCTGAATTAAAAATTCATCTTGAGAAATTGATAAGTGCACTGGCTGAGTGTGAATTATGCTTATTCGTCATCATGTATTTTACTGAACCCGCCCTTAAAATGTAAATAAAACAAATGCAAGTGCTTCCGTATTTTATTACTTTTTATGCTTTTTTTCTTTGTATATTTTACCCTCCATCTGATTGTCTTGAGTCAAGTTGATCCAGTTTAATTAGTTTTATATTTTAGCATGATGCGTTTGAAATCCATTTTAGCTTATTTGACAGCTGCTGTTTTAGCCTGCACTGTTGGTCTGAAGCTGAAATGTGGCTATGTGAGATAGTGGACCATGTCTTCTTTTCCTTTCGGCTGTTCCCTTCAGGGTTTGCCGCAGCAAATCATCTGCCTCAATCTCACCCTATCCTCTGCATCTTCTTCTCTTACTCCAACTACCTTCGTGTCCTCTTTCACCACATCCATAAATCTCCTCTTTGATCTTCCTCTAGGCCTGCTGCCTGGTAGTTCCAACCTCAGCATCCTACTACCAATATACTCACTATCCCTCCTCTGTACATGTCCAAACCATCTCAATCTAGCCTCTCTGACTTTGTCTTACATGTGCTGTCCCTCTGATGTACTCATTTCTGATCCTATCCAGCCTCGTTACTCCCAAAGAGAACCTCAACATTTTCATCTCTGCTACCTCCAGCTCTGCCTCCTGTCTTTTCCCCAGGGCCACTGTTTCTAAACCATACAACATCGCTGGCCTCAACACCGTCTTGTACACTTTTCATTTCATTCTTGCCGATACTTTCCTATCACACATCACATCGGACATTATTCTCCAACCATTCCAACCTAACTGCACACGCTTCTTCACCTCTTTTCCACACTCTCCTTTGCTCTGGACTGTTGAGCCTGAGTACTTAAAGTCCTCCACCTTCTTTAGCTCTGCTCCCTTTAACTTTATCATGCCTCTTGGGTCCTCTTCGTTCACACATATGTATTCTGTCTTACTGAGGCTAACCTTCATTCCCCTCCTTTTCAGCTCATACCGCCACCTCTCTAGATTTTCCTGCACTTGTTCTCTGCTCGCACTACAGATCACAATGTCATCTGCAAGCATCATGGTCCATGGAGATTCTTGTCTAACCTCATCTGTCAGCCTGTCCATCACCATAGCAAACAAGAAGGGGCTCAGAGCTGACCATGAATGCTGTCCCAGTTCCACCTTGAACTCTTTTGTCATGCCGACAGCACACCTCACCACTGTCTTACATATCTCATACATGTCCTGCACCACTCTAACATACTTCTCTGCCACTCCAAACATGCCATACCACAGTTCCTCTCTTGGCACTCTGCCATATGCTTTCTCCAGATCCACAAAGACACAATGCAGCTCCCTCTAACCTTCTCTGTACTTCACTATTAACATCCTCAAGTCAAACATTGCATCTGTGGTGCTCTTTCTTGGCATGAAACCAAACTGTTGTTCACAAATACTTCTTCTTCTATCGTATGCTGTTGTTTCTCAGCCATTCAACCGCGACATCCGTGGCCTCATGTAGTTCATAGAGGCCTCCTGTCAGTTGTGTTTCAGGGCACTCTTGTAGTATGTGCTGCATAGTTTGGATAGCTCCACAATCACAATTTGGTGAGTCAATGTATCCCCATTTTTCCAACATGTATCGGCACGGGCCAGTACCGCAGCGAAAACGATTCAATTTACACCACAGGTCTCGACGAATATCCATACCATTTAGTGCAGTTGTTGGATCATTCACGATGTCCCTGTTTGGTGCTGTTCCCTTATTCCATCTGGATTGCCAGTTTTCTACCATGGAGTAGTTTGTTGTGGGCAGGTTAGACCAGATGGGTTTTCTTGAAGTCAGTCGGTATCGTGGGTGGTGCTCAATATCATTCAGCAGGGGAAGGCCTGGGATCTGGAGTGTAGAGTCCAGTAACTTTGCAGTGACAGCTTCCCTGCGGATATCTGGCGGGCAAGATTACACATAACTGGCAGCCAGTCTGTATGTGTTGATTTTAGTGTACCTGATATGGTCCGCATAGCACAGTTCAATCTGGTGTCAACTAGTTTGCAGTGAACTGAGTTCCTCCAGACAGCAGCACAGTATTCCGCTACAGAGTATGACAGTGCTAATGTTGCTGAACGTAGTGTCCTTGCACTGGCTCCCCATGTAGTACCAGCCAACATCTGCACAAGGTTGTTTCTTGTTTGAACTTTCTTGGCTACTTTTTGCAGGTGGGCTTTGTATGTCAAAGTCCTGTCCAAGGTGACTCCAAGGTACACTGGTTTTGCATCATGAGACAGGCGGCTGTTGTTGAGTGTTATATCCAGCTCTTGTTTACTTCTAGCGTTGTGTAGATGGAAAACACTAGAAACGGTCTTCTTCACACTAGGTTGAAGCCGCCACTGTTTACAGTAGGTGCTCATATCACTCATGTCCTCAGTTAATCTCTCATTCAATTCATCAAATGTTTTTGCTTGGAGAGCAAAGCATATGTCGTCTGCATATACAAATTTACGAGAGTGTGTGATGGGTAGGTCACTGGTGTACAGTGCAAATAGAGTTGGTGCCAGGACAGAACCTTGGGGTAGTCCATTCTTCTGTGTTCGCCATGCACTGCTGTATCCACCAAGATGAACACGGAACCGTCTGTGCTGTAGCAATAGCTCAACTGTGTTTACTACCCAGTAAGGAAGGATTTTTGATAGTTTCAGTAGAAGACCTGAGTGCCACACTGTATCATATGCAGCTGTCAAGTCAAGACTGCACCAGTCTTTTTATTCTCCTGAAATCCATTCTCTATAAAGGTGGTGAGTGCTAGCACCTGATCTTGGGTGCTTCTACCTGGTCTAAAGCCGGCTTGGTCAATGTTGAGTACATCATCCTTAATTCGGTGTAGGATAATGCGTTCCAGTAGTTTATAGCAGACTGAGAGTAAGGACATATCCGGTCGGTAGCTAGATGCTAGTTTTGGGTCCTTCCCGGGTTTCAGGATAGCGATAACCTTTGCTTCTCTCCATAGCTTTGGCAGTTGTCTTTCATGTATAATACGGGGCATGAAGGCTGCTAACCAGGTTTGTGCACGTGGTCCAAGGTGACAAAGGAATTCTGGAAAGATTCCATCATATCCTGCTGCCTTCCCAGATTTCAGTGACTTCAGAGCAGTAGTGACCTCTGCACTTACAACTGTTTCAGCTTGGGTTGTATTTGTATGGGCAGACCTTCTAAAGTCTCGCAGCTCTTTCACAACTTTTTTCTTTTGGGTCTTTTCAATGGGAGTTTTCCCAAGCTTCACTAAATGGTTAGCAACAGCATTCGGTTTCACACTTGGGCGTGACAATTTTGGTGGTTCACAAATACTAATCTCTGCCCTTAGTCTAGTTTCCACTATTCTTTCCCATAATGTCATCGTATGGCTCATCGACTTTATCACTGTGTAGTTGCAATAAATCTGCATGTCTCTCTTGTTCTTAAAAATAGGCACCAGCATACTTCTCCATTTCTCCGGCATCCTATCACTCTCTAAGACCTTGTTGAATGTTCTTGTCAGAAAATCTACTGCTACCTCTCCTAGACACTTCCATACCTCCACAGGTATGTTATCAGGACCAACTGCCTTTTCTCTCTTCATCCTCTTCAATGCCCTCCTCATTTCACCCTTACTAATCTTTGTTACTTCCTGGTCCCCCACGGTCACCTCTTCTACTCTTTTTTCTCTCTTGCTTATCTCATTCATCAGCTCTTCAAAGTACCCTTTCCATCTTCCCAGCACACTTCTGTCATCCGTCAATACATTTCCCTTCTTCATTCTTCTTTTCCTTTCGACTGTTCCCTTCAGGGGTCGCCACAGCGAGTCATCTGCCTCCACCTCACCCTATCCTCTGCATCTTCTTCTTTTACACCACCTGCTTTCATGTCCTCCTTCACCACGTCCATGAATCGTCTCTTTGGTCTTCCTCTGGGCCTTTTGCCTGGTAGTTCCAACCTCAGCATCCTACTACCAATATACTCACTATCCCTCCTCTGTACATGTCCAAACCATCTCAATCTAGCCTCTCTGACTTTGTCTCCAAAACGTCTTACATGTGCTGTCCCTCTGATGTGCTAATTTCTGATCCTATCCATCCTTGTTACTCCCGAAGAGAACCTCAACATTTTCATTTCTGCTACCTCCAGCTCTGCCTCCTGTCTTTTCCCCAAGGCCATTGTTTCCTAAACCATACAACATCGCTGGCCTCAACACCGTCTTGTACACTTTTCACTAATTCTTGCCGATACCTTCCTATCACACATCACATCGGACACTTTTCTCCAACCATTCCAACCTAACTGCACACGCTTCTTCACCTCGTTTCCACACTCTCCATTGCTCTGGACTGTTGAGCCTTAGTACTTAAAGTCCTCCACCTTCTTTATCTCTGCTCCCTTTAACTTCATCATGCCTCTTGGGTCCTTGTCGTTCACACACAGGTATTCTGTCTTACTGAGGCTAACCTTCATTCCCCTCCTTTCCAGGGCATACCTCCAACTCTCTAGATTTCCCTGCACTTGTTCTCTGCTCTCACTGCAGATCACAATGTCATCTGCAAACATCATAGTTCTTGCCTAACCTCGTCTGTTAGCCTGTCCATCACCATCGCAAACAAGAAGGGGCTTAAAGCTGATCCTTGATGCAGTCCTACCTCCACCTTGAACTCTTCTGTCACACCAATAGCACACCTTACCACTGTCTTACGTCTTTCATACATGTCCTGCACCACTCTAACATAATTCTCTGTCACTCCAGACTACCTCGTATAATACCACAGTTCCTCTCTCGGCACCCTGACATATGCTTTCTCCAGATCCACAAAGGCACAATACAGCTCGGTCTGACCTTCTCTGTATTTCTCTATTTAACATCCTCAAGGAAAACACCGCATCTGTGGTGCTCTTTCTTGGCATGAAACCAAACTGTTGTTCACAAATGCTGACCTCTGCCTTTAGTCTAGCTTCCACTATTCTTTCCCATAGCTTCATCGTATGGTTCATCAACTTTATCACTTTGTAGTTGCCACAACTCTGCATGTCTTCCTTGTTCTTAAACATGGGCACAAGCACACTTCTCCTCCATTCCTCTGGCATCCTCTCACTCTCTAAGACCTTGTTGAATGTTCTTGTCAGGAAATCTACTGCTACCTCTCTTAGACACTTCCATACCTCCCCCGGTATGTCATCAGGGCCAACTGCCTTTCCACTGTTCATCCTCTTCAATGCTCTCCTCACTTCACCCTTACTAATACTACTTCCTGGTCCTCAACAGTCACCTCTTCTACTCTTTTTTTCTCTCTCATTTTCCTTATTCTTCAGCTTTTCAAAGTACTCTTTCCATCTTCTCAGCACACTTCTGTCATCAGTCAATACATTTCCCTCTCTGGTCTTAATCACTCTAACTTGCTGCACATCCTTCCCATCTCGATTTCTCTGCTGTGCCAACCTGTATAAATCATTTTCTCCCTCTTTACTTTCCAACCGAGCATACAAGTCATCATGCGCCCTCTGTTTGGCCTTTGACACCGCTACCTTCACCTTACGCTGTGTCTCCCTGTACTCCTGTTTACTCTCTTCAGTCCTCTCTCTGTCCCACTTCTTACTAGCTAGCTACTTCTTTTGTACACAGTCCTGCACTTCCTCATTCCACCACCATGTCTCCTTATCTCCTCTCCTTCCAGATGATACACCAAGTATTCTCCTACCTGTTTCCCTGATCACATTAGCTGTAGTTGTCCAGTCATCTGGAAGCATTTCCTGACCACCCAAAGCCATTTTCAACTCCTCCTTAAAGACAACACGACACTCTTCCTTTTTCAGCTTCCATCACTTTGTCTTCTGCTCTGTCTTTGCCTTCTTCACCTTCCTCACCACCAGCATCATCCTGCACACCACCATCCTATCCTGTTTGGCAACCCTATTACCTATTACTACTTTGCAGTCACTGAATTCCTTCAAATTACATCGCCTACATGTATATGTAGTAAACCTAATATGTAGTAAACCTGTGTGCTCTTACCTATGCTTTTATAAGTCACCTTATGCTTCTGTCTCTTCTGGAAGAAAGTATTCACCACAGCCTTTTCCAACCTTTTTACAAAATCTATCAACATCTGTCATTCTGTGTTTTGGATACCAAACCTGCCCATCACCTGCTTGTCCCCTCTGTTGCCTGCACCAACATGTCCATTGAAGTCTGCACCAATTACCACTCCTTGGGGTACTCTGCCACACTTCATCTAATTGTCGTCTGTCTTCCTTTCGGCTTTTTCTCTTTTTTATTCAGGAGTCGCCACAGCGAATCCTCTGATTCGCACGTTTGATTTGGCAGAGGTTTTTACGTCGGATGCCCTTCTTGTCACATCCCTTTTTAGCAAGGGACAGAAACACGCTGACGACTTTGCAGCCTACTCTTTACGAAAGTCAGCAATGGTTCTTTTACATGCCTCTCACCATAGACAGTGAGAGACATGGTCCGCCTTTGATAACCCAGTTAGCTGCACTGGGGGTACAATGACAACCCTGTGGAGAGTGGGACTCGAACTCCCAACCTTTGGATCAGCGATCCAGCACCCTATACCACTAAACCACCACTGCCCCACCAAGACTTCATCTAACTCACTCCAGAATCTCTCCTTCTCTTCTAGCTCACATGCTGCCTGTGGGGCATAAGCACAAACAACATTGAACATCACACCTTCAATTTCTAACTTAAGACTCATCACTCTGTCTGACACTCATCACTTCTAGAACAATCCTGACCAACCCCTCCTTCAAGATGACCATTACTCCATTTCTCTGCCCATCCACACCATGATAAAACATCTTAAACCCTGCTCCTAAGCTTCTAGCCTTGCCTCCTTTCCACCTGGTCTCCTAGACACACAGTATGTTCACCTTCCTTCTCTGCATCATATCAGCCAGCTCTCTATCTTTTCCTTTCATAGTTCCAACATTCAAAGTCCCTACTCTCAGTCCTAAACTCATGCCTTTCCTCTTCTCTTTCCGCCTATGGACACTCCTCCCACCTATCCTTCTTCGACCAACAGTAGTCCAATTTCCACCAGCACCTTGTTGGTTAGCAGCACTGATGGCAGTCGTTGTTAACTTGGGCCTCAACCGATCGGTATGAATTTCGTTTTAATCATTTGCATCACAATTTTTTCAGAAGTTTTGTGCCGGATGCCCTTCCTGTCACAACCCTCTGCATTTATCCGGGCTTGGGACCGACGTGAGGGTGAACACTGGCTTGTGCCCCCCCTCACGGCTGCATTGCCCCCTCATGGCTGCATTTGACACCCCCGCCTTGGCTGCATTACCTCCCTCTCTTTTTACCCCCTCCCTCTCTTTTTTTGTGTGTGTCTTTTTGTGGGTTTTTTTGTTTGTTTTTTTATTTATTTTTATTTTTTTTTTGTTTGCTTATGTCAAGAACTTTTAGCCATAATACGGTACAGAAGGTATGAATTGTACTGGACACAGGGAAAACTCTGGACTTTTTGAACCTCCAAAGCTGGAATTTATTGTACCATAGATGCAGTGAACCATGAGAGCTTTCACCATTCCCTCTTTATGGACCAGGAAACAGACATTACACCATAAACAAAAGCGGAGTAAGCGGAGCAGGCTGCGGTGATAGGTACATGCTAACCCAAATAGACCGACGCTACCCAGTCTTCTCTTTGCAACAGCCAGGTCTATCAACAAAAAGCTAGATAAAATCTGTTTGAAGTACACATCGCATATGATGAACAGCTATGTGGCAGTTGTCACCAAATCCTGGCTGGATAACAAGTGGTGGAAGTAGCGGGGCATTCTCTTTTCCAGGCTGACAGGACTGCAGCTTCGGGCAGAATCAAAGACAGAAGTTTGGCGCTCTACATTCATAGCTCATGGTGTACTGCTACCAAACTTTTCTGAACATTCTGCTCCACTGATCGAGAATGAAGTGCAGACCATTCAAACTGGTTAGAGAACTCAGTTCTGTTATCATAGTGGTTTACTTACCCCCCCAAGAGCTAATGCTAATCTAGCGCTGGAGGAGATGTATTGTCTGATTTGCACTCAAATGAATGTGAAACCAGAGACAGCTCTGATTGTGGCTGGTGACTTAACCATGTAGAACTGAAATTAGTGCTTCTCAAATTCTACAGATTCATTGATTTCCAACTAGAGAAAGTAACATATTAGATCAGGTTTATTGCAGAATCCCATTAACATACAAAGCTCTTGCAACTCTTCACTTGTGCACTTTCGACTCCATTGAAGCTGATCATAGCGTATAAACCTTTGATCTGTAGAACTAAACCCACTACCAGAACCGTGCAGATCTGGACTGAGAGAGCTTCATGAATACTACAAGACTGCTTTGATCACACAGACTGGGATGTGGTTCAAACAGGGCACTGATTTGAAGGAATGCACGTTGGTTGCTCTGTCCTACATTCATTTCTGCACCAACGCTGTCCTGCCCACAAAGTCCATCACAGCTTTTCCCAAGCAGAAGCCATGGATGGACGGCACTGCTTAAAGCCCAGGACACAGCCTTCAGAGCAGTCCACTGAAGGAGAAGTATGAAGTGGTGAAGTGTGTGCTGGAGAAAATTTGTTTTGATCAGCATGAGTGGCTTATTTTGTGTTGACCTGAAGATGGTGAATTTTTTTGTTGCGACAAGAGTCCGGCTTCACAGAGTACCCCAGCTTTCTGTGCATGTGGGATAGTAGGGACACTTTTCAGCATTACACAAATAAGGACTGGCCTGTGCAGGAGAAATTGGTGCCTTGCAGAGCAAGGAACATTATCAACAATCCTCTGGTAGAGAGAAACAAGATACCCTTCCCACCGCTGCACATCAAGCTCAGTTTGATTAAACAGTTCACCAAAGCTCTAGACAAGGATGGTGGCTGCTTCACTTACTTGTGTGATGCTTTTCCAGGATTAATCCCAGAGAAGTTGAAAGCTGGCATCTTTGATGGTCCTCAAATCCATGAGCTCATCAGAGATACTGAGTTTGAAAACTCATTGAATGAGAAGGCTTTTGTTCTGGTCCTGAATAACTTTCTTGGCAACAAGGCAAGGAATCATGCAGAACTTGTCACCAATATACTGACTGCTTTCGGAAACCGTGGATGAAAAATGAGCATCAAAATGCATTACGTATTCTTACATATGGATTGGTTTGCTGAGAATCTGTGATCAATAAATGTTGAGCAGGGGCAGAGATTCCATCAGGACATAAAGGAGATGGAGACCAGGTATAGAAGACGCTGGAATTCAGTCATGATGGCTGATTACTGTTGGATTCTGAAGAGAGAGACATCTCTGCTGCTGAGCATTTGAGGGGTTTGAAAAAACGGAAGTTCATGCCCTAAATTTTGCACAATGATGACTTAACATTCAATTTACATGTACTCACCTTTATCAGTGTCTCTTGTTCAATTTACAGAAACTGAAGTTTGTAACATTTAATAATTACATTCTGTTATGAAATTATTTTATGCTCTTAAACCCGTTTTTGGATGAGTAATATTAATGAAAATTAACTAGTAATGTGACAAAAAATGTAACCAATTTTGTCAGAAGATCTAATTTTTCAAAATTAAATTTGCATAAAAACCTGACCCGATTGAGAAAAATGGACGTCATTTTTTTTTTTATTTCGCGGTGCAAAATGGTCCTAATTAATTTGAAAAAAACCCCCAGAAACTTTCAAAAGAAATTTTTTGTAACCAAGTGTAATCCACACCCACCCCAAAGATTCAATGTCAATGGTACTGACAGATATCATGTAAATACTGGGTTATTTCCAAGGCTAACTGGAACTGCAAATAATCCAGTCATAATATTAAATAAGCAGGACAAATGGGGGCCATTAATTTCAAATAGTTTTGGCTAATGTCACCTGATGACATGGATATCCATGATAACTTGTGACAGTAAAAATCTAACATGAATATTGCCGGGTTTTTTGGAGAAAAAAATTATAACCACATAAAATAAATCCTGCTTTCTGCAGATTGGTGGCACAAATGTTTATGCATTCATTTTCTGAACCACTTAACCCTATTTAGGGTCGCAATACACCCTGGACAGCATGTCAGGCCATGGCAGGGCAGAAACATGCTGACACCCTTCTCTTAACAAAAGTCAGCAATGGTTCTTTTTCTCAACACAGACAGTGACATTTGATAACTCGCTTAGCTGCACTAACAGCAGTGACAACGCTCTAGAGTGAACCCCCAACCTTGGGATCGGCAATCCAGCACTTCATCACTGCACCACCAATGTGCAAGAGTTCACAGTATATGCTGTATTTCACATTAGTGATTCTTTTGATCCACAGGTCTTGGTTCGAATCCTGCTGTGCTTATTTTAAGATTTATTATTATTATTTTTAAGATAGATAGATAGATTGATTGATTGATTGGTTGACTGATTATTAATCCCAGAGCGAAATAAGCAAAAAAAAAATAATGATAAGAGATTTGGAATAGCCAATTAACCTACTGTGAATGTTTTTGGACTTGGGGGAGACAAGCATGAGGAGGACATTTAAATTCCATACAGAAACACCTGAGCTGGGAATTTAACCCAGGACCTTCTTTCCATGAGGTGGACGTGCTTACCACCATGCTACCGCTCTTTCATTTTGAGACACAAATTCTTGTCCTTTCAGCTTTTTTCGTGGGTTGTGAATCAGCTGATTTGGTTATAGGTTTTTACACAACCCTTTAGCAAGGGATAAAAAGAACACTGACAGCTACTCTTTACAAAAGTCAGCAATGGTTCTTTTACGTGAACCTCACACCATAGACAATGAGAGACATGGCCAGACTTTGATTTGCACTGATATCAGCCTCTGATAACTGCACTGGGGGCAGGACAACCTTGTGGAGAGCGGGACTCGATCCCCCAACCTTGGGATCAGCGATCCAGCACCTTTGACCACCAAGCCACCACTGTATACTTCGTGTTATTGAACACAAATGTAGCGACGGATTTCACTTCGAACGAGTGTTCCCGTCTTGACGAATCTGCAGAATTCAAATAGAAGTACGCTGAGTGTGGGCGGGGCGGGCAGAGTGTGAGTGTCTGTAAGCTAAGATCACCAGTTAAAGCAGAACACCAGCGTCAACTCTTTGGGTTCTGATTTCACATATGACGTTTAATTCCGCATTTGAACGCCGAACCGTTCACAGATATTTTGGCATATTAGAGGTTGTATATCCATTTGCTTGGGTCTAGATCGAACTAGTTCTATAGAACTTCTATAGAAGAGTCGGTTTTGAAGAAGTTCTATAGATTTTTTTGCAGACAACGCCGCCCTGTTTATTTTCGCAAACCAAACAATTTTGCCATTGCGGCGACAATTTAGTGTGAGTCACCTGGTGTTTTATCATCTTTAGAACATTATAATAGTCCCTCTTTCAATAGGAATGGCGTGGTTTGTACGCTCCACATCACGCATGTATGTAGCACAGCTTCGGTTTGTTTCCGGTTGAAGAACTCGGCTGATTTACGAGATGACAGACGAGATTAAGAATGATCCGAGGCGCATGAGATCATCGGAAATCTGTGGATCGGTCGCTAAATCAGTGATATAAACTCTGACTCATAAATCCACAATACCACATTGAGCTATAAAGCTCAAAATAAGCCCGTTGATCAGTTGACTGCAGGATATGAGGCTTGTTAGAGGCACAACATGACGGAGCTCCAGTGGCGCAATCGGTTAGCGCGCGGTACTTATACAGCAGTACGTAGCAAAGCAATGCCGAGGTTGTGAGTTCGAGCCTCACCTGGAGCAGATCTTTTAACCGCGTAATACGTCCATTTTTACATTTTTACTGACGCGACTTTAATTTGAATGGATCATACATGTGCTGAAAATGCACAGCAGTTGGAACAATCAGCGTTTTGCACTGGAAGGGAGTACGGTTAATTTTGAAACGGAACTTTAGAGTTTTAAAGAAATAAACCAAGCTTCATATCTTTTATTGTATTTTAGTTGTTTCGTGCTTTTACTAAATAAATAAAATCACGAAAGAATGACATAAATGTGCACTTCACAGCTGTTATAGTATTTTATCTGACTGCGATGACGTCAGGGCCAGCAAAACCTTCTCTGCTGGCCAAAATGATACCAGAAGTACTGGGCTTCTTCTGCTTCTTGTTTTCCTTACGGCGTTCCCCTTCAGGGTTTGCCACAGCAAATCGTCTGCCTCCATCTCACCCTATCCTCTGCATCTTCGACTCTTACTCCAACGACCTTCATATCCTCCTTCACCACATCCATAAATCTTCTCTTTGGTCTTCCTCTAGGCCTTCTGCCTGCCAGTTCCAACCTCAACATCCTATTACCAATATACTCACTATCCCTCTTCTGTACATAAAATAACATACAGCTTTATTAATCTCACAATGGAGAAATTCACTGTTACAGGCTCTTGAAGTACCATCAGTAGGGGGTGCAAAATAGCTTAGAAAGGTGTAACATCCTTGAGTTAATAGAACAGAACTATAAATATATATCTGTCTTCCTTTCAGCTTTTTCCCTTTTATTCGAGAGTCGCCACAACAGATAATCTGATTCGCATGTTTGATTTGGCAGCGATTTTTACGTCGGATGCCCTTCCTGTCACAACCCTTTTAGCAAGAGACAGAAACACGCTGACGACTTTGCAGCTACTCTTTACGAAAGTCAGCAATGGTTCTTTTACATCAACCTCTCACCATAGACAGTGAGAGACATGGCTCACCTTTAATAACCCAGTTAGCTGCACTGGGGGGGGGGACAGTGACAACCTTGTGGAGAGTGGGACTCGAACCCGCAACCTTTGGATCAGCGATCCAGCGCCCTATACCACTAGACCACCACTGCATATATATAATTTTTAAACATATATAAGTATGAATTATAATCATATTTATATAAATGAATTATTATATAAATATATATATAAAATATATATACATATATGAATATGTATTATATGTTATATTATTGTTGTATTATGTTAATAATATAATTTGCAATAACATGTTTATATACAATAAACATTACATTTATTACTATTAATATTAACTATTATAATATAATATTAATTAATAATTAATTTTTATTTATTATAAATATATTTTAATGAAATTTATAAAAAAATAATTTTATTACATTTATTTATTAATTATTTAATTAATTAATTTTATTAATATTATAATTAATAAAATTATTATTATATATTATAAATGTTTAATATAAATATTTATAAATTTATAATATATATTTATAAATTATAAATAAATAAATATATATATATTATATAAATATAAATTTATTTTAAGAAGATGCAAAGGATAGGGTGAGATGGAGGCAGATGATTCGTGGCGACCCCTGTGGTGACCCCTGAAGGGAAAAGCCGAAAGGAAAAGAAGAAGAAGAAGATATTATATAAATATAAATATATAATAAATATAAATATATATATACAGTGATACCTCTGCTCACGAACATAATTGGTTCCCAGAAAGTGTGTGTGAGGCGAAAAGTTCGTCTTCCGAACATTTATTTCCCATAAGAAACCATTAAAATGAGAATAATCCGTTCCCAGGTCCCCATAAAACATAATTTTCTACTAAATAAGCCTTAAAACTACACAAAAATATACCTTATTTTATGTATAATAAATGTCTATTGTATTGTAATTAAAGAAATAAACTGTACTGTATAATAAAGTCGTTTTATTTACCTTTGTGATGGTAGTTGATGGCTTGATGGAATGGAGTGGGAGGAGGAGGGAGGGACTTACCGTTTGGAAGGAGAGTTTGGAAACGCCTACTGTTTGGAAACACGCATAGCCACACACGCACCCTTAATAGCTTCCTTGTTCTTAAGGATGGGAGCAATGGTAGACTTAGCGTACTGGTACTGGGACTCTGAGTCACACAAACGCACACCTCGTTCGTGTTTTTCAATGATCTCCGCCTGTGGTGGGGTCTTTTTCGGTCCCATAATAGCAAAAGTACACTCAATATGGTCCAAAACGTCTAGCAAACACAAACCACTTCCGCATTCAAAGAAAGGGGGTGACGAACTGTGACGCCATGAGCGTGCGTCAGCTTCTCGTGGCCGCCACCGTGGCGCTGTTCGACCGCGTGGTTTGGTTCGTCCGCCGAAAAGTAGTTCGTCAGCCGAGACTATATTTTCGCGAATTTAAAGTTCTTGAGGCGAAAAGTTCGTGAGCTTAAGCGTTCGTCAGCCGAGGTTTGACTGTATATATATATAATATATAATAACCAGTGTCTCTCCCCCTCATGCCGGTCCCAAGCCCGGAGAAATGCAGAGGGTTGTGTCAGGAAGGGCATCCGACGTAAAACCAATGCCAATTATTGATGATGCAAATCAAAAGTATTACCTCCATACCGGATCGGTCGAGGCCCGGGTTAACAACGACCGCCATCAGTGCTGTCAATCAACAGGGTGCTGATGGAAATTGGACTACTGTTGGTCGAAGACGTCGAAGAAGGAGAGGTGGGAGGCGTGTCCGTAGGCAGAGAGAGAAGAGGAAAGGCATGAGTCTAGGACTGAGAGTGGGGACTTTGAATGTTGGAACTATGCACAGAAAAGGTAGAGAGCTGGTTGACATGATGCAGAGGAGGAAGGTGGACATACTGTGTGTTCAGGAGACCAGGTGGAAAGGTAGCAAAGCTAAAAGCTTAGGAGCAGGGTTTAAGCTATTTTATCATGGTGTGGATGGGAAGAGAAATGGAGTCGGAGTCATCTTGAAGGAGGAGTTTGTCAGGAATGTTCTAAAAGTGAAAAGAGTGTCAGACAGAGTGATGAGTCTCAAGTTAGAAATTAAAGGTGTGATGGTCAATGTTGTTAGTGCTTATGCCCCACAGACAGGATGTGAGCGAGAAGAGAAGGAGAGATTCTGGAGGGAGTTAGATGAAGTGATGCAGAGTACCCCCAGAGGTGAAAGAGTGGTCATTGGGGCAGACTTCAATGGACATGTTGGTGCAGGAATCAGAGGGACGAGGAAGTGATGGGTAGGTTTGGTATCCAGGACAGGAGCATGAAGGACAGATGTTGGTAGATTTTGCAAAAAGGATGGAAATGGCTGTGGTGAATACTTTCTTCCAGAAGAGAGAGGAGCATAGGGTGACTTATAAAAGTGGAGGTAGGAGCACACAGGTAGACTACATCTTGTGCAGGCGATGTAATTTAAAGGAAGTCAGTGACTGCAAAGTAGTAGCGGGTGAGAGTGTTGCCAAACAGCATAGGATGGTGGTGTGCAGGATGATGCTGATGGTGAGGAAGGTGAAGAAGGCAAAGGCAGAGCAGAAGACAAAGTGGTGGAAGTTGAAAAAGGAAGAGTGTCGGGTTGTCTTCAAGGAGGAGTTGAAACAGGCTTTGGGTGGTCAGGAAGTGCTTCCAGATGACTGGACAACTACAGCGAATGTGATCAGGGAGACAGGTAGGAGAATATTTGGTGTGTCATCTGGAAGGAAAGTAGATAAGGAGACTTGGTGGTGGAATGAGGAAGTGCAGGAGTGTGTACAAAGGAAGAGATTAGCTAAGAAGAAGTGCGACATTGACAAAACCGAAGAGAGTAAACAGGAGTACAGGGAGACACAGCGTAAGGCAAAGGTAGCAGTGTCAAAGGCCAAACAGAGTGCGTTTGATGACTTGTATGCTCGGCTGGAAAGTAAGGAGGGAGAAAATGATTTATACAGGTTGGCACAGCAGAGAAATAGAGATGGGAAGGACGTGCAGCAAGTTAGATTGATAAAGGACAGAGAGGGAAATGTATTGACTGATGACAGAAGTGTGCTGGGAAGATGGAAAGAGTACTTTGAAGAGCTGATGAATGAGGAAAATGAGAGAGAAAAAGAGTAGAAGAGGTGACTGTTGAGGACCAGGAAGTAGCAAAGATTAGTAAGGGTGAAGTGAGGAGGGCATTGAAGAGGATGAAGAATGGAAAGGCAGTTGGTCCTGATGACATACCGGTGGAGGTATGGAAGTGTCTAGGAGAGGTAGCAGTAGATTTTCTGACAAGAACATTTAACAAGGTCTTAGGGAGTGAGAGGATGCCAGAGGAATGGAGGAGAAGTGTGCTGGTGCCCATTTTTAAGAACAAGGGAGACGTGCAGAGTTGTGGCAACTACAGAGGGATAAAGTTGATGAGCCATACGATGAAGTTATGGGAAAGAATAGTGGAAGCTAGACTAAGGGCAGAAGTCAGCATTTGTGAACAACAGTTTGGTTTCATGCCCAGAAAGAGCACCACAGATGCAGTGTTTGCCTTGAGGATGTTAATGGAGAAGTACAGAGAAGGTCAGACGGAGCTGCATTGTGCCTTTGTGGATCTGGAGAAAGCATATGACAGGGTGCCGAGAGAAGAACTGTGGTATTGCATGAGGAAGTCTGGAGTGGCAGAGAAGTATGTTAGAGTGGTGCAGGACATGTATGAGAGATGTAAGACAGTGGTGAGGTGTGCTGTCGGTGTGACAGAAGAGTTCAAGGTGGAGGTGGGACTGCATCAAGGGTCAGCTCTCAGCCCCTTCTTGTTTGCTATGGTGATGGACAGGCTGACAGACGAGGTTAGACAAGATTCCCCATGGACTATGATGTTTGCAGATGACATTGTAATCTGTAGTGAGAGCAGAGAACAAGTGCAGGAAAATCTAGAGAGGTGGAGGTATGCCCTGGAAAGGAGGGAATGAAGATTAGCCTCAGTAAGACAGAGTACATGTGCATGAATGCCAAGGACCAAAGAGGAACGGTGAGATTACAGGGAGCAGAGATAAGAAAGGTGGAGGATTTTAAGTACTTAGGCTCAACAATCCAGAGCAATGGCGAGTGTGGAAAAGAGGTCAAGAAGCGTGTGCAGGCAGGTTGGAATGGTTGGAGAAATGTGTCCGTGTGATGTGTGATAGGAGGGTATCGGCAAAAATGAAAGGAAAAGTGTACAAAACGGTGTTGAGGCCAACGATGCTGTATGGGTTAGAAACAGTGGCCCTGGGGAAAAGACAGGAGGCAGAGTTGGAGGTAGCAGAGATGAAAATGTTGAGGTTCTCTTTGGGAGTAACGAGGATGGATAGGATTAGGAATGAGTACGTCAGAGGGACAGCACATGTAAGACGTTTTGGAGACAAAGTCAGAGAGGCTAGATTGAGATGGTTTGGACATGTACAGAGGCGGGATAGTGAGTATATTGGTAATAGGATGCTGAGGCTGGAACTACCAGGCAAAAGGCCTAGAGGAAGACCAAAGAGACGATTCATGGATGTGGTAAAGGAGGACATGAAGGTCGTTGGTGTAAGAGAAGAAGATGCAAAGGATAGGGTGAGATGGAGGCAGATGATTCGCTGTGGCGACCCCTGAAGGGAAAAGCCGAAAGGAAAAGAAGAAGAAGAAGATTTATTAATAATTATCCCCTCCTTGAATCGCCACCTTATCGTGGTGAAGGGGTTTGCGTGACCTAATGATCCTAGGAGCTATGTTGTCGGGGGCAAATGCCCCTGGTAGGGTCACCCAAGGCAAACAGGTCCGGGGTGAAGGTCCAGACAAAGTGCGATTCAAAACAAACCCCGAAGACACGAGACAACAAAGGAAGCAGTCTCCCTTGCCTGGACGCGGGTCACCGGGGTTCCCTCCTGGAGCCAGGCCCAGGGGAGGGGCTCGAAGGCGTGCGCCTGGTGGTCGGGCTTATGCCCATGGAGCCTGGCCGGGCCCAGCCCGAAAAGGAGACATGGGTCCGCCCTCCCATGGACCCACCACCCGTGGGAGGAGTTTTAGGGGTCGGGTGCAGTGTGAGTTGGGTGGCAGCCAAAGGCATGGACTGATCCACGGCTACTTACTCTGACCTTCGGGACATGGAATGTCACCTCTCTGGCGGGAAAGGAGCCTGATTTGGTGCGTGAGGTGGAGAGATACCGACTAGATATAGTCGGGCTCACCTCAACGCATAGCTTGGGCTCTGGAACCATCCATCTCGAAAGAGGCTGGACCTTCCTCTATTCTGGAGTTGCTCATGGGGAGAGGCGGCGAGCCGGTGTGGGTATTCTTGTTGCCCCCCGTCTCGGTGCCCAAATGTTGGGGTTCTCCCCGGTTGACGAAAGGGTAGCTTCCCTCCGTCTTCAGGTGGGGGGGCGGGTCCTGACTGTTATTTGTGCTTATGCACCAAATGACAGTTCAGAGTACCCACCCTTTTTGGAGTCTTTGGGGGGGGGTGTTGGAGAACGCTCCCTCGGGAGACTCGCTCGTTGTCTTGGGAGACTTCAACGCCCATGTGGGCAACGATAGTGTGACCTGGAAGGGTGTGATCGGTAGGTACGGCCTCTCCAGTCTGAATCCGAATGGTGTTTCGTTGTTGGACTTCTGTGCTCGTCATAGTTTGTCTATCACGAACACCATGTTCGAACATAAGGGTGTCCATAAGTGCACTTGGCACCAGGACACCCTAGGTCGCAGTTCGATGATTGACTTTGTAGTCATATGTTGTGGACACTCGGGTGAAGAGAGGAGCTGAGCTGTCTACCGATCACTACCTGGTGGTGAGTTGGCTTCGGTGGTGTGGGAGGTTGCCTTCCAGACCTGGCAGGCCCAAGTGTGTAATCAGGTTCAGGGAGGAGTTCGGTGAGGGCTTGGAGAGTGATTATCGGTTGGCCTCAAAAAGGTTCTGGGCCACCATCCGACGCCTCAGGAGGGGGAAGCAGTTCTTCACTGTTTACGGTGGAGGTGGGGAGCTGCTTACCTTGACTGGGGATGTTGTTGAGAGGTGGAGGGAATACTTTGAGGACCTTCTCAATCCCACCAACACGCCCTCCGTGGAAGAGGAAGACCCTGGGGGTTCGGGTGAGGGTCCGCCCATCACTGGAGTGGAGGTCACTGAGGTTGTCAAAAAGCTCCTCGGTGGTCGAGCTCCGGGGTTGGACGAGATCCGCCCGGAATATCTCAGGGCTCTGGATGTTGTAGGACTGTCTTGGTTGACACGTCTCTGCAACATCGCGTGGTCATCGGGGGCTGTACCTCTGGATTGGCAAACTGGGGTGGTGGTCCCAATTTTTAAGAAGGGGACCGGAGGGTGTGTTCCAATTATCGAGGAATTACACTCCTCAGCCTACCTGGGAAAGTCTATGCAGGGGTACTAGAGAGGAGGATCCGACCGATAGTCGAACCTCGGATTCAGGAGGAACAATGTGGTTTTCGTCCTGGCCGCAGCACTCTTGACCAACTCTATACGCTCCACAGGATTCTGGAGGGGGCATGGGAGTTTGCCCAATCTGTCCACATGTGCTTTGTGGATTTGGAGAAGGCTTTCGACCGTGTCCCTCGAAAGATCTTGTGGGGCGTGCCCGAGAATACGGCGTTCGGATCCGTTGCTACGAGCTATTCGGTCGCTGTATCACCGAGCCAGAGTTTGGTCCGTATTGGTAACAGCAGGTCGGATTCGTTTCCAGTGGGAGTTGGAGTCCGCCAAGGCTGTCCTTTGTCACCGATTCTGTTCATAATTTTTATGGACAGAATTTCTAGGCGCAGTCGAGGCGAGGAGGGGTTCTGGTTTGGTGGCCATCGGATATCGTCTCTGCTTTTTGCGGATGATGTTGTCCTTTTGGCTTCATCAAGTCGGGCCCTCCAGCTCTCATTGGAGCGATTCGCAGCTGAGTGCGAAGCAGCCGGGATGAAGATCAGTACCTCCAAGTCCGAGGCCATGGTTCTCAGTCGGACAATGGTGGAATGCACCCTCCGGGTCGGGAATGAGGTCTTGCCCCAAGTGGAGGAGTTTAAGTATCTTGGGGTCTTGTTTACGAGTGAGGGAAGGATGGAGTGAGAGATCGACAGACGGATCACTGCAGCCTCTGCTGTTAAGCGGTGCCTGTACCGGTCCGTTGTGGTGAAAAAGGAGCTGAGCCGCAAGGCGAAGCTCTCAATTTACCAGTCGATCTACGTTCCAACCCTCACCTATGGTCACGAGCTTTGGGTAATGACCGAAAGAACAAGATCAAGGATACAAGCGGCTGAAATGAGCTTTCTTCGCCGGGTGGCGGGGTTCTCCCTTAGAGATAGGGTGAGAAGCTCCGCCATCCGGGGAGAGCTCGGAGTCGATCCGCTGCTCCTCCGCATTGAGAGGGGCCAGTTGAGGTGGCTCAGGCATCTGGTCAGAATGCCCCCCGGACGCCTCCCTGGTGTGGTGTTTCGGGCATGTCCAACCGGGAAGAGACCCCGGGGTCGACCTAGAACACGCTGGAGGGACTATGTCTCTCGGCTTGTCTGGGACCGCCTTGGTGTCCCCCCGGGAGAGTTGGAGGAAGTAGCTCGGGAGAGGGATGTCTGGACCTTTTTGCTAAGGTTGCTGCCCCCGCGACCCGACCCTGGACTAAGCGGAAGAAGATGATGATGATGATGATGATGATGATGATGATGATTAATAATTATAATAATTAATAAAAAATTATTATTATTTAAATAAATTTATTATTATTTATTAAATTAATAATTAATATTAATATTAATATCTATTATTATTAAATTATTTATAAATATAGTTATACATATTACATTATATGTTATATTAATATATTATATTAAATTGTTTATATTTTATATCATGAATTATAATCATAATTATAATATATTATCATATTTATATAAATAGATACATAAATAGTATAAAAGTAATATACAATAAAAATAAAATTCTAGAATGCCTGATATTCAAGTGTATATGTATCTGAGGGCAGAGTAGATGGGTTTGATATGGTTCACAGTCAGTGGGGTAGATGTGGTTGATTAAAGTGCATGGGCTTTTTATTGCACATCACCGTTTTTTTCACAGACAGTTACAAAGTGGTGTTGTATGGGGCAGTGGTGGTCTAGTGGTATAGGGTGCTGGATCGCTGATCCAAAGGTTGGGGGTTCGAGTCCCACTCTCCACAAGGTTGTCACTGTCCCCCCAGTGCAGCTAACTGGGTTATCAAAGGCGGGCCATGTCTCTCACCCTCTATGGTGAGAGGCATGTAAAAGAACCATTGCTGACTTTCGTAAAGAGTAGCTGCAAAGTCGTCAGCATGTTTCTGTCCCTTGTTAAAAAGGGTCGTGACACGAAGGGCATACGTCGTTAAAAACCTCTGCCAAATCAGATGATTTGCTGTGGTGGTTCCCGAGTAACAGGGGAAAAAGCCAAAAGGAAGTCAGACAGTTACAAAGTGGCCTGTACAGTCTGACAGCGGTGGGGATGAACGGTAGCGCTCCTTCCTGCACTGAGGATGTCTCAGTCGTCCACTGAAGGAGCTACGCAGCTTCTCTACAGTCTGGTGCAGTGGGTGAGAGCTGTTGACCATGATGGATGTGAGTTTGGCTACTCACCTCCTCCACAGAGTCCAGTGGGCAGCCTAGGTCTCATGGCCCAGCAGCAGTGTTCCCTCTAAGCTGCGTGCGTGAGCAATTGCGCAGGTGCTCGCACACCTCAGCGCACAAGAAAATCTATGAAGCGCATAAAATAAAATTCAACATAAACGTATTAATTGCGTTGTAACTCGGCGAATGACAGGTGTCCAGCAAATGATACCATAAGGTTCACTTCCGCTACGCAGCCAATCATGCGCCGTGCAGGTTAGCAAGCTAACACCAGAACAAGATAACACCAGTGCGGCGGAGTTCAGAGACGCAAATGCTAACCCCTTATCATGGCGAAACGAACGGGCAGCGACACATCCACTCACCAAGCCAAAGTAAAAAAGAAATGCGGTTCATTTAAGATGGAATGGCTGTCGGAGTATGTGCAAATAGAAGAACAAGCGGTGAAACTGGGTGATATTTTTTCTTTTTCGAGTGAGAAAGGTCTACTCTGCAAAACGTGCAGCGAAGCCAAAGTAGCAAGTGAGTTTTCAGAGGGAAAAATGTGGACTGAATGGAAGTTGGACTACCTCAAGCGTCACATTCAGCAGAAAAGTCATTTGAAAGCTGTTGGAAATGTACGAAGACTCAAGATGGGACAGGGGATTGGCACATTATTGCGGGAGAGTGCAAAAGACCGACAGAAGAGGAACGAGCTGTCACTCAAAACAAAATCTGACCCCGGGCAAGTTCAAATTCTCATCGACAATATTTTACTTGCCATCAAAATGAATGCATCAATGCTGTCAGTTCAACAAATCCACGATCACATGGCAAAGTTTGTGAGTATACCAGAAAGCTGGCGAGGCAAAAACTATGCCTTTGAATTTGTGAACTCAATCAATGAACTAGTGGCGAATGAGACTATGTGCAGTGTTAAAAAAGCACCCTGGCATACACTGATAGTAGATGAGAGCACTGACATATCAGTACACAAAATGCTACTCCTATATATTAAATACAGGGAGGAAAATGATGTTAACTATAAAACTGTGTTCGGTAGCATCATCCAGCTGACAGCATGCACTGCTCAGGATATTGTGCAGGCAATAACTCAGTTTTACTCCAAACATGGACTGGACATGCAGAGAATGGTGATGTTGACCTCCGATGGTGCCTCAGTAATGTTAGGAAAACACAACGGAGTTGCAGTTTTGTTAAAGCGCCAAATACCACACCTAACTGAACAACATTGTGTGGCCCATAGAGAGGACTTAGGTATTGATGATGCCTGGAAAGATTTTTTTGCTTTTTTTTGCTTTTTCTTTGATGCAAGATGTGGAAACTCTTCTTAGAACTGTGTATTCCATTTTCTCTCGGTCCACTGTGAAGAGGGGCAAAATGGAGGACATAGCAAAGATTCTCAATGAAGATACACTGTCATGCAGGCCTCTGAACGAAGTGCGATGGCTGTCGCGGCACCAAGCTGTCAATGCTGTTCTGAGGAACTACACTGTGCTTCAAGAATTCTGCAAAAGAGAATTCACTGAAAACAGAGATCCAGTGGCAAAGTACTGCTACAAAAAGCTGAGTGATTCAAAGTTCAAGGTTACTGTCACTGCTCTGGGAGATGTTTTGGGTGAGCTAGCACAACTCTGCCTCACTTTACAAAGACGCAACCTGACTGTGATGGAAGGACACTGCTTTGCTAGAGCAAAGATTGAGAAGTTGCATTCCCAATAAGTACTTGGAGAAGGATGTACAGTGGAGTGACCGTGTCAAAGAGGCAATGGGGACCTCATCAGCTGATGGCAGAAATACTGGTGAGATTACTCTTTTCATTAGTAAGCTCTGTAAACACATGGAGGCTCGTTTTCCAGAAAATGAGTTAAAGGAGTGGTCTGCATTTCACATTGAAGCACTGAGCTCAGGCATCAGTTTTGATTATGGAATAGCAGATGTTGCCACATTGGCGAAGAAGTATGAGGCCATTCTCCACCACCCAGTCTTTGGATTCCATTAACAGTCAATACGCCGAATTCAAGTACATAATGAAGCAAAAACTTAAACAGGGGTCAATCAGCACATTCTCAGATATGGTTGCTGCAACACTTAGATGTGAGGAGCTAAAAGAGATCTCACAGCTTGTGGATATTTGTGCTACTTTTCAAGCTTCCAGTGCAGATTGTGAAAGAGGATTTAGTTTAATGAATCACATCAAAACAGCATCCAGAAATCGTCTTGAAGTGGCACATCTGGACCAGCTAATGCACATAAAATCAAAGCAAGAAGCAGACGAAGCCATCAACCTGGACAAAGTGTACAGCCATTGGAGAAGTGAGAAGGCCAGACGTGAACAATAAGGTACAATTTAAGTCAGATTTGTGTGTATTCTAGTGACATTTATTAAGATTGTTTAATTATGGATATGAATCATTAAATGCTGTTACTACTAGATAATTTACAGACAGTAGAAATGCTAATAAAAAACTGAGTAATTAGATATTTTACAGACAAAGAGTTACATGAATTTACACTGTATCACAAGCAACAGCACAGGTCATTGTGCAAAATGTGAATGTTTTAACAAAACATAACAAAATGTTATGTCTGAAAGGTGTATATGTATCATTTCTTCCAGAACTGAACCCTAAGCCAGGCAACAACTGGTCCTCTTTTAGGCCAAAGCAGGACTCTTTCCATTGCCAAAGCAGGACTCCTCCCATGGCTAAAGCAGGTCTCTCACATATAACATACTACACATCTCATGAAAAACAAGATTTTTGTCTTTAATTTTAAGTGGGCCAAATCACTTATAATAAAAGTCTGTCTGTCTTCTTTTTGGCTTTTTCCCTTTCACTTGGGAGTCGCCACAGCAAATCATCTGATTCGCACGCTTGATTTGGCAGAGGTTTTTTTTATGTCGGATGCCCTTCCTGTCACAACCCTTTTTTAGCAAGGGACAGAAACACGCTGACGACTTTGCAGCCTACTCTTTACGAAAGTCAGCAATGGTTCTTTTACATGCCTCTCACCATAGACAGTGAGAGACATGGCCCGCCTTTGATAACCCAGTTAGCCGCACTGGGGGGGGACAGTGACAACCTTGTGGAGAGTGGGACTTGAACCCCCAACCTTTGGATCAGTGATCCAGCGCCCTAGACCACCACTGCCCCTAAATCACTTATAATAAAAGTAAACTAATGAAAATTGCTGCTGCAATTTGATTCTTTTAATAAGCCATGTAACTTGCCATGATCTAAAGCTTTGAAGTGTGATACTGGTGTCGTGGTGTGGCCACAGCGTGCACACCTGATGTTGCTCACAATGGTCCTCAGTGTGCTCAGGGAGCTTATGTGTTTGCTCAGACACATGAAAAATTAGAGGGAACATTGCCCAGCAGATGGCAGCATAGAGGATTGCAGAGGCTACCACAGAGTCATAATATGTCCTGAGCAGAGGTCTGCATACTCCGAAGGACCTAAGTCTCCTCAGAAGGTGGAGGTGACTCTGGCCCTTCTTGTACAGGGCGTTGGTGTTGTGGGACCAGTCCAGTTTATTGTTGAGGTGAACGCCCAGGTACTTGAATCTGTCCATTGTCTCAATGTCCTGTGGATGTTCACTAGTGAGTGTGTGTGTTAGAGTGCTTCTCCTGAAGTTGACCACCATCTCCTTCGTCCTCCTAGTGTTCAAGCACAGGTGGTTGCACTCACACCAGTCCACAAAGTCGACTGACCGACCGGTATTCCAGCTTGTTCCCCTCTGACACAGCCCACGATGGCGGAATCGTCAGAGAACTTCTGGAGGTGGCAGCTGTCCGTGTTATAGATGAAGTCTGAGGTGTAAATGGTGAAACGGAAGGGTGAGAGGACGGTGCCCTGGGGTGTCCCGTGCTGCTGACTGCCACCTTTGACTCACAGCCGCGCAGCTGCACGTACTGTGGACGTCAGTGAGGTGGTCGATGATCCAGGCTGCAAGATGTCCGTCCACTCCCGCGTCCTCCAGTTTCCCCCGCAGAAGCGCCAGCCTGATGGTGTTGAAGGCGCTGGAGAAGTCAAAGAACATGACCCTCACAGCGCTATCGGCGATCTCCAGGTGGGTGAGCACCCGCTGCAGAAGGTAGAAGGCGTCTTCTGCCCCAATGATGGGCCTGTAGGCAAACTGCAGCAGGTCTAGGGTGGGGCTCACCATAGATCGGAGGTGTTCGAGGAGGAGCCTTTCCATGGTCTTCATGAGGTGGGAGGTCAGGGCGACAGGTCTGTAGTGGGCCGGTTCCTTCGCTTGAGCTGTTTTGGGAACTGGGACCACACAGGAGGTCTTCCACAGGACGGGAACCTTCTCCAGGCTGAGGCTCAGGTTGTACAGTTGGCATAGGACCTCACAGAGTTGGTCCGCGCAGGTCCTCAGCAGCCTGGGACTGATGCCATCTGCTCCTGCAGATTTCCTCTGATTTAGTCACCTCAGCTGTCTCCTCACCTGATCTGTTGTGAGGGAGAGGGGGGACTGGGGTGGGCTGTAGAGGGAGGGAGAAGTGTGTGTAGGGCTGCTGCAGGCAGGTGAAGTTGGCCTGGGGAGGGGGGAGGTGTCTTCTGCTCTGGAGATGTGTGAAGAGGGGAGGGGCAGAGGGGGAGGGGGAGAATCAAACTTGTTGAAGTCTTCTTCTTCTTCTTTTCCTTTCGGCTGCTCCCTTCAGGGGTCGCCACAGCGAATCATCTGCCTCCATCTCACCCTATCCTTTGCATCTTCTCTTATACCAGATAGCTTCATGTCCTGCTTCACCACATCCATGAATCGTCTCTTTGGTCTTCCTCTAGGCCTTCTGCCTGGTAGTTCCAACGTCAGCATCCTACTACCAATATACTCACTATCCCTCCTCTGGACATGACCAAACCATCTCAATCTGGCTTCTCTGACTTTGTCTCCAAAACCTCTAACATGTGCTGTCCCTCTGATGTGCTCATTCCTGATCCTATCCTTCCTCGTTACTCCCAAAGAGAACTACACCTCTGCTACCTCCAGCTCTGCCTCCTGTCTTTTCCTCAGTGCTACTGTTTCTATACCATACATCGCTGGCCTCAACACCGTCTTGTACACTTTTCCTTTCATTCTTGCCGATACGTTCCTATCACACATCACCCCGGACACTTTCCCCTAACCATTCCAACCTGCCTGCACATGCTTCTTCACCTCTTTTCCACACTCTCCTTTGCTCTGGATTGTTGAGCCTAGTTACTTAAAGTCCTCCACCTTCTTAATCTCTGCTCCCTGTAACTTCACCGTTCCTCTTGGGTCATTCTCGTTCACACACATGTGTTCTGTTTTACTGCGGCTAACCTTCATTCCTCTTCATTCCTCTTCTTTCCAGGGCACACCTCAACCTCTCTAGATTTTCCTGCACTTGTTCTCTGCTCTCACTACAGATCACAATGTCATCTGCAAACATTATAGTCCATGGAGATTCTTGCCTAACCTCGTCTGTCAGCCTGTCCATCACCATAGCAAATAAGAAGGGGCTCAGAGCTGACCCTTCATGCAGTCCCACCTCCATCTTGAACTCTTCTGTCACGCTGACAGCACACCTCGCCACTATCTTACATCTCTCATACATGTCCTGCACCACTCTAACATACTTCTCTGCCACTCCAGACTTCCTCTTGCAATACCACAATTCCATCTTGTCACCACCAGCTCCACAACCGCCATCAGTGCTGTCAATCAACAGTGTGCTGGTGGAAATTGGACTACTGTTGGTCGAAGACGTTGAAGAAGGAGAGGCGGGAGGCGTGTCCATAGGCAGAGAGAGAAGAGGAAAGGCATGAGTCTAGGACTAAAAGTAGGGACTTTGAATGTTAGAACTATGGCAGGAAAAGGTAGAGAGCTGGCTGACATGATGCAGAGGAGGAAGGTGGACATACTGTGTGTTCAGGAGACCAGGTGGAAAGGTAGCAAGGCTAGAAGCTTAGGAGCAGGGTTTAAGCTGTTAAATCATGGCATGGATGGGAACAGAAATGGAGTAGGAGTTGTCTTGAAGGAGGAGTTTGTCAGGAATGTTCTAGAAGTGAAAAGAGTGTCAGACAGAGTGATGAGTCTCACGTTAGAAATTGAAGGCGTGATGTTCAATGTTGTTAGTGCTTATGCCCCACAGGCAGGATATGAGCTAGAAGAGAAGGAGAGATTCTGGAGTGAGTTAGATGAAGTGTTGCAGAGTACCCCCAGCGGTGAAAGAGTGGTCATTGGTGCAGGAAACAGAGGGGATGAAGAAGTGATGGGTAGGTTTGGTATCCAGGACAGAAGGACAGATGTTGGTAGATTTTGCAAAAAGGATGGAAATGGCTGTGGTAAATACTTTCTTCCAGAAGAGACAGGAGCATAGGGTGACTTATAAAAGCGGAGGTAGGAACACACAAGTAGACTACATCTTGTGTAGGCGATGTAATTTGAAGGAAGTCAGTGACTGCAAAGTAGTAGTGGGTGAGAGTGTTGCCAAACAGCATAGGATGGTGGTGTGCAGGATGATGGTGAGGAAGGTGAAGAAGGCAAAGGCAGAGCAGAAAACAAAGTCTCTTTGGGAGTAACGAATATGGATACGATCAGGAATGAGCACATCAGAGGGACAGCACATGTAAGACATTTTGGAGACAAAGTCAGAGAGGCTAGATTGAGATGCTTTGGACACCCAAGATGGCGCTGGGTGACCTGCAGCCAGTTACAGGAAGCTCTTCACCTTAGTTTCTTTTTTTTTCTCTTTTCTATTGTATATAGGTGTGTTTCTTTATCTTTTTTCAAAGTTTCTTTTGCTTTTTTCAATCCTGCATTTGGGAAGCCCACTTTTATAATGCTTTTGTTTTGCTGTGCACTTTTACTTTCACTTTTTGGATCGGCGTCAGGAAACTCATTCACCGACGGCTCTGAGCAACGCAGGTCTTACACACGTGAGCCCCTCCTCGGCCTGCGTGCCCCCTCTCTCCTTCATGCGGAAAAGCCTGTTGTTCCCGTGGAAATACGAAGGAAAAGGAGAGGCTGTAGAGGGGGACAAAAGATGCGGAGGACATATGTTCCCTCTGTCATCCTGGGAAATGTCTGCGCGATCGTCAACAAGATCGAGGAGCTGGCGGCGCTGACCCGGCAGCAGAGTTAGTACCAGGACTGCAGCCTCATGTGTTTTTCGAAGACGTGGCTGAATGAACACACACCGGACTCTGTGGTTTCTCTGAATTGATTTACACTCGCGCGCGCAGACTGGAGTGTGGCAGAGACGGAAAGAAGAAAGGAGGGGATGTGGTGGTCTACATGAATGAACGATGGTGCCACCCAGCGAACTCTCTCCACCTCTCTCCCAATATTCACAAATGCTGACCTCTGCCCTTTGTCTAGCTTCCATTGTTCTTTTCCCTCTTCTAATCTTTTCTCTCCCTCATTTTCCTCATTCATCAGCTCTTCAAAGTACAGTCGGCCCCCTACTTACAAAGCCCCCTGGGTACGAAATCCCTGGGTTACGAAGAACATTTTTCTAAGTTTATGTCCCCGGAAAATGAAAACAACCCCCTCTTACGAAAAGAAATTAAAAATTCAAACGTGCCAATCACAATTTCACCAATGTGCGAGTTGCTCTCTCATTGGCTGTCTCTCAACATCCTCCCCAGCTGACCTCCCATTCGCTAGGAGGGATGATGCAGAACCAGAAGGAGACCTTAAAGCGGAAATACAATGAGGACCTCTGATCTTTCAAAAGGTACTGTAATTCCGCTTTAAATAAAACATTCTGCCCATGTGTGTGTGTGTGTGTGTGTGTGTGTGTGTGTGTGTGTGTGTGTGTGTGTGTGCATGTGAGAGAGAGAGAGAAAGAAAGAAAGAGAGAGAGAGAGAGAGAAGCTTAACTCTTTAGTTTAGTTTTTTAAGTTGTTTAATTCAGTAAATGTTTAATTAATGAGGGCGCATTTGAGCTCATCTGGAATTCCAATCCCTCAAGGAATCAAGTTAAAGTTGAGTTTGGATCTCCTTTGTCAAACAGAGAATGTGCTTTGAATTCCACATCTTGTGGGAATAGCCCACAATGCAAGAATAAATATATGTATTGTATACATTGTAATGCGTCTGTGTGTGTGTGTGTGTGTGTGTGTGTGTGGGTTTGTGTGTGTGTGTGTGTGTCTGTGTGTGTGTGAGGGAGAGAGAGAGAGGTGTGTGTGTGTTAATAAAAATGTTTAATAATGATTTAATTAATAAATATGTGAATGAAATGGTTTAATATGTTAATAAAATGTTTAAATGGTTTAATAAATAATTTTCTTTTACTTTTAACACATATTTCAGACAAAACAGGTGTAATTTTATCATTTTTTAAAGGGTTTATGCGGTTTATTCAGTCCAAAGACGAGCCTTGTAACGAATCAGGCGTTTAACATGTAAAATGCGACCCCTACTGACTAAATTCCAACATTACAAAAAAAGGCACTGTAACGGATTAATTTCATAGGTAGGTTTCCATCTTCCCAGCACACTTCTGTCATCAGTCAATACATTTCCCTCTCTGTCCTTTGTCACTCTAACTTGCTACACGTCCTTCCCATCGCTATTTCTTTGCTGTGCTTCTTCTTCTTTTCCTTTCGGCTGTTCCCTTCAGGGGTCGCCACAGCAAATGATTTGCCTCCATCTCTCCCTATCCTCTGCATCTTCTACTCTTACTCCAACGACGTTCATGTCCGCCTTCACCGCATCCATAAATCTTCTCTTTGGTCTTCCTCTGGGCCTTTTGCCTGGTAGTTCCAACCTCAGCATCCTACTACCAAGATACTCACTATCACTCCTCTGTACATGTCCAAACCATCTCAATCTAGCCTCTCTGACTTTGTCTCCAAAACATTTAACATGTGCTGTCCCTCTGATGTACTCATTTCTGATCCTATCCATCCTCGTTACTCCCAAAGAGAACCTCAACATTTTCATCTCTGCTACCTCCAACTCTGACTCCTGTCTTTTCCCCAGGGCCACTGTCTCTAAACCATACAACATTGCTGGCCTCATCACCGTCTTGTACACTTTTCCCTTCATTCTTGCCGATACTCTCCTATCACACATCACACCGGACACTTTTCTCCATCCATTCCAACCTGCCTGCACGTGCTTCTTCACCTCTTTTCCACACTCTCCATTGCTCTGGATTGTTGAGCCTAAGTACTTAAAATCCTCCACCTTCTTTATCTCTGCCCCCTGTAACCTCAAAGTTCCTCTTGGGTCCTTGTCGTTCACACACATGTATTCTGTCTTACTAAGAATAACCTTCAATCCCCTCCTTTCCAGGGCATACCTCAACCTCTCTAGATTTTCCTCCACTTGGTCTCTGCTCTCACTACAGATCACTATGTCATCTGCAAACATCATAGTCCATGGAGATTCTTGTCTAACCTCGTCTGTTAGCCTGTCCATCACCATAGAAGGGGCTGAGAGCTGACCCTTGATGCAGTCCCACCTCCACCTTGAACCCTTCTGTCACACCGACAGCACACCTCACCACTGTCTTACATCTCTCATACATGTCCTGCACCACTCTAACATACTTCTCTGTCACTCCAGACTTCCTCATACAATACCACAGTTCTTCTCTCGGCACCCTGTCATATGCTTTCTCCAGATCCACAAAGGCACAATGCAGCTCCTTCTGACCTTCTCTGTACTTCTCCATTAACATCCTCAAAGCAAACACTGCATCTGTGGTGCTCTTTCTTGGCATGAAACCAAACTTTTGTTCACAAATGCTGACCTCTGCCCTTAGTCTTGCTTCCACTATTCTTTCCCATAGCTTCATTGTATGGCTCATCAACTTTATCCCTCTGTAGTTGCCACAACTCTGTACATCTCCCTTGTTCTTAAAAATGGGCACAAGCACACTTCTCCTCCATTCCTCTGGCATCTGCTCACTTTCTAAGACCTTGTTGAATATTCTTGTCAGAAAATCTACTGCTACCTCCCCTAGACACTTCCATACCTCAACTGGTATGTCATCAGGGCCAACTGCCTTTCCACTCTTCATCCTCTGTCCTCCAGACTTCAAAGCCCTCCTCACTTCTCCCTTACTAATCTTTGCTACTTCCTGCTCCTCAACGGTCACCCCTTCTACTCTTTTTTCTCTCTCATTTTCCTCATTCATCAGCTCTTCAAAGTACTCTTTCCATCTTCCCAGCACACTTCTATCATCAGTCAATACATTTCCCTCTCTGTCCTTTATGACTCTAACTTGCTGCACGTCTTTCCCAGTTCTATTTCTCTGCTGTGCTAACCTGTATAGATCATTTTCTCCCTCCTTACTGTTCAACCTATCATACAAGTCATCATACGCCCTCTGTTTGGCCTTTGACACTGCTACCTTCGCCTTACGCTGTGTCTCCCTGTACTCCTGTTTACTCTCTTTGGTCCTCTCAATGTCCCACTTCTTCTTGGCTAACCTCTTCTTTTGTACACACTCCTGCACTTCCTCATTCCACCACCAAGTTTCCTTATCTACTTTCCTTCCAGAGGACACACCAAGTACTCTCATACCGGTCTCCCTGATCACATTGGCTGTGGTTGTCCAGTCCTCTGGAAGCACTTCCTGACTACCCAAAGCCTGTTTCAACTTCTCCTTGAAGACAACACGACACTCTTCCTTTTTCAGCTTCCACCACTTTGTCTTCTGCTCTGCCTTTACCTTTTTCACCTTTCTCACCATCAGTGTCATCCTGCTCACCACCATCCTATGCTGTTTGGCAACACTCTCACCCACTACTACTTTGCAGTCACTGACTTCCTTCAAATTACATCGCCTACACAAGATGTAGTCTACCTGTGTGCTCTTACCTCCGCTTTCATAAGTCACCATATGCTTCTGTTTCTTCTTGAAGAAAGTATTCACCACAGCCATTTTCATCCTTTTTGCAAAATCTATCAACATCTGTCCTTCTGTGTTCCTGTCCTGGATACCAAACCTGCCCATCACTTCCTTGTCCCCTTTGTTGCCTGCACCAACATGTCCATTGAAGTCTGCTCCAATGACCACTCTTTCACCTCTGGGGGTACTCTGCATCACTTCATCTAACTCACTCCAGAATCTCTCCTTCTCTTCTAGCTTACATCCTGCCTGTGGGGCATAAGCACTAACAACATTGACCATCACGCCTTCAATTTCTAACTTGAGACTCATCACTCTGTCTGACACTCTTTTCACTTCTAGAACATTCCTGACAAACTCCTCCTTCAAGATGACTCCTACTCCATTTCTCTTCCCATCCACACCATTATAAAACAGTTTAAACCCTGCTGCTAAGCTTCTAGCCTTTCTACCTTTCCACCTTGTCTCCTGAACACACAGTATGTCCACCTTCCTCCTCTGCATCATGTCAGCCAGCTCCCTATCTTTTCCTTGCATAGTTCCAACATTCAAAGTCCCTACTCTCAGTCCTAGGCTCACGCATTTCCTCTTCTCTCTCTGCCTCCTCTCCTTCTTCGACGTCTTCGACCAACAGTAGTCCAATTTCCATCAGCACCCTGTTGGTTGACAGCACTGATGGCGGTCATTGTTAACCCGGGCCTCGACCGATCCGGTATGAATTCTGTATTGATCATTTGCATTTTTAAATGTGGCAGAAGTTTTACGCCGGATGCCCTTCCTGTCGCAACCCTCTGCATTTATCCGGGCTTGGGACCAGCATAAGGGGGAGAGACACTGGTTAGTGGCCCCCCCCGCCTCATGGCTGCATTATTTCTCTGCTGTGCCAACCTGTATAAATCATTTTCTCCCTCCTTACTGTCCAGCCTATCATACAAGTCATCATACACCCTCTGTTTGGCCTTTGACACCGCTACCTTCGCCTTACGCTGTGTCTCCCTGTACTCCTGTTTACTCTCTTCTGTCCTCACAGTGTCCCACTTCTTCTTAGCTAACCTCTTCCTTTGTACACACTCCTGCACTTCCTCATTCCACCACCAAGTCTCCTTATCTCCTCTCCTTCCAGATGACACACCAAGTATTATCCTACCTGTCTCCCTGATCACATTAGCTGTAGTTGTCCAGTCATCTGGAAGCACTTCCTGACCACCCAAAGCCTGTTTCAACTCCTGCTTGAAGACGACACAACACAACACTCCTCCTTTGTCAGCTTCCACCACTTTGTCTTCTGTTCTTCCTTTGCCTTCTTCACCTTTCTCACCATCACTACTATCCTATGCTGTTTTGCAGTACTCTCACCCACTACTACTTTGCAGTCACTGACTTCCTTCAACTTATATCACCTACACAAGATGTAGTCTCCTGTGTGCTCCTACCTCCGCTTTTCTATGCTCCTGTCTCTTCTGGAAGAAAGTATTCACCACCCCATTTCCATCCTTTTTGCAAAATCTATCAACAGCTGTCCTTCTGTTTTCCAGTCCTGGATACCATACCTGCCCATCAGTTCCTCATCCACTCTGTTGCCTGCACCAACATGTCCATTGAAGTCTGCACCAATGACCACTCTTTCACCTCTGGGGGTACTCTGCATCACTTAATCTAACTCACTCCAGAATCTCTCCTTCTCTTCTAGCTCACATCCTGCCTGTGGGGCATAAGAACTAACAGCATTGAACATCACGCCTTCAAGTTCTAACTTGAGACTCATCACTCTGTCTGACACTCTTTTCACTTCTAGAACATTCCTGACCAACCTCTCCTTCAAGATGACTCCTACTCCATTTCTCTTCCCATCCTTGCCGTGATAAAACAGCTTAAACCCTGCTCCTCGGCTTCTAGCCTTGCTACCTTTCTATCTGGTCTCCTGAACACACAGTATGTCCACCTTCCTCCTCTGCATCATGTCAGCCAGCTCTCTACCTTTTCCTGTCATCGTTCCAACATTCAAAGTCTCTACTCTCAGTCCTAGACTCTTGCCTTTCCTCTTCTCTCTCTCTGCCTATGGACACGCCTCAAGCCTCTCCTTCTTCGACCTCTCCTTCTTTGACTAACAGTAGTCCAATTTCTACCAGCACCCTGTTGGTTGATAGCACTGATGGAGATCGTTGTTAACCCGGGCCTCGACCGATCCGGTATGAAATTTGTCTTGACGGTTCGCATTCTGTATTTTGGCAAAAGTTTTATGCTGGATTCCCTTCCTGTCGCAACCCTCTGCAGTTATCCGGGCTTGGGACCAGCGTGAGGATGGGAACTTGTTTGTGCCCATCCTGACGGCTGCATTGACCTACGTTTACATATCATATTCTAGCATTTGTTCCATTAAATTATACCAATTTATTCCCAACAGTCCATTCTCTGCATTTCACAGTGTCTCTTGGCTGTGCTGGTTTCAGTACATGTATATAGAATTATGTTTTTTTTTTTGTTTTTTTGTTTTTTTTTGGTCCATTCAGATTTCAGCTTCCTTGTGCTGCCATGTCAGTCTAATCTACTTAGGGTTTTCAAAATCAGCAGTGCTATCCGATGTCCCTTAAACTATATGACCAATAGGCCCCTTTATTTAACCAATCAGATTTCAGCTATGCCTTCTAGAGCCAACAAATTGGCCTACAATACTATCAGCATTTTCCTGTCCTCTGGTTGGTCCGAGCACATCTAGCTGAATGGTCTGTTGTGACCAGCAAACAATGCATTTACGTTGGATTTTTTCCTGATACTTGGTGTAACGTTCCAATAGTAAAGGTAGTATACAGGAGCCGTAGTGATGCAGCTGGAGAAAGGTTTATAAGTAAGCAGGATGCTGTGTTCTCTGGAACTTTTAAATCCGTAGATCATCATGCTAACTTGTGGTAAACATTCCATTAACTTACCTTGCCTGTTAATGCTTATTAAATCCATCTTTCACTGTGTTTTCAGTCTTCCTATAGAATGTAGCTGGAATTACTGAATCAAGGAAATCAAAACATTGCAGACTTCTGGTAATTCTTTAGAAATGTCTTCTTGTGTCCCACAGTCTGAGTTTGTGTTTTGTGTTGGATAAATAAACTCTCTTGAACGGTTAGAAGTGTGCTACCAAGTGTGCCTAGAAAAGTGCCTTTCCTTTGAACACAGGTGTCAAACTCAAGGCCCACAGGCCAAATCCGGCCCACCAACTCATTTTATGTGGAACGTATGAGTTTTCAAAGATTATGATTATTGTACATCACTTGCATTAACTATGAAACCTAATTCATCATCCTTTCTTGCCATTATCCATTCCACTAGGTGGCAGCAGCAGCCTTTTTCAGATAAAAAGCTGGTCATTCATGACTGAATGAATGAATGAATGGAGTTTAACTGCACTTTCAACACATATAGCGTGTTATATTGTGCCAAACATGGTTATTTTATATTAAGCATAATGACTAAGAGTTCAATTTAAAATGGCAAATGAAGCTAAGGTAAACCAAATAATTTTCTTCGAACAATCAATTTTCACGTAAAACCCAATCGAAAGGTGAAATGGTAATATTAATAAAAACGAGTCTGGTCATTCATGACCCAAAAACAATTGCATGCTTGCTTATTGCTGTTGATGGCAAAGTTTCAGAATTGAAACAGTAATGTGCAATCTAGTTTTTTTCTTTTGATGATCAGTGATTGAAACAGGTGGAAGGTGTGGCTACTGCTTGGTTGAAGTGAAAACCTACACCCACACCGGCCCTTTGTGACCCCAATTAGAATTAAATGGTTCAGAAAATGAAGAAATGATGAGTTATGCAAATGATATGGTAGGCCTCCGTCAGTCCCGAAGGACTATGGCTGCGCTCTGGCTGGTATCCCGGCTGGTGATGGCTGGCTGGTACCCAAGCAGCAAGTCCCCCCCTGTCTCGGCGCCACCAGAAGGATCCAATGGAAAGGCAAATGCCAATACGACTGGGTTCCAGTGCCGCTGCAGGAGAGAATCTACAGTCAATTTAGAACGGCCAATTAACCTACGGTGCACGTCTTTGGATTGCGGGAGGAAAACTGGAGCACACGGAGGAAACCCACACAAGCACAGGGAGAACATGCAAACTCCACACAGAAACACCCAGGCCGGGAATCGAACCCGGGCCTTCTTGCTGTGAGGCAGACATGCTAACCACTACGCCACCGTGCCGCCCTATGCAAATGATATACAGTTATATATTTCAGCAAAGCCAGATGAGAGATAACAAATTAATGAAGTTGAAAAATGTGTAAAGGACATTAGACCCTGGATGCTGACTAACTTCTTCCTATTAAACTCTGATAAGACCGAGGTTCTTGTACTCGGATCTCGGATTTTAGCATGTTGGGTAAATTGTCATTTGTATTAATTATGTGATACATTATTTGTATCTCTTACCCAGAGTGCCTTACAATTATCTCTATATATAAGTGTGTGTGTGTGTGTGTGTGTGTGTGTGTGTGTGTGTGTGTCATTTTTTTTATTTTATTTTTCTTTATCGAGACTTTTAATTAGGATTTTTTAAAATTAGGATAAATCAGTCAATCAGTTCAGAAAATTAATAACTAAATTAGGGATGTTGTGGCTTTCCATGGAACTTGAGGCCAGCACGAAACAGCATGAAAATAGTAAGATGATATCTTAAGATACACCACAACATCCCCATGACAGATATACGAAATAACAATACACTCCATTTTTTCCTTCACATTAAAAGAATCAGAGCACACTGTGATAATGTTAATAATCACAACAGATGAGCAGAAGGCATAACAATCAGGTGTAACACCTTGTTAAAAAGTGGGAAATTTGCACAGTTGTGCTGTTCCTTCACAAAAATTGTATATGTAGGAACCGTGTCATATTATATACTGCACAGAATGCAACCAAAGCAAATTAAATTACCATTGTTTTAAAGTTAACTTTTACATTTTTAAGTGTGACATGCACACTACTACAGAATTTTCTCATTCACAGTTGTAAAAAAAAGACACGCACACACACTCTCTCTCTCTCTCATTACGGCTACTGTAACCCTTAACCCAGAGTCCTAAGAAAAGCAGCAGTAATTCTACTGGAAATGAAAAGAGGAAAGTCGTGAGAACAATAGAATTGAAGAAGGGAATCATTGCAAAGTTCAAGAATAGTGCTCGTGTGTCTGATCTCGCTGTGCAAAATGGCAAAATCTACGATCTACGACTTCGTTAATGCAGAAGGTTTTTTCCCCCAGCAAGTGTTTAAATGTGAGGAGACTGGCTTATTTTGGAGAAAACTACCCAACAGGGCTTGCATCACAAGAGAAGAAAAATCATTGCCTGGACACAATCCCATAAAGGATAGAATCTATATTTTAGTATGCGCCAGTGCTAGTGGTGATTGCAAGATTAAGCCAATGGTTATCTATCATTCAGAGAACTCAAGAATCCTTACGAGGAATAAAGTAATGAAGAGTAAATTGCCTGTTGTGTGGCAGTCAAACATTCAGTTTTGTTGTAACAGATATTTTTTTTGTAGAGTGGGTGTATGAAGTATTTGGCCTTGAAGTGAAAGAATATTTAAAAGAAAAGCAGCTGCCATTAAAATGTTTTCTAGTCATGGATAACACCACTGCTCAGCCTCAAGATTTAGATTATCTCACTCTCACACACATACACTCTTGCTCTATCTCACACTCTCTCTTACACATATACATACACACAAGTTAAAAGAAGACAGTGGAGAATGATAAAAAATGAAAATACACTCTCTCTCGCTGTCTCTCTCTCTCTCTCTGTCTCTCTCACGCGCACACACACACACACACACACCCTCTCCATGTAGCCTCTGCCACTCTTTTGAATCCAATAAGAGTGAAAATAATATCTCCCTGTTATGGAAAACATACTTTCATGATGCTTTTGTTTTTCTTTGCACTTTTATTTTCACTTTTTGGATCGGCGTCAGGAAACTCATTCACCGACGGCTCTGAGCAACGCAGGTCTTACACACGTGAGACCCTCCTCGGCCTGCGCGCCCCCGCCCTCCTTCACGCGGAAAAGCCCGTTGTACCTGTGGAAATACGGAGGAAAAGGAGAGGCTGCAGAGGGGGACGAAAGACGCGGAGGACATGTGTTCCCTCTGTCATCATGGGAAATGTCCGCGCGATCGCCAACAAGACCGAGGAGCTGGCGGCGCTGACCCGGCAGCAGAGGCAGTACCGGGACTGCAGCCTCATGTGTTTCTCAGAGACGTGGCTGAATGAACTTACACCGGACTCTGTGGTTTCTCTTCACGGATTTACACTCGCGCGTGCAGATCGGAGTGTAACGGAGAGCGGTAAGAAGAAAGGAGGGGGTGTGGCGATCTATGTAAATGAACGATGGTGCCACCCGGCAAACGTGCACGTGAAGGAGCAGCTGTGCACGCGGGACCTGGAAATGCTAGCGGTAAGCGCGCGGCCATATTATCTACCGAGGGAGTTTTCACACGTGATTGTGTTTTGCGTGTACATTCCGCCCTCGGCTGATGCGGCAGCCGCGTGTGAGCGTCTCCACAGCGCCATTAATCAGACACAGACTCGTCACCCCCGCGCCATGATTCTGATCAGCGGGGACTTTAACCACGCCCCTCTCTCCGCCTCTCTCCCGACGTTCACGCAATACGTGAAGTGCTCCACAAGAGAAAATAAAACACTGGACTTGCTGTATGCAAATGTGAAGGACGCTTACAGCTCCTCCCCCCTCCCCCCACTGGGACGATCAGACCACAACCTGGTCTACCTGCTCCCCCAATACACACCCAGGGTGCGAAAGGAACCTGCACAGAAGAGGTCTGTGAAAGTGTGGACCGAGGAGACCAATGAGAGGCTTAGGGACTGTTTCCAGACCACAGACTGGAGCATGCTCTGTGACTCCTTTGGTGATGACATCGACGGCCTCACACACTGTATCACTGATTACATGAACTTCTGCGTGGACAGCACTGTGCCAACACGGAGGGTACGGTGCTTCTCCAACAACCACCCATGGGTCACCCCTGAGCTTAAAGTCCTCCTGAACAAGAAAAAGAGGGCTTTCATCTCGGGGGACAGAGAGGAGCAGAAGAAGGTCCAGCGTGAGCTCCAGTGGAGAATCAGGAGGGCAAAGAAGGACTATGGGAAGAAGATGGAGGAGAAGCTGGCTCAGAACAACGTGCGGGACGTCTGGAGAGGACTAAAGACCATGTCTGGATTTGGGCAGAGTGTCAGAGGGACAGCTGATGGTGACCAGCGCTGGGCGGATGAACTAAACTGTTACTTCAACAGGTTTGATTCTCCCCCCTCCCCCTCTGCACCCCTCCCCGTTCCCCTCCCCTCTTCACACGTCTCCAGACCAGCTGACACCTCCCCCCTCCCCAGGCCAACTTCACTTGACTGCTACAGCCCGACAGACACATCCCCCTCCCTCTGCAGCCCACACCAGCCCCCCCTCTCCCTCACATCAGACCAGGTGAGGAGACAGCTGAGGCGACTAAATCAGAGGAAATCTGAAGGACCTGATGGCATCAGTCCCAGGTTGCTGAGGACCTGCGCAGACCAGCTCTGTGTGGTACTATGCTACCTGTACAACCTGAGCCTCAGCCTGGAGAAGGTTCCCGTCCTATGGAAGACCTCCTGTGTGGTTCCGGTTCCCAAAACAGCACAAGCGAAGGAACCAGCCCACTACAGACCTGTCGCCCTGACCTCCCACCTCATTAAGACCATGGAAAGGCTCCTCCTTGAACACCTCCCCTCTATGGGGAGCCCCCACCTAGACCCGTAGCAGTTTGCCTACAGGCCCAACATCGGAGTAGAAGACGCCGTCATCTACCTTCTGCAGCGGGCACTAACCCACCTGGAGATCGCCGGCAGCGCTGTGAGGGTCATGGTCTATGGCTTCTCCCGCGCCTTCAACACCCTCAGGCCAGCGGCGTCTGCGAGGAAGCTGGAGGACGTGGGAGTGGACGGGCATCTTGCTGCCTGGATTATTGACTACCTTACCAACCGTCCACAGTACGTGCGGCTGCGCGGCTGTAAGTCAAAGGTGGTAGTTTGCAGCACGGGGGCACCGCAGGGCACCGTCCTCTCACCCTTCCTTTTCAATATCTATACCTCGGACTTCATATATAACACAAACAGCTGCCACCTCCAGAAGTTCTCGGACGACTCCGCCATCGTGGGCCGTGTGTCTGAGGGGAACGAGCTGGAGTACCGGTCGGTCATCATTGACTTCGTGGACTGGTGTGAGCGCAACCACCTGTGCTTGAACACCAGGAAGACGAAGGAGATGGTGATCGACTTCAGGAGAAACACTCAAACACACACACACACACTTACTAGTGAACATCCAGGGACAGGACATTGAGACAGTGGACAGTTTCAAGTACCTGGGTGTTCACCTTAACAATAAACTGGACTGGTCCCACAACACCAACACCCTGTACAAGAAGGGCCAGAGTCGCCTCCATCTTCTGAGGAGACTCAGGTCCTTCGGCGTATGCAGAACCTCTGCTCAGGACTTTTATGACTCTGTGGTAGCCTCTGCAATCCTCTACGCTGCCATCTGCTGGGCCCCAGGCAGCACAGAGCGGGACAGAAAGAGACTGAACAAGCTGGTCAGGAGGGCCAGCTCTGTCCTCGGCTGCCCACTGGACTCTGTGGAGGAGGTGAATGAGAGGAGGATAGTTGCAAAGCTCACATCCATCCTGTTCAACATCTATCACCCACTGCACCAGACTGTAGAGGAGCTGAGTAGCTCCTTCAGTGGACGACTGAGGCATCCTCAGTGCAGGAAGGAGCGCTACCGCAGGTCGTTCATTCCCACCGCTATCAGACTGTACAACGCCACTTTGTAACTGTCTGTGAAAATACTGGTTATGTGCAATAAAAACCCCGTGCACTTTAATCAACCACATCTACCCCACTGACTGTGAACCATATCAACCCATCTACTCTGCCCTCAGATACATTACACTTTAATATAGGCCAGTCTATAAAGTTGCTCCATTCTTTTCTTTTATTGTTTATTAATTTATACTATTTATGTATCTACTTATTTATTTACTTATATAATATATATGTACGTGTGTATGTTTGTATTTGTATCTATTTTTGCACCCCCTACTGATGGTACCTCAAGAGCCTGTAACAGTGAATTTCTCCATTGTGAGATTAATAAAGCTGTATCTTATCTTATCTTATCTTATAATGATGAAACACACATGTTAAAACATAAACACCCATAAGTGAGAAAGAAAATTGTGTCAAACTAAATTAATGGTTTTCCAACTAGGATGGAAGAAAAGTCTCCTTAATTACAGAAAAGCTCTTTGTATTAATGTATTGCTCAAATATAATAGAACTTAACAAAAAATATATTAAATGCTCATTTAATATTGTTGCCAAATTAACTAGGAATAAGATCATAAATAAAATGTGTAGACTATCAATTTATAGCAGTGACAACTTTATGAATTTTTTTAATGTTAAAATTGAAAATATCAGGCAAAAAACTGATTCCATAAATTTAAAGACAGAGAAATGTTAATAATTAAATCTTAAATAATAATATATATCATTATCAGATCTGCAACTAGTGTTTTAGTCCCATTCAAAAGCGAGAACTAATTGCATTAATTTCCTCATCAAAATCATCACTTGATGCAGTACCTACATGTTTTTCTTAAAGAAATATTATAAGAAGTGATGAACCCTTTATTAAATTTAATAAATTCTTCCATTAGCACTGGTTATGTACCTAAATCCTTTAAACTAGCAGTTATCAGACCTCTGATTCCACCTCCCTATTCCGTCCTATCGGGACTACATGAGATGAGTATGTGCAGAATATCAGTTCGTGTGAGCAGAATGTCAGTGTTCAACATACTTTTTATCTCTGCTACGATTTTTGAAATTTCTCTCCTTAGAAGTGGAAGTTTGAAGAATTTTTTGAGGACTGAGTGTGATTCATTGTTTAAAAATCACTTTTGGAGACTTTTAGCTGGTTCGCTTGAACGGCAGCTGTGAATTTGACCAAAACGGCTGTGGGTCGTGGTCAGCCTAAAGGGCTAGAACAGTGGCAACACAAAGGGTGTCCAGCAACAGCCCCAAGGGGGTAGAGGCTTGTGAGGGAGCACTTGGCATTGTACAGAGCATGCCGTCAACTTCCAGAAGTGGAAAGAGAATGAAATCCTCATGGGAAAGGGAAGAGCAGTCAAATGTCGAGGACATTGCTGCCTCAGACAGAGAAATTGAATCAGGTGGTGAGACTTCTGATGATCTAGTTTCGGCCAAAGCTCGAGGCGACAAGCCAGCGAGCAGCAAGGAAGGTGAGGTCACCGCTGACAACCACCTTATGAAACTGTTATGGTGAAAAATCAAGTGACCCAGAGTGCAACTCTGCAGAAAATGGAAAAGACTTCAGAAAATGTTGGAAGGAATTTGACCATTTTTCACAGTGACGGAAACTCACGACCGTCGCCGATCCCACCCACTTCCGATTGTGTACCAGGCAGAAGTAAACAAACAATGGCGGAAGGTGACGCCACTTACGATACAGATGAGGAGGAAGGTGATGAATTTGATACATTAGTGTCTCAGGTTTGTAGGAATGACAGTAAAATCGGTGACCCAGACACAGAAGATGCCTCGTTCGTGTCTTCATTAATGAACACATTTGCAGATTTCTTTGGTGACAATGAAAAGACTTCAGACGGTTAAAACCAGAGTTAGCGAAGTCGATTGGGGATGGCCTGGCCAAAGCACCAGATTTCACAAAGTTGATGGTCCTAATGGACAAATATTTTTGTCCCAAGAATTGTGAAGGCTTAGTGGTGCTGAAAGTAAATGAAGAAATCTGGCACGAGGCAAAAGCATACAGCAAAACAAGAGACATAAAAATGCAACATGGGAAAGGCTTACTGGTTAAATCCATGATCCCCATCATTCAAGTTGTCGACATGCTGATGACAAGCATAATACAGCGTTGGTGGTATAGTGGTGAGCATAGCTGCCTTCCAAGCAGTTGATCTGGGTTCGTTTCCTGGCAGACTATACCTAATGCTATTAAGTTTACAAAGAATGAGCGCATGTTCATTATAGAAGAACTTTCCCACATTTATGACAAAGGTATCATAGAGGCAAGTGAACATGTAGATGGGGAATTTATATCAAATATATTTTCTCGCATCAAGAACAATGGTTCCTTGAGAATCACTTTGAACCTCAAAACATTGAACGACAGTGTTGAAACCAGCCATTTTAAATTGGATACTTTCAGATCTGACATTTTCTGGTGGGAAAAAAGTTGCTATTCTGCCTGTGTAGATTTAAAGGATGTCTACTTTCGTATTCCAGTAAGGCATGAAGAAAGTAAATATTTGAGATTTGTCTGGAATGAAACTTTATTTCAGTTTACTTGTCTTCCAAATGGGCTTGTGTTCTGCACCTAGAATCTTTACTAAGCTGGTGAAACCAGTTTTCATCGCTTCGAAGTCAGGAGTTTCCAAACACCTGCTACATTGACGATTCTCTTTTGATTAGTTTGGCAAAACAACACTAAGGAAAATGTGGCAACCACAGTGAAACATCTTGACAGTTTAGGTTTTACTGTACATCCTGATCAGTCTGTTCTTACCCCAACTAAAGAAATTACGTACCCTGGATTTGTTATCAACAGTGAGAGCATGACTGTTACATTGACAGAGGACAAGAAGAGCAAAATTGTTCAAAAATGTTTGGAATTACTAAATGGTGAACGAGTCACCATCAGAGATTTGGATGTTTTAATTGGTCAATTTAATGTGGCTGCACAAGGAATGAAATATGCCCCTGTTTTCTCCAAACTAATTGAATTTCTCAAAAATCATGGCTTGAAATTAGCTAAAGGCAATCACAGTGTTGCTTTACAGTGTTACTTGATTCAGATTGTGTGAATGATTTGACTTGGTGGATAAATAATACAGGCAATTGCCCCAAACCAATTTATGTTCCTCAGCCAGACGTGGTAGCCAGACTGATGCATCAAAAACTGGTTGGGGAGGAGTGAAAGACTGATCAAACTAGTACTAGGGGTTTATGGTCTGCTGAAGAAAGTGAACTTCATATCAATATTTTGGAACTAAAGGCAGCCTACCGCTGTGTACAAACTTTCTTTTCATCCCAGACAAGATATCAGGCTAATGCTAGATAATACAACAACGGTGTCATATATTAAAAATATGAGTGGGATGAAGGTTGGATGTAACAATGCCATTAGGGAACTGTGGCTATGGGCCACTGACAGGAATATTTGGTTGTCAGCTGCTCATTTGCCTGGGGTGCGTAATTATGAAGCAGATGAGTGTTCAAGGAAGTTCCCAGATGACAAAGAATGGCACTTAAATGAACAGACGTTTACACAAATGTGTGATGTGTTTGGGAAGCTGGTTAGATAATTGTTTGCTTCCAGATTAAATACACAATTGAACATACATATCTTGGTACCCTGACCCGGTACAGAAGCTGTTGATACTTTTACTGTGTTTTGGGGAAATTCTTATGACTATATATTTTGCCCTTTCAGTGTGATTGGCAGAGTTCTGCACAAAGTAATTAACCAAGAGGCAGAAGTGCTCATGGTAGCACTGATATGGACAACTCAATTTTGGTTTACGAAGTTACTGGCCTATGAATTACTGAGGGATTACGTGCCAACCCTTCCCACCCTGGCTGGGAAATATGAAATCATATTTCTACACTCTAAAACCTGATATTCTGCGCATGCGCATCTCACGTAATCCCTCGGTACTTCATAGGTCGGTGGAATTACAATCAACTTACAGGTAAGTCTCATTTAATTGTGTAATTAAAAACCTGATCTTAACCCATATCAGCCATCCAACTACAGACCAATATCAAACCTCCTTTTTATCTCTAAGATCTTAGGAAAAGCTGTAGCGCAGCGTCTCCCTGCTTGTGTTACTTGACCTTAGTGCAACCTTTGACACTATTGGTCACTATTGGTCCTTGATGATTACAAAATGTTGTTGGAGTTAAGGGAAAGGCCCTGTACCAGTTTAAATCCTATTTAACTACCTGTTATCAGTTTGTAGATGTAAAGTGTGACTTCTTTGTATGTTCTAATGTGAAGTTTGGTGTTCCACAAGGTTCTATCCTAGGCCTGTTACTGTTTTCACTATACATGCTCCCTTTGCGTAATAGTTTGAATGAACATGTATTAACTGTCATTGTTATGTTGATAAGATAAGATAAGATAAGATAAGATACAGCTTTATTAATCTCACAATGGAGAAATTCACTGTTACAGGCTCTCGAGGTACTATCAGTAGGGGGTGCAAAAATAGATACAAGTACAAACATACACACATACATATATATTATATAAGTAAATAAATAAATAGATACATAAATAGTATAAATTACTAAACAATAAAAGAAAAGAATGGAGCAACTTTATAGACTGGCCTATATTAAAGTGTAATGTATCTGAGGGTAGAGTAGATGGGTTGATATGGTTCACAGTGGGGTAGATGTGGTTGATAAAGTGCACGGGGTTTTTATTGCACATAACCGGTATTTTCACAGACAGTTACAAAGTGCCGTTGTACAGTCTGACAGCGGTGAAGAGACAGTTATATGTTTTAGCAAAGCCAGATGAGAGACATCAACTTAATAAAGTTGAGAAATGTGCAATAGACATTAGACACTGGGTGCTGACTAACTTCCTCCTATTAAACTGTGATAAGACAAACGTTCTTGTACTCGGATCTCAGGCAGCTAGAAATAAGGTTTCTGATGATGTAATAAGTTTGGATGGTGTTCAGTCACATCATGTGTAGCAGTAAAGGATGGCAGAGTGATTATTGATGCTGGTTTTTAATTTGAAGCTCATGTAAATAATATTACTCGGGTTGCCTTCTTTCATTTCAGGAATACTGCTAAAATAAGAACTATGATGTCTCTGCATGATGCGGAAAAACTTGTTCATTCTTTTGTTACCTCGAAATTAGATTATTGCAATGTGTTACTGTCTGGATGTTCTAATTGGAACATAAACAAGCTCCAGTTTGTCCAGAATGCTGCAGTGAGAGTCGTTACTAGAACCAGAAGACACAAGCATCTCACCCCAACCTTATTTACACTGCACTGGCTCGCAGTTACATTTCACATTGAATTATAAAATATGACTTTTAACCTATAAAGCACTTAATGTTCTGATGCCACATTATCTTAGTAAACCTCTTTTCGTTTATGATCCAGCACGCCACCTTAGATCAAAAGGTGTAGGATAGTTAGTGATACCTTGAATAATAAAGACTACCCTTCGGTAGCCCTTCGCTGGAGCTTCTTTTTCAAAGCCCCACAGTTATGGAATAACCTTCCAGTTAATGTGCGGAACTCAGACGCAGTCTCTGTTTTTAACACGAGGCTGAAAACTCACTTGTTTAGTGGAGCATTTAGTTAAAAGGCTTTTATTATGGAAAAGAACAGATCTGGGGGTCTCAGGCATAGAAAGTTCAGGTTAACTGGGATGTTGCGATGCTGTCGCTCCCCCACTCTACATGCTCACTCAGGTCCTTTTGACAGCGGAGTGGCTGATTGCCCCAATGTTACAGGGGCCCTCATATCTGCCTTCCTTCTGGTTCTCTCTCTTTTAGTTCTGCTGCTATAGCCAGTCATGCCAGAGTCCCTGCTGCACTCAGCAATAATAAAATCTTCTATTTCCATTACACTATTATAAAACTCTCTCTCTCTCTCTCTCTCTCTCTCTCTCTTTCTCTGTCCTGGTGTGCTGATGCTTGCTAGAGTTCTCATCTTGGAAGTCCCTCCCTACGACTGTTGAAGATAAATATGCACTTAGATGTGCACCCAGACTGTGATGACATAAACTATTTCCCCACAGTTATTTAGGACTTACAGTTGTGGTATAACCAACTACTAGTCCATCTCAAAAAATTAACATATTGTGATAAAGTTCATTATTATCAGTACATTACAGAAAATAATGAAAAAACCAAAAATATCTATCTCAAAAAATTATCATATTTCGTCCGACCAATAAAAAAAAAGTACTTTTAATACAAAAAAAAGTCAACCTTCAAATAATTAGGTTCAGTTATGCACTCAATACTTGGTCGGGAATCCTTTTGCAGAAATGACTGCTTCAATGTGGCGTGGCATGGAGGCAATCAGCCTGTGGCACTGCTGAGGTGTTACGGAGGCCCAGGATGCTTCGATAGCGGCCTGAAGCTCATCCACAGTGTTGGGTCTGGTGTCACTCAACTTTCTCTTCACAATATCCCACAGATTCTCTATGGGGTTCAGGTCAGGAGAGTTGGCAGGCCAATTGAGCACAGTAATACTATGGTCAGTAAGCCATTTACCAGTGATTTTGGCACTGTGAGCAGGTGCCAGGTTGTGCTGGAAAATGAAATCTTCATCTCCATAAAGCTTTTCAGCAGATGGAAGCATGGAGTGCTCCAAAATCTCCTGATAGCTAGCTGCATTGACCCTGCCCTTGATAAAACAGTGGACCAACACCAGCAGCTGACATGGCACCCCAGACCATCACTGACTGTGGGTACTTGACACTGGACTTCAGGCATTTTAGCATTTCCTTCTCCCAGACTCTGGCACCTTGATTTCCGAATGACATGCAAAATTTGCTTTCATCCGAAAAAAGTACTTTGGACCACTGAGCAACAGTCCAGTGCTGCTTCTCTGGTTCAAAAGTGGCTTAACCTGGGGGATGTGGCACCTGTAGCCCATTTCCTGCACACGCCTGTGCACAGTGGCTCTGGATGTTTCTACTCCAGACTCAGTCCACTGCTTCCACGGGTTCCCCCAAGGTCTGGAATCGGCCCTTCTTCACAATCTTCCTCAGGGTCCAGTCACCTCTTCTGGTTGTGCAGTGTTTTCTGCCACACTTTTCCTTCCCACAGACGTCCCACTGAGGTGCCTTGATATAGCACTCTGGGAACAGCCTATTCGCTCAGAGATTTCTTTCTGTGTCTTACCCTCTTGCTTGAGGGTGCCAATGATGGCCTTGTGGACAGCAGTCAGGTCGGCAGTCTTACCCATGATTGCGGTTTTGAGTAATGAACCAGGCTGGGAGTTTTTAAAAGCCTCAGGAATATTTTGCAGGTGTTTAGAGTTAATTGGTTGATTCAGATGATTAGGTTAATAGCTCGTAAGTACCTTTTCATGATATGCTAATTTTTTGAGATAGGAATTTTGGGTTTTCATGAGCTGTATGCCAAAATCATCAGAATTAAAACAATAAAAGACCTGAAATATTTCAGTTGGTGTGCAATGAATCTAAAATATATGAAAGTTTAATTTTTATCAGTACATTACAGAAAATAATGAACTTTATTACAATATGCTAATTTTTTGAGAAGGACTAGTAGACTACATTTTGTACTGTAGTGAAGTTTGTCTTATATGGTTTGTGTCTTTATGCAAATGTCCCCAACTCCCGGTCCATGGATCAGTCCGTGGATCATTTGACAGCGATCTGCAAACAAAATCTTACATGGTACGAATTATAGTTTTTTAATTCGAGCTTCCAGATCTTATTTTGAAAAACGACTGTTTTTGACACTGCCACAGAAGCACTGAGGTTTCCAACCACATATCTTTGTGAGGCGGGGTTTTCTGCAGTGACAGCCACCAAAACAAGACAACGACGTAGACTCTAACCAGTCCGCGGAAACATTTTCATACACAAAACTGGTCCCAGGTGCAAAAAAGGTTGGAGACCACTGTCTTTATGGCTTCACCCAAATGAGGATAGGTTTCCTTTTTGACCTGATTCCTCTCAAGTTTTCTTCCTCATGACAACTGAGAGAGTTTTTCCTTACCACCATTGCCACAGTGGCATGATATCAGGGGGCTAATTTTTTTTCTCTATTAGTGATTTTCTTTTAAGAGGAGCTAAATTATCTAGCGTATGGCGTAAATTTGACTTAAAGCACTTGATGGCTTGATTGAGTTCTGGTTGGTCTGATGGTGATTCGATCATAGTTGATAATTCTGGAAGATTATTAATGAAACTCTGTGCAGTCGTTGATGTAAAAGTGTCGCTGAATGTGATCATGTGGCAAGGTGTATCATTCGTACTAAGAGTCGTGTAAGCATCATCATCATCATTTTCTGTAACCGCTTCATCCTAATTAGGGTCGCGGGGAGGCTGGTGCCCATCCCAGCCAACTCAGGGCGAGGGCAGAGTACACCTAGGACAGCTCGCCAGGCCATCGCAGGGCGGAAACACGCTGACGGCTTTTCAGCCTACTCTTGTCGAAAGTCAGCAATGGTTCTTTTACATGCCTCTCACCATAGACAGTGAGAAACATGGCCGGCCTTTGATAACCCAGTTAGCTGCAATGGGGGGTACAGTGACAACCTTGTGGAGAGTGGGACTCGAACCCCCAACCTTTGGATCTGCGATCCGGTGCGTGTAAGCAAGATAAGATAATAATCTGAAATAGTTTCAGTCTGTGGAATTTCGACTATATTTTCAATATTTAATCCTAAAGTTAGTATTAAATCAAGAGTGTGAGCAGCTTTATGAGTGCATCCTATTCCATTCTGATTTACCTCCTGACTGAATCTCTCATTAGGGATGTGTAGGGGTTGTTGAAAATATTTATATTCTTAAATACTTTATAAACTCCTACTTTTACTGTGTAAAGCTGCTTTGTGACAATGTCAATTGTAAAAAAAAGTGCTATACAAATAAAACTGAACTGAATTGAAATTAAAAGCTTTTCTAAAAATTTGGTCACAAAAAGTGCTGTTGTTAAAATGCCAATATACGCTTCCATACCTGATGTTATTGATTAAAATACAACACTCGGACAAAGAATCGTCTGAAAAGCCCATTGGCCCAATGGAACAATTATTAAAAACACTAAAATAATTTTTAAAACAATAAAAGCAGTCAAGCCTGGCCATGGACAGTTGTCCATAGTTAGAATGGAGCCATGTGTACTGTCAGCTCCTGCTGTAAAAATTTCTCCACACATCTAAAAGCTCATGTGTCTCAACAAGTGTTTAATTTCTTTTGTGAGACAGTGTGGAGTTCAGGGTGATTTAGGTCTAAAATAGGATTTTCTGTCCAATTAAAATAACCAGATACTTGTCCCTACTGCACGTCTGGATCACATCATCCAAGGTGTGTAAAAAGAGAAGGTTCTCTGAACCTGAGGTTGGAGCGTAAACATAAAAAAATGACCCCTTTCCAACTCCACTGTGATTTTATAATGCAACCTGCCATCACATCTTCCACATCAACAGCAACCAAGTTAAAATCTCCATTATATAAAAACTTTTACTCCCCCGCTATTGCTACTTTTGTGACTGAAATACACCTGTCCATTCCATTCCCTCTTCCAGTCACCTTCATTGTCCACAGTGCTGTGGGTCTCCTGGAGGAAAATAACATTCATGTTTTTAGCACCAGTCAAACTAAAAATCGAGGCTTTTTTAATTTCTTGCTACATTTATATTTAATGAGCCAATTTTAAAAGTGCACATCCTAAAATAAAAAAAGATAACAACAGAACAGTGGGGATAGTGGTGGTCTAACAGTATAGGGCGTTGGATCTCTGATCCAAAGGTTGGGGATTCGTGTCCCACTCTCCACAAGCCGTCAGCGTGTTTCCACCCTGTGATGGCCTGGCGAGCTGTCCAGGGTGTACTGTGCCCTCGCCCAGAGTTGGCTGGGATGGGCACCAGCCTCCCCGCGACCCTAATTAGGATGAAGCGGTTACAGAAAATGATGATGATGATGCTTACACGACTCTTAGTACGAATGGGTGCCAGCCTCTCCACGACCCAAATTAGGATTAAACGGTTACAGAACATGAACAATTAAAAATAAAAGCAGGATGAAATATAACAAATCAAAGACAGACTTATGCATCTTCACTGAGTTGGGTTTTGATCTTCGAGACTTTTTTTTTTTTTTTTTCAGTTTTAAAACCCCCTGATCTGTGAACCCTGGCCATCCAGGCTCAGCTGGCTTTCTCATGTAAAAATGGGCAGAGTCTATAAACAGTCTGAGATCAGGGAAGAATTTCAACCTTCACTCTAAAACCTTTTGTGTCTTGAAAGAATTTTTAAATTCTTGCCATATTATACGTGCTTTTGATATCCATTTTCTCTGTATTATTTACCTCACTGTCAGACAGACCGTCCTGTCCCTAAGACAGAGACGTTTTCCAATTCCTTCGAGACATTTTCAGTTTTGTTGCTGCTGTTGTTTTTTGTTTCTGTAATTTTTCTTTTATTAGCAGGTTTTAACAGATCATCAGCTATTATATCCTCCTCATCAGCACCTTCCTCCACAATTGACTCTGCCATTCTGGCTGCTATCTGCCCCACTCTTTCTTCCTGTACCCCATCTCCATCTGTTCACCATTCGAATCATCTACACACTGTTCACCCTCCACCTGTGTATCTGTGCTTGATACCTTTGTGTGCACTATGGTGTCTGTAATGTCCTGCATACTGTTTGTCTCTGAGCTTCCCCAGCCAGAGGATGGGAGACAGCAGCTGGTCGCTTGGTTTCATCTCCGTCCGGGCAAGAATAGATAAGATGCCCCTCCATGCCATACCTAAAGCACTTCATATTCCCAGATGTTATATGTATTGTATAATGAAGGGGCAGTGGTGGTCTAGTGGTATAGGGCGCTGGATCGCTGAGCCAAAAGGTTGGGGGTTCAAGTCCCACTCTCCACAAGATTTGTCACTGTCCCCCCCCAGTGCAGCTAACTGGGTTATCAAAGGCAGGCCATGTCTCTCACCGTCTATGGTGAGAGGCATGTAAAAGAACCATTGCTGACTTTCGTAAAGAGTAGGCTGCAAGGTCGTCAGCGTGTTTCTGTCCCTTACTAAAAAGGGTTGTGACAGGAAGGGCATCCGACGTAAACACCTCTGCCAAATCAAAACGTGCGAATCAGATGATTCGCTGTGGCGACTCCCGAGTAAAAGGGAAAAAGCCGAAAGGAAGACAGAATATGTATTGTATAATGAAAGTTATCTAGTTAGAATTTAGCTCTTCTGGGCTTTTTAAAATCATCATCATCTGACACCTGAAGGAGTCAACATGCTTCAGGTGAGGGGACTTGCAGTTCAGCAATCATCATCATCATCATCTTCTTCCGCTTAGTCCAGGGTCGGGTCGCGGGGGCAGCAACCTTAGCAAAAAGGTCCAGACATCCCTCTCCCGAGCTACTTCCTCCAACTCTCCCGGGGGGACACCGAGGCGGTCCCAGACAAGCCGAGAGACATAGTCCCTCCAGCGTGTTCTAGGTCGACCCCGGGGTCTCTTCCCGGTTGGACATGCCTGAAACACCATACCAGGGAGGCGTCCGGGGGGCATTCTGACCAGATGCCCGAGCCACCTCAACTGGCCCCTCTCAATGCGGAGGAGCAGCGGATCTACTCCGAGCTCTCCCCGGATGGTGGAGCTTCTCACCCTATCTCTAAGGGAGAACCCCGCCACCCGGCGAAGAAAGCTCATTTCAGCCGCTTGTATCCGTGATCTTGTTCTTTCGGTCATTACCCAAAGCTCATTACCATAGGTGAGGGTTGGAACGTAGATCGACTGGTAAATTGCGCCTTGCGGCTCAGCTCCTTTTTCACCACAACGGACCGGTACAGGCACCGCTTAACAGCAGAGGCTGCAGCGATCCGTCTGTCGATCTCTCACTCCATCCTTCCCTCACTCGTAAACAAGACCCCAAGATACTTAAACTCCTCCACTTGGGGCAGGACCTCATTCCCGACCCGGAGGGTGCATTCCACCATTGTCCGACTGAGAACCATGGCCTCGGACTTGGAGGTACTGATCTTCATCCCGGCTGCTTCGCACTCAGCCGCGAATCGCTCCAATGAGAGCTGGAGGGCCCGACTTGATGAAGCCAAAAGGACAACATCATCCGCAAAAAGCAGAGACGATATCCGATGGCCACCAAACCAGAACCCCTCATCGCCTCGACTGCGCTTAGAAATTCTGTCCATAAAAATTATGAACAGAATCGGTGACAAAGGACAGCCTTGGCGGACTCCAACTCCCACTGGAAACGAATCCGACCTGCTGTTACCAATACGGACCAAACTCTGGCTCCGGTGATACAGCGACCGAATAGCTCAGAGCAACGGATCCGAACGCCCGTATTCTCGAGCACGCCCCACAAGATCTTTCGAGGGACACGGTCGAAAGCCTTCTCCAAATCCACGAAGCACATGTGGACAGATTGGGCAAACTCCCATGCCCCCTCCAGAATCCTGTGGAGCGTATAGAGTTGGTCAAGAGTGCTGCGGCCAGGACGAAAACCACATTGTTCCTCCTGAATCCGAGGTTCGACTATCGGTCGTATCCTCCTCTCTAGTACCCCTGCATAGACTTTCCCAGGTAGGCTGAGGAGTGTAATTCCCCGATAATTGGAACACACCCTCCGGTCCCCCTTCTTAAAAATTGGGACCACCACCCCAGTTTGCCAATCCAGAGGTACAGCCCCGATGACCACGCGATGTTGCAGAGACGTGTCAACCAAGACAGTCCTACAACATCCAGAGCCCTGAGATATTCCGGGCGGATCTCGTCCAACCCCGGAGCTCGACCACCGAGGAGCTTTTTGACAACCTCAGTGACCTCCACTCCAGTGATGGGCGGACCCTCACCCGAACCCCAGGGTCTTCCTCTTCCACGGAGGGCGTGTTGGTGGGATTGAGAAGGTCCTCAAAGTATTCCCTCCACCTCTCAACAACATCCCCAGTCAAGGTAAGCAGCTCCCCACCTCCACTGTAAACAGTGTTTGTGAAGAACTGCTTCCCCCTCCTGAGGCGTCGGATGGTGGCCCAGAACCTTTTTGAGGCCAACCGATAATCACTCTCCAGGCCCTCACCGAACTCCTCCCACGCCCGAGATTTTGCATCTGCGACAGCCTCGGCTGCAGCACGTTTGGCCTGCCGGTATCCGTTTGCTGCCTCAGGAGTCCCACAGGCTAATAAAACCCGATAGGCCTCCTTCTTCAGCTGGACGGCCCCCTTCACCGCAGGTGTCCACCACCGGGTTCGGGGATTACCGCCACGACAAGCACCGACGACCTTACGGCCACAGCTATGGGCTGCCGCCTCAGCAATGGAGGCACGAAACATGGCCCATTCGGATTCCATGTCCCCCGCCTCCTCCGGAACGTGGTTGTAGCTCTGCCGGAGGTGGGAGTTAAAGGCCTCTCGGACAGGGGACTCCGCCAAACGTTCCCAGCAGACCCTGATTACACGCTTGGGCCTGCCAGGTCTGGAAGGCAACCTCCCACACCACCGAAGCCAACTCACCACCAGGTAGTGATCGGTAGACAGCTCAGCTCCTCTCTTCACCCGAGTGTCCAGAACATATGGTCGCAAGTCCGATGACACGACTACAAAGTCAATCATCGAACTGCGACCCGCAGTTCAGCAAGATCTTTTTAATTGGAGATAGGAGCTGACCGAACTGGGACCGCTCCTTCTCCCAAACCTCATTACATATAAAAGGAAGGACACTGGAGATGGTGACCCTCCTAATAGGACTGACCAGGAAGAGAACGGGGTGAAAGTTCCCTGAACCACAACCCTGCTCTCGACAACCTGGCTCAGTATGTCCACACAATCTAGGACCATCATCACCATCCTTAATGCTGATTTTATGCTATCAAACTTGACCAGTTCCCCACAGCCAGAATGCACTCCTTCACCATGCAGCTGACTGCCAGGACCATTGTAATGGGCTACTGGTGAGTCAGCCTCTCTAGCCCGGAGCAAACAGATATTTTTTTGATGTGTTGAGCACACGTGCTCACCTCCTGGTCCACCACACTCCCCACAGAAAACTAAGAAAAAGATGAGCAAAACTGAGAGAGAGAGAGAGAGAGAGAGAGAGAGAGAGAGAGAGAGAGAGAGTGTTTGTATTTATTATATCATCCTGCACTGTCTTGGTGTGTGTGTGTGTGTGTGGGTGTGTGTGTGTGTGCGTGTGGGTGTGTGTGTGTGTGTGTGTGTGTGTGTAAGAGAGAGAGAGAGAAAAAAAAAACTACTTTATTGCAAAATAAGCAAAAAAAAAGGTTATTTGTGAAGCATTAACAATCAGAGGAACATTTTTACATTCCATCACAAAAGTTATGTTAAAATTAATTTTAATGTTTACATTCAAATGTAGACATTAATACATAAAAGAAATATTAAATTAGAACAATAAATAAATAAATAAATAAACAAACAAATACAAAATTAGCTAACTTGATCTTAACAAAAAAGTAATTTTATAATTATAAAATTCCTCTAAACCAATATTTCTACAAACAGCAGTTTCTCTTCCTTCACTGAACATAAACAGACCGATTTCACACCGAACTTTCTCACAGGACCCCAAGTTTGTTGAGACTGCAGGCTCCCTACCATTTGCTTGACTTTCTGTGTTTGTTCAGTGCCAGTGTACGATGTGTGGTTCTCGTGTTTGGTCACACAGTGCTAACAAACATTACACTCTTTCCTCACAACAACAGCTTCATTGCAAATGAAACAGATACACTTTCCATTGATTTCTTTGAAGAAATATTCATTTTCCTGCCGTGTTTGAAATCTTCTACACTCAATTTCTATTTTGCATGTCTTTGGTGCTGCCAAAGTTTTTCTTCATCTTAATTGTGTAATTATGTTAAGTGGAGGCCCCTGCAGTGGCCTGGTGAGCTGTCTCCCCGCGACCATAATTAGGATTAAGCGGTTCAGAAAATAAAACAGTGAATTTTGAAATGGAGAAGCACTCTTTATGCAACTGGTTCCATCTAGTGTTGACATTGAGGAGTGCAAAAGAGTTGAGCAAGCTTCTTGTGTGGGCCATATTCAGTCATATTTTCTGCAGGCTGTATTCAATTATATAATCATAATTCGTTACAGGCCAATAAAAACTGGGCCCACGGGCTTTAGTTTGAACACTCTTGGTCTAATTTGTGTGTGTGTGTGTGTGTGTGTGTGTGTGTGTGTGTGTGTGTGTGAGAGAGAGAGAAAGAGAGAGAGAGAGAGAGAGGGAGTGTGTGTGTGTGTGTGTGTTTGCGCGCACGTATGTGTGTGTGTGTGTGTGTGTGTGTGTGTGTGTGTGTGTGTGTGTGTGTTTGTGTTTATATTTATGTGTGTGTACAGTGTAAATTTGACTGAAAATTTTCAGCTTGATCGAGTTCTGGTTGGTCTGATGGTGATCCGATTATAGTTGACAATTCTGGAAGATTATTAATGAAACTGTGTAGTCGTTGATGTAAAAGTGTCTGTGAATGCGATTACGTGGTGAGGTGTAGGCATGTAAGCAAGCTAAGATAATTCAGCGGTTCATTCGCCACTTTCAACACTGTTGGGCCCTTTAGCAAGACCCTTAACCCTCAGTTGTATATATAAAAATGAATAATTATAAGAGTATCTGCCAAATGCTATAAATGTATCTTTAGATCAAAGGTTGCAGGCTGTAGAGTCAGTAAGATTTAAATTTATGTTAATAAGATTATTAAAACAAACTCTCTGACAGTTTTTACAGTTTTGTTTAGGTTGAGAAACAGACACAGTGTCTATAGCATTGAACTTGACCTAGAATGGCGACTCTGCGCAGCTAAAGACGCTTGGATTAGCCGGTTTGTGTGCTCTCTGGCACTCTGGACAGTCACTGACTGACTAGTCCTGTTCTTGGACAATGTGCTATGCTGCAGGAAATGAGCACAGCACCTTCCTAAATGGCATGGATACCGTCCCATCCTATCAGACCATGTTTACCCTCAAAAGTACTCCAATTATCTATAAAGCCCAGTTTGTTTTTAGAACACCACTTGGACATCCAGTAGTTCAGCAACCATAGCCTGCTATATGCTACATCACCACGCGTTATTGGGAAGGGGCCTATTAAAGCATCGGACATTCCCTTTGCTAATTTCCACACTTCTATAAAGTTACTCCTCGTAACTTCTGACTGACAAAGGCATACAAGGGGCATTCAATAAGTAATGCCCATGACCCACTTCCAGTTGTCTGATGTAGCTGAAATTTTGCATGTGCAATGATTTATATCTCTATGGGTTATGCGGCAAATTACAGCTCTGACCTTTCTGTTTTAGTGGTTTCTGTTTTACAAGTGGAGCCTGTTGAGTGTCACGCAGTGATCCGGTTTTTGTATTTGAAAGGACGCACACCCCAGGAGAGTTGTGATTAAATGAAAGAAACTTATGGTGATAATGCCTCATCATATGACCTTGTAAAACGCTGGGATCATGAATTCAAACATAGCCGGAAGTCTGTGGAAACAGCTCCCAGACCTGGTTGCCCCCCCTTCTGCCATTGATGAGGCATCTGTCCGTCAAGATGAGGCTGCCATTTTGGAAGCGCGGCACATTACTATTTGCCAAATAGCCCAAGAGGTCAAGATTAGTACAGGGTCTGTGGAAACTATCATTCATGACCATTTGCCTATGCATAAGGTGTCTGCCAGATGGATTCCCAGGTTGCTCACACCTTTCCAGAAGCGAGAACGTGTCGAGTGCTCAAGGATGAATTTGGAGATGTGCCAAGAAGATGAGTCAAAGTTTTTGAAAAGACTGATTACACAGGATGAAACCTGGGTCTATCACTATGATCCAGGACCAAAGCCCAGTCAATGCAGTCGAAGCACTTCGACTCACCACCTCCAAAGAAGGCAAGGGTGCAGCCCTCCGCTGGCTAGGTCATGCTCACAGTCTTTTGGGACCAGGACGGAGTAGTGTTGACAGATTTCCTGTCAAAGGGTACCACAATTACAGGATCCTATTATGCTTCACTTTTGAGGAAATTAAGAGAAGCTATCAAAATCAAGAGGCAGGGCGAGATTAGCAAAGGTATCCTTCTCCTGCAGGACAACGCTCCGGTCCACAACTCGCATGTCACCAGATCAGAAGCACGGACGTTTGGCTATGAAATCCTCCCCATCCTTCCTACTCTCCTGACCTTGCTACCTCACCTCTTTCCAGCCATGAAGTTGTTTATGAAAGGAAAGCGTTTCCAAGATGATGCAGCCTTGATTTCTGAAGTCACGTCGTGGTTGGAGGACCAACCTGGGGTGTTCTACAAAAACGGTCTCCAGAGCCGCATCAAATGATGGGAGAAATGCATAACTCTGGGTGGTTCCTATGTAGAGAAAGGCTAATTACTGTGGCAAGTTTCATTGCTCTATTGCTATGGGAAGTTGGTCAGGGGCATTACTTATTGAACGTCCCTCGTATATTGTTAACTCCGGCATGTATAACCATTTTAGAAAACCCGCGTTGGTTGCAACCACAGTTAGTCCATAGTTGGAGGGCACTTCTGCTCTCTACTGCTGTTGGAGTCTCTTCAGTGAGACTCATCAGACTGGTTTGGAAGGACCAGCTCTGCCTGGATGAACACTTCAGCATTGTCTCACAAACTAATAGTGTTTTACCCCTCAGAGACATAGACCCCTTTCCTATGGAGATCCTTGCTCCAGAGTTTAAAGACTGTTCTGGGTGGTTTTTAGAGCATTTTGTGTTAGGACTAGGGGTGGGTATTGCCTAGATTGTGATACAGTATATTGCAATTTCTAGCATGCATTGTGATATGTATTGCGATATATTGCAAGAAGAATTTTAAATTAAAAGTAAGCATGTTCCTGACAGTATTTATTCTTTATTTCAAAAAGAGAAATCAACAACATTAAAAATGTTGTTTTAGTCATTAAAATAAAAATTCTAAGCATCAGAAAAAAAATCTACTTATGAAAATTTAATGTTTTAAACTTTGGCACAAACATTAATACCGAAATAGAACTGCATATTGAGCAAAATTAGCTATTTACACATATTAAATACCCAAACATTAGAATAGTGTAATTGCATCTAGTGGTTTTATTGGCATATTGTGAAGCCTTAATCATTAATGCATGCATATTAAATTTTTAAGGCAAGATTAAAGGTGAAGCATCATCTGCACATGCGCAGAACTGTAACATGCACAACTGGACCTCATCAGACCTGTCACCCTATGAGCAGTATGAATATCATATATACAGGGATCTCTCACTTTCCGCAGTTAATTGGGACCGAGATACCCCCACAACTGTCGAATTCCGCGAAATAGGACTACATGTACATAAATATGTGTATATAATATCAATGAATACATATGCAACGCTATAAATGCTTATAATAACAATTAAACATTCAAAAATAATGAATAAGATGCAAAAATTATATAAATACATACACATACATTTTTATGTGAGGTGTGCATCTGCATCTGAGTGTGTGCATGTGTAGCTGTGTGTGTGTGTGCGGCGCGTGTGCGCAGATGCGTATGCATACACTTAGACGTGCACCTCACATAAAAATGGAAGTAGTTTTGATGGGGGGTTTGGGGTTTTTTGTTTTGTTTTTGCATAATTGGCCTTGTTGTATGGCATTTTCCTTCACTTTTCTCCCTATTCTTCCTTAATTTCCTTATTTTTGAATTTGATGAATATAAAAAAAAAACAAACAAAAAAAAAACACGATGCACTAAAGCCGCATGAATTGAAGCACAAAGTAGGGAGGAATCCCTGTATTTATATAGAACAATATTAACATTACACGTGTTTATATATGTGAGGCACTCCACTGAATGCAGGTGCTTGTCACAAGTGATGTATGGTGCTTGTGAGACAAAGCACGGCTTATTCGGACTTCCGATCTTGCAAGTGAGCAAGTGCGCGTTGAATACTTGTTTAGTACTCAGTCTTCACCCTTCGTAAGTCCAGGTCGCATGTATAACACTTACAGTGACATTGACGGCTCAGGAAAGTCCGTCAAACTTTAGAGTTCTACAATAATACAATATGATTATATTATTCTATTATCATTATATTATATAATGATAATAATGATTAATAAAACAATAATAACATGCAATATAGTTTATCATATAAATCACATTAATATGATCATTATGCTGGAGAGAAGTGGAATGTATTTTACCGGAATCTGGACTGATTTGGAGCATGTTGAGCCTGAGGCTGAGTCTGCAAATTGTGTCATGTCATTTTTTCATAGTTGACAGAGATATTATTGCTACGTTTAGCAAAAAAAAAAAAAAAAAACATGCATGGTTAATATGCCTTGTTGGAGATCAGGTTCATGGGACCGCTTCTCTCTTTTTCTCATTTTGGTTGCATGTTAGAACTGGTTTAAACCGATAAACCGGTTTAATTGCACAGCCCCAGTCAGGACCCATATGTCCCTGTAACAGTACAGGTGAAACAATCTCTAGGTTAAAGAGATCAATAGAGATAAAATAAAGGCACTGTCCAAACCACTGTTAACAAAAATGGTTGGAGACTTATAGTGGAGGGTTTTACACGGAGCTGTTGCTGTAAATAGTTTAGTATCTATTTTAAATCCATGTGTTGATGAAAAGTGTCCATGTTTTACCCTCAGAGAGATGATGTTTCACTGTTGGTGATGATGTTTCACCAGGCTCTGATTATGTGGCTAATGACTTTGTTTTGTATGTATGGAGTAGTTTTTACTAAGCACATGTTCTGGGTTTTAAGATAAGATCAGATAAGATAAGATAAGATACAGCTTTATTAATCTCACAATGGAGAAATTCACTGTTACAGGCTCTTGAAGTAAAGTAGGGGGTGCAAAATAAATACATATACAATAATCCATATACATATACATACAGACACACATACATATATATTATATAAGTAAATAAATAGATACATAAATAGTATAAAAGTAATATACAATAAAAAAGAAAAAGAAAAACTTTGTAGACTGGCCTATATTCAAGTGTACATGTATCTGAGGGCAGAGTAGATGGGTTGATATGGTTCACAGTCAGTTGGGTAGATGTGGTTGATTAAAGTGCACGGGGTTTTTATTGCACGTCGTTTTTTTCACAGATAGTTACAAAGTGGCGTTGTACAGTCTGACAGCGGTGGGGATGAAAGACCTGCGGTAGCGCTCCTTCCTGCACTGAAGGAGCTACTCAGCTCCTCTACAGTCTGGTGCAGTTGGTGAGAGCTGTTGACCATGATGGATGTGAGCTTGGCTACCATCCTCCTCTCACTCACCTCCTCCACAGAGTCCAGTGGGAAGCCTAGAACAGCGCTGGCCCTCCTGACCAGTTTGTTCAGTCTCTTTCTGTCTCGCTCTGTGCTGCCCGTGGCCCAGCAGATGGCAGCGTAGAGGATTGCAGAGGCTACCACAGAGTCATAAAATGTCCTGAGCAGAGGTCTGCATACTCCGAAGGACCTAAGTGTCCTCAGAAGGTGGAGGCGACTCTTGCCCTTCTTGTACAGGGCATTGGTGTTGTGGGACCAGTACAGTTTATTGTTGAGGTGAACGCCCAGGTACTTGAAGCTGTCCACTGTCTCAATGCCCTGTCCCTGGATGTTCATCAGTGAGTGTGCGTGTGTGTGTGTGTGTGTGTGTGTGTGTGTGTGTGTGTGTGTGTGTGTGTGTGTTAGAGTGTGCTCACATCAGTCCAGAAAGTTGACGATGACCGACCGGTACTCAAGCTCGTTCCCCTCTGACACACGGCCCACGATGGCGGAGTCGTCAGAGAACTTCTGGAGGTGGCAGCTGTCTGTGTTATAGGTGAAGTCCGAGGTGTAAATGGTGAAAAGGAAGGGTGAGAATACGGTGCCCTAGGGTGCCCCTGTGCTGCCAACTGCCACCTTTGACTCTCACAGCCGCGCAGCCACACATACTGTGGACGGTCAGTGATTTAGTCAATAATCCAGGCAGCAAGATGTCCATCCACTCCCACGTCCTCCAGCTTCCCCCGCAGAAGCGCTGGCCTGATGGTGTTGAAGGCGCTGGAGAAGTCACAGCGCTGCCGGCGATCTCCAGGTGGGTGAGCGCCCGATGCAGCAGGTACATGACGGTGTCTTCTACCCCGATGTTGGGCCTGTAGGCAAACTGCAGCAGGTCTAGGGTGGGGCTCACCATAGATCGGAGGTGTTCAAGGAGGACCCTTTCCATGGTCTTCATGCGGTGGGAGGTCAGGGCAACAGGTCTGTAGTGGGCCGGTTCCTTCGCTTGAGCTGTTTTGGGAACCGAGACCACACAGGAGGTCTTCCACAGGACGGGAACCTGCCGTCCTGCCGTTCTCCAGGCTGAGGCTCAGGTTGTGCAGTTGGCATAGGACCTCACAGAGCTGGTCTGCACAGGTCCTCAGCAGCCTGGGACTGATATCATCTGGTCCTGCAGATTTCCTCTGATTTAGCCGCCTCAACTGTCTCCTCACCTGGTCTGAGGGAGAGGAGGGACTGGGGTGGGCTGCAGAGGGAGGGGGGGGTGTGTCTGTAGGGCTGCAGCAGTCAAGTGAAGTTGGCCTGGGGAGGGGGCAGGTGTCTGCTGGTCTGGAGATGTGTGAAGGGGGGTGGGGGGAATCAAACCTGTTGAAGTAACAGTTTAATTCATCTGCCCGGCGCTGGTCACCATCAGCTGTCCCTCTGAGACTCTGCCCAAATCCGGACATGGTTTTTAGACCGCTCCAGATGTCCCGCACATTGTTCTCAGCCAGCTTCTCCTCCATCTTCTTCCTATAGTCCTTCTTGGCCCTCCTGATCCTCCACTGGAGCTCACGCTGAACCTTCTTCTGCTCCTCTCTATTCCCCGAGATGAAAGCCCTCTTCTTCGTGTTCAGGAGGACTTTAAGCTCAGGGGTGACCCACGGGTGGTTGTTGGAGAAGCACCGTACCCTCCTTGTTGGCACAGTGCTGTCCACGCAGAAGTTCATGTAATCGGTGATACAGTGTGTGAGGTCATCGATATCATCACCAAAGGAGTCACAAAGCATGCTCCAGTCTGTGGTCTGGAAACAGTCCCGAAGCCTCTCATTGGTCTCCTCGGTCCACACTTTCAGAGACCTCTCCTGCGCAGGTTCCTTTTGCACCTTGGGTGTGTATTGGGGGAGCAGGAGGTTGTGGTCTGAGCATCCCAGTGGGGGGAGGGGGTGGAGCTTTAAGCATCCTTCACATTTGCATACAGCAAGTCCAGCGTTTTATTGTCTCTTGTGGTGCACTTCACGTATTGCGTGAACGTCGGGAGAGAGGTCGGAGAGGGGCGTGGTTAAAGTCCCCACCTCTTTTCCACACTCTCCATTGCTCTGGATTGTTGATCCTAAGTACTTAAAATCCTCCACCTTCCTTATCTCTGCTCCTTGTAACCTCACCGTTCCTGTTAGGTCCTTGGCATTCATACACATGCATTCTGTCTTACTGAGGCTAACCTTCATTCTCCTCCTTTCCAGGGCATACCTCCACCTCTCTAGGTTTTCCTGCACTTGTTCTCTGCTCTCACTGCAGATCACACTGTCATCTGCAAACATCATAGTCCATGGGGATTCTTGCCTAACCTCGTCTTTCAGCCTGTCCATCACCATAGCAAACAAGAAGGGGCTCAGAGCTGACCCTTGATGCAGTCCCACCTCCACCTGAAACTCTTCTATCACACCGACAGCACACCTCACCACTGTCTTACATCTCTCATACATGTCCTGCACCACTCTAACATACTTCTCTGCCACCCCAGACTTTCACATGCAATACCAGGGTTCCTCTCTCGGCACCCTGTCATATGTTTTCTCCAGATCCACAAAGGCACAATGCAGCTCCTTCTGACCTTCTCTGTACTTCTCTATTAACATCCTCAAGGCAAACATTGCATCTGTGGTGCTCTTTCTTGGCATGAAACCAAACTGTTGTTCACAAATGCTGACCTCTGCCCTTAGTCTAGCTTCCACTATTCTTTCCCATAACTTCATTGTATGGCTCATCAACTTTATCCCTCTGTAGTTGCCACAACTCTGCACATCTCCCTTGTTCTTAAAAATGGGCACCAGCACATTTCTCCTCCATTTCTCCGGCATCCTCTCACTCTCTAAGACCTTGTTGAATGTTCTTGTCAGGAAATCTACTGCTTCCTCTCCTAGACACTTCCATACCTCCACCGGTATGTCATTAGGGCCAACTGCCTTTCCATTCTTCATCCTCTTCAATGCCCTCCTCACTTCACCCTTACTAATCTTTGCTACTTCCTGGTCCTCAACAGTCACCTCTTCTACTCTTTTTTCTCTCTCATTTTCCTCATTCATCAGCTCTTCAAAGTACTCTTTCCATCTTCCCAGCACATTTCTGTCATCAGTCAATACATCTCCCTCTCTGTCCTTAATCACTCGAACTTGCTGCATATCCTTCCCATCTCTATTTCTCTGCTGTGCCAACCTGTATAAATCATTTTCTCCCTCTTTACTTTTCAACCGAGCATACAAGTCATCATAAGCCCTCTGTTTGGCCTTTGACACCGCTACCTTCGCCTTATGCTGTGTCTCCCTGTATGCCTGTTTACTCTCTTCGGTCCTCACAGTGTCCCACTTCTTCTTAGCTAACCTCTTCCTTTGTACACACTCCTGCACTTCCTCATTCCACCACCAAGTCTCCTTATCTCCTCTCCTTCCAGATGACACACCAAGTATTATCCTACCTGTCTCCCTGATCACATTAGCTGTAGTTGTCCAGTCATCTGGAAGCACTTCCTGACCACCCAAAGCCTGTTTCAACTCCTCCTTGAAGACAACACAACACTCCTCCTTTGTCAGCTTCCACCACTTTGTCTTCTGCTCTGCCTTTGCCTTCTTCACCTTCCTCACCATCAGTGTCATCCTGCACACCACCATCCTATGCTGTTTGGCAACACTCTCACCCGCTACTACTTTACAGTCACTGACTTCCTTCAAATTACATCGCCTACACAAGATGTAGTCTACATGTGTGCTCCTACCTTCGCTTTTATCAGTCACTCTATGCTCCTCTCTCTTCTGGAAGAAAGTATTCACCACAGCCATTTCCATCCTTTTTGCAAAATCTACCAACATCTGTCCTTCTGCGTTCCTGTCCTGGATACCAAACCTGCCCATCACTTCCTTGTCTCCTCTGTTTCCTGCACCAACATGTCCATTGAAGTCTGCCCCAATGACCACTCTTTCACCTCTGGGGGTATTCTGCATCACTTCATATAACTCACTCCAGAATCTCTCCTTCTCTTCTCGCTCACATCCTGCCTGTCGGGCATAAGCACTAACAACATTGAACATCATGCCATCAATTTCTAACTTGAGACTTATCACTCTGTCTGACACTCTTTTCACTTCAAGAACATTCCTGACAAACTCCTCATTCAAGATGACTCCTACTCCATTTCTCTTCCCATCCACACCATGATAAAACAGTTTAAACCTGCTCCTAAGCTTCTAGCCTAGCTACCTTTCCACCTGGTCTCCTGAACACACAGTATGTCCACCTTCCTCCTCTGCATCATGTCAGCCAGCTCTCTACCTTTTCCTGTCATAGTTCCAACATTCAAGGTCCCTACTTTCAGTTCTAGACTCCTGCCTTTCCTTTTCTCTCTCTGCCTACGGACACACCTTCCGACTCTCCTTCTTCGACGTCTTTGACCAACAGTAGTCCAATTTCCACCAGCACCCTGTTGGTTAACAGCACTGATGGCGGTCGTTGTTAACCCGGGCCTCGACCGATCTGGTATGAATTTTCTTGATATGACTCGCATATTTTATTTGCCATTTGTTTTACGCCGGATGCCCTTCCTGACGCAACCCTCTGTATTTATCCGCGCTTGGGACCGGCGTGAGGGAAACGCGCCGGATGGCACCAACGTTCATTCACATAGACCGCCACGCCACCTCCTTTCTTCTTTCGGCTCTCCGCCACACTCCGGTCTGCACGCACGAGAGTGAATCCGTTCAGAGAAACCACAGAGTCCGGTGTGAGTTCATTCAGCCACGTCTCTGAAAAACACATGAGACTGCAGTCCCGGTACTCCCTCTGCTACTGGGTCAGCGCCACCAGCTCCTCGGTCTTGCTGACGATAGCGTGGACATTTCCCATGATGACAGAGGGAACAGTGTCGTCCGCATCTTTTGTCCCCCTCTGCAGCCTCTCCTTTTCCTCCGTATTTCCACGGGAACAACAGGCTTTTCCGCATGAAGGAGAGAGGGGGGGGGAGCGAGAGGGGGGGGGGGGCACAGGCTGAGGAGGGGCTCACGTGTGTAAGATCTGCTTTGCTCAGAGCCGTCGGTGAATGAATTTCTTGACGCCGATCCAAAAAGTGAAAGTAAAAGTGCACAGCAAAACAAAAGCATTATAAACGTGGGCTCCCAAATTCAGGATTGAAGAAAGAAAAAGAAACTTTGAAAAAAGATAAAGAAACACACCTTAATACAATAGAAAAGAGAAACAAAAGGAAAATAAGGTGAAGAGTTCCTGTAACTGGCTGCAGGTCACCCAGCACCATCTTATGGTTCAGTATTTAGATATAAATATATATAAAAAAACAGGAGGCCAAGTGTCAGCTCCTCAAATTTTATTGGGAAAAATGGCCATTTACCTGAGCAGAAAAAGAAAGATGGAGGAATCCTTGGATTCCTGTGAAAGATGAGAAACTGATGTTTGCACCAATAATGGTTTAGATAGGTTTTCAAATAAATAAATTTTTGTAAAGATCAAGTTGGCTAATTTTTGTGTTCCCTTATCAGTTTATTTTTTAATTCAAAAATTTTAATTTCATATTTCTGTAGTCTGCATTCTGTGTTCGAAATGTTTGAATATAAATATTTATGTGAATCTCACATAACTTTGGTGGGGGAATAAAAATGTTTGGTTTTTTTGTTAATGCTTTATAAATAATGATGAGATTTTTGCTTTTGTGGCAATAAAGTAGTTTTAAAAAAATTAAAAATCTCTCTCTCTCTCTCTCTCTCTCTCTCACACACACACACACACACACACACACACAAACTCTCTCTCTCTCACACATGTATACATACAGTGACTCGACAGCAAAGTGCAGGATAATAACAAACACACACCGTCTCTCTCACTCACATAAACATATACACATACACACAGTGACTAGACAACGGCAGACATTGCAGTATGATAAATACATACAAGCATTCTCTCTCTCTCTCTCTCTCTCACACACACACACACACACACACTCACACACACACACACACACACACACACACACACAAACACCCCACACACACACACACTTTCTCTCACACACAATTACAATCTCTCTCTGTCTCACACACACACACACACACACACACACACTCGTTCTCTAACTCTGTCTCTGTCACACATAAACAAGGCAGTCTGGATGATATAATAAATACAAACACACACACACACACACACACACACACATACACACACACACACACACACACACACACACACATACACACACACCCACACCATGTTTCACATCTTGTGAAACAGTATAGAAGACTATAGAAGACTAGGTGCTCTTTTTTTTGGTAAAGGGGGCACAGAGTATTAATATCAGGGTGTTAATAATAGTGGCTCACATGAGTTGATGTTAAATGTTATTTCTTAACGTGGGATTCCCCCCCACCCCACTGAATAAATGCAATTGAATTGAGGGCCTTGCTCAACGGCCGAACAGGGGTGATAGTGGGGAATGAACCACTGACCTTTGGATCAGTAACCCATTGCCTTATCCATGAAGCCACCACTGTATTCTCACTGTATAAACTGAAATGTTTTAATATTTTTGCTTTAATTTGAATCTCTGAAATAATATTTATTTGTATAAACACTGTTTCTGAGTCCTGTTGCACATCTGTGTTGTGGAGTCGACCAACTTCTGTTACCTGTGAGCAGGTGTTCCAGCCCAGGATGATTGGACTACAATCCACAGTTCTTCTGTATTTCTTGGTTTTGACCCAGAAACCTAGTCCTGGGTATGACATTAAACTACAACCGAACATGGTAGAGAGGTAGCACCTTTCCCCAGAAAGGGCCCTCTGGCAAAAGGACACGTCCCATCTGGCAGAACTGGTCCTCCTGCTATGTGTGGCACTGTTTGTGGTGCCTTAGCCTTGCCAGCACACAAACTAGGAGAAGGAAAAACTCCAACTTCAAACCCCCTGCTGCCTTGTAGGTTATGCCCCGGCTAAGGTCAAAGGCTGAGAGAGAAGGGACTCTGAGAAAAACCACTTGATGCAGAGTGGCGCACCTTAAGGTTAAATAAGTCTAGCCATAGTGCTGGGCAGCGTTGGCACTATTATCCGCAGTGGGCGGAAGAGCTGAACTGTGGTCAACGGCTGCTGAAGAACACTAGGAGACAGACCAGCAAACCTGGATCCTGGTTCCTGTACTGCGATGCTCCCCTCACCAACGTGCACCGAACCAGCGTGGCGAGTTATGGTTTAACCCCACGTTATGACTAAATGCAATTCGAGACGGCCCTCAGTCCCCAGCAGCCAAAAGGCAGAGGGTGCTAAGAATCCTCTGGTTCCCAAAACACTACTTTACATATGTTCTTACAATGTACATACGTTGAAGGATCAGGAGAAAAAACAGGAGTTAGAACATGAATTGGAGAAGGCAAGTTTCAAGTGAGATATCATTGGAATAGCAGAGACAAAAAGGAAAGGTGAAGAGCTTGAGGAGCTACAGAGCGGACATGTGATGTACACAAAGGGAGGAGAGGAGTCCATTGGAGGAGTTGGTTTCTTGGTGAACAAGAAGATTAAAGACCACATACTGGAATATGAAGGAATGAGTAATCGAGTAGCATCGCTCTCACTGAGAATAAATTGCAACTACAGTCTACAAGTGGTCCAAGTGTATGCACCTACAACAAGCCACGATGACGAAGAGATTGAAGGGCTGTACAAGGAAGTAGCCAGGATCATGGAGAAGAACAAGAGTCATTATAAGATAATCATGGGCGACTTGAATGCGAAAGTCGGACAGCGGCAACAGGGCGAAGGACAGACTGTGGGATCTTTTGGCCTTGGTGAACGAAACAAAAGCGGAACAAGATTAGTGCAATTCGCAACATCCCAGAATCTGAGGATGGAGATCACCTTGTTTCAGAAGCGAAAGAACAAGAAATGGACACGGAAGAGTCCTAACGGAATGGTGAAGAACGAGATTGACTATATCATGAGTAATAGAATGTCGTCCAAAATGTCGAGGCCATCCAGAACGTGAATGTTTGAAGCGATCATAGGATGGTTCGCAGCAAGATCAGGCTTAATGTGAGACTGGAAAGAAGCAAAATGGCCAAAATTGGAAAGCCTAAAGTCACCCTAGACGATTTGCTGACCAAGACCGAAGAATTCCAGCTTCAGGATCATTTTGAGGTGCTAACAACAGAAGATACTGAACAGATGACAGAAAAGATCACAGAAATCATCCAGGAGTGTGCACTAGAAACAGCAGGAAAAGATGTAAAACATGGAAGAGAAAAGCTGAAGCCAAAAACCCAAGAGTTACTGCAGAAGAGAAGGCAAATGGCTGGGAAAGACAAGACTACAAGGTAGAAAATTGAGTACACTGAGCTATGTAAAACCATCAAGGAGCTAATGAGAGATGACATCAGAGAACACAACACAATGAGAGTTAAGGAGGCTAATGAGAAGGGAAGAGGCCTGCAAGGAGCCACCGACAGTAGAGAAAGTTGCAAGATTCTAATACCATCACTGAGAGAACAAGATGGAATCATTATCACTAACAGAGAGAGAATTCTTGAGAGATGTACGGAATTTTATGAAAATCTATACAAGGACGCAACCCAGAACATCATCCCAGCAGAAGCAAAGGAGGTACCACCCATCCTAGACAGCGAAATAGAACACGCCATGAAGAAAATAAAGAATTGCAAAGCACCAGGAGAGGACCAAGTAGTGATCAAAATGCTGAAAGCAGGAGGAGAAACTATACGGAAGAAAATCAAAGAACTTTTCAACATGGTGATAAGGAAAGAAGAAGTGCCCAAGAAGTGGAAAAATGCCATCACCACGCTGATCTTCAAGAAGGGAGACAAGAGAGACCTTGTGAACTATAGACCAATTAGCTTGCTGTCCCACATATAGAAGTTGATCCTGAAAAATAGACTTAACACCATGCTAGATGACCATCAGCCACCAGAACAGGCCGCCAACCGCAAAGGTAGACCATAGACCATCTGCAAACCATCACGCAAGTACTGGAGAAGACCAATGAGTATAGAATACCACTAGATATGGCCTTTGTGGACTACGAGAAAGCATTTGATTCGAATACAACATCAGGCAGTGTTTGAAGCTCTCACTTCCGGATGCGCTCTTCATGTCGGCAGATTGCTGATTTCGTCGCTCCTTCAGGCTGCCTGAACTAAACTAAATATGTCGGTAACAACAAGGCAAGGAGGTGGAAGGGGTAACTCAGGAACTCATGGGCAGGGTACAGTGGACAATTTTGTAAATAAAACTCAAACATCAGAAAAAAGTGACGAACCATACCACGAGGACCCAAAAGCCATGCCTAACAACATGGCAGTCATGAAGAACTTTATCAACGAAGCCCTCGCAAAGCAGACGGCGGATTACTGAATGTTTTGACAACCTACTAAAAGAAGTCGCCAAAATAAAGCAGCCGACAGATGAAATTATTAAAGCTGTTGACTCAAACTCTATTGAAATTGAAAAATTCAAGAAGGAAAACGACGACCTGTGAAGTCACTGAGATAAAGCAGACGACAGATGAAATTATTAGAGCTGTTGACTTAAACTCTACTGAAATTGAAAAGCTAAAGAAGGAAAACACTAATTTGAAAGTGGAGTCTGCCAAGGAACGACAAGGAAATGAATGTCATTCCGTGACTCAAGAATTGTACAGCCGAAAGATTAACCTGTTGACATTTGGAATACCTACCACTGATGACTCAGAAACTGCTTCAAGAAACTTATTCAGTACTATTAGAGTCGAACAAGCACACAACATGCTTTTTGTGAACTCGCATAGACAAGTGCACGCTGTGTACCACCGATGGCCATCGAAACCGACATCAGTCCCTGGTCCGGTTGTTGTTAAGTTTGTGAAAATGACAGGCAAAAACAAGATACTAACTGCCAGCGACACTCATGGAGCCATTCTGAGACAAAAAAAAAGATGTCCATCCGAATCGACTTACCGGTTATCCTAAAGAAGCACAGAAGTAAAGCGCTTCGCGAGATGTACCAAGTCCAGACAAGAATTATAGAGAGGGGGATTCAAGTGCTGTTGCAGTACAGGTATTTGAAGGACTTACAGTGGCAAGGAATTAAACTTGAGGAAACTTTCCCTGGATAGACTATAGCAGTCGATTCATGTATTTGAAGTGAAATGCAGTTTTCAGTTATTCTGAGGTTTTTGGGGGTTTTTCTTTTTTTTCCCCTACTGTGAACCAGCTGATACGTGAAATGTGCTCTCAAAGTTGAGTTTGTGTTTGAAGCTTAGTAATTAATTCTTTATCGAGGACTCAACGTTCTGTGTAACACAAGTAAGTGATGAGTGCTATTTCCTTAAAAATATGACTTTTTTTGTCAAATCTTTTGTTTTGTTCTTTTCTTTCATTGTTTTTGTGCTTTCAACTACACAACATTCATGTAGGATTCGCTGTGTTTGTTGACACTGACAATGCTTAGAGCTTGAGATGTGGAAAGGAGTTTTCCACTGTGACTTTGTTTACTTACGGTTCTAATCTGGAGGAAATCTTCTTGACTTTTCACTTCTATCACTTAGGTATACTAATAATGTTGTGACTGAACTTATGGTATATGTAGTCCAAGTACGGGCAGTCTGTGTGGGCAATGCCTCTCTCACTCTGTGTATAAGTATTCAACCTTTGATTTAATGGAGAACAATTTTTCCTGCGTGACCCTTAATTGTCGGGGTCTTGGTGATTTGAATAAAAGGAAAGATGTTTTTAACTTTCTACATTCCAAAAATTTCTCACTTCATTTTATTCAAGATACACACTTTATTCATCAAGATGAAAAATCCATTAGATCTATGTGGGGTCAGGATATCATTCTCAACTGCCACTCTAGCCAGGCCAGGGACGTTGCATTTCTTTTAAATAAAAAAACAGGATATAAGGTACATCAAGTCTTTAAACATGAATCTGGAAACTTTCTGTGAATAGATATTACTTTGAATGGCTGCAGGATGTTGGTTGGTAATGTCTATGGCCCAAACCTAGACTCTCCAGACTTTTATAGAATGATATTATCTAAATTCAAGGAATTTGCAAATGAGTCATGTCTTTTGGGGGTCTAATTTATTCTTGCCCTCGATCAAGATAAGGATACAAGTGATTATAAGAATGACAATAATCCTAAAGCAAGAGAGCAATTGTTGGAGCTTATAGGAGAACTTAATCTTATTCATATATATGGAGCAATAGCAACCCAGGATTAAGACAATATACCTGGCATCGTATTAAACCTGAAAGGCAAGCCAAATTAGATTTTTTTTTCTTATGTCCGAAAATTTATGTAGAAACATGTATCAAGTAAAATAAATCCAGGATACAGGACAGATCGTTCATTGGTTAGTTTCAATTTAGAAATTGAAGAATCTACAAAAAGAAACATATACAGTATTGGAAATTTAATAATAAATTATTACAAGATCCTCAATGTGTTGAAGAGATAAAAAAAGTCATAAATTCTGTAAAGAGGGAATATGCATAACCTTATTTTATTAAAAAAAAAGAGGTTATAATTTTGAGAACCTTGATAGCATTCACGATACAGACATTGCCTTTTCAATTAATGATCATTTATTTCTAGAAACACTCCTGATGAAAATCAGGGGAAAATCAATATCATATTCCTTTTTTAAGAAAAAAGAACTCAATAAAAAATAAGAACAGCTTACTTTGGACATAGAAGAGCTAGAGAAAAACTATAAAGAAACCATTGTTGAAGAATTAGATAGTATAAAACAAGAGTTACGACAATTGAACAATAAAAAATGAAAGGTTTGCTAGTAAGATAAAAGGCAAAATGGATTGACGAAGGAGAGTGTATCAGTAAATATTTATGCAACCTGGAGTCTAGAAATTATATTAGAAAAAATATAAAGAATTGGAATTGTGTAATGTTAAAACTTTTTAGTACAAATTTTGACCAGAAGTTATATTCATCGAAGGAACATTTAGTTTCCGATATAGATCTTAATAGTCCGCTTACTGATCAAGATATTAGGGATCATTCATGATTAGGGGTCGTTCAACATTTTCAACATTTTCCTAAGTGTACAAAACGTACGCTAGGGGGAAGGGGGTAAGACGTCTGTGTACGCTTTTTAATATAAAAATGTCGATCAACAATAATACATGCGCTTGTGAATATTTTTTTTTTGTGGGTATACGTTTGAAACTCAATACACGATTCGCCAACAACCTGTGGTGTTGCATATCTGCAAAGTCTGCAATGAATACTACCCAACCCGGTATCAGCTGGTGAAACATCAGAAGGCAGCTGATCAAGGGCGTAGGCTGGGGGGGTTCACAGGGTGCACGTGCACCCCCCCACACACACACACACACACACAGCAGGAGTTGAGTTCCACTGGACAAGAAATGATGTGTATTCACAATCTTATAAATAAACTTAATGACTGTTATTGAAGAGAAAGTCGGAGATAAGTTCCGCATGACTAGAGTCAGGAAGTAAACCGGAAGTTAACATGTAACGGGCACTGCGCATGGGCACGCCCGAGCTGACCAATCAACAAAAACATAATATCAGTAAGCAATAATAGCTGAACACTGTCAATCAAAAAAGTGCGAGTGTGAGAATAAAGCACAGTTTGTTAGTCCCGCCTCCGGTTCCTGCACACGTGTTAGAACACAAACATTGACACACAGAGAATGAATGGATAAAATAATCAAAATCCATCCAGCCTGGATCTGCAGCCTAATGCTCAGTACTTTTATAAAATTAATAGTATGTTTTTGTGCTGTAAATATGGATTAATATTTGTTTGTGCCTTGGAATAGATAAATAACTTTAGCTGAATTTGTAAATGTATTTAGCACATGTACTTGCAGATGTAGTTTGAAATATATTTGAGAATGTTTTTTGTTGAACTATAATATTTGATTCCTCTTTGGAGAGTAATAGATGAATCGTCGTCTGCTGAAAAACTGTGCTTGTTGTTGGCGTGAGATTCCGTGTTGTTTATATCATATAATCTGCTGTGACATGCATGCACTATATTTTATCCACATACTTTGTATCAACTCGGTGACGTCACGGTAACTTTGTGTAGGTGGGCACTTAGCAATGGCGGCTTTCGGGTTAACTTATGCGACCAGCACATAAAACAAAACCGCTGTGTGTGCAATGGTTTATTTATGATATAAAATTTAAGCCACAATCGCTTCAATAAACAATACTTAAGCTCCCACCAATTTATTTAGTCAGAGTTTCATTTCCTCTTTAAGGCTTAGGCTCTGGTCAACCGAGAAATGTGCACCTCCCACCCCCCACGGTCAGACTGATCACAAACTGAAGCGTGTCGTCCAAAAGACAATGACCAATATAAAATGCAGACATTTTTAATTATATTTCAATATAAAATAACATTATTAAAAACAACGGTTTTATTATTAAAACCAAATATCTTAATATAAATATTAAAGCAGGTGCCATTAAAAAGAATTCTTTAAAAGTATATTTTTTATTGATTTCATTATCATTTGACTGGTGTAAAAAAGAAGTATTGATCAAGGAAACACATTGATTTATTTTATAAAAGTGGTTTGACCATTGTTTTGTTTAATATCTTATTTAAAAATCCTGCCTAGAGATCATCAACATTTATTTGTACGCTTTCTCGGGTAGGGGGGTTTCAAAAAAAGTGTACGCTGTGTACGCTTGGGAAAATGTTGAAAATGTTGAACATTTTAGTAAGGTTGAAAATCCAGATAGATGAACTGTTATGCGCACTAAGAAAATAAAAAAATAATAAAAGTCCAGGTTCGGATGGATTTTCCTACGAATTTTTAAAATTCTTTTGGATTGATATTGGAGACTTTCTATTAAGATCATTGAATCACAGTTTTGCATCGGGTAATTTATCTGTAACTCAGAAACAATTTTGCGATTAAAAAACATGCCAATGTGTCTCTAGATAACAAAATGTGTTTATGTATTAAGAATATTTTCTTTAAGAACAAGGGAGATGTACAGAGTTGTGGCAACTACAGAGATTTAGGATAAAGTTGATGAACCATACAATGAAGTTATGGGAAAGAATAGTGGAAGCTAGACTAAGGGCAGAGGTCAGCATTTGTGAACAACAGTTTGGTTTCATGCCAAGAAAGAGCACCACAGATGCAATGTTTGCTTTGCGGGTGTTAATAGAGAAGTACAGAGAAGGTCAGAAGGAGCTGCATTGTGCCTTTGTGGATCTGGAGAAAGCATATGACAGGGTGCCGAGAGAAGAACTGTGGTATTGTATGAGGAAATCTGGAGTGGCAGAGAAGTATGTTAGAGTGGTGCAGGACATGTATGAGAGATGTAAGACAGTGGTGAGGTGTGCTGTCGGTGTGACAGAAGAGTTCAAGGTGGAGGTGGGACTGCATCAAGGGTCAGCTCTCAGCCCCTTCTTGTTTGCTATGGTGATGGACAGGCTGACAGACGAGGTTAGTCAAGAATCTCCATGGACTATGATGTTTGCAGATGACATCGTGATCTGTAGTGAGAGCAGAGAACAAGTGCAGGAAAATCTAGAGAGGTGGAGGTATGCCCTGGAAATGAGGGAAATGAAGGTTAGTCTCAGTAAGACAGAATACATGTGTGTGAATGACAAGGACCCAAGAGGAACGGTGAGGTTACAGGGGGCAGAGATAAAGAAGGTGGAGGATTTTAAGTACTTAGGCTCAACAATCCAGAGCAATAGAGAGTGTGGAAAAGAGGTGAAGAAGCGTGTGCAGGCAGGTTGGAATGGATGGAGAAAAGTGTCCGGTGTAATGTGTGATAGGAGAGTATCGGCAAGAATGAAGGGAAAAGTGTACAAGACGGTGATGAGGCCAGCGATGTTGTATGGTTTAGAGACAGTGGCCCTGGGGAAAAGACAGGAGTCAGAGTTGGAGGTAGCAGAGATGAAAATGTTGAGGTTCTCTTTGGGAGTAACGAGGATCAGAAACGAGTACATCAGAGGGACAGCACATGTTAGATGTTTTGGAGACAAAGTCAGAGAGGCTAGATTGAGATGGTTTGGACGTGTACAGAGGTGGGATAGTGAGTATATTGGTAGTAGGATGCTGAGGTTGGAACTACCAGGCCGAAGGCCCAGAGGAAGACCAAAGAGAAGATTTATGGATGTGGTGAAGGCAGACATGAAGGTCGTTGGAGTAAGAGTAGAAGATGCAGAGGATAGGGAGAGATGGAGGCAGATCATTTGCTGTGGCAACCCCTGAAGGGAACAGCCGAAAGAAAAAGAAGAAGAAGAAAGAAGAAGTATTAAGAATATTTTCTCTTGTAAAACAGTATCAAAACACTATTACTTCCAATTAATGTAATAATAACGAAGAATTAAAAGTTATTGAGACATGGGAATATGATATTCTTACAAATATAAATTGGCTTAAGGCGTTTATGAATCCTTTTAAAACAACATTAGATCCCAAACTAAGATGGCTGCAGTTCAGACTTCTTCACAGAATTCTACCTGTAAACACCTATCTGATTAAAATGAACATAGTTGATACCGGGGATTTAGCTCAGTTGGTAGGCATCTGCTTTATCCTCCGGAAGGTTGGAGTCATACCATGAGACGTTAAAATTTCAGAGTTGTTGCTTCCTGCTTGGCGCTCAGCATCAAAAGGATTGAACAACGCAACAACTGGTGCCGTACAGTGGCGACGGGTACCCGGAGTGCAGGGAGCGCTGGGGTATCATGCGCTTTGAGCATACGTGCGTGTGAAATTGCGCTATATAAGCATCCACAATAGTAATAGTAACTTATGTACTTTCTGTTGTGCAGAGCCTGAATCAATAGTTCATCTCTTTTGGAATTGCAGGGAAACTAAAACATTTTGGCAGCGTTTTTCTCACTGGCTTGAAATGAAATGTACACACTCAGGTAATATATATCTACAATGTGATTTGATCCTTTTTGGGTGTTCACCTTCTTTCCACACTGATGATACATTTGACTTAATATTTTTACTTGTCAAATATTACATTTATAAATGCAAACTGCATAAGGCTAAGCCATCTTTACAGTGTTTCAAAAAAGAATTAAAGTATTACTACTATGTCGAGAAAGTCAGATAGTGTAATAAATCCAAGCTTCGTGAATTTGAAAGGAAATGGGCACTTTATATCCAACTTTTGGATGATTAATATTTATCAATTTTTTTAAATAATTAATAATTGTAAGAGAACACATGGGAATGAATGGATGAGTGAATGATTTGTCTTCTTTATTTGTTAAAAAAATCATGACACAAAACTGATGCTTTGACATTATATGTTAACTTTACAGGAATTTAAAAAAAAAGTGTTTGAAACTCTAAGAAGACACGGTATTCAAGAGAAATATATCAACATCCTGAAAGGAACCTACAGGGAGGCATAGCACAAATCAGAACAGAAAAGTTAAGCAGAAAAAGTAACATTATGAAAGGGGTCCGACAAGGCGACACATTGTCACCAGTTATGTTTACATCAGTAGTTGAGGAGATTTTTAAGAGGATAGACATTGAAACCGGAATCAACATCAATGGAGAGAGACTTGACAATCTACGATTTTTGGATGACATCATCTTGTTCACGAAGACAGAGGAAAAGCTGGAGAATCTGCTAAACAATCTGAACAGAGAAGGAAAACGAGTCGGCATGAAGATGAACAAGAAGAAAACCAAGATCATGTGCAATGAAGTGGCAAGGAGAACAAGGGATATCCATTGACGAAGAACATCTAGAAGAGGTGGACCAGTATAAGTATCTAGGAAGGCTGTTAACACCATGAAATGAGATGGCCAAGGAGATCGATCAAAGAGTAACATCAGGATGGAAAAGATTCGGCCAGTACAGCAACTTCCTAAAGGATAAGAGGATGCCCATGAGTGGAAAGAAAAAGATTATGGACATGGTCATACAACCAGCAATGACTTATGCAGCTGAGACGTGGTCGCTATCAAATCGTCAGAAGCACAAACTTGCTGTGGTGCAGAGAAGTATGGAAAGAGCAATGCTGAACACTCGCAAAGACAAGATCAGGAATGAGGTTATAAGATCAAAAACCAAAGTGGTGGACATCAGCGAGAAAGCCGAACTCTCTAAAGGCCAGTGGGCAGGACATCTCGCCCGGATGGAAAATAACAGATGGGCAAAGAAAACAACTGAGTGGCAACCAAGAGAGGGTAACAGGGCAAAAGGTAGACTGAAGAGGAGACAGAGAGATGAGATGGAAGCGAAGGCCAGCAGCATGTGGATGCAGAGAGCGCAAGATTGAAAGGCGTGAAGTAGATTGTGGAGGCTACCTGTCAACAGTGGCGCAAATGGCTGAGATGGATGGATGGATGTATGGACCCAGAAACTGCATTTTTGATGTCACCCCACAACTTTTGTATTGGATTAACGTCTGGAGATTGGGCTGCTGCTCCGTAATGTCATTCTTGTTTTATATATATATGTACACTGACACTCCCCAACTTACATTCTTGTTTGATTCCGGACGGCCGAACGTAAGTTGAAAAAAAAACGTGTGTTGTTACTGTATGTTCCAGTAACGTATTACGTTCATACTGTACTATACGTCCACAAATACCATTACTGTATCTCATAAAACACTCCTAAATCAATTATTAGTAACATAACATTGTAAAATAATATCAAATATATAAAATCATCATCATCATCATCATCATCATCATCTTCCGGTAAGTTCAGGGTCAGGTCGCGCGGACAGCAACCTAAGCAAAGAGGTCCAGACGTCCCTCTCCCCAGCCACTTCCTCCAACTCTCCCAGGGGGACACCGAGGTGGTCCCAGACAAGCTGAGAGACATAGTCCCTCCAGAGTGTTCTAGGTCGACCCCGGGGTCTCTTCCCGGTTGGACATGCCCGAAACACTACACCAGGGAGGCGTCCAGGAGGCATTCTGACCAGATGCCCGAGCCACCCCAACTAGCCCCTCTCAATGTGGAGTAGCAGCGGATCTACTCCGAGCTCTCCACGGATGGTAGAGCTTCTCACCTTATCTCTAAGGGAGAACCCCGCCACCCGGTGAAGGAAGCTCATTTCAGCCACTTGTATCAGTGATCTTGTTCCTTCGGTCAGTACCAAAAGCTCGTGACCATAGGTGAGGGTTGGAACGTAGATCGACTGGTAAATTGAAAGCTTCGCCTTGCGGCTCAGCTCCTTCTTCACCACGACGAACCGGTACAGGCACCGCTTAACAGCAGAGGCTGCAGCGATCCGTCTGTCGATCTCCCACTCCATCCTTCCCTCCAACCTTCCCTCACTCTTGAACAAGAACCCAAGATACTTAAGCTCCTCCACTTGGGGCAGGATCTCATTCCTGACCTGGAGGGTGCATTCCACCCTTGTCCGACTGAGAACCATGGCCTCAGACTTGGAGGTACTGATCCTCATCCCGGCTGTTTCGCACTCGGCTGCGAATCGCTCCAATGAGAGCTGGAGGTCCCGACTTGATGAAGCCGAATGGACATCATCATCCACAAAAAGCAGAGACGAGATCTGATGGCTACCAAGCCAGAACCCTTCAACGCCTCGACTGCGCCTAGAAATTCTGTCCATAAAAATTATGAACAGAATCGGTGACAAAGGACAACCTTGGCGGACTCCAACTCCCAATGGAAACGAATTCGACCTGTTATTGCCAATACGGACCAACTCTGGCTCCGGTGATACAGCGATCGAATGGCTCGTAGCAACTGGTCCGGAAAGCCGTACTCTCGAAGCACGCCCCACAAGATCGTTCGAGGGACGAAAAGCCTTCTCCAAATCCACAAAACACATGTGGACAGATTGGGCAAACTCCCAAGCCCCGTCCAGTATCCTGTGGCGCGTATAGAGTTGGTCAAGAGTGCTACGGCCAGGACAAAAACCACATTGTTCCTCCGGAATCTGAGGTTCAACTATCGGTCGAATCCTCCTCTCCAGTACCCCTGCATAGACTTTCCCAAGTAGGCTGAGGAGTGTAATTCCCCGATAATTGGAACATACACTCCAGTCCCCCTTCTTAAAAATCGGGACCACCACCCCAGTTTGCCAATCCAGAGGTACAGCCCCCGATGACCACGCGATGTTGCAGAGATGTGTCAAGCAAGACAGTCCTACAGCATCCAGAGACCTGAGATATTCCGGGCGGATCTCGTCCAACCCTGGAGCTCGACCACCGAGGAGCTTTTTGACAACCTCAGTGACCTCCACTCCAGTGATGGGCGGACCCCCACCCGAACCCCCAGGTTCCTCTTCCACGGAGGGTGTGTTGGTGGGATTGAGGAGGTCCTCAAAGTATTCCCTCCACCTCTCCACGACATCCCCCGTCGAGGTAAGCAGCTCCCCACCTCTTCTGTAAACAGTGTTTGTGGAAAACTGCTTCCCCCTCCTAAGGCGTCGGATGGCGGTCCAGAACCTTTTTGAGGCCAACCAATAATCACTCTCCAGGCCCTCACCGAGCTCCTCCCACGCCTGAGATTTTGTATCTGCGACAGCCTCAGCTGCAGCATGTTTGGCCTGCCGGTACCTGTTTGCTGCCTCAGGAGTCCCACAGGCTATTAACACCCGATAGGCCTCCTTCTTCAGCTGGACGGCCCCCTTCACCACAGATGTCCACCACACCGGGTTCGGGGATTACCGCCACGACAAGCACCGACGACTTTACGGCCACAGCTATGGGCTGCCGCCTCAGCAATGGAGGCATGAAAATTCCATGTCCCCCGCCTCCTCTGGGACATGGTTGTAGCTCTGTCGGAGGAGGGAGTTCAAGGCCTCTCAGACAGGGGACTCCGCCAAACGTTCCCAGCAGACACTGATTACACACTTGGGCCTGCCAGGTCTGGAAGGCAACCTCCCCCACCACCGAAGCCAACTCAGCACCAGGTAGTGATCAGTCGACAGCTCAGCTCCTCTCTTCACACGAGTGTCCAGAACATATGGTCGCAAGTCCGATGACACGACTACAAAGCCAATCATCGAATTGCGACCTAGGGTGTCCTGGTGCCAAGTGCACTTATGGGCATACTTATGTTTGAACATGGTGTTTGTGATAGACAAACTGACGAGTACAGAAGTCCAACAACGAAACACCATTCGGGTTCAGACTGGAGAGGCCGTACCTACCAATCACACCCTTCCAGGTCACATTATCGTTGCCCACATGGGTGTTGAAGTCTCCCAAGACAACAAGTGAGTCTCCCGAGGGAGCGTTCTCCAACACCCCCCCCCCCCCCCCCCAAGACTCCAAAAAGGGTGGATACTCTGAACTGTCATTTTGTGCATAAGCACAAATAACAGTCAGGACCCGTCCCCCAGCCCGAAGACGGAGGGAAGCTACCCTTTCGTCAACCAGGAGAAGCCCAACATTTGGGCACCGAGACGGGGGGGCAACAAGAATACCCACACCGGATTGCCGCCTCTCCACATGAGCAACTCCAGAATAGAAGAAGGTCCAGCCTCTCTCGAGATGGATGGTTCCAGAGCCCAAGCTATGCGTTGAGGTGAGCCCGACTATATCTAGTCGGTATCTCTCCACCTCACGCACCAAATCAGGCTCCTTCCCCGCCAGAGAGGTGACATTCCATGTCCCGATGATCAGAGTAAGTAGCCGAGAATCGGTCCGACAGAACCCATGCCTTCGGCTGCCACCCAACTCACACTGCAAACGACCCCTAAAACTACTCCTACGGCTGGTGGGTCCATCGGAGGGCGGACCCATGTCTCCTTTTCGGGCCAGGCCCAGCCAGGCTCCATGGGCAGAAGCCCGACCACCAGGCACTCGCATTCGAGCCCCTCCCCCGGGCCTGGCTCCAGGAGGGAACCCTGGTGACCCACGTCCGGGCAAGGGAGACTGCTTCCTTTGATCTCTCTGAGATGTCATAGGGGTCTTATGAATCGCACTTCGTCTGGACCTTCACCCAGTACCTGTTTGCCTTGGGTGACCCTACCAGGGGCATCTGCCCCCGACAACATAGCTCCTAGGATCATTAGGTCACGCAAACTCCTCCACCACGATAAGGTGGCGATTTAGGGAGAGGATATCAAATAATATCAACATTCATTTCAAATAAATTAAATTCAAGCAAAATAATTACAAATCGATATTTTTTTATCAAATTCTCTCATCAAATATCAAATACATGGGTTCAAGTTAAAATGGTTGTTTCTCATGCAATCTTTTACCAACATTTACAATAATATATAATTATATAATCTACAAATTCACATCAAATGTTTGTAACATTTCATTTATTCATGCACAATAAAGAAATTTTATAATTAAAAGTCAAAATATGTCAAACAGTCAAACAAATTTCAACTGAAATGAAGTGATCACTTTCTTTGTTGCAACACTTTTTTACAATGTATATATGTACACTGTATAAACAGGAAGAACCTAAAAATATATATATATATATATATATATATATATATATATATATATATGCAGACTTAAACAGGAAATATTTATTAATCACGGTGTTTCATACTGATGAACTAACATACTACAAATTTTTATCTCAGATATGTGCACCTGACAAAAGTTCCTATTTTTAATGTACAACTAAATCATGGGCCAAAAAATTTGAGCATAATCTCCCCTTATATTGCCCTAACCTGGGCACTCCAGGAGGCATGTGCCCCCCCGACACACACACACACACACACACACACACACACACACACACACACACACACACACACACACACACACTTACTTCTATCATCATTAAACTTACCCTCATGGCTTCATTAATAAAATCATAGTACACAATATTAGCTAATGGTACAATCTGACATTAAAAGTTAGACTGGATATAAATACCTGATTTCTCTGAATGTTCTTTTTGTTTTTCAAGTGATTAGACTCATTAGCATGATTTTCAGTCCCTTCTTCCCACTGGACTCATACTTTATCATCTTGGAACAACAATCACAAAAAGCAACTCCAGAGATGTCTGCTTTTCTAAGCCATATCCCCCATTTGTCACCATTTTTGTCACACTCATTTAGCCATTCCCACAGCCATATATTTCTAGATGTCTTTTCCAATTCTTTTGTATTGTAGCCTTCCGATAAAAACTTCAAATTGACAGTATTTCTAGTGGTTCTTGCTAGCAACAATGCAGTATTTTAGGCAGCATGTGCATGCGAGGCTCACAGAAACAATAGGTTTTATAATCGCTGCATTTTCATAGAATGGGCAGTTACGATGAGCCAATCAAAAGCATCGTTATAACTTGGCCCGAAGATTGAGGAACACTGGGAAAGAATGTTGCTGTATTCGATTGGGCTTTTTTCGTGTTTGACGGAAATGTGCACATCCGAATGGAAAAAATGCTTGATGAACTTGACGAAAATTCCCATTCTATGTAATCCTATGTGCTATGCAATCCCATGATTCAACGCGCGGTCACAGCCACATGGCAGTATGCATGGTAGATTGCGCCATTCCGAGCAGACAAACACCTCTACCCCCCACCCCAACCTGAAAAATTTCTACGGATCTACACGAATTAGAAACATCGTTAATTCAGTCTTGGAAAAAACGGAATTTCCGACATATGCCGGAAAACTTGCACTCCTGCAAATACAGTATCTAATATAACCTTTAACATGCTCTGTGATGTGTTCTTCCTGCTTGTAAATGGTTCCAATGGTCGACGGATGGTCACTTTTACAAGAAGCTGAGCCGAGTCACTTTACATGAAGCTTAAAACAGCCAATCAACGCTTACAATATATGAGGCGCTCGAAAGTAGTTCATTTGCTTGTGCTTGAGACAAAGCGCGGGTTATATGGACTTCCGGTCTTTCAAGAGAGCAAGGGTGCCGTTGAAGACTTGTTTAGTACTCAGCCTGCACTGATGTGAATCACCAGCAGAGCAGAGAGTTCTCTTTCTTTTCTGGATTCGGGTTTTCATTCATTTTACAACTCTCTATGCTTAACTGAGTATGCATGGTAGATTGCGCCGATCCGAGCAGATAGTTAATTCAGTCTTGAGAAAACCGGAAATTCCGGCATATGCCGGAAAACTTGCACACATGCTAGTAGGCTTACGTTTCTGACCAACCATATTTGCTTAGGGTTACAAAAGTCTGCAAAACAGTGTAAACACAAAGATCACAGCGACTACGCCTTAACAGAAGGGTAACATGCACTACTGAACTGGGAAGGAGGGGCACGTCTGTCGTTTGTAAACAATGGACGCAGCGTCATTGCATCAGTGTACTACGTAAGTACATCTCGTATTACAGAGAGCATGCTAAACTCAAAATTAGACTTAATTTTTTTGTTTTTTGGAAAAAAACCCATAAAATTGAAAAAACGTAAAACAAATGAACGCAAGTCGGGAAGCGTCTATATATATATATAGCATCCTGATAAAATAGTCTCAGCAGGACTTTTTTCAATCCCAAGTGCCGGAGTCGTTATTCGGCCCCTTCCCGCCCGGCTCGCATTGAGCTGCCTACCATAGCATATTAGGTCGGCTAATAGCATATTAGCACTGCTTATTTATACACGCCCGAAGATACTCCGATCTTATAGCTGTAGTAGAGTCAACTGGTTGTAGACGAGCATAGAGCAAAACATGAACAAACAAAACAACAAATTAAACAAATTAAAATGAACAAAGAAACAATTTGACTCTGAGAACGCCGCGACGTCGGCCTCTGGGCAGCGCCATCTTGGAGAAGTCACTCCAACTTCAATGTAAAAGGACATGAAGAATACTGTAATAAAGTTTATCCTTTTGGTATTGTTTGTTAAACATGTAACAGAACATAAAATCTCACACATAAACATGAACTTAGGTACTGTACTGGAATAATAATTGAAAAAGATTTTAATACAACAGTTCAGAGAAAACCGTCGTTTCTCAGGAGAAAGTCTTATTTCTTCAGAAGAGACATCCAGCGTTTTCTATCGTTAGCCAGAGAAGACGCATAGCATTTGAGTGGTATCATAGAGCTTAACTAGTAATTAAAACACACAAAAAAAGAGGCTCATATCACATGCCGGTTGCTCGGCAGTCAGCGAATACTCAAACGTTGGGTGCAAAAACCACGAAGAGTCAAGGGCATACTGTATGTGTAAGGTTACAAATTATTTAAAAAATAGAAGATAAATGTTTTGCTATTGAAGAAAAGGTTACAGTCGGTCCCCTACTTACAATTCAAACGAGCCATTTAAAATTCAAAATTCAAACCATGCACGAGTTGCTCTCTCATTGGCTGTCTCCCAACATCCCGCCCCACTGGCCTCCCATTGGCCAGGAGGCAGCTGAACTGTACCCATATTTCCTGTACCCATACTTCCTGTTTGTCACACGCGTGAGAGAGGAGAGTTGAACAGGAATGTTGGCTCGTGAGTTCTTTTTGAGGGATCATTGCAGTGTTATATTTCATTATCCATCATGGACCCGGAAAATACTGAAAAGCGGAAATACAGTGACGGAGGCGATTATTTCGGCACGATATTGAAGCAGAAGGAGCATGGAAACAGAGTGCTCCGTGGGACAAGACCTCTGATCTTGCAAGTAGCAAGTCAATATTGAATCAGGACCTCTGATCTTTCAGATACTGTAATTCCGCTTTAAATACATCCCGTCCATTTTAACATTTAAATACAATTTCCCCGTCTGCTCCAGGCTGCGTGTGGGCGGAGCCCACATTCAGCAAAACACACCAGAGAGTTTTGTGTGTGTGTGCGTGTGTGTGTGTGAGAGAGAGAGAGACAGAGAGCGATAGAGAGAGACAGTGTGTGTGTGTGTGTGTGTGTGTGTGTGTGTGTGTGTGTGTGTGTGTGTGTGTGTGTGTGTGTGTGAGAGAGAGAGAGAGAGAGAGAGAGAGAGAGAGAGTGCGAGAGAGACTGTGTATAGAGTCAGTCAGAGATGAAAGGAGGCGTTCTTTATTCTCTTTCGGGTTTTTTAATTTACTCTCTTTTAAGTTGTTTAAGTCAGTAAATGTTTAATAAATGTGGTGCACTCTGCCGAATGTATACAAGGATGCAAGTTAAAGTTGAGTTTGGACTTCTGATCTGTCAAGCAGGGAATGCGCTTTGAATTCCTTGTCTTAAAATGCTCCGGCGTCCTGCGTGTGGGCAGAGCCCGCATTCAGCGAAGCGCGCCACAATAGACATTTAATGTGTATTGTGTGTGTGTGTGTGTGTGTGTGTGTGTGTGTGTGTGTGTGAGAGAGAGAGCGACAGAGAGAGATAGAGAGAGAGTGTTGTGTGTGTGTGAATGTGCATTAATAAAAAGTGCGTCATCAGAGTGTTCGGGACAGACGGGACTGAGACTAGGTCTGGTAATAGGATGGACTCAGATCAATAGGACTGGGTAGATGCAAAAGCCAGTGAAGAAACCCACAAGTTGAAAGTCCTTTTAGTGTCCTAGAGCACCTGAGTGAACCTGTAGTGTGGTAAGGAAAGACTCAAGGAAAATGTTGAAACTACTACTCATAGCAAGTGTGGTCCTGACAGGGCCCCAAGGCCTAGACTTTGCAGCCCTTACACCAGACATAGCCAACTGCAACGGAACCCATAAAACTGTTGTTGTACCACCAAATTCCCCAACAAAAATACTGATGCAAAACCTACATCAGAGAGGCGAAGACTCCGGCCTGCAGCATTGCCCCAACCAACACTGGTACTTCTTAATAGGATGGTATAACGGATGGAACGGGCTAGTAGCGGACCCTATAGGCAAAAACTGGAAGAGTTACTCCAATCACGAGGCAAATTAATGGAGAGCAAGATTGCAGATTGTGAACCGTACTAGCACCAGTTTCTAAGTGGCAATAACGAACACGCAGCTAAACATTAAAAAATGCCAGGTCATCTCTGTATGGTGCTGGTCACACAGTAATTACTGGTTGGGAAGCTGTGTGATATGTCAAAATAACACCTTAGCTGCGAGCGCCCCAGCGTAGCTATCCCTAGCGGCATGAACCAGTGGGTCAATAGTCATACAAAGCAAAATGAAGACTGGTTCACAGTTATAACAGGGGTCTCGGGTAAAGAAAATAATTGGCTGTTAATGACCGAGCAAGCAAGCAAAGCAGCAAAACAGGATTGGGTCGTATGCATGGGACCAAGACCAATACTAAGGATAGTGCCAGCTGAAAGAACCTCAGAATGCCTGATAAATGTAATGAATAACACAATTCCCAATAACGGATGTATGATACGGGACAATGTGTACCCACTCACAGGGCCTGAAAAACATAAACCCCTATTTTCCAAAACAGTAGCCAGAGGGAATTTCACATGCATCGACATGACTGGCCAAGGTCGAGGACTAGGAAACTTAAACGCCACTGAATGGTGCACTGATATAAGCAGTACAAGCATGATCTTATATCGCGAAGTGACATATGGTGGTGGTGTGGTGATAGCCGGTTATTTGACAAGCTGCCGTACAACCGTACCGGTTCTTGCGCTATTGTCACCCTATTACTCCCAATTTCAATATATCCTACTACAGTGGACCGCCTGTTGAATAATATTAATATCATAAATACACGACACAAAAGGGATGTTTCGTGGCAGGGAAAGGGAGATCCAACATATATAGATGCTATAGGAATACCGCGTGGAGTTCCAGATGAATATAAACTGGCTAACCGAGTACCGGCTGGATTCGACTCCACAATGTGTTGGTGGTGCACAATAAACAAGAATGTGGATAGAATTAACTACATACACTATAATGTTCAAAGATTGGGAAACTGGACACAGGCAGGGTTCGAGGCAGTACGTAGCCAATTGGCAGCAACCTCACGAATCGCCTTCCAGAACCGTATTGCATTAGATATGTTGTTAGCAGAAAAAGGGGGTGTATGTGCAGTGTTTGGAGAACAATGTTGGACGTTTATTCCAAACAACACTGCATCAGAAGGAAGTTGAGCTATGGCGCGAACGACCAGACAACCGGATGTCTCTCCAACTGCGGGAAGATGTGACATAGAATAGCAATTTTCTTCTTCTTCTTCTTCTTTTCCTTTCGGCTGTTCCCTTCAGAGGTCGCCACAGCAAACCATCTGCCTCCATCTCGCCCTGTCCTCTGTATCTTCTTCTCTTACTCCAATGACCTTCATGTCTTCCTTCACCACATCCATAAATCTCTTCTTTGGTCTTCCTCTAGGCCTTCTGCCTGGTAGTTCCAACCTCAGCATCCTACTGCCAATATACTCACTATCCCTCCTCTGTACATGTCCAAACCATCTCAATCTAGCCTCTCTGACTTTGTCTCCAAAACATCTTACATGGGCTGTCCCTCTCATGTACTCATTTCTGATCCTATCCATCCTCGTTATTCCCAGAGAGAACCTCAGCATTTTCATCTCTGCTACCTTCAGCTCTGCTTCCTGCCTTTTCCTCAGCGCCACTATTTCTTGGCCATACAACATCGCTGGTCTAACCACCGTCTTGTACAATTTTCCTTTCATTCTTGCTGACACTCTCCGATTGCACATCACACCAGACACTTTTCTCCAATCATTCCAGCATACGCTACGCTTCTTCACCTCTTTTCCACACTCTCCATTGCTCTGGATTGTTGAGCCTAAGTACTTAAAATCCTCCACCTTCCTTATCTCTGCTCCCTGTAACATCACCGTTCCTCCTGGGTCCTTGTCATTCACACACATGTATTCTGATTTTCTGAGGCTAACCTTCATTCCTCTCCTTTCCAGGGCATACCTCCACCTCTCTAGATTTTCCTCCACTTGTTGTCTGCTCTCACTACAGATCACAATGTCATCTGCAAAGATCATAGTCCATGGAGATTCTTGCCTAACCTCATCTGTCAGCCTGTCCATCACCATCGCAAACAAGAAGGGGCTCAGAGCTAATCCTTGATGCAGTCCCACCTCCACCTTGAACTCGTCGGTCATGCCGACAGCACACCTCTCCACTGTCTTAGATCTCTCATACATGTCCTGCACCACTCTGACATACTTCTCTGCCACTCCAGACTTCCTCATGCAATATCACAGTTCTTCTCTTGGCACCCTGTCATATGCTTTTTCCAGATCCACAAAGGCACAGTGCAGTTCCCTCTGACCTTCTCTGTACTTCTCTATTAACATCCTCAAAGCAAACACTGCATCTGTGGTGCTCTTTCTTGGCATGAAACCAAACTGTTGCTCACAAATGCTGACCTCTGCCTTTAGCCGAGCTTCCACTATTCTTTCCCATAACTTCATCGTATGGCTCATCAACTTTATCCCTCTGTAGTTGCCGCAACTCTGCACGTCTCCTTTGTTCTTAAAAATGGGCACCAGCACACTTCTCCTCCATTCCTCCGGCATCTGCTCACTCTCTAAGACCTTGTTGAATGTTCTTGTCAGAAAATCTACTGCTACCTCTCCAAGACACTTCCATACCTCCACAGGTATATCATCAGGACCAACTGCCTTTCCATTTTTCATCCTCTTCTGTGCCCTCCTCACTTCACCCTTTGCTACTTCCTGCTTCTCAATGGTCACCTCTTCTACTCTTTTTTCTCTCTCATTTTCCTCATTCATCAGCTCTTCAAAGTACTCTTTCCATCTTCCCAGCACACTTCTGTCATCAGTCAATACATTTCCCACTTTATTCTTTATCAATCTCACTTGCTGCACGTCTTTCTCATCTCTAGCTCTCTGCTGTGCCAACCTGTATAGATCATTTTCTCCCGACTTACTGTCCAACCTATCATACAAGTCATCATATGCCCTCTGTTTGGCCTTAGCCACTGCTACTTTCGCCTTACGCTGTGTCTCCCTGTACTCCTGTTTACTCTCTTCGGTCCTCTCAATGTCCCACTTCTTCTTAGCCAACCTCTTCCTTTGTACACACTCCTGCACTTCCTCATTCCACCACCAAGTCTCCTTATCTACTTTCCTTCCAGAGGACACACCAAGTACTCTCCTACCTGTCTCCCTGATCACATTTGCTGTGGTTGTCCAGTCATCAGGAAGCACTTCCTGACCACCCAAAGCCTGTTTCAACTCCTCCTTGAAGACAACACGACCCTCTTCCTTTTTCAACTTCCACCACTTTGTCTTCTGCTCTGCCTTTGCCTTCTTCACCTTCCTCACCATCAGCGTCATCCTGCCACCATCCTATGCTGTTTGGCAACACTCTCACCCGCTACTACTTTGTAGTCACTGATTTCCTTCAAATTACATTGCCTACACAAGATGTAGTCTACCTGTGTGCTCCTACCTCCGCTTTTATAAGTCACCCTATGTTACTGTTTCTTCTGGAAGAAAGTATTTACCACAGCCATTTCCATCCTTTTTGCAAAATCGATCAACATCTGTCCTTCTGTGTTCCTGTCCTGGATACCAAACCTGCCCATCACTTCCTCGTCCCCTCTGTTGCCTGCACCAACATGTCCATTGAAGTCTGCCCCAATGACCACTCTTTCACCTTTGGGGGTACTCTGTATCACTTCATCTAAGTCACTCCAGAATCGCTCCTTCTCTTTTTGCTCACATCCTGTCTGTGGGGCATAAGCACTAACAACATTGAACATCACACCTTCAATTTCTAACTTGAGACTCATCACTCTGTCTGACACTCTTTTCACTTCTAGAACATTCCTGACCAACCCCTCCTTCAAGATGACTCCTATTCCATTTCTCTTCGCATCCACACCATGATAAAACAGCTTAAACCCTGCCCCTAAGCTTCTAGCCTTGCTACCTTTCCACCTGGTCTCCTGAACACACAGTATGTCCACCTTCCTCCTCTGCATCATGTCAGCCAACTCTCTATCTTTTCCTTGTATAGTTCTAACATTCAAAGTCCCTACTCTCAGTCCTGGATCGTGCTTTTCCTCTTCTCTCTCTTCCTGGACGCTTACAGCTCCACCCCCTCCCCCCACTGGGATGATCAGACCACAACCTGGTCTACCTGCTCCCCCAATACACACCCAGGGTGCGAAAGAAACCTGCACAGAAGAGGTCTGTGAAAGTGTGGACAGAGGAGACCAATGAGAGGCTTAGGGACTGTTTCCAGACCACAGACTGGAGCATGCTCTGTGACTCCTTTGGTGATGACATCAACGGCCTCACACACTGTATCACTGATTACATGAACGTCTGCGTGGACAGCACTGTGCCAACACGGAGGGTACGGTGCTTCTCAAACAACCCCCCGTGGGTCACCCCTGAGCTTAAAGTCCTCCTGAACCAGAAAAAGAGGGCTTTCATCTCGGGGGATAGAGAGGAGCAGAAGAAGGTCCAGCGTGAGCTCCAGTGGAGGATCAGGAGGTCCAAGAAGGACTATGGGAAGAAGATGGAGGAGAAGCTGGCTCAGAACAACGTGCGGGATGTCTGGAGAGGACTAAAAACCATGTCTGGATTTGGGCAGGGTGTCAGAGGGACAGCTGATGGCGACCAGCGCTGGGCGGATGAACTAAACTGTTACTTCAACAGGTTTGATTCTCCCCCCTCCCCCTCTGCCCCCCTCCCCGTTCCCCCCCTCTCTTCACACGTCTCCAGACCAGCAGACACCTCCCCCCTCCCCAGGCCAACTTCACTTGACTGCTACAGCCCGACAGACATAACCCCCTCCCTCTGCAGCCCACCCCAGCCCCCCCTCTCCCTCACATCAGACCAGGTGAGGAGACAGCTGAGGCGACTAAATCAGAGGAAATCTGAAGGACCAGATGGCATCAGTCCCAGGCTGCTGAGGACCTGCGCAGACCAGCTCTGTGAGGTACTATGCTACCTGTACAACCTGAGCCTCAGCCTGGAGAAGGTTCCCGTCCTGTGGAAGACCTCCTGTGTGGTTCTGGTTCCCAAAACAGCTCAAGCGAAGGAACCAGCCCACTACAGACCTGTCGCCCTGACCTCCCACCTTATGAAGACCATGGAAAGGCTCCTCCTCATACACCTGCGCGCTATGGTGAGCCCCACCCTAGATCCGCTGCAGTTTGCCTACAGGCCCAACATCGGGGTAGACGACGCCGTCATCTACCTTCTGCAGCGGGCACTCACCCACCTGGAAATCGCTGGCAGCGCTGCGAGGGTCATGTTCTTTGACTTCTCCAGCACCTTCAACACCATCAGGCCAGCGCTTCTGCGGGGGAAGCTGGAGGACGAGGGAGTGGACGGGCATCTTGCTGCCTGGATCACCGACTACCTTACTAACCGTCCACAGTACGTGCGGCTGCGCGGCTGTAAGTCAAAGGTGGCAGTCTGCAGCACGGGGGTACCGCAGGGCACCGTCCACTCACCCTTCCTTTTCAACATTTATACCTCGGACTTCAGCTATAGCACAGATAGCTGCCACCTCCAGAAGTTCTCGGACGACTCCGCCATCGTGGGCCGTGTGTCAGAGGGGAACGAGCTGGAGTACCGGTCAGTCATCGTTGACTTCGTGGACTGGTGTGAGCGCAACCACTTGTGCTTGAACACCAGGAGGACGAAGGAGATGGTGGTCGACTTCAGAAGAAGCACACAAACACACCCACACACACACACACACACACACACACACACACACACACACACGCACACACACACACACACACACTCACTAGTGAACTTCCAGGGACAGAACATTCAGATTGTGAACAGTTTCAAATACCTGGGCGTTCACCTTAACAATAAACTGGACTGGTCCCACAACACCAACGCCCTGTACAAGAAGGGCCAGAGTCGCCTCCATCTTCTGAGGAGACTAAGGTCCTTCGGAGTATGCAGACCTCTATTCAGGACTTTTTATGACTCTGTGGTAGCCTCTGCAATCCTCTACGCTGCCATCTGCTGGGCCCCGGGCAGCACAGAGCGGGACAGAAAGAGACTGAACAAGCTGGTCAGGAGGGCCAGCTCTGTCCTCGGCTGCCCGCTGGACTCTGTGGAGGAGGTGAGTGAGAGGAGGATGGTAGCAAAGCTCACATCCATCTTGGTCAACAGCTCTCACCCACTGCACCAGACTGTAGAGAAGCTGAGTAGCTCCTTCAGTGGACGACTGAGACATCCTCAGTGCAGGAAGGAGCGCTACCGCAGGTCGTTCATTCCCACTGCTGTCAGACTGTACAACGCCACTTTGTAACTGTCTGTAAAAATACCGGTTATGTGCAATAAAAACTCCGTGCACTTTAATCAACCACATCTACCCCACTGACTGTGAACCATATCAACCCATCTACTCTGCCCTCAGATACATTTACACTTTAATATAGGCCAGTCTACAAAGTCGTTCCCTTCTTTTCTTTTATTGTTTATTAATTTATACTATTTATGTATCTATTTATTTATTTACTTATATAATATATATGTATGTGTGTATGTTGTATTTGTATCCATCTTTGCACCCCCTACTGATGATACCTCAAGAGCCTGTAACAGTGAATTTCTCCATTGTGAGATTAATAAAGCTATATCTTATCTCTTATCTTATCTTCCTACAGACACGCCTCCCACCTCTCCTTCTTCGACGTCTTCGACCAACAGTAGTCCAATTTCCATCAGCACCGATGGCGGTCGTTGTTAACCCGTTCTCGACCGATCCAGTATGAGTTTAGACTTTCTGGTTTGCATTTTGTATTTTGGCAAAAGTTTTACGCCGGATGCCCTTCCTCTCGCAACCCTCTGCATTTCTCCGGGCTTGGGACCAGCATAAGGGGGAGAGACACTGGTTAGTGCCCCCCCCCCCCCCCCCCCCCTCATGGCTGCATTGTGACATAGAATAGCAATGTTCCATTTTAATATGTGAAAGATTAACATAGAATAACTGTTGTTTAGGATATATGTAACTAGGGACCACCCCCTTTTGAAATAAAAGAGGCTCTTAGCTGGACTTAGCTCAGAGCACCTAGGCCAGTTGTAACTGAGCTGACCCGGCTGCTCTCCTCATGAGTAAAAAATTAACCCTCAGTGTTTTTCCTCTTGCGTGTAAGTGTTTTATGATGTCTGTGTTGATTTAGAACCTGACACGTGCATATTTCATACAAAATTGGTGTACTTTTATCATTTTTAAAGGGTTTATGGGGTAGTCTTGGGAGCCTTGGAACGAATCAGGTGTTTTACATGTAAAATGCACCTCTACTTACGAAACCTCCGCGTTATGAAAAAAGGTGCTGGAACGGATTAATTTCGTAAGTAGGGGCCCGACTGTATATTCAGGAGGGAACCGGAAGGATACTGCAAATTTCAGATGTTCAAGAACTAGAAGCTCTTCAGAAAAGAAGCTTTGGAGTTCAGAAAGAAGAAATTTTTCCCTACAAAATTTGATCAGCATGATACATGATGAACTGCTTAAATTTTATAAAAGTAAATAAATAAAATTTAAATATGAACTTAGTATTGCATTTGGGGATAATAGAGCCACAATTATGTTAAACGATGTGACCCATTTAATTTTAATATCAGTATTATATTTAGGTCAGATGGATAACTGAACTAACTGATACCTAAGATGTGGATAATCTTTTCTGAATAAGGTTACATGAAAGGGTTCTGTGGTTAATTAATAATACTAGCTTGTAAAATTTGTTATTATTGTTTAGGGATTTTCAATGTAGCTATTAAGGTAAATGAACCGGATGGTAACCCATTCCACTTCTATAAATGATGTAGTTTCTGATTCTGGGGCTAAGTGGAACCAAATTCAGCCTTATGTGTATCCTGAGGCACATCTACAGGACCATCAATCATCAGGAACTTCCATAGGGACTGTAAGACCAACACTGCTTTGAACTCAAACTCAGTGACAATTTCTGCACCATTCTGTAAAATTTATTACAGTTTCACTTTTTGCATTTTTGCACATATTCTTTACACTATGTCTTCAATTTATATTTAGCCATGTCAGCAGTGTTGCTAAACTGTCCCGCATATGGTTGAAATCCGGCTGCCTCAATCAACTGAAATAAGTACTTCGTTTTTCCGCCAGCATCACACCTGTGCAATACATCCGAGTGAACTGAAACAGCATCATGATCATAAAATATCAGTAAAATACTTGTGGATAGACTACATGTTCTCTTGAAATCGTGTTTTTCTATAGGACAGTGATATACAGAATTTATTTGTTTATATGGAATGTTCTACGGAACAATCTGATAGATTTTTTTTCCATCTATACAGTAAAGTCGTAGTTTGTTAGAAATTCAAGAAAAAAGCCTGGTCTTAATTGAACCAAAACAACACCCCAACATTCTGAGGATAAATGGAAAAAAAGTGTTATGGGGTGGTAGCAGGTTATTGTGATGGCATTTCTCTGCAGCAGGGACAAAGACACTTGACAAGATAAAAGTGAAACCAGATACGACAGGCTATTACAGGTCCTTCTCAAAAAATTAGCATATTGTGATAAAGTTCATTATTTTCTGTAATGAATTGATAAAAATTAAACTATTATATATTTTAGATTCACTGCACACCACCTGAAATATTTCAGGTCTTTTATTGTTTTAATACTGATGATTTTGGCATACAGCTCATTCTTCTTTTCCTTTCAGCTGTTCCCTTCAGGGGTCGCCACAGCAAATGATCTGCCTCCATCTCTCCCTATCCTCTGCATCTTCTACTCTTACTCCAATGACCTTCATGTCCGCCTTCACCGCATCCATAAATCTTCTCTTTGGTCTTCCTCTGGGCCTTTTGCCTGGTAGTTCCAACCTCAGCATCCTACGACCAATATACTCACTATCCCTCCTCTGTACATGTCCAAACCATCTCAATCTAGCCTCTCTGACTTTGTCTCCAAAACATCTAACATGTGCATTTTGGTATACAGCTCATGAAAACCCAAAATTCCTATCTCAAAAAAATAGCAGATCATAAAAAGGTAGTCTAAACGAGCTATTAACCTAATCATCTGAATCAACCAATTAACTCTAAACACCTGCAAAAGATTCCTGAGGCTTTTAAAAACTCCCAGCCTGGTTCATTACTCAAAACCGCAATCATGGGCAAGACTGCCGACCTGACTGCTGTCCAGAAGGCCATCATTGACACCCTCAAGCGAGACGGTAAGACACAGAAAGAAATCTCTGAGCGAATAGGCTGTTCCCAGAGTGCTGTATCAAGGCACCTCAGTGGGACGTCTACGGGAAGGAAAAAGTGTGGCAGAAAACGCTGCACAACCAGAAGAGGTGACCGGACCCTGAGGAAGATTGTGGAGAAGGACCCATTCCAGACCTTGGAGGAACCCGTGGAAGCAGTGGACTGAGTCTGGAGTAGAAACATCCAGAGCCACCGTGCACAGGTGTGTGCAGGAAATGGGCTACAGGTGCCGCATTCCCCAGGTCAAGCCACTTTTGAACCAGAAAACTCTGGACCAAAGTATTTTTTTCGAATGAAAGCAAATTTTGCATGTCATTCGGAAATCAAGGTGCCAGAGTCTGGAGGAAAACTGGGGAGAAGGAAATGTCAAAATGCCTGAAGTCCAGTGTCAAGTACCCACAGTCAGTGATGGTCTGGGGTACCATGTCAGCTGCTGGTGTTGGTCCACTGTGTTTTATCAAGGGCAGGGTCAGTGCAGCTAGCTATCAGGAGATTTTGGAGCACTTCATTCTTCCATCTGCTGAAAAGCTTTATGGAGATGATGATTTTCATTTTTCAGCACGACCTGGCACCTGCTCACAGTGCCAAAACCACTGCTAAATGGTTTACTGACCATGGTATTACTGTGCTCAATTGGCCTGCCAACTCTCCTGACCTGAACCCCATAGAGAATCTGTGGGATATTGTGAAGAGAAAGTTGAGACACACCAGACCCAACACTGTGGATGAGCTTTAGGCCGCTATCGAAGCATCCTGGACTTCCGTAACACCTCACTGTGCTGCTGCCAGTCCTGTACAGTGGGGCAAATACTCTACAGGCTTGATGTTAGTGAAGTATCTTAACAGACTCGGGCTGTAATCAAAGCAAAAGGTATGGTACTGGCTCTGGGGTGGGGTGTCTGAGACGATCCCCAAACCAAGTCTATTCTGTTTCAATTCAAAAATTGTGTGTCTTCAAAGCAGAAAAATGTGCATTTTTTTTTTGTTTGTTTTGTTTCTTTTCTATAACCATTGAATGTGCTATTCAGCTGTCCATTCCAATGGTGCAGGTGATAGTTATTAGATGCTTTTGGGTCCGTAGCGGGTTAAGTTCCGCCGCAAAGAGATGCTGGCCCCTTACAGCTTGACAAGCAGCCTGCCCTCTTTGTACTGTTGTTCCTTCATGGCTACACAAGGCACAACATGGTCAGGGAGGTAAAAAGAAGAAATGGTCAGTGGAAATACCCTCCATATGTGACTGAATATCTAAATACGTATATGTAACCCGTGCAGTGTTCTACGACACTGCACAGGCTTTATCCCTACAGCTGACCAAGTATACCTTATTAGGCTGCTTTAGCATGGCATTGAGCAAAACAAAGCATTTACTGCAGCAAAACTGAAGCATGAATCTACTTTATTTATTTATTTTTCTTCAATTTCATACACGACTTAATGATGGATCAATATAAATATCTTTATTATAGCAGAAGCAGACTCTGCAAGAACTGATTTACAAAAATTTTAACTTTTTACTTCATGTTAAAAATGGTGATAACTTTACAAATTGCTGGAAGCTGTGTGCACATCTCTTTTCCATTAAAAAAATGCCAGTTAAAAAAAAAAAAAAACATCTGAACAACAAGAAACCCCAATCTGCTGTCAGGCAAAATAGAGGCCTAAAAAACAAAAGCACAAATAATGAGAGAAATGTGCGTAAAGTACTAAATGTATTACATGATCACAGTATTTTCTGTGCTTCTCAACTCAAATTCTTTTGCTTGTCTTTGCTGTGATGCAATACGTAGCCTTTGGCGTCCTCTTGGCTTCCCCACAGTGCATTCCTTACAAAGCGTGACGCCGCATCTTTGTTAAGCTGAGCTGCCTTTTTCTTATCCGTTAGCTCCTTTATCCTGTTCATGTAGTTTCGGATTCGCTCCTGTGGATTTTAATGGTACAAGGCGAGCGTTTAATGTCATGTTATGTAGCATTAAAGCAAAAGAATTACAGCTTAAGTATTTCAAAAGAATCCATTGCCAAATTATTATTCATTAGTGTTTAGTCACAAATAAAACAGTATTGTGTGTGTGTGTCATCTCAGTCATGCAATGCATAAAGTCAGCAGTTTCAAGCAATGTTTGTGTTAATCATTAGGAATATAAAAAAAATATGATATCAGTGGTTTTGACGATGTCATGATTCTTAATGTTCGATTGGATGGGTGCAAATTTCTGTAACTGCTAATCTGGATGGTTCCATAAACAAAGCTCTCTACAATGATGGTGCAAGGACAGACGTAAGTCATTCAGTCATGAGTAGTTCTGTGAATGAGAAAAATATTTTGTTGAACGAAATGAACAGATATACCAGACTAGTTTGAGGTGGCAAAGACTCGTACGCTCACATCGATTGGGAGGAACAAAAATGAATTATAAAAAATTTCTTGGATTGACCAGCACATCATAACTTGACGGATTAGCTAAAGCAGCAGAAAATTACATCAGCTTATACTTGTCAGTCAAGAAGAGAAAGCTGAGGCCCCAGAGGTTAAAGGATGAAGAAATGGTTACATCATAATGTTTAAGACATACAGATGATATGTTCACAATTTGGAAAAAGCAGCAAGCATCCAACTTGCCAACGGTCTAGGATGGCAGAGGTAGTGCAATTGTGTTTCTGGTCAAAAAAATCATCCCGGGCGCTTACCATGGCACTCTGTTAACCATTCCATCATTAGGCTTTCCAACATCGACCCGTTTTTGCTAACTTTAACAACTAGGTCCTTCAGAAGTTTTTCTTTTGACATAGTTATCCGCTTAAAAAAATGACCATTGGTGGAAGCTTTTGTCAGGATGCGGTGCAGCCCAGAAGACATGTGAAATGTGTCCACTTGTTTTCACCATAATGGATGATGCACCTGACTTGTTAACAGTCCTGATTAGAGGTAGGTCAAACGTAAAAGGTATTCAATCCATATTTATGATGTCTGGTCCAATGGCGTTCTCTGTCATCTTTGTTTCAATGAATTTGTGGAAGTTTGCTTTCTTTTCTTCGTAGTCAGAAGAGAGTTGCTGACTGCGTGTCTGAGTCTGCGTGCTGATGGACAGGTTTTTTCGTTTCATAAATCTGAAACACCATGACGGTCCACCTTGGAAATTTTCAATATTCATTTCCTCAGCGATTGTTTTGGCTTTCAGCCGGATGTCCACAATAGATACACCTCTTTTTGCATTGAATCAATTCTTCCTGCAGTCGCCTCCAACATCGCACCATAGATTCATTAACGTCAAGCTTACGTGCAGCAGCTCCATTCCCTTTGTGGATCGCCAGATCGATGGCATTCAACTTAAAAGCTGCATAATAGGAATTTCTTTTCATGTGTGTTCCATTGTGAGGGTGTAAACATATTACCGTATTTTGTTGTGCGTCTTGGGTTGCATGTGCCAAGAATAAAGACTGGCGCTTTCTCGTTTTTGCACTGACTCCTGCCACCTATCTCGTTTTTGAACCTCCCACTAGAGTGCCCTCTGAGGGCTGAGGAAAAATTGATAGAAAAGCGCAATGTTCAAAGCGTGGGAAAAAAACGGCTTATAGTCCAGAAAATACTGTGTGTGTGTCTATGTATGTGTGTGTGTATATATATATATATATATATAAACACACACAAACATTATATTATGTGTGTAGTATTTATTATGTGTGTATAATGTGTGTAGTATAATATATTTTATATATATATATATATATATATATATATATATATATATATATATATATATATGCTAATTTTTTTGAGAAGGACCAGTATATATTGTGATAAAGTTCATTATTTTCTGTAATGTACTGATAAAAATTTAACTTTCATATTTTAGATTCATTGGACACCAACTGAAATATTTCAGGTTTTTTATTGTTTTAATACTGATGATTTTGGCATACAGCTCATGAAAACCCAAAATTCCTATCTCAAAAAATTAGCATATCATGTTCAGGTAGTCTAAACGAGCTATTAACCTAATCATCTGAATCAACCAATTAACTCAAACACCTGCAAAAGATTCCTGAGGCTTTTAAAAACTCCCAGCCTGGTTCATTACTCAAAACCGCAATCATGAGTAAGACTGCCGTCCAGAAGGCCATCAGTGACATCCTCAAGCAAGAGGGTAAGACACAAAGAAATCTGAGCGAATAGGCTGTTCCCAGAGTGCTGTATCAAGGCACATCAGTGGGACGTCAGTGGGAAGGAAAAATATGCTATTTTTTTAGAGGGATTTTTGGTTTTTCTTCACTTTTTTGACAAAATGATCAATATTAAAACAATAAAAGGCTTGAACTACTTCAGTTGTGTGTAATGAATCTAAAATATATGAAAGTCTAATGATATTTTCTGTAATGTACTGATAAACATTAAAGTTCATACTTTATCACAATATGCTATTTTTTGAGAAGGATGTGTGTGTGTGTACGGATGTATGTATATACAGTCGGGCCCCCAACTTACGAAGACCCCTGTGTACGAAATCCCCGGGTTAGGAAAATTTATTTTCTTGAGTTTCCAGCCCCGAGATACGAAACAACCCCCTCTTACGAAAAGAAAGTCAAAATTCAAACGTGCCAATCAAAATTTCACACGACGCGCGAGTTGCTCTCTCATTGGCTGTCTCAACATCCCGCCCCGCTGGCCTCCCAGATAGAGACAGAAGGCAGCTTCACTCTTTAGTTAAATTTTTTAAGTTGTTTTAATTCAGTAAACGTTTAATAAATGTGGGTACATTTGAGCTCATCTGGAATTTCGGTCCCTCAAGGAATCAAATTAAAGTGGAGTTTGTCAAGCAGGGAATGCGCTTTGAATTCACGTCTTGTGGGTGTGGCCCACAGTGCCCATGAGAGAGAGAGAGAGAGACACACACAAAGAGACAGACAGAGAGAAGGAATAACGCTTTAGGTTTTAGTTTAAGATGTTTTAATTCGGTAAATGGTCAAGCAGGGACAGCGCTTTGAATTCACATCTTGTGGGCGTGGCCCGCAGCATGGGGGGGGGACGGGGGGGGGACACTTTAGTTTTTTTAAGTTGTTTAATTCAGTAAATATTTAATGTGGGCACATTTGAGCTTATCAGAAATTCTGATCCCTCAAGGAATTAAATTGAAGTGGAGTTTGTCAAGCAGGGAATGCGCTTTCAATTCCACGTCTTGTGGGCGTGGCCCACAGCGCGAGAGAGAGAGATGTGGGTGTTAAAATGTTTAATAATGGTTTAATTAATAAATGTGAATAAAATGGTTTAATTTTTATTAATTTTATATATATATATATATATATATATATATATATATATATGTTGCTCATGGCATAAGCTTCCAGCAAGTTACTTTACTCAAAATAAAATGTATTTTGTTTTACATTTATTGCATAGCTGCCAACTTCTCCAAACCAAAAAACAGACTCTGCTCTAGCTGCGTGTGAACATGCACTGAATCAATACGAAACACCCCCTTATCCCCATATTATTATTTTTTTAGAATTAACATTCTTCAACATGTTTCAAAGTGATTCACATGAAATGCAACAAACAGTAAAGGGTAGTTTCGCAGGACTAAGCATTTTTACTCACCACAAAGCAATCCTAACTCCACAGTGTACACATCCCATAACTTCAAAATAAACTTCCCCCATTGAGAAGTATACAAACAGACAAGGGGATGTCAAAGCAAAGCTACAGTGGAACCTCAGTACTCTAACGCTTTAGAAGTCAAACAAATCAGAATTCGACCAAAAAAAATCAGATTATTTTTGTCCCAGAAGTCGAGCAAAATCCGCAAGTCGAACACTAAAAAAGCACAAGAAAAACCAAGAACGGAAAGAAAAAAGCAACAACAACAAAAAAAACACAAACCCCAGACCAAGAGGGAGGGGAAACACATGCTTTCCAGAAGTCCGGAAGTTGTTGAGCTGTATCACCCTGATAAAGCCTAAAACCTGGTTGATCACATGCTGTAACATCATTCGGCGGCGGGGGGGGGGGGTCACAGAGAGGACAGGAAGGGCATCCGACGTAAAAACCTCTGCCAAATCAAACGTGCGAATCAGATGATTCACTGTGGCGACTCCCGAGTAAAAGGGGAAAAAGCCAAAAGGAAGACAGACAGACTGTGTCGGAGTGTAGGCCAGACTATCTGTAATGCTCTACTGTATATATATAAACACTTTTTAATACTAAATTATTTGGATTGAACCAGACTACCTTAAATGATTAAATACATTTCCTAAAAAAATTTAGCAAATTTCCCAGCATTATTTCCTCTATTCCTAATTATTATTGGTGGAAACATAGATTTTTCAAGAAATATCTACATTAATCTGTGTGAGTCACAAGTTTTCAGGCTTGTGTTAACAACAGACTGTGAGTCCCAAACATTAAGTGGAAGGTTATTCCATGACTGTGGGTTTTTATAAGTTCCTCCCCCTTCATTATTCAAGGTATAACTAAGCACCCTGCACATATTTAATCTAAGAGAAAATCTTAAATCTTAACCTTGCTTACTGTTTTAAGTTGTTTACTGATCAAGAAGCTGAATACTACTTACGAAATTCATCCGTTCCAGTGCCTTTTTCGTAGCCTGGAGTTTTTGTAAGCAGAGGCGCATTTTATATGTAAAACAGGTGATTCGTTCCAAGGCTCCCAAGACTACCCCATAAACCCTTTAAATAAGATAAAAGTACACCAATTTTGTATGAAATATGTGTTAAAAGAATTATTTATTAAACCATTTAAACATTTTATTAACGTATTAAACCATTTTATTAACATTTATTAATTAAACCATTAAACATTTTTATTAACGCACATACACAACACACATTTGTGGCGCACGCCGCCGAATGTAGGCTCTGCCCACATGCAGGACGCCAGAGCATTTTAAGTCGGAGAATTCAAAGCACACCCCCTGCTTGACAGATCGGAGGTGCAGACTCACCTATCCTCTGCATCGGGTGAGATGGAGGCAGATGATTCGCTGTGGCAACCCCTGAAGGGAACAGCCGAAAAGAAAAAACACCGTGGTACCTCACCTTACAAAATTAATCCGTTCCAGTGGTTTCGTAACCTGGATTTTTCTTAAGTTGAACGCATTTTACATGTAAAACATGTGATTCGTTCCAAGGCCCCCAATACTACCCCTAAATCCTTTAAAAATTATATTAGTATTCCTTTTTAGGGGTTTATCCAGTCCAAAGACTGGAGCCTTGGAACGAATTAGGCGTTTAACATGTAAGATGCCACCCCTTACTTACGAAATCCCCGCAATACAAAAAGGGCTCTGGAACGGATTAATTTCGTAAGTTGGGGGCCGACTGTATGCATGCATGTATGTATGTATATATGTGTGTGTATATATATATATATATATATATATATATATACACACACACATATATACATACATACATGCATGCATAATATATACATATATATATATATATATATATATATATATATATATATATATATACATATATATATATATATATATATACACACACATATATACATACATACATGCATGCATACAGTCGGCCCCCAACTTACGAAATAAGGGAGTAACGAGGATGGATAGGATCAGAAATGAGTACATCAGTGGGACAGCACATGTTAGATGTTTTGGAGATAAAGTCAGAGAGGCTAGATTGAGATTGTTTGGACATGTACAGAGGAGGGATAGTGAGTATATTGGTCGTAGGATGCTGAGGTTGGAACTACCAGGCAAAAGGCCCAGAGGAAGACCAAAGAGAAGATTTATGGATGCGGTGAAGGCGGACATGAAGGTCGTTGGAGTAAGAGTAGAAGATGCAGAGGATAGGGAGATATGGAGGCAGGTCATTTGCTGTGGCGACCCCTGAAGGGAACAGCCGAAAGGAAAAGAAGAAGAAGAGATATATATATATATATATATATATATATATATATATACATACATACACACACACACACACACACGTGCATATACAGTATATACATATGGCCTATAGTGTGGGCAGTGGTGGTCTAGTGGATAGGGCGCAGGATCGCTGATCCTAAGGTTGGGGGTTCGAGTCCCCACAAGGTTGTCTCTGTCCCCCCAGTGTGGCTAACTAGGTTATCAAAGGCGGGCTATGTGTCTCACTGTCTATGGTGAGAGGCATGTAAAAGAACCATTGCTGACTTTCGTAAAGAGTAGCTGCAAAGTTGTCTCTGCCAAACCAAATGTGCGAATCAGATGATTCACTGTGGCGACTCCCGAGAAAAAGCGGAAAGGAAGAAAGAATATAGCCTATAGTGTCTCATCAAGTAACTGTGCCTATATGATATATGAATAATCATAGATTATCGAGGCAAATTCTTACCAGTTCCTGTTTGATCCCATGATCTTTTGGATTCACTCCTTCTGTGACCAAATACACTGTGGAGGAGGAAGAAATTAATCTTGACCTTGCCATGTAGTCTGGGTAGTGTGTATACTGTAGTAGAGGAATGAAGTACTCACTCCAGAATAAAGAGTTCAGAGTGTATGCTGACATCAAGTCTAGTTTAGCCTGCTCGATGGGGCTAAGCTAAAACAAAACAATCAAATAACTTATAGTTTCAGTCTATATGTGAAACATATATCCAGTCTACCTCTGTATATGCATGCAATTAATAGAATGTGCTGATTACTAAAATAGGTCTACAAAAATCTACCTTCATGTGGTTGCCCTTCGAAATAGACGTGAGGGTTTGGATCACATTTTGGACCGAACTTACAGACGACAAGAACCCACTCAGATACTCCACAATTTCGGAAGGGTAATCGTCTACAGCCACAAGGTCTTCATCAGCCATAACCTAAAGTAAATCTAAAAAAAATCAAAGGCACATTTACCACGACAGTACAAGAAGCTGTTCCAATGATATTTAAAATTAAGAAGTCTGGCTACATGTGTACTGCGAGTTCAAAACCATTTATATATTTACATAAATAATAAACCTCTACAGTTTTTAAAAACACTCTTGCTTGTCTTTCTGATTAAAATAGAAAATAAAAAATAAAACAAAGTCACCACAGATTTCAAGTATATTTCAGAATAAACGTTTGGAGATATCGTAACCAGACGAGGCATCGATAACCTACCAGTTATTGTTTAGTCTTTTTAAAAAGCCCAAACAAACGGTCACTCCGTGGAAACACACGAAAATGTGGTTGCTTTGCCTGCTTTAGCTTCTTTTTCTTGTTTTATTACGAAGAGCCACCGGTGTTGAAGTGCATTACCGCCACCTACTGTGTCGGAGTGTCGCAGTGGTGGTCTAGTGATATAGGGCGCTGGCTCGCTGATCCAAAGGTTGGGGGTTCGAGACCCACTCTCTACAAGGTTGTCACTGCCCCCCCCCCCCCCCCCCCCCCGTGCAGCTAACTGGGTTATCAAAGGCGGGCTAGGTCTGTCACTGTCTATGGTGAGAGGCATGTAAAAGAACCATTGCTGACTTTTGTAAAGAGTAGGCTGCAAAGGCGTCAGCGTGTTTCTGTCCCTTGCTAAAAACAAAGGGTTGTGACAGGAAGGGCATCCGACGTAAAAACCTCTGCCAAATCAAACGTGCGAATCAGATGATTCACTGTGGCGACTCCCGAGTAAAAGGGGAAAAAGCCAAAAGGAAGACAGACAGACACTGTGTCGGAGTGTAGGCCAGACTATCTGTAATGCTGTACTGTATATATATAAACACTTTTTAATACTAAATTATTTGGATTGAACCAGACTACCTTAAATGATTAAATACATTTCCTAAAAAAATTTAGCAAATTTCCCAGCATTATTTCCTCTATTCCTAATTTCCGGCCCCCTTTCCTGCTCTCTTCATGGGTTATAAAAGGCGAGCCATGTCACTGGCTACGGTATGAGGTTCATGTACAAGAACCATTGCTGACACTGCAAAGCCATCAGCGTTTTTCTGTCCCTTGCTAAAGGGTTGTATCAGGAATGGCATCCAACATGAAAATCTATGCCAAATCAATCATGCGAATCATTCCCTGTGGCGACTCCTGATAAAGAGATGAAAGGACGTCTCCTGATGGAGACAGTTGGCTTTTCACGGGGGGAGTTGATACAGAACAAATAAGTTACTTCGTTATATTGTATATAATAATTCGTTAGCTAATGCTAATCAGGTAGCATGCTAGTCAATTTTCTTGGCTTGGGTTTGTGTTGATTTGGAGGAAGATTCGCTACTCAATACAATTCACAAGACAACAAACATTAACTTTTATTCTGTGATCTGACCAAGGATCAGCATCTTAAATGCACACATCTTAGCATAAACACCTCTTTTTGGGATTCGGATAGTTAGATAGGTCTAGTACATACAAACATTATCAAATAACTTTGAGTTTAATTGGGTGAAACCTACAGAAATAATGTATTTAAGTAAATGAAAAGGACGCGAGGGAGTCGGTCGAGCACGGGAACCCGTGGTCGACCCTGTGGAAAAGGCGCCACTCACAGATCCTCTTCTGGCTGTACAGATGGTCCTCGTCCCGTTCTGGGGACAAGAAGCCTTGGCAATGTGAATTATGCAACAAAGAAGATAAGCTAATGGAAGGCAAAAGACGCAAAGGAAAGTATTGCTGCATGTGTGTCAATATGGATGATAATGTGTATTGCCTATTTACAAATTGTTGTTGAGCTCATTGGTTCTGCCATATTTGTGAAAAGGCTGCGTTGCAGGTTGTACAGACTGATATGGAAATTGAGGAAAGATGTAGTGAATATATGAATAAAATTGAAGAAAGAATTAAGGCTCTAGAGACTGGGTTAACTAAAAAAGTTGATAAAGAACATGAAGATAATTCAGAAAAAGAACTTTCTCAGTGCAAAATAGATATTGCCTCACTGTCCTTAGTAGACCAAACTTCGTATACCTACTCAGAGTGCAAGCACTAGTCCTTCAAGAGTAGTCAAAATTGCAGTAGATGAAGTACAAGCTAGAGTAGGCAGAAAAGACAATGCATTTATATTTAATGTTCCTGAACCTAAAACTAATATTAGGGGTGAAGTGGAAAAACATGATAGAACGACATTCCGTGATTTATGTGCACAAATTCATGTGGAAATACCTGATTCGGACATTATCAATATCAAATGTTTAGGGCGTAGAGAGCATAGAAGTGATACACAAGATACCATTGAGTCACAAACAGATAAACCAAGACCTATTCGGGTACAATTTTAAAGGCAACACCAAGCACAAATTAATAAAAAATATTTACAAACTGAGAGATTGTACTGAGCCATTTAGGAGTATGTCAGTTAAACATGATATGGCAAGAGAAGAAAGGCAAAAAGAAAAAGAACTGAAAGCCGAGGCTAGAGATAAATAAGAAAACAATCAGAATGAAAATTTTCAGTTTGTGGTCAGGGGAAGCCTTGGGAAAGGCGAGTAGTCAAAATAAAATTTACAGAGAAAACCAAGAATAACTGTAGACAGTGACCAACAAGTACTCAAAAGAAGAAAAAATGTAAATAAAGTGAATGTAAATAATGTAAATTATGATAATTTTAAATCTAGAGACTTAAAAATATGGTTTACAAATATTGATGTGTTTACACATTTTAAACTTCAAGAACTGAAAAACAGAATTGATTTTGCTCAAGAATCATGCCAAGGTCAGGACATTATAGCACTATTAGAAGTGAAACCTGAGAACTTTAGGGTAGAGTTAACACAAGAGGAATTTAGTATAACAGCTTTTGAAATATTAGTGCAAAATTTCAAGAAAAACGATGAGGGAAGAGAACTTTTGACATATATCAAGAGTGATGTAAACTGCAATTCATACAATATAAACATTGGATTTTTTCAGAAGCCATAACAATTGAGTTAGAGAATGACACCAAAGACAAAGTACTGTTAACTTCCATGTATAGAAGTCCTAGTGCTAATGATGAGAGCTTTGCGGGAATGTGTGAGCTATATAGACAGTGAAGTGATTCAAAATATAAGCAATCAGTTATTTTCGGTGATATGAATTTGCCAGCTATAGATTGGAGTAGTTACACCACAAACAAAAGCATATCAAGGATGGAATTTAAGTTCATTGAACTTATAAGAGATTGTTATATGTACCAACATGTCCTAGGCCCAACAAGGGGCAGGGGAACTAATATTCCTAGTTGCATAGATCTTTTATTTACTAAAGATGAAGGATGTGTGAAAGATATACAAATAGATGCACCAGTTGGTAAAAGTGACCATTCGGTTATCAAGTTCACCCGAGAGGGTAACGTGTTAAATAGTGAACAACATACCAAAAAATATCTCTATGATAAAGGAAACTATGAAGCTATAAATGAACACTTAAACATAGACTGGAATGAAATATTCAGTGAGTGTGAGGATGATGTAAATAAACAGTGGCTTGTGTTTAAACATAAACCCCAGGAAGCTATATATATATATATATATACATACATGAAGTTGTAATAGAAATGAAGTACAATACATACATAAAATGAAGTTTCAATAGAAAGTCTTTGTCCTGTCGTTTTATTTTTACTAATATTTGCTCTACGAAAAAGTATTGAGCACTCTCTTACGGAAGGATCTACTCAGAAAATTCTCTCTCTCTCGCTCATATTATATATACCCCTAAGACACGAGACAACAAAGGAAGCAGTCTCCCTTGCCCGGACGCGGGTCACCGGGGTTCCCTCCTGGAGCCAGGCCCAGGGGAGGGGCTCGAAGGCGAGCGCCTGGTGGTCGGGCTTATGCCCATGGAGCCTGGCCGGGCCCAGCCCGAAAAGGAGACATGGGTCCGCCCTCCCATGGACCCACCACCCGTGGGAGGAGTTTTAGGGGTCGGGTGCAGTGTGAGTTGGGTGGCAGCCAAAGGCATGGGTTCTGTCGGACTGATCCTCGGCTGCTTACTCTGACCTTCGGGACATGGAATGTCACCTCTCTGGCGGGAAAGGAGCCTGATTTGGTGCGTGAGGTGGAGAGATACCGACGAGATATAGTCGGGCTCACCTCAACGCATAGCTTGGGCTCTGGAACCATCCATCTCGAGAGAGGCTGGACCTTCTTCTATTCTGGAGTTGCTCATGGGGAGACGCGGCGAGCCGGTGTGGGTATTCTTGTTGCCCCCCGTCTCGGTGCCCAAATGTTGGGGTTCTCCCCGGTTGACGAAAGGGTAGCTTCCCTCCGTCTTCGGGTGGGGGGGGAGGGCCTGACTGTTATTTGTGCTTATGCACCAAATGACAGTTCAGAGTACCCACCCTTTTTGGAGTCTTTGGGGGGGTGTTGGAGAACGCTCCCTCGGGAGACTCGCTCGTTGTCTTGGGAGACTTCAACGCCCATGTGGGCAATGATAGTGTGACCTGGAAGGGTGTGATCGGTAGGTACGGCCTCTCCAGTCTGAATCCGAATGGTGTGTCGTTGTTGGACTTCTGTGCTCGTCATAGTTTGTCTATCACGAACACCATGTTCGAACATAAGGGTGTCCATAAGTGCACTTGGCACCAGGACACCCTAGGTCGCAGTTCGATGATTGACTTTGTAGTCGTGTCATCGGACTTGCGACCATATGTTCTGGACACTCGGGTGAAGAGAGGAGCTGAGCTGTCTACCGATCACTACCTGGTGGTGAGTTGGCTTCGGTGGTGTGGGAGGTTGCCTTTGGCGGAGCCCCCTGTCCGAGAGGCCTTTAACTCCCACCTCCGGCAGAGCTACAACCACGTTCCGGAGGAGGCGGGGGACATGGAATCCGAATGGGCCATGTTTCGTGCCTCCATTGCTGAGGCGGCAGCCCATAGCTGTGGCCGTAAGGTCACAGCTATGGGCTGCCGCCTCAGCAATGGAGGCACGAAACATGGCCCATAGCTGTGGCCGTAAGGTTGTTGGTGCTTGTCGTGGCGGTAATCCCCAAACCCGGTGGTGGACACCTGCGGTGAAGGGGGCCGTCCAGCTGAAGAAGGAGGCCTATCGGGTTTTATTAGCCTGTGGGACTCCTGAGGCAGCAAACGGGTACTGGCAGGCCAAACGTGCTGCAGCCGAGGCTGTCGCAGATGCAAAATCTCGGGCATGGGAGGAGTTCGGTGAGGGCCTGGAGAGTGATTATCGTTTGGCGTCAAAAAGGTTCTGGGCCACCATCCGACGCCTCAGGAGGGGGAAGCAGTTCTTCACAAACACTGTTTACGGTGGAGGAGCTGCTTACCTTGACTGGGGATGTTGTTGAGAGGTGGAGGGAATACTTTGAGGACCTTCTCAATCCCACCAACACGCCCTCCGTGGAAGAGGAAGACCCTGGGGGTTCGGGTGAGGGTCCGCCCATCACTGGAGTGGAGGTCACTGAGGTTGTCAAAAAGCTCCTCGGTGGTCGAGCTCCGGGGTTGGACGAGATCCGCCCGGAATATCTCAGGGCTCTGGATGTTGTAGGACTGTCTTGGTTGACACGTCTCTGCAACATCACGTGGTCATCGGGGGCTGTACCTCTGGATTGGCAAACTGGGGTGGTGGTCCCAATTTTTAAGAAGGGGGACCGGAGGGTGTGTTCCAATTATCGGGGAATTACACTCCTCAGCCTACCTGGGAAAGTCTATGCAGGGGTACTAGAGAGGAGGATCCGACCGATAGTCGAACCTCGGATTCAGGAGGCTACGAGCTATTCGGTCGCTGTATCACCGGAGCCAGAGTTTGGTCCGTATTGGTAACAGCAGGTCGGATTCGTTTCCAGTGGGAGTTGGAGTCCGCCAAGGCTGTCCTTTGTCACCGATTCTGTTCATAATTTTTATGGACAGAATTTCTAGGCGCAGTCGAGGCGATGAGGGGTTCTGGTTTGGTGGCCATCAGATATCGTCTCTGCTTTTGCGGATGATGTTGTTCTTTTGGCTTCATCAAGTCGGGCCCTCCAGCTCTCATTGGAGCGATTCGCGGCTGAGTGCGAAGCAGCCGGGATGAAGATCAGTACCTCCAAGTCCGAGGCCATGGTTCTCAGTCGGACAATGGTGGAATGCACCCTCCGGGTCGGGAATGAGGTCCTGCCCCAAGTGGAGGAGTTTAAGTATCTTGAGGTCTTGTTTACGAGTGAGGGAAGGATGGAGCGAGAGATCGACAGACGGATCGCTGCAGCCTCTGCTGTTAAGCTGTGCCTGTACCGGTCCGCTGCGGTGAAAAGGAGCTGAGCCGCAAGGCGAAGCTCTCAATTTACCAGTCGATCTACGTTCCAACCCTCACCTATGGTCACGAGCTTTGGGTAATGACCGAAAGAACAAGATCACGGATACAAGCGGCTGAAATGAGCTTTCTTCGCCGGGTGGCAGGGTTCTCCCTTAGAGATAGGGTGAGAAGCTCCGCCATCCGGGGAGAGCTCGGAGTAGATCCGCTGCTCCTCCGCATTGAGAAGGGCCAGTTGAGGTGGATCGGGCATCTGGTCAGAATGCCCCCCGGACGCCTCCCTGGTGTGGTGTTTCGGGCATGTCCAACCGGGAAGAGACCCCGGGGTCGACCTAGAACACGCTGGAGGGACTATGTCTCTCGGCTTGTCTGGGACCGCCTCGGTGTCCGCCCGGGAGAGTTGGAGGAAGTAGCTCGGGAGAGGGATGTCTGGACCTTTTGCTAAGGTTGCTGCCCCTTGACCCGACCCTGGACTAAGCGGAAGAAGAAGATGATGATGATGATGATGATGATATATATATATATATATATATATATATATATATATATATATATATATATATATATATATATATCACTGAAAAACAACAGAAGAAAAAAAAGATTGAAACTAAAACCTGTGCCCTTATCAAGAAAAATTAGAAAAAAATAAAAAGAAAAGAAAAGCTATGGACAAAGTACTTAAAAACAGGAAGTGAAGACAAAAAACATTTTGGAAATATGTGCAAAGTAAAATTAAGTCGAGTAAGAAGATCCCAGACTTACATGTAGATGACAATCAATCAGTCAAAACCAGCAGTGATAAAGAGAAAGCAGAAATGCTTGCAGAATTCTTCTCGTCCGTATTCACAGAGAAAGATGGTAACATAAACTTAGAGATGGATAATGACAGTGTGCCGGGTATAGACTATTTATCATAACTCCAAATCTAGTACTAAAGAAACTGGAAAATCTCAAGATATCAAAATCTCCAGGGTCAGATGGTATTCACCCTAGAGAGCAAAAAGAGACAGCTACAATTATATGTGAACCATTATCAATAATCTTTAATACGTCATTCATAACAGGTAAAATTCCAGATGACTCGAAATGTGCAAATATCACAGCTTTATCTAAGAAAGGCAGTAGGATGCAAGCAGGAAACAACAGACCTGTCAGTCTCACAAGTATTATATGCAAGACTATGGAACAATTAATTAGAGAGAAAATAATGAGTCATATGAAAAGACATAAGATGTTTAGTGATAATCAATTTGGCTTTATAAGTGCAGATCAACAGTATTACAATTAATACAAGTTATAGATAATTGGACAGAAATCTTAGATCAGGGTGGATGTATTGATGCAGTCTACTGCGATTTTATGAAAGCCTTTGACAAGGTTCCTCATAGAAGGCTCATTTACAAACTGGAGTGGTATGGAATTAGAAGGATAGAAGAATTCTTAGAAAACAGAAGGCAAAGAGTTATTGTAAATGGTCACCATTCTGATTGGAAACAAGTAACTAGTGGCATTCGCAAGGTTCTGTCCTCGGACCATTATTATTTGTGCTATATATCAATGACTTACCAAATTCTATAACACATGGAAGCGAGGGTTACCTTTTCGCAGATGATACAAAAATTTATAAAGCGATATATAAAGATGAAGATTGCGATAGACTGCAAAAAGACATTCGCCAATTACATGATTGATCAGGAAAATGGCTGTTAAAATTTCATCCGGATAAGTGTAAAACAATGAGGATAGGAAAAGGCAAAGTCCCAAATAGGAAATACATGTGATCAGAAACTATGTTACCATTGGAATGTGTAGAATCTGAAAGGGATATAGGTGTGATTATTGACAGTAAATTAACATGTGATAAACATGTTGCAGAGAAGATAAACAAGGCTAATTTAATAATGGGAGTTATCAGAAGATCTATGGAATATATGGACAGTTATTCATTCAAAGTACTTTATTCCTCACTTGTAAGACCACATTTAGAATATGCTAATCAAATCTGGAACCCACATCTTGTTAAACACATAGAAGCCATCGAAAATGTTCAGAGAAGAGCAACTAAAATAATACCAAAATTGAAAGACTTAAGTTATCATGAGAGGTTAAAACAACTTAATCTCCCAACTTTGGCATATCGCAGATCAAGAGGTGACATGATAGAGACTTACAAAATTTTGACTGGGAAATATGATAAGCAAGTAAGCAGTTTTATGCCATTAGCTTCAGGAGTTCAAAAAACTAGAGGACACGAATATAAATTATGTAAAATCAGATCAAGATTAAATTTAAGAAAATATGTTTTTACTCAAAGAGTTGTGGACATTTGGAATACTTTGCCAGAAACAGTAGTGCCTGCACCAACAGTTCAGTGTATTGAAGAACGTTTATATAGACTTTAGAATAATCAGCCACAAAAGTTCAACTACTGGTCCTTCTAAAAAAATTAGCATATTGTGATAAAGTTCATTATTTTTTGTAATGTACTGATAAAAATTAAACTTTCATATATTTTAGATTCATTGCACACCAACTGAAATATTTCAGTTTTTTTTTTTATGGTTTTAATACTGAAAATCCCTATCTCAAAAAATTAGCATATTTCAGCCGACCAATAAAAAAGTGATGGGGTGAGGTGGAGGCAGATCATTTGCTGTGGCGACCCCTGAAGGGAACAGCTGAAAGGAAAAGAAGAGGCATTTCAGAAGAAACTGTCGTTTCTTCAGGAGAACATCTTATTTCTTCTGAAGAGACTGCGCTTCACTGGTGTTTGAGTGGCATCATAGAGCTTAACTGGATAATATATTATTCATACGAAATGAAAACATATACACACATATATACTTGCATATAAAGTATGCTGTATAATGTCTGTATATTTTATTAATATCACAATATAATATAAAGTTTTTATTAACCATTACTACATTTTACTACATTAATACGGTATTAATGAGTAAGACTGTCTATAGAATGTGTTTTAGAAGCATAGTTTGGCGTATGTAATAGATACATAGTATTTTACTTCCGGTTGCTCATTCGTGCATGAAATATGATACATGGGGTTTTACTTCCAGGTACAGAACTCGCGGATTATCTACATTCGCGGGAGGGGCCGGAACAGAACCCCCACGAATATCGAGGGCCTACTGTATCTTACTATAGATTTTATTCCATTTCTATTTCTACTTGCTCTTCAATTTCATTTCACTTTCGACCTTGGTTGCCGGATGTTTGCAAACGTGTCGTGTGGGGATCTCGGTTCCAATTAACCCCGGAAAGTGAGAGATTCCTGTGTGTGTGTGTGTGTGAATGAGTATGTATACAGTTGGCCCCAACTTACGAAATTAATCCGTTCCAGAGCCCTTTTCGTATAGCAGGGATTTTGTAAGTAGGGGTCGCATCTTACATGTTAAACACCTAATTCATTCCAAGGCTCCAGTCTTTGGACTGGATAAACCCAAAATGATAAAAGTACATTAATTTTGTATGAAATATGTGTTAAAAGTAAAAGAAAACTATTTATTAAACCATTTAGACATATTATTAAAATATTAAACCATTTTATTAACATTTATTAATTAAAACATTATTAAACATTTTTTTATTAACACCCACACCTCTCTCTCTCTCTATCTCTCTCTCTTGTGTGCTGCGGGCCACGCCCACAAGAAGTGGAATTCAAAGCGCATTCTCTGCTTGACAAACTCCACTTTAATTTAATTCCTCGAGGGATCGGAATTCCAGATGAGCTCAAATGCACCCACATTTATTAAACATTTACTGAATTAAAACAACTTAAAAAATTAAACTAAAGAGTGAAGCTGCCTTCTGTCTCTATCTGGGAGGCCAGTGGGTGGGATGTTGAGAGACAGCCGATGAGCAACTCGCGCGTCATGTGAAATTTTGATTGGCGCGTTTGAATTTTGACTTTCTTTTCATAAGAGGGGGTTGTGTCGTATTTCGGGGACAGAAACTCAAGAAAATAATTTTCCTAACCCGGGGATTTCGTACACAGGGGTCTTCGTAAGTTGGGGGCCGACTATATATACATACATCCGTACACACACACACACACACACACACACACACACACACACACATATATATATATATATATATATATATATATATATATATATATATATATATGTACTAGTCCTTCTCAAAAAATAGCATATTGTGATAAAGTTCATTATTTTCTTTAATGTACTGAAACATTAGACTTTCATATATTTTAGATTACACACAACTAACTGGGTTATCAAAGGCGGGCCATGTCTCTCACTGTCTATGGTGAGAGGCATGTAAAAGAACCATTGCTGACTTTTGTAAAGAGTAGGCTGCAAAGTCGTCAGCGTGTTTCTGTCCCTTGCTAAAAAGGGTTGTGACAGGAAGGGCATCCGACGTAAAAACCTCTGCCAAATCAAACGTGCGAATCAGATGATTCGCTGTGGCAACTCCCGAGTAAAAGGGAAAAAGCCGAAAGGAAGACAGACACACAACTGAAGTAGTTCAAGCATTTTGTTTTAATATTGATCATTTTGGCAAAAAAGTAAAGAAAAACCAAAAATCCCTATCTCAAAAAATTAGCATATTTCATCCGACCAATAAAAAAAAATGTTTTTAATACAAAAAAAGTCAACCTTTAAATAATTATCTTCAGTTATGCACTCAATACTTTGTCGGGAATCCTTTTGCAGAAATGACTGCTTCAATGCGGTGTGGCATGGAGGCAATCAGCCTGTGGCACTGCTGAGGTGTTATGGAGGCCCAGGATGCTTCGATAGCGACCTGAAGCTCATCCACAGTGTTGGGTCTGGTGTCTCTCAACTTTCTCTTCACAATATCCCACAGATTCTCTATGGGGTTCAGGTCAGGAGAGTTGGCAGGCCAATTGAGCACAGTAATACCATGGTCAGTAAACCATTTAGCAGTGGTTTTGGCACTGTGAGCAGGTGCCAGGTCATGCTGAAAAATGAAAATCTTCATCTCCATAAAGCTTTTCAGCAGATGGAAGCATGAAGTCCTCCAAAATCTCCTGATAGCTAGCTGCATTGACCCCACCCTTGATAAAACACAGTTGACCTACACCAGCAGCTGACATGGCACCCCAGACCATCACTGACTGTGGGTACTTGACACAGGACTTCAGGCATTTTGGCATTTCCTTCTCCCCAGTCTTCCTCTAGACTCTGGCACCTTGATTTCCAAATGACATGCAAAATTTGCTTTCCTCCCAAAAAATACTTTGGACCACTGAGCAACAGTCCAGTGCTGCTTCTCTGTAGCCCAGGTCAGGTGCTTCTGCCGCCGTTTCTGCTTCAAAAGTGGCTTGACCTGGGGAATGCGGCACCTGTATCCCAGTCCACTGCTTCCACAGGTCCCCCAAGGTCTGGAATCGGCCCTTCTCCACAATCTTCCTCAGGGTCCGGTCACCTCTTCTGGTTGTGAAGCATTTTCTGCCACACTTTTTCCGTCCCACAGACGTCCCACTGAGGTGGCTTGATACAGCACTCTGGGAACAGCCTATTCGCTCAGAGATTTCTTTCTGTGTCTTACTCTCTTGCTTGAGGATGTCAATGATGGCCTTCTGGACAGCAGTCAGGTCGGCAGTCTTACCCATGATTGCGGTTTTGAGTAATGAACCAGGCTGGGAGTTTTTAAAAGCCTCAGGAATCTTTTGCAGGTGTTTAGAGTTAATTGGTTGATTCAGATGATTAGGTTAATAGCTCGTATAAAGTACCTTTTCATGATATGCTAATTATTTTGACATAGGAATTTTGGGTTTTCATGAGCTGTATGCCAAAATCATCAGTATTAAAACAATAAAAGACCTGAAATATTTCAGTTGGTGTGCAATTAATCTAAAATATATGAAAGTTTAATTTTTATCAGTACATTACAGAAAATAATGAACTTTATCACAATATGCTAATTTTTGAGAAGGACCAGTATATGTGTGTCTGTGTGTGTATATATGTATGTATATATGTGTATACATACACACACACACACACACACACACACACACACACACACACACACACACACACACACCCCCCGTATTTTCTGGACTATAAGCCGCTTTTTTCCCACACTTTGAACATTGCGTTTTTCTATCAATTTTTCTTCAGCCCTCAGAGGGCGCTCTAGCAGGAGGTTCAAAAACGAGACAGGTGGCGGAAGTCAGTGCAAAAACGAGACAGGTGGCGGGAGTCAGTAAAAAACTATAAAGCGCCAGTCTTTATTCTTGGCACATGCAACCCAAGACGCACAACAACAAAATACGGTAATATTTTACACCCTCACCCCCTCACAATGGAAAACACATGAAAATAAATTCCTATTATAGGCATTATAGAAATCGATACTGCAACCAGAGAAAGCGCAGCATAATACAATAAACAGTGAAGAAAACGAAGAGCTGACAGCAGAGGACAGGATTGTCCTACAGTCAGAAGAGGATCTGTGAGTATAAAGGGAAAAAGCCGAATGGAAATCTCTCTCTCTTCCTGCTCTCATCTTATGACACTTCTCCTGATCAATGTGATGTATCAACCACGCAAATCTGCACAAGCCCTGTCAGAACACGCAAAGTAAAACAGAAAAATCTGTCCTTTTTTAGACATGTTTCGGTTTGACTGGTTTTCAAGTTAACTGTTGATATGGATTTACAAATACTGTATTTACACTTCCCCCAATCCAATTGAACGTTTGGAGGGCAGAAGCGTTTGGAACGGACATGGGGGTTGCACATGTTGTCAATCGTTCTGCTTAAAATTGCGAAAATGTATCTTTCTTGAACGTTTTGCACCTGGAAAGTGACTGTAAGTACATGTTTTGGCCTCATCAATAAGATGGGGTGCGATACGAACGTGCACAGACAACGCATTGATTGTTTTCAAGCCATATTTATGAATTTTATGAGGAGAAGAGCAATTCGAAAGGCAGCCATGAAGATGCATATACTGCACGTGCCGAAGATATTGCGGCTGGGGCTGAGACTGTTTATTTTTGTCGAGAATCCTTCTACTTACCTGCAATGGTGTGGAAAGTAATCCGGGACCCAGGGGTAAACAAACCACACTTGACGGTGAGATTTGTAATTCGGAAGTTATGAAGGAACTTAAAGAAATGAGACTCGAGAATAATGAAACCTTTTCAAAACTGACAGAAAAATTGGAGCATGTTGAAAAGAACTTAGCAGTGATTTCCGCAGAAAATGCAAGTCTTAGAAAGACAGTATCAGTCCTGACAAGTAAGGTCAGAAGACTAGAACAGGAAATAAGCGTAACAACCTCATCTTCTACAACATTGATGTCGAAGTGGAGAACGGCTTAACACCCTTGCTCTCAGACGTGGAAACGAAGGTCAAATACGTCATCAGAGACTACATGGATATCGCTGAAGATGTGGATATTGAAGACGTCAGATGGCTCGAGTCCGAGGATAAACGTCCACAGCCAGTGTTGGTCACTTTCCGAAGATTTGCCCAGAAACTGTCAGTACTAAAATTGGCAAGCAAGCTGAAAGGTACGGACATTAAAATCTCGCCAGACTTCTCTGAAAAAATACAGGAGACATGAAGAAAATTACAGCCTTTCTTTAAAAAGGCACATGCCAAGGACCAGTTTGTCATGTTTCGATAAGCTAAAATTCAAATCCAAAATAAGGTGTACGAACTAGAACCGGGAAAGGAAACCCTTTCCTTGGTTAAAACGCTCCCACCGTTACAAACGAGTGATTTTGCTTACACCTAGGGGTGCGGCCAGATTCATAATAAACTGTGTGTGAAGTGTGCAGTATGGAACTGTGAAGGCCTGAAAAAACTTTTGAACAGAACTGTATTTAGAGAATTCATCTCAAAGCATGATCTGATTGGATTAGTTGAAACATGGGAAGATGAATGTGACAACTTTCCTTTCGATGGATACAACCACCATAAACAAATCAGAGAGAGAAAGAGTAGCGCTATTAAAAACTGGTGGCATATTAATACTAGGAAAACATTCTATTTCGGAGTGTGTAACAATAATGATATCAAGTTCAACTAACATCATGTGGGTGAAGGTCTCCAACTTAATGCAGGAAATTGAACTAATATGGGGTGTTGTTTACTTTTCGCCACCTGGATCTAGTGAACATTGAGATGAAAACATTTTCGAAAAATTGGAAACTGACTTGAGTTACTTTAGAAATAAATATCATGGATGTTTAGTTTTGATACAGGGAGACTTTAATAGCCGCACAGCGGCACTACCGGACTACATTGTGAACGATGACCCTACACACACATCCCCATCGATGACGATCTCAATTATGGCAGTGACGATCATGTGATAGAATGTGTTTCTCAGGACTCGGTCATAAACAAACGGGGTCATGAACTTTTGGAATTTTGTAAAAACACGGGGTTAAGAATATGTAATGGTAGACTATTTGATGATTTTGGTAAAGGTAAGATAACTTGTATATCTAATAATGGTGTGAGTGTTGTGGACTATGTTTTATGCTCAAACGATATGATGAACCTGTTCATTGGTTTTGGTGTTTGCGATGAAGTAGAATCAACTCACTTTCCCATATTATATACTGTTATTGACACATGTACCACTGATGTATGTAATATATCTAAGAACACCGGTAGGAAGCCGCGCTACAAATGGAATGATAGTAATAAACAGAAATGCATATCTGCATGGGAAAACATATCAAACGACGGATTGAATGCTGTGAATGAAATGTGCATAAGTCAGGATGTTGACGGTGCGTGTAATAAACTCCATAACATCATGACATCTTGTGCATCAAACTTTCAACAACACATTGGTAATCAAAACAACAACAAACATGGAGAATGGTATGACCTGGAATGTTTACATGCTCGGACACATGCGCATCGCCTATTGCGTGCTTTTCATGCCAACAACTCGGCCGAAACTAGGTCAGCATATCAACTCACACTGAAGCACTATAAAAAACTGTGTTACCTCAAGAAATCAGCATTCTGTAAGATGATAGCGGATAATTTAATGACATTATCCCATAATGACAGTAAAACATTTTGGAAAGTTGTTAAATCTAGACCAAAGAAGACATCTAATAATATTACAACACTTGAATGGACATCATATTTTGAAAACTTATTCCATGGCTTAAATCAATCTCCAGAAGAAAGTGATATATATACATACACTAGTCCTTCTAAAAAAAGTAGCATATTGTGAAAATGGCTGGACTAGTATATATATATATATATATATATATATATATATATATATATATATATATATATATATATATATATATATATATATATATATATATATGTGTGTGTGTGTGTGTGTATATATATATATATATATATATATATATATATATATATATATATATATATATATATATATATATATATATATATATTGCTGATTTTGTGAATTCTATTAGTGACGATTTGATAGAAGTTACAACTGACAATGAAGGTTTGGATAGAGAATTTTCATGTCAGGAAATTGTGGATGTTATTAATCATGTGCAAAATGGAAAAGCACCAAGTCTAAGTGGTTTACCCATAGAATTCTTTAAGAATGCCCCATTGAGTTGCATTGAAATGCTAAAAACTTTATTTAATGCTGTGTTATCTTCAGGTAAATATCCAGACATGTGGACTATGGGAGTAATCTTACCACTGTATAAAAAGGGTAGTGTTAATTCACCTTCAAATTATAGGCCTATTGCCTTGTTAGAGGTTTCAGGGAGGTTTTTTCTAAATTACTATGTAATAGACTTTACCATCTGGCTGAAAGCAACAATACTATAATACCCGAACAATCTGGCTTCAGAACGGGTTTTCAAACAGTAGATAATATTTTTGTTTTAGATACTATTATTACCTAGATAAGTACCTATCTCGAAACAAGGGAAGGCTTTACTGTGCGTTTATTGACCTAAAGGCTGCTTTTGATTCTGTATCGCACTATGGCTTGTTGTATAATTTATGGACCAACAACGTAAAAGGAAAAGTCTTCCGCCTTATACAAAACACGTATTCAAAAGTAGTATCTTGTGTTGCTGTGAAAGATGGTTACTCTGATGTGTTTGATTGTTTATATGGTGTGCGTCAAGGTTGTCAGATGTCACCGTTATTATTTTTATTATATGTAAATGATATCATAGAGTTTTTTGGTGAGGATGACGATAGGTGTGTTGAAATAGGCACACTACAGGTTCTAATGTTATTGTTTGCAGATGCTATGCTAATTATTGAGAGTAGTGTTGTTGTATTGCAAAGGAGATTAGACAAAATGTGTGTGTATTGTAATAAATGTCAATCGAGTGTTAATATTAATAAAACTAAATTAGTTATATCCCGTAAAGCAGGCCATCTCAGGAAGTATGAAAAGTTCCATTTTAACGGATCTAAGATTGAGATAGTGTCATCCTATAAGTATTTAGGTGTGCATCTCTCTTGATCAGGGTCATGGTATGTCACACAAAAAACACTTGTGGAACAGGCTATGAAAGTAATCAGAGCGTTAAAATGTAATGTAAATAATTACTTAAATTTGCCTGTTAATGTATTATTGCACATTTTTAATATCAAGGTGATCCCTTTGTTATCATATGGCTCCGAGATCTGGGGTTTCCATCCAGCTCCTAATGTTGTACGGGTAATAGATAACTATTATAAACAGGTGCTTCATTTGGGTAGATCATCACCATGTATTGCTGCTAGCAGTGAATTGGGTCGCTTCTCAATTAGAGTCAATCTTTATGTGAAAATTATAAAAATTTGGGCCAGAATTTTACATCCAGATGTTAATAATATTTTGTGTAAAGCGTATAGTTTCCAATACTCTCTTGCAGAAAAGGGCCTTCGTTGTTGGGCTCTTAATGTTAAAAATCTTCTTTTTAGTTATGGATTTGGATATGTTTGGTTGAATCAGGATGTTGGTTGTGTAAAATCTTTTATTTTTGAATTTAAACAAAGGTGTACCCATATAGATTATCAAATTGGTTTGAGAGCATTAATAATGTACCAAAACTGGATTTACTGAGAAGTGTGAAGAAAGAAGTGAAATTTGAGGAATATTTGTCAGTTATATGAGAACCAATCTATAGAATAGCTCTATGTCGTTTTCGCTGCTCTAATCATAACCTGCTTATTGAAGAAGGAAGAAAGATGAAACTACTGCGTCACGAAAGGTTATGTCCTTTTTGTATAATACCTAATGTGGAATCTGAATATCATTTTTGCTTGATTTGTCCATTTTACGATAGTCTGAGAGGCAATATACTCCCAAGTTATTTTGTTAAAGACCCAAATGAAGATAAATTTGTTCAATTGATGTCAACTACAAATGTTAACCTTATTAATGCCTTAGCGAAATATGTATTCCTTGGCTTGAAACTGAGATGTAATTTTTTGTCAAATATAAAGGACTGAAGATTGTATATTTTACAACACTTCAACTGTATTTTTTTATCTGTGCATCTGTAAAATGGGCCTGTGGCGCCCTTACGTAAATAAAATCATTCATTCAATCCGTCTACATTTACTTCCGTTTGACTTCTGTACTTTCGTCAAGATTATAATTCTGGCGCTCCACTTTGCTGTTCAATAAGGTGAACACATACACACATGAATGAACTATCTATCTATCTATCTATCTATCTATCTATCTATATATAGCCCAAGCCCGGAGAAATGCAGAGGGTTGTGTCAGGAAGGGCATCCGACGTAAAACCAATGCCAATTATTTATAATGCAAATCAAAAGTATTACCTCCATACCGGATCGGTCGAGGCCCGGGTTAACAACGACCGCCATCAGTGCTGTCAATCAATAGGGTGCTGATGGAAATTGGACTACTGTTGGTCGAAGACGTCGAAGAAGGAGAGGTGGGAGGCGTGTCCGTAGGCAGAGAGAGAAGAGGAAAGGCATGAGACTAGGACTGAGAGTGGGGACTTTGAATGTTGGAACTATGCACAGAAAAGGTAGAGAGCTGGTTGACATGATGCAGAGGAGGAAGGTGGACATACTGTGTGTTCAGGAGACCAGGTGGAAAGGTAGCAAAGCTAAAAGCTTAGGAGCAGGGTTTAAGCTATTTTATCACGGTGTGGATGGGAAGAGAAATGGAGTCGGAGTCATCTTGAAGGAGGAGTTTGTCAGGAATGTTCTAAAAGTGAAAAGAGTGTCAGACAGAGTGATGAGTCTCAAGTTAGAAATTGAAGGTGTAAGATAAGATAAGATAAGATAAGATACAGCTTTATTAATCTCACAATGGAGAAATTCACTGTTACAGGCTCTTGAGGTACTATCAGTAGGGGGTGCAAAAATAGGTACAAGTACGAACATACACACATACATATATATTATATAAGTAAATAAATAAATAGATACATAAATAGTATAAATTACTAAACAATAAAAGAAAAGAAAAGAATGGAGCAACTTTATAGATTGGCCTATATTAAAGTGTAATGTATCTGAGTGCAGAGTAGATGGGTTGATATGGTTCACAGTCAGTGGGGTAGATGTGGCTGATTAAAGTACACGGGGTTTTTTATTGCACATAACCGGTATTTTCACAGACAGTTACAAAGTGGCGTTGTACAGTCTGATAGCGGTGGGAATGAACGACCTGCGGTAGCGCTCCTTCCTGCACTGAGGATGCCTCAGTCGTACACTGAAGGAGCTGCTTAGCTCCTCGACAGTCTGGTGCAGTGGGTGAGAGCTGTTGGACAGGATGGATGTGAGCTTTGCTACCATCCTCCTCTCACTCACCTCCTCCACAGAGTCCAGTGGGCAGCCGAGGACAGAGCTGGCCCTCCTGACCAGCTTGTTCAGTCTCTTTCTGTCCCGCTCTGTGCTGCCCGGGGCCCAGCAGATGGCAGCGTAGAGGATTGCAGAGGCTACCACAGAGTCATAAAATGTCCTGAGCAGAGGTCTGCATATGCCGAAGGACCTGAGTCTCCTCAGAAGGTGGAGGCGACTCTGGCCCTTCTTGTACAGGGCGTTGGTGTTGTGGGACCAGTCCAGTTTATTGTTAAGGTGAACACCCAGGTACTTGAAACTGTCCACTGTCTCAATGTCCTGTCCCTGGATGTTCACTAGTAAATGTGTGTGTGTGTGTGTTTGAGTGCTTCTCCTGAAGTCGACCACCATCTCCTTCGTCTTCCTAGTGTTCAAGCACAGGTGGTTGCGCTCACACCAGTCCACGAAGTCGACGATGACCGACCAGTACTCCAGCTCGTTCCCCTCTGACACACGGCCCACGATGGCGGAGTCGTCCGAGAACTTCTGGAGGTGGCAGCTGTTTGTGTTATATATGAAGTCCGAGGTATAGATGTTAAAAAGGAAGGGTGAGAGGACGGTGCCCTGCGGTGCCCCCGTGCTACAGACTACCACCTTTGACTTACAGCCGCGCAGCCGCACGTACTGTGGACGGTTAGTAAGGTAGTCAATAATCCAGGCAGCAAGATGCCCGTCCACTCCCACGTCCTCCAGCTTCCCCCGCAGGCGCGCTGGCCTGATGGTGTTGAAGGCGCTGGAGAAGTCAAAGAACATGACCCTCACAGCGCTGCCGGCGATGTTGATGTAATGCTCAATGTTGTTAGTGCTTATGCCCCACAGGCAGGATGTGAGCTAGATGAGAAGGAGAGATTCTGGAGTGACTTAGATGAAGTGATGCAGAGTACCACCAGAGGTGAAAGAGTGGTCATTGGTGCAGACTTCAATGGACATGTTGGTGCAGGCAACAGAGGGGACGAGGAAGTGATGGGCAGGTTTGGTATCCAGGACAGGAACGCAGAAGGACAGATGTTGATAGATTTTGCAAAAAGGATGGAAATGGCTGTGGTGAATACTTTCTTTGAGAAGAAACAGGAGCATAGGGTGACTTATAAAAGCGGAGGTAGGAGCACACAGGTAGACTACATCTTGTGTAGGCGATGTAATTTGAAGGAAGTCAGTGACTGCAAAGTCATCGTGGGTGAGAGTGTTGCCAAACAGCATAGGATGGTGGTGTGCAGGATGACTCTGATGGTGAGAAAGGTGAAAAAGGCAAAGGCAGAGCAGAAGACAAAGTGGTGGAAGCTGAAAAAGGAAGAGTGTCGTGTTGTCTTCAAGGAGGAGTTGAAACAGGCTTTGGGTGGCCAGGAAGTGCTTCCAAATGACTGGACAACCACAGCAAATGTGATCAGGGACACAGGTAGGAGAGTACTTGGTGTGTCCTCTGGAAGAAAAGTAGATAAGGAGACTTGGTGGTGGAATGAAGAAGTGCAGGAGTGTGTACAAAGGAAGAGGTTAGCCAAGAAGAAGTGGGACATTGAGAGGACCGAAGAGAGTAAACAGGAGTACAGGGAGACACAGCGTAAGGCGAAAGTAGCAGTGGCTAAGGCCAAACAGAGGGTATATGATGACTTGTATGATAGGTTGGATAGTAAAGAGGGAGAAAATGATCTATACAGGTTGGCACAGCAGAGAAATAGAGATGGGAAGGACGTGCAGCAAGTTAGATTGATAAAGGACAGAGAGGGAAATGTATTGACTGATGACAGAAGTGTGCTGGGAAGATGGAAAGAGTACTTTGAAGAGCTGATGAATGAGGAAAATGAGAGAGAAAAAAGAGTAGAAGAGGTAACCATTGAGGAGCAGGATGTAGCAAAGATCAGTAAGGGTGAAGTGAGAAGGGCATTGAAGAGGATGAAGAATGGAAAGGCAGTTGGTCCTGATGATATACCTGTGGAGGTATGGAAGTGTCTAGGAGAGGTAGCAGTAGATTTTCTGACAAGAACATTCAACACGGTACTAGAGAGTGAGCAGATGCCGGAGGAGTGGAGGAGAAGTGTGCTGGTGCCCATTTTTAAGAACAAGGGAGACGTGCAGAGTTGCAGCAACTACAGAGGGATAAAGTTGATGAGCCATACGATGAAGTTATGGGAAAGAATAGTGGAAGCTAGACTAAGGGCAGAGGTCAGCATTTGTGAACAACAGTTTGGTTTCATGCCAAGAAAGAGCACCACAGATGCAATGTTTGCCTTGAGGATGTTAATAGAGAAGTACAGAGAAGGTCAGAGGGAGCTACATTGTGCCTTTGTGGATCTGGAAAAGCATATGACAGGGTGCCAAGAGAAGAACTGTGGTATTGCATGAGGAAGTCTGGAGTGGCAGAGAAGTATGTTAGAGTGGTGCAGGACATGTATGAGAGATGTAAGACAGTGGTGAGGTGTGCTGTCGGTGTGACCGACGAATTCAAGGTGGAGGTGGGACTGCATCAAGGGTCAGCTCTGAGCCCCTTCTTGTTTGCTATGGTGATGGACAGGCTGACAGACGAGGTGAGACAAGAATCTCCATGGACTATGATGTTTGCAGATGACATCGTGATCTGTAGTGAGAGCAGAGAACAAGTGCAGGAAAATCTAGAGAGGTGGAGGTATGCCCTGGAAAGGAGTGGAATGAAGGTTAGCCTCAGAAAATCAGAATACATGTGTGTGAATGAGAAGGACCCAGGAGGAACGGTGATGTTACAGGGAGCAGAGATAACGAAGGTGGAGGATTTTAAGTACTTAGGCTCAACAATCCAGAGCAATGGAGAGTGTGGAAAAGAGGTGAAGAAGCGTGTGCAGGCAGGCTGGAATGGTTGGAGAAAAGTATCCGGTGTGATGTGCGATAGGAGAGTGTCAGCAAGAATGAAGGGAAAAGTGTACAAGATGGTGGTGAGGCCAGCGATGTTGTATGGCTTAGAAACAGTGGCGCTGAGGAAAAGACAGGAGGCAGAGCTGGAGGTAACGGAGATGAAAATGTTGAGGTTCTCCCTGGGAGTAATGAGGATGGATAGGATCAGAAATGAGTATATCAGAGGGACAGCCCACGTAAGATGTTTTGGAGACAAGGTCAGAGAGGCTAGATTGAGATGGTTTGGACATGTACAGAGGAGGGATAGTGAGTATATTGGCAGTAGGATGCTGAGGTTGGAACTACCAGGCAGAAGGCCTCGAGGAAGACCGAAGAAGAGATTTATGGATGTGGTGAAGGAAGACATGAAGGTCGTTGGAGTCAGAAAAGAAGGTGCGGAGGACAGGGTGAGGTGGAGGCGGATGATTTGCAGGAGCCGAAAGTAAAAGAAGAAGAAGATATATATATATATATATATATATATATATACACACATATATATATATATAGAGGATTTTCTGAGTAGATCCTTCCGTAGGAGAGTGCTCAATACTTTTTGGTAGAGCAAATAACAAAAGGACAGGACAAAGGCTTTCTATTGAAACTCCATTTATCACTACAGATCTGTTTCGAGGGGTGGTGAAACCATCCCCTCTCTTCAGGTGATTACAGAAGAATCACCTGTAATCACCTGAAGAGAGGGGATGGTTTCACCACCCCTCGAAACAGATCTGTAGTGATAAATGGAGTTTCAATAGAAAGCCTTTGTCCTGTCCTTTTGTTATATATATATATATATATATAGATATAGATATATAGATATAGATATACTGTATATATACATATACAGACTACACCACACCTTGGTGAGCTCTCTAGGCCATCGTAGCGCAGAAACACACAGGCTAAGGAGCATACTTCTGATGAAAGTCAGCAATTTGCTTTTGCATGTCTCTCACCATAGATAGTGTGAGACATGGCTGTCCTTTGATAACCCAGGCAGCTGCACTGGGAGACAGCAGTAACATCTGCTGATTGCGGTGCCTCAAACCCCAACTTTGTGATCGGTAATGCTGCACCCTTCCAACTGGCCACCTTTGCTCCTGCAACACATATTGTGTGGTCAAAAAAGATGACAAAATTCATAAAAAAGCAAATGAATAATAAATAAAATATATAATATAATAAATATAGTTTTAGATAACTAAAATATGAACAGCAGTTTTCAAAACTCTCTAACACATCAATCAGGTACAATTTTTCTTCTCTTGTATTCATTTTCTTAAACTGCCAAACTTAATTTACATCCACTTCAAGCACTGTACTAAACCCTGAGTCAGTGAAATAAACATGATAAACTGAGCAGCAAAATTACAAATACTAAAGCTCTCACAACCTCAAAGATCCAATAAGAATGTTGCCAGCAAGTATATTTCCAGATTTATTGCATCGGGTGATGACTCTAGAATTTTCGTTATCTCTGACTTTCAATTAAATATCTAGACTTCTGGTCTGTACATGTCTTTACAAAGCTGCTATAGATGTACCAGGACATGTAAGTATGCAAGGCTGTCTACATTCTACAGTGGATTGCCATTAAGTATAAGCTTTGAGTCAGCATAGAAATTTTAACATTAATAAAGTTCATAAAGTTACCACTGCTATAAGTTGATGGTCTGCACGTTCTTTTAATGGTCGCATACTTGGTTAACTATGCAACAAAATTTAAAAAATGTCATAGACTAACGCAAGTTAAGTTTTTTTGCTGGGTCTTGATCCATTGAGGGGGTCATAGGCAGGTGGTAGGGAGGATCGTAGTGGATAGGTGAAAGTCAGCTCTGTCTGGTGATGGATAAAATTCTTGGATCTCACGGCAGTACGTATTGTCGGGTGTCCAGGTTTTGGTGCAGTCCATTACAACAACTACAGAGTACTCTTCACATTTACTTATATAGTTAACATACCTGCTGTGAAATCATGACTCCATCACATCATTTTTATATTTTTAAGTTAGGTTTGTCGTAGTGGATATTAACATGTCATTTACATTACTATAGCTAAGGGATAGGCCTGTCATGCCACATCTCCCTCTGTAAAAAAAAAGTTGAAAGTTTTGACAACTTTAAAAAAAATCGTTTAATGAGATTTCCTTAATGGATTTTTCCCTTTATCAGGGGTCGCCACAGCGAATGAATTGCACGATTGATTTGGTTTGATTTGATTGATTTACATCAGTTGCCCTTTCTGACACACTCTTTAGCAAGGGACAGAAACATGCTGACGGCTTTGCAGCCTACTCTTTGTTCTTTTACATGCCTCACACCATAGACAGAGAGACATGGCCCACCTTTGATAACCCAGTTAGCTGCACTGGGTGGACAGTGACAACCTTGTGGAGAGAGGGACTCAAACCCCCAAACTTAGGATCAGCGATCCAGCGCCCTATACCACTAGACCACCACTGCCCCCAAAAAGAATCGTTTAATATGAAACAAAATTCTAAAACAAGTATGATGCTTCAGAATCATAAAATGTAGAATGTTGTAGAATATAAAATAAGATGACAATATATTCATATTATAATCACTATACAAATTATATTTTGTATGCAAAGTTTGGAATGGGTGAAGGTCCAGACGAAGTGTGGTTCAGAAGACCTCTATGTGAAATAAAAATAAAAGGACAAAGTTTCCCTTGCCCGGACGTGGGTCACCGGGGTCAACCCCTGGAGCCATCCTGAGGGAGGGGCTCGAGGGTGAGCGCCTGGTGGTTGTGCTTCTGCCCATGGAGCCTGGCCGGGTCCAGCCCAAAAAGGAGACATAGGTCCGCCCTCCCGTGGAACCACCACCTGTGGGAGGGGCTATAGGGGTCGGATGCAATGAGAGTTGGGTAGCAGCCGAAGGCATGGGTCTGTTGGACCGATCCTCGGTTACTGACTCTGACTCTTGGGACATGGAATATCACCACTCTGGTGGGGAAGGAGCCTGAGCTGGTGCGTGAGGTGGAGAGATACTGACTAGATATAGTCGGGCTCGCCTCAACACATGAACCGCACATCTCGAGGGAGGCTGGACCTTATTCCATTCTGGAGTTGCTCATGGGGAGAGGCGGCGAGCCAGCGTGGGTATCCTTGTTACCATCCATCTCGGTGCCCAAACTTTGGGGTTCTTCCTAGTCGATGAAAGGGTAGCGTTCCTCCGCCTTCGGGTTGGGGCGGGTCCTCACTGTGATCTTTTGTGCTTATGCACCAAATGACCTCCCTTGGAAGATTCACTCGTTGTCTTGGGAGACTTCAATGCCCATGGGGGCAAGGATAGTGTAACCTGCCAATGGCGGCAGATGGCGCCGGGTGACCTGCAGCCAGTTACAGGAGCTCTTCAGTTTATTTTTCTTTTTTTTCTCTTTTCTATTGTATATAGGCGTGTTTCTTTATCTTTTTTCAAATTTTCTTTTTCTTTCTTCAATCCTCCATCTGGAAAACATACTTTCATGAAGCTTTTGTCTTTCTGTGCACTTTTATTTTCACTTTTGGATCGGCGTCAGGAAACTCATTCACCGACGGCTCTGAGCAACGCAGGTCTTACACACGTGAGACCCTCCTCGCCTGCGCGCCCCGCCCTCCTTCACGCTGAAAAGCCCGTTGTTCCTGTGGAAATACGGAGGAAAAGGAGAGGCTGCAGAGGGGGACGAAAGACGCGGAGGACATGTGTTCCCTCTGTCATCATGGGAAATGTCCGCGCGATCACCAACAAGACGGAGGAGCTGGCGGCGCTGACCCGGCAGCAGAGGCAGTACCGGGACTGCAGCCTCATGTATTTCTCAGAGACGTGGCTGAATGAACTCACACCGGACTCTGTGGTTTCTCTTCACGGATTTACACTCGCGCGAGCAGATCGGAGTGTAACGGAGAGCGGTAAGAAGAAAGGAGGGGGTGTGGCGGTCTATGTGAATGAACGATGGTGCCACCCGGCAAACGTGCACGTGAAGGACCAGCTGTGCACGCGGGACCTGGAGCTGCTCGCGGTAAGCGCGCGGCCATATTATCTACCGAGGGAGTTTTCACACGTGATTGTGTTTTGCGTGTACATTCCGCCCTCGGCTGATGCGGCGGCCGTGTGTGAGCGTCTACACAGCGCCGTTAATCAGACACAGACTCGTCACCCCCGCGCCACGATTCTGATCTGCGGGGATTTTAACCACGCCCCTCTCTCCGCCTCTCTCCCGACGTTCACGCAATACGTGAAGTGCTCCACAAGAGACAATAAAACTCTGGACTTACTGTATGCAGATGTGAAGGACGCTTACAGCTCCTCCCCCCTCCCCCCACTGGGACGCTCAGACCACAACCTGGTCTACCTGCTCCCCCAATACACACCCAGGGTGCGAAAGGAACCTGCACAGAAGAGGTCTGTGAAAGTGTGGACCGAGGAGACCAACGAGAGGCTTAGGGACTGTTTCCAGACCACAGACTGGAGCATGCTCTGTGACTCCTTTGGTGATGACATCGACGGCCTCACACACTGCATTACCGACTACATGAACTTCTGCGTGGACAGCAGTGTGCCAACACGGAGGGTACGGTGCTTCTCCAACAACCACCCATGGGTCACCCCTGAGCTCAAAGTCCTCCTGAACCAGAAAAAGAGGGCTTTCATCTCGGGGGACAGAGAGGAGCAGAAGAAGGTCCAGCGTGAGCTCCAGTGGAGGATCAGGAGAGCAAAGAAGGACTATGGGAAGAAGATGGAGGAGAAGCTGGCTCAGAACAACGTGCAGGACGTCTGGAGAGGACTAAAGAACATGTCTGGATTTGGGCAGAGTGTCAGAGGGACAACTGATGGTGACCAGCGCTGGGCGGATGAACTAAACTGTTACTTCAACAGGTTTGATTCTCCCCCCTCCCCCTCTGCACCCCTCCCCGTTCCCCTCCCCTCTTCAAACGTCTCCAGACCAGCTGACACCTCCCCCCTCCCCAGGCCAACTTCACTTGACTGCTACAACCGGACAGACACATCCCCCTCCCTCTGCAGCCCACCCCAGCCCCCCCTATCCCTCACATCAGACCAGGTGAGGAGACAGCTGAGGCGACTAAATCAGAGGAAATCTGAAGGACCTGATGGCATCAGTCCCAGGCTGCTGAGGACCTGCGCAGACCAGCTCTGTGTGGTACTCTGCTACCTGTACAACCTGAGCCTCAGCCTGGAGAAGGTTCCCGTCCTATGGAAGACCTCCTGTGTGGTTCCGGTTCCCCAAACAGCTCAAGCGAAGGAACCAGCCCACTACAGACCTGTCGCCCTGACCTCCCACCTCATTAAGACCATGGAAAGGCTCCTCCTTGAACACCTCCGCTCTATGGTGAGCCCCACCCTAGCCCCGCTGCAGTTTGCCTACAGGCCCAACATCGGAGTAGAAGACGCCGTCATCTACCTTCTGCAGCGGGCACTAACCCACCTGGAGATCGCCGGCAGCGCTGTGAGGGTCATGTTCTTTGACTTCTCCAGCGCCTTCAACACCATCAGGCCAGCGCGTCTGCGGGGGAAGCTGGAGGACGTGGGAGTGGACGGGCATCTTGCTGCCTGGATTATTGACTACCTTACTAACCGTCCACAGTACGTGCGGCTGCGCGGCTGTAAGTCAAAGGTGGTAGTCTGCAGCACGGGGGCACCGCAGGGCACCGTCCTCTCACCCTTCCTTTTCAACATCTATACCTCGGACTTCATATATAACACAAACAGCTGCCACCTCCAGAAGTTCTCGGACGACTCCGCCATCGTGGGCCGTGTGTCAGAGGGGAACGAGCTGGAGTACCGGTCGGTCATCGTTGACTTCGTGGACTGGTGTGAGCGCAACCACCTGTGCTTGAACACTAGGAAGACGAAGGAGATGGTGGTCGACTTCAGGAGAAGCACTCGTACACACACACACACTTACTAGTGAACATCCAGGGACAGGACATTGAGACAGTGGACAGTTTCAAGTACCTGGGTGTTCACCTTAACAATAAACTGGACTGGTCCCACAACACCAACGCCCTGTACAAGAAGGGCCAGAGTCACCTCCACCTTCTGAGGAGACTCAGGTCCTTCGGCGTATGCAGACCTCTGCTCAGGACTTTTTATGACTCTGTGGTAGCCTCTGCAATCCTCTACGCTGCCATCTGCTGAGCCCCGGGCAGCACAGAGCGGGACAGGAAGAGACTGAACAAGCTGGTCAGGAGGGCCAGCTCTGTCCTCGGCTGCCCACTGGACTCTGTGGAGGAGGTGAGTGAGAGGAGGATGGTAGCAAAGCTCACATCCATCATGAACAACAGCTCTCACCCACTGCACCAGACTGTCGAGGAGCTGAGCAGCTCCTGCAGTGGACGACTGAGGCATCCTCAGTGCAGGAAGGAGCGCTACCGCAGGTCGTTCATTCCCACCGCTGTCAGACTGTACAACGCCACTTTGTAACTGTCTGTGAAAATACCGGTTATGTGCAATAAAAACCCCGCACACTTTAATCAACCACATCTACCCCACTGTGAACTATATCAACCCATCTACTCTGCACTCAGATACATTACACTGTAATATAGGCCAGTCTATAAAGTTGCTCCATTCTTTTCTTTTATTGTTTAGTAATTTATACTATTTATGTATCTATTTATTTATTTACTTATATAATATATATGTATGTGTGTATGTGTGTATGTTTGTGGCGGCACGGTGGCGTAGTGGTTAGCATGTCCGCCTCACAGCAAGAAGGCCCGGGTTCGATTCCCGGCCTGGGCGTTTCTATGTGGAGTTTGCATGTTCTCCCCGTGCTTGTGCGGGTTTCCTCCGGGTGCTCCGGTTTCCCCCGCAATCCAAAGACGTGCACTGTAGGTTAATTGGCTGTTCTAAATTGACCGTAGTTTCTCTCCTGCAGCGGCACTGGAACCCAGTCGTATCGGCACTTGCCTTTCCATTGGATCCTTCCAGTGGCGCCGAGACAGGGGGGGACTTGCTGCTTGGGTAACAGCCTGTCCCTCATTACTCCCTACCCAGGCTCTGTGCACTGGGGAGTATCACCAGTCGGGATACTGGCCAGAGCGCAGCCATAGTCCTTCGGGACTGACGGAGGCCTACGCTAGTGTATGTTTGTACTTGTATCTATTTTTGCACCCCCTACTGATGGTACCTCAAGAGCCTGTAACAGTGAATTTCTCCATTGTGAGATTAATAAAGCTGTATCTTATCTTATCTTATGACCTGAAAGGGTGTGATCGGTAGGTATGGCCTCTCCCGTCTGAACGCGAAGGATGTTTCGTTGGTTGTTGTTGGACTTCTGTGCTTGTCACAGTTTGTCTTTCACGAACACCATGTTTGCTCATAAGGGTGCCCATAAGTGCACTTGGCACCAGGTCGAAGTTTGATGATTGACTCTGCAGTCGTGTCACCACACTTGTGGTCATATGTTTTGGACACTCGGGTGAAGAGGGTGGTGGTGAGCTGGCTTAGATGTCGGGGGAGGCTGCCTTCCAGACCTGGTAGGCCCAAGTGTATAATTAGGGTCTGCTGGGAAAATTTGGCAGTCTTCTGTCCAAGAGGCCTTTAACTCTCACCTCTGGCAGAGCTACAACCACATCTCGGAGATAGTGGGTGACATGGAATTCGAATGGGCCATGTTTCGTGCCTCCATTACTGAGGCGGCAGCCTATAGCTGTGGCCAGAAGGTCGTCAGTGCTTGTCGTGGTGGTAACCCCCGAACCCGGTGGTGGACACCTGTGGTGATGGGGGCTATCCAGCTGAAAAAGGAGGCCTATTGGGTCTTATTGGCCTGTGGGACTCCTGAGGCAGCTGACAGGTACCGGTAGGCCAAGCCTGCTACAGCTGAAGCTGTCACAGATGCAAAATCTCGAGCATGGGAGGAGTTTGGTGAGGGCCTGGAGAATGATTATCGTTTGGCCTCAAAATAGTACTGGACCACCATCCGACGCCTCAGGAGGGGGAAACAGTTCTCCATAAACACTGTTTACAGTGGAGGTGGGGAGCTGCTCACCACGACAGGGGATGTCATCAGGAGGTGGAGGGAATACTTTGAGGACCTCCTCAATCCCACCAACATGCCCTCCATGGAGAAGAAAGACCCTTGGGTTTGGGCGGGGTTCTGCCATTCACTGGAGTGGAGGTCACTGAGGTAGACAAAAAGCTCCTTTGTGGTCAAGCTCTGGGTTGGATGAGATCTGGCCAGAATATCTCAGGGCTCTGGATGCTGTAGGACTGTCTTGGTTGACACGTCTCTGCAACATCGTGTGGTCATTGGGGACTGTACCTCTGGAGAGGCAAACTGGGGTGGTAGTCCCCCTTTGTAAAAAGGGGGACCGGAGGGTGTGTCCAATTATCGGGGAATCACACTCCTCAGCCTACCCGAGAAAGTCTATGCAGGGGTACTGGAAAGGAGGATCCGACAAATCGTCGAACCTCGGATTCAGGAGGAATAATGTGGTTTTCATCCTGACCAACTCTATACGCTCCACAGGATCTTGGAGGGGGCATGGGAGTTTGCCCAATCTGTCCACATGTGTTTTGTGGATTTGGAGAACGCTTTTGAATATATCCCTCGGATTATCCCGTGTGGCATGCCCCGGAAGTACGGCGTTCTGGACTCGTCACTCCAGGCCATTCGATCGCTATATCACTGGAGACAGAGTTTGGTCCGTATTGGTAACAACAGGTCTAATTCGTTCCCGGTGCGGGTTGGAGTCCACCAAGGCTGTCCTTTGTCACCAATTCTGTTCATAATTTTTATGGACAGAATTTCTAGGCCAGCCAAGGCATTGAGGGGTTCTGGTTTGGTGGCCATTGGATCTCGTCTCTGCTTTTTGTGGATGATGTTGTCCTTTTGGCTTCATCAAGCCAGGACCTCAAGCTCTCATTGGAGTGATTCTCAGTCAAGTGCAAAGCGACCGGGATTAAATTCAGCACCTCCAAGTCCGAGGCCATGGTTCTCAGTCGGACAAGGGTGGAATGCACCTTCCGGGTTGGGAATGAGGTCCTGCCCCAAGTGGAGGAGTTTAAGTATCCTGGGGTCTTGTTCACGAGTGAGGGAAAGATGGAGCAGGAGATCAACATGTGGATTTCTGCAGCCTCTGATGTTAAACAGAGCCTGTACCAGTTCGTCGTGGTGAAGAAGGAGCTGAGCCGCAAGACAAAGCTCTCAATTAATCTGTCGATCTATGTTTCAACCCTCACTTATGGTCACGAGCTTTGGGAAGTGACAGAAAGAACAAAATCACGGATACAAGCGGTTGAAATGAGCTTCCTTTGCCAGGTGGCGGGGCTCTCCCTTAAAGATAAGGTCAGAAGCTCTACCATCCGGGGAGAGCTCAGCGTAGCTCCTCTGCATTCAGAGGGGCCAGTTGAGGTGGCTCGGGCATCTGGTCAGAATGCCTCTCGAATGCCTCTCTGGTGTGGTGTGTTAGGCATGTCCAACTGGGAAGAGACCTTGGGGTCGACCTAGAACACTCTGGGGGGCTATGTCTTTCGGCTTGTCTGGGAACGCCTCAGTGTCCCCCCGGAAGAGCTGGAAGAAGTGGCTGGGGAGAGGGATGTCTGGACCTCTCTGCTTAGGTTGCTGCCCCTGCGACCTGACCCCAGATTACGTGGAAGAAGATGAGATGTGATGAGATGATAGAGTTTGGAAATACAACTTGAGTTGGTAAAACAACTTGAAAATAATCTGTAATAATTGTGTAGCCTTAACTATGTCTAATTATTTTTAAGACATAAACCCAATGGAATTTCCACTCCTATGAGTTTACTCGAAGAAGAGAGATGTACCACGAAAAGTTGTGTAAGCAGAATTCGGGCTAATGCCTTTTGTTCAGTAGCTGAACAGTTTGTCTGGAGAATATCAAATCTATTTGAACCATGGGGGAATGGATGTTCTAATCTAACTGTGACAGTACAGCACCCACACCATCACTGGTGTCTATAGCCATTGAATTTGTCAATAGGGCCATGAAGTCAGCAAAATTCTTACAAACATTTCTGTAGAACTTCTTAGAGTACTCTGGACATTTGCTATAATGGGTACTTTCTGCCCATGGCAAATATAGCCTAAATAGGTCTAATAAAATACCAACCGGACCGAACAATTAGAAGAATTTAATCAGAGCTTTCATGATTTCAAGGGGGTTTGCTACCTCCAAAACCTTTTGCAAAAATTTAAAATCCTCAGAATAACCTGCTCACACTTTGGTGTGCAGTTGCCTAATCTTCAAATCTTCAGAAGCTGGGACATCTTATGGTCTCCATTTCCTCATCAATATGCAACCACTGACAAAATAACCGTCTGGGACTTTAGCCATCCTCAGAGTGGCATTAAAGAGAGACTTCAAGTCAGGATCACCTTGTTCCTGAATCAAGTTTTCTTTCGATGATGCCATTGTTTTGAACTTAATTGATGTCTTATTTTTCACACCTGAAGCATGACCAAGATTGTCATTGTGATCAGAAAATTCAAGATTCAAGAGTCTTTATTGTCATTATGTTCACATAATGCTAAATTTTAAACAAGACTATCAGCTTTAAAAGTGTTAAAACATGTCAAAAAGGTGCAAACAAGACACTTTACTGCAATTAAAATGGTCAAGAATGGAAGAAAAAGACAAGATGGCGGTGCACGTAGACAGAGCGGCCTGGCACACTACACATTTTAGCAGCTATGTCTTTTATTTTCTTCATTTTGTGTACTCTTTTTTTTTTTTTTTCATTTCCGGGCCAGTCCCTGGCAGCTGCACATACATGTACACATGTACATGCACGTACAGCAGAGAGGAGCAACTCATGGTCCGTGAAAATTACTGTTCCACACTCAAACAATAGCAACTGGGTTTTCATACCGCCAGAGAGCCACTAGCCCACGGACCTCTCTCTCTTCATACTCCCCACTGAAATGGTGCAGGTGGCAGAGAGACACAGAAAATAGAAGAGGGGGAAGAGATTGAGGCGAAGGACTAAGCTAAATGCTAACCCCTCCAAACCAGCCATTCTATGCTTATTTCTCACGCACTGCTAGTTACTCAACAAAAAAATCGAGGCTAACTGAGAAACTGAGACTAATCAGTGTCTCTCCCCCTCATGCCGGTCCCAAGCCCGGAGAAATGCAGAGGGTTGCATCAGGAAGGGCATCCGACGTAAAACCAATGCCAATTATTGATGATGCAAATCAAAAGTATTACCTCCATACCGGATCGGTCGAGGCCCGGGTTAACAACGACCGCCATCAGTGCTGTCAATCAACAGGGCGCTGATGGAAATTGGACTACTGTTGGTCGAAGACGTCGAAGAAGGAGAGGTGGGAGGCGTGTCCGTAGGCAGAGAGAGAAGAGGAAATGCGTGAGCCTAGGACTGAGAGTGGGGACTTTGAATGTTGGAACTAGGCACAGAAAAGGTAGAGAGCTGATTGACATGATGCAGAGGAGGAAGGTGGACATACTGTGTGTTCAGGAGACCAGGTGGAAAGGTAGCAAAGCTAAAAGCTTAGGAGCAGGGTTTAAGCTATTTTATCACGGTGTGGATGGGAAGAGAAATGGAGTCGGAGTCATCTTGAAGGAGGAGTTTGTCAGGAATGTTCTAAAAGTGAAAAGAGTGTCAGACAGAGTGATAAATCTCAAGTTAGAAATTGAAGGTGTAATGCTCAATGTTGTTAGTGCTTATGCCCCACAGGCAGGATGTGAGCTAGAAGAGAAGGAGAGATTCTGGAGTGACTTAGATGAAGTGATGCAGAGTACCCCCAGAGGTGAAAGAGTGGTCATTGGTGCAGACTTCAATGGACATGTTGGTGCAGGCAACAGAGGGGACGAGGAAATGATGGGCAGGTTTGGTATCCAGGACAGGAGCATGAAGGACAGATGTTGATAGATTTTGCAAAAGGATGGAAATGGCTGTGGTGAATACTTTCTTTGAGAAGAAACAGGAGCATAGGGTGACTTATAAAAGCGGAGGTAGGCGCACACAGGTAGACTACATCTTGTGTAGGCGATGTAATTTGAAGGAAGTCAGTGACTGCAAAGTCATCGTGGGTGAGAGTGTTGCCAAACAGCATAGGATGGTGGTGTGCAGGATGACTCTGATGGTGAGAAAGGTGAAAAAGGCAAAGGCAGAGCAGAAGACAAAGTGGTGGAAGCTGAAAAAGGAAGAGTGTCGTGTTGTCTTCAAGGAGGAGTTGAAACAGGCTTTGGGTGGCCAGGAAGTGCTTCCAAATGACTGGACAACCACAGCAAATGTGATCAGGGACACAGGTAGGAGAGTACTTGGTGTGTCCTCTGGAAGGAAAGTAGATAAGGAGACTTGGTGGTGGAATGAGGAAGTACAGGAGTGTGTACAAAGGAAAAGGTTAGCCAAGAAGAAGTGGGACATTGAGAGGACCGAAGAGAGTAAACAGGAGTACAGGGAGACACGGCGTAAGGCGAAAGTAGCAGTGGCTAAGGCCAAACAGAGGGCGTATGATGACTTGTATGATAGGTTGGATAGTAAAGAGGGAGAAAATGATCTATACAGGTTGGCACAGCAGAGAAATAGAGATGGGAAGGACGTGCAGCAAGTTAGATTGATAAAGGACAGAGAGGGAAATGTATTGACTGATGACAGAAGTGTGCTGGGAAGATGGAAAGAGTACTTTGAAGAGCTGATGAATGAGGAAAATGAGAGAGAAAAAAGAGTAGAAGAGGTAACCATTGAGGAGCAGGATGTAGCAAAGATCAGTAAGGGTGAAGTGAGAAGGGCATTGAAGAGGATGAAGAATGGAAAGGCAGTTGGTCCTGATGATATACCTGTGGAGGTATGGAAGTGTCTAGGAGAGGTAGCAATAGATTTTCTGACAAGAACATTCAACAAGGTACTAGAGAGTGAGCAGATGCCGGAGGAGTGGAGGAGAAGTGTGCTGGTGCCCATTTTTAAGAACAAGGGAGACGTGCAGAGTTGCAGCAACTACAGAGGGATAAAGTTGATGAGCCATACGATGAAGTTATGGGAAAGAATAGTGGAAGCTAGACTAAGGGCAGAGGTCAGCATTTGTGAACAACAGTTTGGTTTCATGCCAAGAAAGAGCACCACAGATGCAATGTTTGCCTTGAGGATGTTAATAGAGAAGTACAGAGAAGGTCAGAGGGAGCTACATTGTGCCTTTGTGGATCTGGAAAAAGCATATGACAGGGTGCCAAGAGAAGAACTGTGGTATTCATGAGGAAGTCTGGAGTGGCAGAGAAGTATGTTAGAGTGGTGCAGGACATGTATGAGAGATGTAAGACAGTGGTGAGGTGTGCTGTCGGTGTGACCGACGAATTCAAGGTGGAGGTGGGACTGCATCAAGGGTCAGCTCTGAGCCCCTTCTTGTTTGCTATGGTGATGGACAGGCTGACAGACGAGGTGAGACAAGAATCTCCATGGACTATGATGTTTGCAGATGACATCGTGATCTGTAGTGAGAGCAGAGAACAAGTGCAGGAAAATCTCGAGAGGTGGAGGTATGCCCTGGAAAGGAGAGGAATGAAGGTTAGCCTCAGAAAATCAGAATACATGTGTGTGAATGAGAAGGACCCAGGAGGAACGGTGATGTTACAGGGAAGCAGAGATAAGGAAGGTGGAGGATTTTAAGTACTTAGGCTCAACAATCCAGAGCAATGGAGAGTGTGGAGAAGAGGTGAAGAAGCGTGTGCAGGCAGGCTGGAATGGTTGGAGAAAAGTATCCGGTGTGATGTGCGATAGGAGAGTGTCAGCAAGAATGAAGGGAAAAGTGTACAAGATGGTGGTGAGGCCAGCGATGTTGTATGGCTTAGAAACAGTGGCGCTGAGGAAAAGGCAGGAGGCAGAGCTGGAGGTAGCGGAGATGAAAATGTTGAGGTTCTCCCTGGGAGTAACGAGGAGGATAGGATCAGAAATTAGTATATCAGAGGGACAGCCCACGTAAGATGTTTTGGAGACAAAGTCAGAGAGGCTAGATTGAGATGGTTTGGACATGTACAGAGGAGGGATAGTGAGTATATTGGCAGTAGGATGCTGAGGTTGGAACTACCAGGCAGAAGGCCTCGAGGAAGACCGAAGAAGAGATTTATGGATGTGGTGAAGGAAGACATGAAGGTCGTTGGAGTCAGAAAAGAAGGTGCGGAGGACAGGGTGAGGTGGAGGCGGATGATTTGCTGTGGCGACCCCTGAAGGGAGCAGCCGAAAGTAAAAGAAGAAGAAGATATATATATATACACACACACACACACACACAGTAGGCCCTTGATGAGTCGCAGTTTAGCACTCGTGGTTTGAGTGCACGCGGTCTGCCCAGCAACCGGCACGTGTTCAAATTCAGCCAATGGCTGTCCTCCTTTCTGCTGATTGGTTGAGCTGATGTCCCGCCCCCTTTTCCTCATTCGTGCACAAGTTGTCAATGAGCCTCTTTTTTGTGTGTGTTCTAATTACCAGTTAATCTCTCCCTCTCTCTAACACCCCCCACACACACACACACACACACACACACACGCACTAAAATCACGCAGGTGGTGGCAACAGAAAACATAAGAGAGTGGAGTTAATGGCTTAAGTAAATGCAAACCATCTACTCCAAGCTGATTTCTCACCAATTCCCGGTCACTCAACAACAAGATGGATGAGTTACGACTGCGCTTTAATTTATGAGCTTGGATTATTATGTTACAGTAATTTCTGAATCTTGGTTGGATACTTTTAATCTGGACGCCACAATTAAACTAGCGGGCCATGTTATCATCAGAGCGGACAGAACCAGCATGTCCAGTCAAACATGGATGAGGCCTGTGTTTATATCAATACCAGCTGGTGTTCCAACTCCATAATTAAGATATTCAATGCTGTCGTGATCTGATAGTACAGTATAGACCTTTATATCTAGAGAGCTTACAGCTGAAGTTATAATCACAGTTTATGTGCCAACCCAGGCTAATGCTAAGCTAGCCATACAACATTCCATAAACAAACAGCTAGCAGCACAGCCAGACTGTGTTATAATTGCAGCAGCAGACATTAACCATGCAAACCTGAAGCCTGTCCTGCCTGGATTTTATAAAATGTAAGTTATCCTAGTGTGGACCAGGTCTACATGAATATCCCAGAAGTCTATAAAGGTACACATTTGCCGCATCATGGATTCTCAGATCACTTCTCCCTGTCTCTGATTCCTACTTGTAAATCTGTGGTGAAATTCCAGTAATTAAAAAAGTCCAGGTGCTGACAGAGGAAGCCACAGCATCTCTCTAGGATTGTTTTGATTCTACAGACTGGGATATATGCGCAAAGGTGACAGACCTGGAGAGTCACAGATCAGCTGTACTCTCCTACATTAACTATTGCACAGAGAATGTTACCAGAACAAGGACTGTTAGTGTTCCTGAACCAGAAACCATGGTTTAATGGTGAGATACACACTCTGCTTAGAGCACGGGATAATGCCTTCAAGTCAGAAGACCAGCAGGCTTACAAAGAGGCATGCCCGGCCCTGCAAAAAGGTGTCAACAAAGCTAAGCTTTTTTTCTAAACTAAGCAACTCATTCCCACTTGCCTCAAAACAGCCACCATCGTTCCAGTGCCTAACAAGAGCATGCTGCCTGACCGACGACTGCGCAGTTGCCCTGACCCCATCATCAAATGTTTCAAGAGACTTTTCTTGTCTCACATTAAGGCTGCCATTTGTGCTGACATCAATCCACATCAGTTTGCATACAGAACAAACAGGTCAACAGAGGATGCCATCAATATAGCTCTCAACACAGCCCTCACACACCAGGACAGCAGCAACTCCTATGTAAGGATGCTGTTCGTAGACTTCAGCTCTGCTTTTGGCACAGTCCAACCACATAAACTGGTTGAGAAGTTCTGCAGTCTGGTCCGAGGGAGCTCTCTGTGCACCCGGATAAAAGACTTTCTCAGCAACACTACAGGGGAGTGTTCTTATCGCCCTCCTCTTCTCCCTAATATTTAATCTAACCTTTTCTTAGCCCCCTCCTCTTCTCCCTAATATCTATCCTTATACAGTCAGCCCCCTACTTACGAAACCTCCTGGGTGCGAAAATTCCGGGTTACGAAAAACATTTTCCTCAGTTTTCGTCCCCAGAATATGAAAACAACCTCCTCTTACGAAATGCGCCATTCAAAATTCAAACGTGCCAATCAAAATTTCTCACGATGCGTGAGTTGCTCTCTCATTGGCTGTCTCCCAACATCCTGCCCCACTGGCCTTCCATTGGCTAGGAGGGATGACGCAGATGAACTTCCTGTGCCTACACTTACTGTTTGTCACACATGTGAAGGAGAGTTGACTGTTGGCTTGTTGTGAGACTAATCATGAAGCGTTATATTTCGTTATCGCTGAAACCGCTCTACAATCGGGGCAATATTGAACCAGAAGGAGACCTTAAAGCGGAAATACAGTGACGGAGGCGATTATTTTGGCACGATATTAAAAAGGAATGCTCCGTGGGAGAAGACCGATCTTGCAAGGAAGCAAGTTAATATTGAATGAGGACCTCGGATCTTTCAAACAGGTACTGTAATTCTGCTTTAAATTAAACATCCTGTCCATTTAAATAGAATTGTTCCGTCAGTTGTGTGTGTGTGTGAGAGAAAGGGAGAGAGAGAGAGAGAGAGAGAGAAGGGTCTGTGTGTGTGTGTGTGTGTGTGTGTGTGTGTGCGTGTGCGTGCGTGTGTGCGTGTGCGTGCGTGCGTGCGTGTGTGCGTTCATTTGTGTATAAGAGAGAGAGAGAGAGAGAGAGACAGAGACAGAAGGAGGCTTAACTCTTTAGTTTTTAGTTTAGTTTTGTTGTTTAATTCCGTAAATGTTTAATAAATGTGGCGCATGTGAGCAAAACACTGCTCATCTGGACCTCCAATCCCTCAAGGAATCAAGTTAAAGTTGAGTTTGGACATCCGATATGTCAAGCAAGGAATGCGCTTTGAATTCCAATTCTTAAAATACTCCCGGTGTCCTGCTTGTGGGTTTGGCCCGCAGCGCCACAATAAACATTTAATGTGTATACAATACTGTACAATACTGTATTGTGTGTGTGTGTGTGTGTGTGTGTGTGTGTGTGTGTGTGTGAGAGAGAGAGAGAGAGAGAGAGGGAGAGGGAGACAGAGACGTGTGTGTGTGTGTGTTAATAAAAAATGTTTAATAATGGTTTAATTAATAGATATGTTAATAAAACATTTAATTGGTTTAATAAATAATTTTCTTTTACTTTTAACACATATTTCATACAAAATTGGTGTAATTTTATCATTTTTAAAGGGTTTATGGGGTAGTCTTGGGAACCTTGGAATGAATCAGTTGTTTAACATGTAAAGTGTGCCCCCTACTTACGAAACTCCAGCGTTACGAAAAAGGCTCTGGAATGGATTAATTTTGTAAGTAGGGGGCAGACTGTACTTTAAACAACTAAATCGTTCTTGTGTGTGTGTGTGTGTGTGTGTGTGTGTGTGTGTGTGTGTGTATATATATATATATATATATATATATATATATATATATACACACATACACAGTATATATATATTCTTCTTTTCCTTTCGGCTTTTTCCCTTTTCCAAGGGTCGCCACAGTGAATTATTTGATTTGCATATTTTATTTGGCATAGGTTTTTTTTTTTTTTTTACGTCGGATGCCCTTCCTGACACAACCCTTTTAGCAAGGGGCAGAAACAATCTGACGGCTATGCAGCCTACTGTTTACGAAAGTCAGCAATGATTCTTTTACATGCCTCACACCATAGACAGTGAAGACATGGCTAGCCTTTGATAACCCAGTTAGCTGCGCTGGGGGGACAGTGACAATCCTGTGGCGAGTGGGACCTAAACTCTTAACCTTAGGGGATCAGCAATCCAGCACCTTTACCACCAAGCCACTACTGCCCCCCGTGGGGCCGGTGGCATAGTGGTTAGGGTGCTGTGCTCATGATCGGGAGGTTGTGAGTTCGAATCCCACTGAGACCCTCACTGTGCTAAGACTCCTGGGCAAGGTCTCAACTACAAGTGTGCCTCTGTTCACCCAGCAGTATAAATGGGTTCCAGTAAAAATATACTGGGAAGGTAACCTGCGATGGACTAACGTCCCATCCAGGTGGAGTTGAACTACTGGTCGCTTCATGCTATGGAAACCAGGGATAAGCACCGGCCTGATGAGCCACGAGGCTTGAGTGTAAAAAACCCAACAGACTTTACCTTACCTTACACCACTGCCCCCATAGTTATATATAATATAGCAAGTAAATTTGGCATAGTATAGCCTAGAGACAAGCTAATTTGAGTCAAGTTGTTTTCAACTTACGTTGTCTCTCCTGGAACCAATTAATGACGTTAGCCGAGGTATACCTGTATTCTGCCTAGTATCTGTAGGTACGGCGATAACTCAGATAACGAATTTAATCCATTCCCAGGACAAGCCCATAAGCCGAAAAGTTGGTTAGATGAAACAATTATTCATCATTTTCTGTAACCGTTTAATCCTAATTAGGGTCGCAGGGAGGCTGGCGCCCATCCCAGCTGACTCCGGGCGGGGGCAGAGTACACCCTGGACAGCTTGCCAGGCCATCGCAGGGCGGAAGCACGCTGACGGCTTTGCAACCTACTCTTGTCGAAGGTCAGCAATGGTTCTTTTACATGCCCACACCATGACAGTGAGAGCTGTACAACCACGAGGTCAGTTAGCTGCACTGTGAAACAATTATTCCCATAAGAAATACCAGAAAACCAATGAATCCATTCCAACCCCCTCTCAAACTCATATAACCTGACAGAAACACATATATTTGACCTAATATATGAAAGATAAACATGTAAAAACAATAAATATTTCATAATAATAGCACATGTACATTAACATTAATAATAATTAATAATAAACAATCATAAAACAAGAATAAATAAGTCAACTAAGTCAACTAACCCTTCCAGTCATCAACTCTGGCGAAGATGTCAGTTGGGCAGGGTGGTGCGTAACAGAGGTGCGTAATGAATGCCAGCAAGGAACGGCTCGTGGTGAGCTTTCACAAGGCCAGTGCTTCTCAAATAATGGGGCGCACCCCTCTTTGGGGACATGGTGTGATGCCAGGGGGAGTGCGTATGACCCTGGGGAACATGCTTTTTTTTGCCATACTGCCATCTACTCTGCACTCAGATACATTACACTTGAATATAGGCCAGTCTATAAACTCGTTCCCTTCTTTTCTTTTATTGTTTATTAATTCATACTATTTATGTATCTATTTATTTATTTACTTATATAATATATATGTATGTGTGTGTATCTATTTTTGCACCCCCTACTGATGGTACCTCAAGAGCCTGTAACAGTGAATTTCTCCATTGTGAGATTAATAAAGCTGTATCTTATTTTATCTTATACTGTACTAGAATTATGTGTAATTGTGCATCCACTACAGTTGTTGGCAGTGGCACTCTCACTGTTGCACTATGGTGTAGGAAAAAAGCACCAAAAAAATAATATGAAGTGCAGTAAACACTATTTATACTTGCTGGGGGGGCATGAAATGTTTTTTTTTTCTTCCTAAAGGGGACATCACAGAAAATAATTTAGAAGCACTGCACAAGGCCTTCTTGGAGCACAGAAGAATACAAGTGGAAGAATATGAGGCTAATCGGCCCGGAAAAGCTATTTCGAAGAGAGCCCGTAAAGTGATTTTTTTGCTTGTTTGCTCGAGCAGATTGGCGAGTTTGAAGCTCGTATCATGGAAAAATCATTATAAGGGACACTCGTTAGACAAGGTACCACTGTATTTGATAAAATGCATAACTATTAATTATCAGTCTGCTTAGATAAATGCAAGTGTGATAATCACATGTTACCTTTATCATGGTCATACTGGATATGGCTATTGATATTACTGATGATTGATATATATATAATCAGTCTATCAAGGGAATTTTAAGAAGGCTCCTGAGGAGAGGTTGGAGAATGGGAGAATCAGGCCAAAAGAGTATAGGGGGTGTTTGGATGAAGTGGTGGAATAGCTATCAGAAGTAAAACCATTAGTCTGGGTGGACTGGTCACAGTTCTCTGGTTGAGACTGAATGGCACGTTCTGTATGACAGGAGATGCTGGCTTGAAGTGGGCAGGTGCTATAAATTCCAAGAAGTCAAGGGGATTGGCAGATAGTATTAGATGGGGAGGCAGATAGCGACATTGTATGATGCTTCTTCTCCTAAAGTTTGTAAGGCTGACTGAGCTAAAGAAAGGAAACAAAAAAATTAAAAGAATATATTATATAATGATAATACAGTGCTTCTCAAATAGTGGGGGTGATCCTGGGGGGGGGGGGGGGGCATGACTCTGGGGAACATTCTTTTTTGCCATACTGTACTAGAATTAAGTGTAATTGCACCTTCACTATAGTAGTTGACACTGGGGCTGTCATTACATTCTGTTACAGATTAAAAAAACAATGTCAATGAAGTTTTTCTTTACTGTAAGTTGAACTACAATTCTTTATTTTTTTGTTTTTATGTTAATAAAGATACAATGTTATGCAGAGGTGTCTGGTACCTTCCGAGTTGTCACACGACTCTTGGCGACCTGCTATGAAGTATAACGCCTTGATAACGCATGTTCATGGAGGTTTTCTTGGCAAGGATAGTGCAATGGTTTGCCATTACCTTCTGCACGATGCGAACCTACAGGCAATTTAAAGCAGCCAATTAGCCAACTGTGCATGTTTTTAGACCGTAGGAGGAAACTGGACTTCATCTTCTTCTTTTCCTTTTGGATTTTCCCTTCAGGAGTCGCTACAGTGAATCATCTGCCTCCATCTCACCCTATCCTCTGCATCTTATTCTCTTAGGGGAGGAAACTGGACTGCCCAGAGGAAACCCACACAAGCACGGGGAGAACATGTAAACTCCGCACAGAAACGCCCAGGTCAGTAATCAAACCCAATCCTTCTTGCTCTGAGGTGGACGTGCCAACCACTACACCACCGTACCGCCCATGCAGAGGTGTACTAATAACAAATTTATAGACAGATAATACTACTTATAGTTGCATGGGGTGGTGGGGGTGTGAACTGTTTTTTTTTTTTTTTCTTCCTAGAGGGGGCATCACAGAAAATAATTGAGAAGCACTGGCCTATTGTATTCTTTTGGACTGTGGGAGGAGACCGGAGTACCCGTAGCAAGCAAAGTACTGAAGATTGAAAGATGTGTGTTGTCAGCGAGTCGAGATCATGAAAACTATTTGTGTGGTCACGTGATCGTATTGAAGGTCGTCTATACGCCATACCGGTTGGTGGCGGTAATGCAATGTTTGATGAGAATCGACTCAACGACGAAGAATGAAGTCAACACACCGGCTTCATATTAGTGTAATGTGGTTATTAAATGTATGAATTTGCAACGTTAGCGGCACGATAAGCTGGAATTTTTGAGAGTTATATGCAAGTTGTATTTAGCTCAGTCCAGGAGCCACAATGCGCACTTTCCCGCTCCGGTTGCAGTCGTACCAGGTGAGCGATGTACTGTTCGGCTGCTTTCGTTCACGGACAGTTATGTTTTCGTCCTCCAGTGGTTTGCGAGGGCGGAAGAAGAGCAGCCAGTACCGCGATGTGGACTCTGAACGATATGCATCACTGGTGAAAGCTGTCGTGTCCACGAAATTCAGCGCAGAGATTCAAGAAAGCACTGAAAACGAAGACCAGCGGATTCACGGATTTCCCGAAAAATCCAAGACCCGGGTGTGTCGAGCTCTTAAAACCCAGTGGCCCTTGTTAAACGACAAAAAATGTGTAGAATCAGACAACGAAATTCGAACCATGACTCGGAAAAACTTAGAAAAAGTCTCTGAGTTCGTATCTGTACCCAGCGTAACAAAAATACTCCAAACGACCATGTCTGAGCAGCAGGCGTTTCATCTGGAGAGGTGGAAGCAGAAGAAGATCTCCGAGCTTGGCGTGGAGGGCTTCAGAGAGTACAGAAGCAGTAGGTTCAAGGGCTTGGGTCTCCACCCACTTTATGGACCATTTATTACAGTGCCCAACACGTTTAAGTAAAGCCAGAACTTAATAATAATAAAAAGCCCGAAGTTCAGAAGAGGCTCTTTTAATAATGCTGAACACATTTTAACTGTAAAACCTTTGTAAAACCTTTTCATCTGCAGATTCTTACTGAAGAGAGCCACCCGATCGCGCATGCGTATACAGTGTGTGTGTGTGTGTGTATATATATATATATATATATATATACATACATACACACACACACACACACACACAGGTCCTTCTCAAAAAATTTGCATATTGTGATAAAGTTAATTATTTTCTGTAATGTACTGATAAAAATTAAGAAGATATATTTTAGATTCGTTGCACACCAACTGAAATATTTCAGGTCTTTTATTGTTTTAATACTGATGATTTTGGCATACAGCTCATGAAAACCCAAAATTCCTATCTCAAAAATTAGCATATTTCATCCGACCAATAAAAAAAAAAAAACTTTTTAATACAAAAAAAGTCAACCTACAAATAATTATGCTCAGTTAGGCACTCAATACTTGATCGGGAATCGTTTTGCAGAAATGACTGCTTCAATGCGGCGTGGCATGGAGGCAATCAACCTGTGGCACTGCTGAGGTGTTATGGAGGCCCAGGATGTTTCGATAGCGGCCTTAAGCTCATCCACAGTGTTGGGTCTGGTGTCTCTCAACTGTCTCTTCACAATATCCCACAGATTCTCTATGGGGTTCAGGTCAGGAGAGTTGGCAGGCCAATTGAGCACAGTAATACCATGGTCAGTAAACCATTTAGCAGTGGTTTTGGTACTGTGAGCAGGTGCCAGGTCGTGCTGAAAAATGAAATCTTCATCTCCATAAAGCTTTTCAGCAGATGGAAGCATGAAGTCCTCCAAAATCTCCTGATAGCTAGCTGCATTGACCCTGCCCTTGATAAAACACAGTGGACCGACACCAGCAGCTGACATGGCACCCCAGACCATCACTGACTGTGGGTACTTGACACTGGACTTCAGGCATTTTGGCATTTCCTGCTCCCCAGTCTTCCTCCAGACTCTGGCACCTTGATTTCCGAATGACATGCAAAATTTGCTTTCATCCGAAAAAAGTACTTTGGACCACTGAGCAACAGTCCAGTGCTGGTTCTCTGTAGCCCAGGTCAGGCACTTCTGCCGATGTTTATGGTTCAAAAGTGTCTTGACCTGGGGAATGCGACACCTGTAGCCCAGTCCACTGCTTCCACAGGTCCCCCAAGGTCTGGAATTGGTCCTTCTCCACAATCTTCCTCAGGGTCCTGTCACCTCTTCTGGTTGTGCAGCGTTTTCTGCCACACTTTTTCCTTCCCACAGACGTCCCACTGAGGTGCCTTGATACTGCACTCTGGGAACAGCCTATTCGCTCAGACATTTCTTTCTGTGTCTTACCCTCTTGCTTGAGGGTGTCAATGATGGCCTTCTGGACAGCAGTCAGGTCGGCAGTCTTACCCATGATTGCGGTTTTGAGTAATGAACCAGGCTGGGAGTTTTTTAAATCCTCAGGAATCTTTTGCAGGTGTTGAGAGTTAATTGGTTGATTCAGATGATTAGGTTAATAGCTCGTTTAGAGTACCTTTGCATGATATGCTAATTTTTTGATATAGGAATTTTGGGTTTTCAGGAGCTGTATGCCAAAATCATCCATATTAAAGCAATAAAAGACCTGAAATATTTCAGTTGGTGTGCAATGAATCTAAAATGTATGAAAGTTTAATTTTTTATCAGTACATTACAGAAAATAATGAACTTTATCACAATATGATAATTTTTTGAGAAGGACTAGTATGTATATATATATACATACATACATACATACAGTCATCCCTTGCCACTTCGCGATTTGAGCATCACGGTCTTGGTACATCAGGGTATTTTAATAAAAAAATAAAAAAATAAAAAATGTTCATAAAAGTGAAATTTGTGTATATATATGTCTTCCTTTCGGCTTTTCCCCTTTTTACTCGGGAGTCGCCACAGCAAATCATCTGATTCGCATGTTTTGATTTGGCAGAGGTTTTTTACGTCGGATGCCCTTCCTGTCACAACCCTTTTTAGCAAGGGACAGAAACACGCTGACGGCTTTTTAGCCTACTCTTTACGAAAGTCAGAAATGGTTCTTTTACATGCCTCTCACCATAGACAGTGAGAGACATGGCCTGCCTTTGATAACCCAGTTAGCTGCACTGGGGGGACAGTGACAACCTTGTGGAGAGTGGGACTTGAACCCCCAACCTTTGGATCAGTGATCCAGCGCCCTATACCACTAGACCACCGCTGCCCCAAATTTGTGTATATATATATATATGAAAAATGTGTTGTCCCTCGCTACTTCGTCCTTCAGTTTCTGGGGCTTCAATGCATTGCGGGTTTTTCAAAAATATGCACTGAAAAATAAAAAAAAGTAAGGAAATTTAAGAAAACTAAGGAAAAAGTTAAGGAAAATGCTACAAAACAAGGTCAAATATGCAAAAAAAAACCCAAACAAAAAAAACAACCCAACAAAACTACTTACATTATGTGAGGTATGCGTCTGTGTGTGTGTTAGCGTGTGCATCTGAGTATGTGCGCATCTGTGTGTATTTTTATTTTATTTCCACCTCATGCACTATTTTTGAATGTTTAATTGTTATTAGAAGCATTTATTATGTTGAATATGTATTTATTGATATTATATGTGAGGCGCTGCTCCGAAAGTAGGCGCTTGTCGCACAGACCACTTTTGAGATAAAGGCCAGAAAAGTAAAAATGGTCCATTTTTATCAAAATTCGGATTTTTGCATAAACTATTAAAACAAGTTTTCAACTATCACTTACTTACGTGAAATCGACGGAAACTCACTAAAAATGCCCCCCCCCGGTTTATTGGCGAGTACCCTCATAAAACTAGATAAAAACAGTACCAAAACTTACTTACTGGTTTTCGTTGCAATTATTCACCAAGTTTGATAAAAGACACACTATACAGTAATCCATACACTAGAAGAACGGCCGTGAAGTAGTCTTTCCATTTTGGATACTGTTTTGATATTAAAATTCCGTTTCAGCGAATAAAATAAAGGTTATGAAGACGATATGCTCGTAAACAATACAGACTAGCTGCAAAGGAAGATCTGAAATGAGCACACTGATTGGTCAGCTCGGGCTTGCACATGCGTAGTGCCCATTACACGTTAACTTCCGGTGTTAACATCTGGGTTCCGGTTTTCTGCATACGGAATTTACCTCCGACTTTCTCTTCAATAACAGTCATTAAGTTTATTTATAAGATAGTGAATACACATAATTTCTGGAAAAGGAGAGTGAAATGTCATCTGTGATGTCTAGCAACATTAGTATAGATGATAAATTCGACGCGAGAATTGGGCTTTGAAGATGCCAGAATGCTTAGCGTTCTTGAAGATTATTTCGCTGGTGAGTGTTTTTCTCTGCATGCAAAATTTGATTATGGAAGTTTTTTGATTATTTGATTTGTGTGTAATCTTGTCTGGACTGGACTTGCTGGATCGTGGGTTGTTTAGTTTTGTACGAAAATTGCTCAAGACCTGAAAAATACTTAAATGTTTCATTCCTTTTACAGAGCCAGCTGTGTTGATGAAGATTTAGATTTTTGTGTTGATGAAGAAGAGGCATCTGTTAATAAAAGTGTGCATGAGTTAGTTTTGTTGTGTTTGGGATGATGTGATCCTTTCTGATGAGCAGAATATAGATTAAGATTATAATGATGAGGGCGGAGTTGATGAAGCTTGTATAAAGAGATCAGTACAAAGAGATAAAATGGTCCTAGATATTCTGATCAACTTTGTAAGCTACTGTAGAAATGACAGAAATACTTCAATTACATTCATTTTCTCTGACTTTTTAGAGCTGCCAATAATTGTGGAATAGGCGATTTTATGAAAAATAATTTTCTTAGGGATATTTTTCCCCTAAAAATTCATTTGAGTTGAAGGTTACATTTTTCTACAATTTTCAGTGTGACCGAAGCTTCTGCAATAAAAATTGAATTTAGTTTTAGGCCTTTAACATGTCTTAATACTGTATATGTATATGTGATACAGTATATACAAATAATCATCTCTTTCCACAGCGTGTTCTAGGTCGATCCAGGGGTCTCTTCCCAGTTGGACATGCCCGAACCATGGAGGCATTCTAAACAGATGCCCGAGCTACCTCAACTGGCTCCTCTCAATGCGGAGAAGCAGCGGTTCTACTTCGAGCTCCTTTCGGATGGCTGAGTTTCTCACCATATCTAAGGGAGAGCCCTGCCACCCAGTGAAGGATGCTTTCATTTCAGTCGCTTATATCTGCAATCTTGTTTTTTCAGTCAATACTCAAAGCTCATGACCATAGGTCAGAGTTGGAATGTAGATCAAGTGGTAAATTGAGAGCTTTGCGGCTCATCAAAATGGACCGGTACAAGCTCCGCTTTACAGCAAAGACTGCAGCAGTCTGCCTGTCGATCTCCCACTCCATCCTACTTCCCTCACTTGTGAACAAGATCCCTAGATACTTGAACTGCTCCTCTTGGGGTAGGACCTTATTCCACACCTTGAGGTGTGAGGAGTGTGATTCCACAATAATTGGAACACACCTTCCGGTCCCCCTTTTAAAAAGGGCGAATATCACCCCGATTTGCCTCTTCAATTCTACCAACACGCCCTCCGTGGAGTAGGAAAGCCCTGGGGGTTTGGGTGGGGTTTGCCTATCACTGAAACTGAAGTCACTGAGGTAGTCATAAAGCTTCTTGGTGGTCGGGCTGTAGGGGTGGATGAGATCCACCCTGAATATCTCGGGGCTCTGGATGTCGTAGGACTGTCTTGGTTGACACATTTTTGCAACATCGCGTGGTCACTGGGGGCTGTATCTCAGCATTTGGTTTTGAAAGAAATTCTCTTTGCATGAAAATTGAGATTTACCTTTCCATTTTTTTTTTTTTGTGAACTGCAACTGTTTTTTTTTTTTTTTTTTTAAACTCTTTTAATATATCCTTCACTGGGCTGGGAATATGGAAGGAACAAAATCTGAGCTGTCAATATGCATGGACGGCTAATATAAAATCAAAGTTAGATACAATGGAAATTGCAGTGTAGGTCTGTGCATGCACAATAAAAAATGGATAAAAGTTTGTTTTATACTTTAGATGTAGTCTTTGATTGATTGAAAATATTTTACAAAATATTAAACCTAAATCGCCGATACAGACATCGACAGGCTAATAACATTAGTGCTTACCGTAAAATATCCTAATATCCCTCATATCAATCTTTGTCACAATATGCAAAAATATTCTCTCAAAAAGTACATGACCTGGCACCAGGACACCCAAGGCTGCAGTTTAGTGATTGTCTTTATATTCCTGGCATTAGACTAGGTCGTATGTTCTGGACACTCGAGTGAAGAGAGGAGCCGAGCTGTCAACTGATCACTACCTGGTAGTGAGCTGGCTCCGATGTCAGGGGAGGCCACCATCCAGACCTGGCAGGCCCAAACATGAAGTTAGGGTCTCCTGGGAACGTTTGACGGAGTCTCGTGTCAGAGAGGCTTTTAACTCACCTCTGGCAGCGTTCCAACCACATCCTGAAGGAGGCGAGAGACGTGGAATTCGAATGGGCTATGTTTCATGCCTCCATTATGGAGGCATTAGCTGATAGCTATGGCTGGAAGGTCATCGATGCCTCTCATGGTGGTAACCCCTGAACCTGATGGAGGACACCATATGGTGAAGGGGGCCGTCTAGCCCCTGAACCCGATGGAGGACACCATACGGTGAAGGGGGCCGTCCAGTTGAAAAAGGAGGCTTATCGGGTCTTATTGGCCTGTGGGACTCCAAAGGCAGCAGACAAGTACTGGCAAGCCAATCGTCTGTCACCAATGCAAACTCTGACCTTGGAGGAGTTTAGTGAGGGCCTGGAAAGCGACCATTGGTTGGCCTCAATAACATTCTGATTCACCATCTGATATCTCAGGAGGGGAAGCAGTTCTCCACAAATACTGTTTACAGTGGAAGTGGGGAGCTGCTCTACTCAAGTTCGGGATGTTGTCCGGAGGTGTAAGGAATACTTTGAGGACCTTATCGATCCCACCAACATGCCCTGTGTGGAGGAGTATGACTGTGGGGGTCCACCCATAACTTGGGCTGAGGCCACTGAGGTAGTCAAAAAGCTCATTGAGCTCTGTGGGTGGATGAGATTCGACCTGAATATCTCAGGGATCTGGGTGTTGTAGGATTCTTGATGGTTGACATCTCTGCAGCATCACGTCGCCATCAGGGGCTGTACCTCCAGATTGGCCAACTGGGGTAGAAGTCCCCCTTTTTAAAAAGTGGGACCAAAGAGTGTGCTCCAATCATCATGGAATCACACTCCTCAGCCTACCTTTGAAAGTCTATGTAGGGTTGCTAGAGAAGATGATCAACTGACGGATGAATCTCAGATATGGGAGGAGCAATGTGGTTCTGGCCGTAGCACTCTAGATCAGTTCTATACACTCTACAGCAGGGGTCTCAAACTCATTCCACAAAGGGCTGCAGTGGCTGCAAGTGTTTGCTCCAACCAAGCAGCAGCTGACCGATCTCTGTACACAGCACACAGATTGACCAATCAACTGCCTGAAGACTCGGATCAGTTTATTAAATGAGTCATGTCAGGTATGCTGCTGCTTGGTTGAAGCAAAAACCTGCAGCCACTGCAGCCCTTTGTGGAATGAGTTTGAGACCCCGGCCATACAGGATCCTGTAGTCGGCATGGGAGTTTTCCAATGTGTACGTGTTCTTTGGATTTAGAGAAGGCTTTCGACCATGGTCCTTGGGTTATCTTGTGGGGTGTGCTCCAGGAGTATGGTGTACCAGTCTTGTTACCAGAAATTAGGTCTCTATATTACCAGAGCCAGAACTTGGTCCACATTTGTAACAGGTTGAATTCGTTTCCAGTGAGTGTTGGAGTCAGCCAAGGCTGTCCTTTGTAACTGATTCTGTTCTTACTTTTTAATGGGAAGAACTTCTAGGCACAGCCATAGAATTCAGGGGTTCTAGTTTGTTGGCCATAGGATCTCATCTCTGATATTTGCAGATAATGTCCTTTCGGCTTCATCAATCAAGGACCTCCAGCTCTCATTGAAGTGATTCACAGCAGAGCAAGAAGCAGCTGGAATAAGAATCAGCACAGCACAAGTCCGAGGTAGTGGTTCTCATCCAGAAAAGGGTGGAATGCGCCCACAGGGTGTGGAATAAGGTCCAGCTCCTAGAGGGGCAGTTCAAGTGTCTAGGCGTCTTGCTCACAAATGAGGGAAGAATGGAGCGGGAGATCGAAAGGCAGATTGCTGCAGTCTTTGCTGTAAAGCAGAGCTTGTACCGATCTGTCGTGGTGAACAAGGCAAAGCTCTCAATTTACCAGTTGATCTACAGTCCAACTCTGATCTATGGTCATGCGCTTTGAGTAGTGACTGAAAGAACAAGTTTGTGGATACAAGTGGCTGAAATGAGAGCTTCCTTCGCCGGGTGGCGGGGCTCTCCCTTAGAGATGTGGTGAGAAACTCAGCCATCCAAACGGAGCTCTGAGTAGAACCGCTGCTTCTCCACATTGAGAGGAGGTAGTTGTGGTGGCTCAGGCATCTGTTTAGAATGCCTTCCGGTCACCTCCCTCGTGTGGTCTTTTGGGCATGTCCAAACGGGAAAAGACCCAGAACACGCTGAAAGGATTATATCTTTTGGCTGGTTGGGGAGCGCCTTGATGTTTCCTTAAGGAGCTGGAGGAAGTGGCTGGAAGGAGGGCCGTTTGGACCTCATTGCTTAGGCTGTTGTCCTCACAACTCAACCCTAGATTAAGCTGATGATGATAGATCTTTTTACAATTGACAAGACAAACTGAAGTACATAGCATGTACATTGGGGTTTCATGACAAATACATCAGAATAGAACACTCTTATTGTTTCCCATCACACCCTTTAGTTGTTTGCATATGTAAACAAAAATATATTGGTAATAATTGTCAGTCATGTTTCAGATACTATCATATCAGGCTGAAAGTGATTCCTTTATCATGTTTGTTTTAGATGTTTTAACACAGGGAAAATGTTTCCATGTAGCTGTTGAACAAATTTTAACTGGAGAAAAGTCCCTACATGAAAATGAAGAGGGTCTGAAAAACGTGTCTGGATATTTAAAAAGTCTCAGACACGTGCTGAATGAAGTTACAGGAGTGAATGCCATCGAAAGTGTTGTGCAGCATCAACCTCTACAGTACCTGGGCATTGTCGATTGTGTTGCCACATACAAGTGAGTATCAGTTGTTTCTGTCCAGCTTTTTTAAACTTACTTATAACAAATGCCACTCACTAACTTTTCCATGTCAAGACATTTTACTGGTATTTTTATATTTCATATATATTCTCAAAAAAAGCTTTTGATCAGATAAGTGAAATATGTATACGACAATGCTTTTCATATCGCATGTTCCGGGCTATAAGGCATAATATCAATGAACAATGATTGAACAGTCTCTGTCCATACACGAGGTGCACTGGATTAGAAGGCGCATTAAGCAAAGCAAGAATTAGATAAGTCAAACTTGTTTCAACTCTCACAATAACTCTCATCATTTATAGTTGTAACACAAAGTAGAAAATGATACACTTCATAATAACTCTCAACATTGTTCAGCTGGAACAATATAAAACAATCAACTCACTTTTTCAGTTCACTCCTCTTCCACAAATCCATCGAATTTTCCATCTTCAGTGTCGGAGTTTAACAGCTGTGCAAGTTGGACATAAAGGCCGGGTGCCTCTATTATTTATTATATTATAATATAATATTTTATTGTCTATTATTCCCTCACACATGAAGTCAGATCAATGGTGGTCTAGTGGAATAGGGTGCTGGATCGCTGATCCAAAGGTTGGGGGTTCGAGTCCCATTCTCCACAAGGTTGTCACTGTCCCCCCCCAGTGCAGCTAACTGGGTTATCAAAGGCGGGCCATGTCTCTCACTGTCTATGGTGAGAGGCATGAAAAAGAACCATTGCTGACTTTCGTAAAGAGTAGGCTGCAAAGTCGTCAGCGTGTTTCTGTCCCTTGCTAAAAAGGGTTGTGACAGGAAGGGCATCCGACGTAAAAACCTCTGCCAAATCAAACGTGCGAATCAGATGATTCGCTGTGGCAACTCCCGAGTAAAAGGGAAAAAGCCGAAAGGAAGACAGACAGACATGAAGTCAGATCAATAGAGACAGAGATTAGAAGTGTTCTGGGTCGTGACCTAAACCAGGGGTCCCTGAAGCTTTTTATCACCGCGGACCTGTCGACGCTTTACAATTTTACCACGGACCGGGCGTGGTGGTCATAGATTGTTTATATTGTAAATATAATTTATTTATATAAATTATTAATAGTATTATTATTATTAATAACAATAACAATAATAATAATAATAATAAAAATAATAATGTTATTAATATCATCATCATCATCTTCCACTTAGTCCAGGGTCGGGTCGCGGGGGCAGCAACCGAAACAAAGAGGTCCAGACGTCCCTCTCCCGAGCCACTTCCTCCAACTCTCCCGGGGGGACACCAAGGCGGTCCCAGACAAGCCGAGAGACATAGTCCCTCCAGCGTGTTCTAGGTCGACCCCGGGTTCTCTTCCCGGTTGGACATGCCCGAAACACCACACCAGGGAGGTGTCCGGGGAGCATTCTGACCAGATGCCCGAGCCACCTCAACTGGCCCCTCTCAATGCGGAGGAGCAGCGGATCTACTCCGAGCTCTCCCCGGATGGCGGAGCTTCTCACCTTATCTCTAAGGGATCTTGTATCCGTGATCTTGTTCTTTCGGTCATTACCCAAAGCTCGTGACCATTGGTGAGGGTTGGAACGTAGATCGACTGGTAAATTGAGGGCTTTGCCTTGCGGCTCAGCTCCTTCTTCACCACGACGGACCGGTACAGGCACCGCTTAACAGCAGAGGCTACAGCGAGCTGTCTGTCGATCTCTCGCTCCATCCTTCCCTCACTCGTAAACAAGACCCCAAGATACTTAAACTCCTCCACTTGGGGCAGGACCTCATTCCCGACCCGGAGGGTGCATTCCACCATTGTCCAACTGAGAACCATGGCCTCGGACTTGGAGGGTACTGATCTTCATCCCGGCTGCTTCGCACTCAGCTGCGAATTTCTCCAATGAGAGCTGGAGGTCCCGACTTGATGAAGCCAAAAGGACAACATCATCCGCAAAAAGCAGAGACGATATCCGATGGCCACCAAACCAGAACCCCTCATCGCCTCGACTGCGCCTAGAAATTGTGTCCATAAAAATTATGAACAGAATCGGTGACAAAGGACAACCTTGGCGGACTCCAACTCCCACTGGAAACGACTCCGACCTGCTGTTACCAATACGGACCAAACGCTGGCTCTGATGATACAGCGACCGAATAGCTCGTAGCAACGGATCCGGAACGCTGTACTCTCGGAGCACGCACCACAAGATCGTTCGAGGGACACGGTCGAAAGCCTTCTCCAAATCCACAAAGCACATGTGGACAGATTGGGCAAACTCTCCAGAGCCCTCTCCAGAGTCCTGTGGAGCATATAGAGTTGGTCAAGAGTGCTGAGGCCAGGACGAAAACCACATTGTTCCTTCTGAATCCGAGGTTCGACTATCGGTCGGATCCTCCTCTCTAGTACCCCTGCATAGACTTTCCCAGGTAGACTGAGGAGTGTAATTCCCCGATAATTGGAACACACCCTCCGGTCCCCCTTCTTAAAAATTGGGACCACCACCCCAGTTTGGCAATCCAGAGGTACAGCCCCTGATGACCACGCGATGTTGCAGAGACGTGTCAACCAAGACAGCCCTACAACATCCAGAGCCCTGAGATATTCCGGGCGGATCTCGTCCAACCCCGGAGTTCGACCACCGAGGAGCTTTTTGACAACCTCAGTGACCTCCACTCCAGTGATGGGTGGACCCTCACCCAAACCCCCAGGGTCTTCCTCCTCCATGGAGGGCGTGTTGGTGGGATTGAGAAGGTCCTCAAAGTATTCCCTCCACCTCTCGACAACATCCCCAGTCAAGGTAAGCAGCTCCCCACCTACACTGTAAACAGTGTTTGTGAAGAACTGCTTCCCCCTCCTGAGGCGTCGGATGGTGGCCCAGGACCTTTTTGAGGCCAACCGATAATCACTCTCCAGGCCCTCACCGAACTCCTCCCACGCCCGAGATTTTGCATCTGCGACAGCCTCGGCTGCAGCACGTTTGGCCTGCCGGTACCCGTTTGCTGCCTCAGGAGTCCCACAGGCTAACAAAACCCGATAGGCCTCCTTCTTCAGCTGGATGGCCCCCTTCACCGCAGGTGTCCACCACCGGGTTCGGGGATTACCGCCACGACAAGCACCGATGAACTTACGGCCACAGCTATGGGCTGCCGCCTCAGCAATGAAGGCATGAAACATGGCCCATTCGGATTCCATGTCCCCCGCCTCCTCCGGAACGTGGTTGTAGCTCTGCCGGAGGTGGGAGTTAAAGGCCTCTCGGACAGGGGACTCCGCCAAACGTTCCCAGCAGACCCTGATTACACTCTTGGGCCTGCAAGGTCTGGAAGGCAACCTCCCACACCAGCGAAGCCAACTCCCCACCAGGTGGTGATCTGTAGACAGCTCAGCTCCTCTCTTCACCCGAGTGTCCAGAACATATGGTCGCAAGTCCGATGACACGACTACAAAGTCAATCATCGAACTGCGACCTGGGGTGTCCTGGTGCCAAGTGCACTTATGGACACCCTTATGTTCGAACATGGTGTTAGTGATAGACAAACTATGACGAGCACAGAAGTCCAACAACGAAACACCATTCAGATTCAGACTGGAGAGGCCGTACCTACCGATCACACCATTCCAGGTCACACTATCGTTTCCCACATGGGTGTTGAAGTCTCCCAAGACATCGAGCGAGTCTCCCGAGGGAGCGTTCTCCAACAACCCCCCCCAAAGACTCCAAAAAGGGTGTGTACTCTGAACTGTCATTTGGTGCATAAGCACAAATAACAGTCAGGACCCGTCCTCCCACCCGACGACTGAGGGAAGCTCCCCTTTCGTCAACCGGGGAGAACCCCAACATTTGGGCACCGAAACGGGGGGCAGCAAGAATACCCACACCGGCTCGCCGCCTCTCCCCATGAGCAACTCCAGAATAGAAGAAGGTCCAGCCTCTTTCGAGATGGATGGTTCCTGAGCCCAAGCTATGCGTTGAGGTGAGCCCGACTATATCTCGTCGGTATCTCTCCACCTCACGCACCAAATCAGGCTCCTTTCCCACCAGAGAGGTGACATTCCATGTCCCGAGGGTCAGAGTAAGTAGCCGAGGATCAGTCCGACAGAACCCATGCCTTTGGCTGCCACCCAACTCACACTGCACCCGACCCCTAAAACTCCTCCCACAGGGGGTGGGTCCATGGGAGGGCGGACCCATGTCTCCTTTTCGGGCTAGGTCCGGCCAGGCTCCATGGGCATAAGCCCGACCACCAGGCGCTCGCCATCGAGCCCCTCCCCTGGGCCTGGCTCCAGGAGGGAACCCCGGTGACTCGTGTCCGGGCAAGGGAGACTGCTTCCTGTGCTCTCTTTTAATTGTCATACGGGGTTTTTTTGAATCGCACTTCGTCTGGACCTTCACCCCGTTTTTTGCCTTGGGTGACCCTACCAGGGGCATTTGCCCCTGACAACATAGCTCCTAGGATCATTAGGTCACGCAAACCCTTCCACCATGATAAGGTGGAGATTCAGGGAGGGGATGTTATTAATAATAATAGACACTCCATGAATGTTATATTTCAACAGCTGAAATAAAATCGGTTGGGAAGTAAATCTTGAACTTTTCTAAAAAAACACAGGTGATTGTACACCAGCTGGGAGAATGAAGGCTCAGTCTCACCTTAAATCCCCGCTATTGTTTGAAACATGTCCAACTCGCCTCTGTTCATGTGCCGTCCCCTTGTGGGTTACATTTTAGCGCTCAAATGACCGACATGTAACTGAAAGAATCTGGTCATTTTTCAAAATAAAAGATTTTTCAAAAATTAAACATCGATCAGACTCAAATAATAAATGAAATGGACATGATGAATTATTTCTTCTGCGGACTGGTAGCAATTGAGCTGCGGACTTGTGCCGGTCCGCGGACCGGTGGTTGGGGACCCCTGACCGAAACTTCTCTCAGCCATGTCTAAAAGAGACAAAAATAACAAACATGGCAGTGCACCGTGGCTATAAAGATGAGCAGCGTGCACATTCTGGTGCGAGAAGATTGTACCTCTTCACGTCCCAGTTTTTCTGTGATCTCTCTGGCTCCTGGTTTCAGCTGTGTGTGTGTGTGTGTGTGTGTGTATATATATATATATATATATATATATATATATATATATATATATATATATATATATATATATATATATGCGTGTATATATAAGTACGTGTGTGTGTGTATATATATATATATATATATATATATATATATATATATATATAGAGAGAGAGAGAGAGAGGGGATTTTCTGAGTAGATCTTTCCGTAGGAGAGTGCTCAATACTTTTTGGTAGAGCAAATAACAAAATTTTTACATATATATATATATATATATATATATATATATATATATGAATGAATGAAATGCAGCCATGAGGCGGGGGGGCACTAACCAGTGTCTCTCCCCCTTATGCCGGTCCCAAGCCCGGATAAATGCAGAGGGTTGCGACAGGAAGGGCATTCGGCGTAAAACTTCTGCCACATTAAAAATAGAAATGGTCAAAACAAAATTCATACTGGATCGGTCGAGGCCCGGGTTAACAAGGACCACCATCAGTGCTGTCAACCAACAGGGTGCTGATGGAAATTGGACTACTGTTGGTCGAAGAAGGAGAGCCGGGAGGCGTGTCCGTTGGCAGAGAGAGAAGAGGAAATGCGTGAGCCTAGGACTGAGAGTAGGGACTTTGAATGTTGGAACTATGCAAGGAAAAGATAGAGAGCTGGCTGACATGATGCAGAGGAGGAAGGTGGACACACTGTGTGTTCAGCAGACCAGGTGGAAAGGTAGCAAGGCTACAAGCTTGGGAGCAGGGTTTAAGCTGTTTTATCACGGTGTGGATGTGATGAGAAATGGAGTAGGAGTCATCTTGAAGGAGCGGTTTGTCAGGACTGTTCTAGAAGTGAAACGAGTGTCAGACAGAGTGATGAGTCTCAAGTTAGAAATTGAAGGCGTGATGGTCAATATTGTTAGTGCTTATGCCCCACAGGCAGGATGTGAGCTAGAAGAGAAGGAGAGATTCTGGAGTGAGTTAGATGAAGTGATGCAGAGTACCCCCAGAGGTGAAAGAGTGGTCATTGGGGCAGACTTCAATGGACATGTTGGTGCAGGCAACAGAGGGGACGAGGAAGTGATGGGCAGGTTTGGTATCCAGGACAGGAACACAGAAGGACAGTGTTGCCAAACAGCATAGGATAGTGGTGTGCAGGATGACGCTGATGGTGAGAAAGGTGAAGAAGGCAAAGGCAGAGCAGAAGATAAAGTGGTGGAACCTGAAAAAGGAAGTGTCATGTTGTCTTCAAGGAGGAGTTGAAACAGGCTTTGGGTAGTCAGGAAGTGCTTCCAGATGACTGGACAACCACAGCCAATGTGATGGGGGAGACCGGTAGGAGAGTACTTGGTGTGTCCTCTGGAAGGAGAGTAGATAAGGAAACTTGGTGGTGGAATGAGGAAGTGCAGGTGTGTGTACAAAAGAAGAGGTTAGCTAAGAAGAAGTGGGACACAGAGAGGACCGAAGAGAGTAAACAGGAGTACAGGGAGACACAGCGTCAGGCGGAGGTAGAGGTGTCAAAGGGTCAGGCGGAGGTAGAGGTGTCAAAGGCCAAACAGAGGGCATATGATGACTTGTATGATAGGTTGAACAGTAAGGAGGGAGAAAATGATTTATACAGGTTGGCACAGCAGAGAAATAGAGATGGGAAAGACGTGCAGCAAGTTAGAGTGATAAAGGACAGAGAGGGAAATGTATTGGCTGTTGACTGAAGTGTGCTGGGAAGATGGAAAGAATAATTTGAAGAGCTGATGAATGAGGAAAATGAGAGAGAGAAAAAGAGTAGAAGGGGTGACCGTTGAGGACCAGGAAGTAGCAAAGATTAGTAAGGGAGAAGTGAGGAGGGCATTGAAGAGGATGAAGAGTGGAAAGGCAGTTGGCCCTGATGACCTACCAGTTGAGGTATGGAAGTGTCTAGGGGAGGTAGCAGTAGATTTTCTGACAAGAATATTCAACAAGGTAATGCAGCCATGAGGCAGGGGGGGGGGGGTACTAAGCAGTGTCTCTCCCCCTTATGCCGGTCCCAAGCCCTGATAAATGCAGAGGGTTGCGACAGGAAGGGCATCCGGCGTAAAACTTCTGCCACATTTAAAAATGCAAATGATCAATACAGAATTCATACCGGATCGGTCAAGGCCCGGGTTAACAACGACCGCCATCAGTGCTGTCAACCAACAGAGTGCTGATGGAAATCGGACTACTGTTGGTCGAAGACGTCGAAGAAAGAGAGGCGGGAGGCGTGTCCGTAGGCAGAGAGAGAAGAGGAAATGCGTGAGCCTAGGACTGAGAGTAGCGACTTTGAATGTTGGAACTATGCAAGGAAAAGATAGGGAGCTGGCTGACATGATGCAGAGGAGGTAGGTGGACATACTATGTGTTCAGGAGACAAGGTGGAAAGGTAGAAAGGCTAGAAGCTTAGGAGCAGGGTCTAAACTGTTTTATAATGGTGTGGATGGGAAGAGAAATGGAGTAGGAGTCATCTTGAAGGAGGGGTTTGTCAGGAATGTTCTAGAAGTGAAAAGAGTGTCAGACAGAGTGATGAGTCTCAAGTTAGAAATTGAAGGCGTGATGGTCAATGTTAGTGCTTATGCCCCACAGGCAGGATGTAAGCTAGAAGAGAAGGAGAGATTCTGGAGTGAGTTAGATGAAGTGATGCAGAGTACCCCCAGAGGTGAAAGAGTGGTCATTGGAGCAGACTTCAATGGACATGTTGGTGCAGGCAACAGAGGGGACGAGGAAGTGATGGGCAGGTTTGGTATCCAGGACAGGAACACAGAAGGACAGATGTTGATCGATTTTGCAAAAAGGATGGAGCAGGAAGTAGCAAAGATTAGTAAGGGAGAAGTGAGGAGGGCATTGAAGAGGATGAAGAATGGAAAGGCAGTTGGCCCTGATGACATACCAGTTGAGGTATGGAAGTGTCTTGGGGAGGTCGCAGTAGATTTTCTGACAAGAATATTCAACAAGGTCTTAGAAAGTGAGCAGATGCCAGAGGAATGGAGGAGAAGTGTGCTTGTGCCCATTTTTAAGAACAAGGGAGATGTACAGAGTTGTGGCAACTACAGAGGGATAAAGTTGATGAGCCATACAATGAAGTTATGGGAAAGAATTGTGGAAGCTAGACTAAGGGCAGAGGTCAGCATTTGTGAGCTACAGTTTGGTTTGATGCCAAGAAAGAGCACCACAGATGCAGTGTTTGCTTTGAGGAAAATTTAATAGAAAAGTACAGAGAAGGTCAGAAGGAGCTGCATTGCGCCTTTGTGGATCTGGAGAAAGCATATGACAGGGTGCCAAGAGAAGAACTGTGGTATTGTATGAGGAAGTCTGGAGTGGCAGAGAAGTATGTTAGAGTGGTGCAGGACATGTATGACAGATGTAAGACAGTAGTGAGGTGTGCTCTCGGTGTGACAGAAGAATTCAAGATGGAGGTGGAACTGCATCAAGGATCAGCTCTCAGCCCCTTCTTGTTTGCTATGGTGATGGACAGGCTGACAGATGAGGTTCGACAAGAATCTCCATGGACTATGATGTTTGCAGATGACATCGTGATCTGTAGTGAGAGCAGAGAACAAGTGGAGGAAAATCTAGAGAGGTGGAGGTATGCCCTGGAAAGGAGGGGAATAACGGTTAGTCTCAGTAAGACAGAATATATGTGTGTGAACGACAAGGACTCAAGAGGAACGCTGAGGTTGCAGGGTGCAGAGATAAAGAAGGTGGAGGATTTTAAGTACGTACTTAGGCTCAACAATCCAGAGCAATGGAGAGTGTGGAAAAAAGGTGAGGAAGCACGTGTAGGCAGGTTGGTATGGATGGAGAAAAGTGTCTGGTGTGATGTGTGATAGGAGAGTATCGGCAAGAATGAAGGGAAAAGTGTACAAGACAGTGATGAGGCCAGCGATGTTGTATGGTTTAGAAACAGTGGCCCTGGGGAAAAGACAGGAGGCAGTTGGAGGTAGCAGAGATGAAAATGTTGAGGTTCTGTTTGGGAGTAACAAGGATGGATAGGATCAGAAATGAGTACATCAGAGGGACAGCACATGTTAGATGTTTTGGAGACAAAGTCAGAGAGGCTAGATTGAGATGGTTTGGATATGTACAGAGGAGGGATAGTGAGTATATTGGTAGTAGGATGCTGAGGTTGGAACTACCAGGCAGAAGGTCCAGAGGAAGACCAAAGAGAAGATTTATGCGGAGGATAGGGAGAGATGGAGGCGGATCATTTTCTGTGGCGACCCCTGAAGGGAACAGCCGAAAAGTTTCATATATTTTAGATTCATTGAACAACAACTGAAATATTTCAGGTCTTTTATTGTTTTAATACTGATGATTTTGGCAGACACCTCATTAAAACCCAAAATTCCAATCTCAAAAAATTAGCATATCATGAAAAGGTACTCTGAATGAGCTATTAATCTAATCATCTGAATCAACCAATTAACTCTCCACACCTGCAAAAGATTCCTGAGGCTTATAAAAACTTCCAGCCTGGTTCATTACTCAGAACCGCAATCATGGGTAAGACTGCCGACCTGACTGCTGTCCAGAAGGCCATCATTGACACCCTCAAGCAAGAGGGTGAGACACAGAAAGAAATCTCTGAACGAATAGGCTGTTCCCAGAGTGCTGTATCAAGGCACCTCAGTGGGACGTCTGTGGGAAGGAAAAAGTGTGGCAGAAAACGCTGCACAACTAGATGAGGTGACCGGACCCTGAGGAAGATTGTGGAGAAGGGCTGATTCCAGACCTTGGGGGAGCTGTGGAAGCAGTGGACTGAGTCTTGAGTAGAAACATCCAGAGCCACCATGCAACTACAGCGGTGTCAAAGGTCAAACAGAGGGCGTATGATGACCTGTATGCTTGGTTAAAAAGTAAAGAGAGAGAAAATGATTTATACAGGTTCACACAGCAGAGAAATAGAGATGGGAAGGATGTGCAGCAAGTTAGAGTGATAAAGGACAGAGAGGGAAATGCATTGATTGATGACAGAAGTGTGCTGGTAAGATGGAAAGAGTACTTTGAAGAGCTGATGAATGAGGAAAATGAGAGAGAAAAAAAAGAGTAGAAGAGGTGACCATTGAGGAGCAGGAAGTAGTAAGGGTGAAGTGAGGAGGGCAATGAAGAGGATGAAGACTGGAAAGGCAGTTGGTCCTGATGATATATCAGTGGAGGTATAGAAGTGTCTAGGAGAGGTAGCAGTAGATGTCCTGACAAGAACATTCATCAAGGTCTTAGAGGGTGAGAGGATGCCAAGGGAATGGAGGAGAAGTGTGATGGTGCCCATTTTTAAGAACAAGGTAGATGTGCAGAGTTGTGGCAACTACAGAGGGATAAAGTTGATGAGCCATACAATGAAATTATGGGAAAAAATAGTGGAAGCTCGACTAAGGGCAGAGGTCAGCATTTGTGAACAACAGTTTGGTTTGATGCCAAGAAAGAGCACCACAGATGCAGTGTTTGCTTTGAGGATGTTAATCGAGAGGTACAGAGAAGATCAGAAGGAGCTGCATTGCGCCTTTGTGGCTCTGGAGAAAGCATATGACGGGGTGCCAAGAGAGGAACTGTGGTATTGCATGAGAAAGTCTGGAGTGGCAGAGAAGTATGTTAGAGTGGTGCAGGACATGTATGAGAGATGTAAGACAGTGGTGTGGTGTCGGTGTGACAGAAGAGTTCAAGGTGGAGGTTGGACTGCATCAAGGGTGCTGCCGGTGTGACAGAAGAATATTATTTAAAAGGATGTTGAGCAGGCTCCTTCTTAAAATAAGAAGTATATCTTCATATACTTTTCTGTGTTGCTGTTGTTTTTGTAAATTAAAGCTATGAAAAATCAACATTGATATAATGAATAAAGAAAAAGAAAATCCCACGAAGGGAGTGATGGTGATGTCGGCGACCCAACCCGTTAACACATCTGGCTGCCCCTGTCCCACACTGCATGGGACAGATACTCTTTTTCTTTATTGAAATACAAGAAGGACTCAAACACATTCATTCATTTCCTGAACCAGTTAATCCTAATTAGGGTCACGGGGAGGCTGGCGATTTTTTTTTTTTTTTTTTTTTTTTTTTTTTTTTTTAAATCTAAATGTTTTTGTTGCAAGCAGAATTGTCTCTGCACTCGTTTAAATCAATGCAACCCATTGTTGTTTTATATTACATAAAGGAAAAAGGAGAAAAACATTATATGCAGTGTTATTTGATTTTAAATGTCAAAAAAGGATTTGTGGCTCTCAGTGTTTTTCTTTAATGTGGATAACGGGTCCAAATGGCTCTTTGAATGGCAAAGGTTGCCGACCCCTGAACTAGAAGTATCCAGAATACTAAGGCAGGTTCCATTCTGATGATGACCTTGTTTCATGCAACATTCACCTTCTTACCACTTCCACAAAAACGCGATGCTACACTAGCTCTGATTGCCTTCTCATTTTTGTTTATGTAGTGGACTGTACCTTCATTCACTTTATAATGGCACCCTACTGCAGCAAAACATTTTCCTTCCTGAATCATATCAAGTAGTTCTACTTTCTCATGCAGTATTATTACTTTTTTTCTGGTGCTTTGGCGCCTTACCAGAAGCCTAAGAAGGTGCGTAGCGTTTGGGTGGCATGACCGAGTTTAACTGTAATTAAAAACAAACACACAAAAAAAGCACATGCACAAAGTGTGCACGAATGAGGAAAAAGGGGCGTTACATCATCTCGACCAATCAGCAGGAGGGAGAATAGCCATTGGCTTAATTTGAATCACGTGACAGTTGCTCGGCAGTATATGTATATATATGTATATATATGCAGAGGCACGAGTCCAAAACCGCGAACAGTCAAGGACGGACTATATATATATATATATATATATATATATATATATATATATATATATACACATACAGGATTCCCTCACTTTCTGTAGTTAATTGGGACCGAGATCCCCCCATGACCGTTAAATTTCGCGAAGTAGGATCAAGCCCCCCCGACTGATGTATACGTTAATGTATATGTGTATATAATATCAATTAATACATATTCAATGCATTAAATGTTTATAATAATAAACATTTCAAAAATAATGCATAAGATGTAAATGAAATATAAATATGCACATATACATACATTTTTATGTGAGGTGCGCATCTTCTTAGTGTGCGTGCGCACACAGATGCGCACCTCACATAAAAATGTAAGTAGTTTTGATATTGGGTTTTTTTTTTGTTTTTTGTTTTTTTTTGTATTGTTTTGTTTTGTTTTTTTTGCAAAATTGGCCTTGTTTTGTGGCATTTTCCTTAACTTTTTCCTTTCTTTTCCTTTCTTTTCTTTTCTGCTGCTCCATTCAGGGGTCGCCACAGCGATCTGCCTCCATCTGCCTCCATCTGCCTCCATCGCACCACAATGTCATCTGCAAACATCATAGTCCATGGGGAATCTTGTCTAACCTCATCTGTCAGTTTGTCGAACACTATAGCAAACAAGAAGGGGCTCAGAGCTGACCCTTGCAGTGCCACCTCCACCTTGAACTCTTCTGTCACACCTTGAACTCTTCTGTTTTTCTCTCTCATTTACCTCATTCATCAGCTTTTCAAAGTATTCTTTCCATCTTCCCAGCACACTTCTGACATCATCAGTCAATACATTTACCTCTCTGTACTTTATCACTCTTAACTTGCTGCACATCCTTCCCATCTCTAGTTCTCTGCTGTGCCAACCTGTATATCATTTTCACTCTCCTTATCACCCAACCTAGCATACAAGTCATCATACGCCCTCTGTTTGGCTTTTGACACCGCTATCTTTGCCTTACGCTGCATCTCTCTGTATTCCTTTTTACTCTGGGTCATCTGGAAGCACTTCCTGATCACCCAAAGCCTGTTTCAACTCCTCTTTGAAGACAACATGACACTCTACCTTTTTCAGTTTCCACCAATTTGTCTTCTGCTCTGCCTTTGCCTTCTTCACCTTCCTGTCCATCAGCGTCATCCTGCACATCACCATCTTATGCTGTCTGGCAAGACTTTCACCTACTACTACTTTGCAGTCACTGACTTCCTTCAAATTACATCGTCTACACAAGATGTGTGCGCTTATCGCCACTTTTATAAGTCACCCTATGCTCCTGTCTCTTCTGGAAGAAAGTATTCACCACAGCCATTTCCATCCTTTTTGCAACATCTATCAACATCTGTCTTTCTCTGTTTCTGTCCTGGATACCAAACCTGCCCATCACTTCCTCGTGCCCTCTTTTGCCTGCACTAACATGTCCATTGAAATCTGCACCAATGACCACTCTTTCACCTCTGGGGGTACTCTGCATCACATCATCTAACTCACTCCCGAATCTCTCCTTCTCTTCTAGCTCATATCCTGCCTGTGGGGCATAAGCACTTAGAACATTGAACATCACACCTTCAATTTCGTACTTGAGACTCATCACTCTGTCTGACAATGTTTTCACTTCTAGAACAGTCTTGACAAACCCCTCCTTCAAGATGACTTCTATTCTATTTCTCTTCCCATCCACACCATGATTAAACAGCTTAGAACCTGCTCCTAAGCTTCTAGTCTTCTTGCCGTTCCACCTGGTCTCCTGAACACACAGTATGTCCACGTTCCTCCTCTGCATCATGTCAGCCAGCTCTCTAGCTTTTCCTTTCATAGTTCCAACATTCAATGTCCCTACTCTCAGTCCTAGGCTCATGCCTTTCCTCTTCCCTCTCTGCCTGCGGACACACCTCCCACCTCTCCTTCGACCAACAGTAGTCCAGTTTTCACCAGCACCCTGTTGGTTAACAGCACTGATAGCGGTCGTTGTTAATCCTGGCCTCGACCAATCCAGTATGACATTCGTATTGATGAGCTGCATAACAAATTTTCGCAAATGTTTTTCGTTGGATGCCCTTCTTGACACAACCCTCTTTATGTATTCGGGCTTGGGACCGGTTTGAGGATGAACACCGGCTTGTGCCCTTCCTTACGGCTGCATTCCCTTAACTTTTTTTTATTTTTTTGCATAACTGGCCTTGTTTTTGTGGCGTTTTCCTTAACTTTTTCCCTTGTTCTTCCTTAATTTCTTTATTTTTTTTAATTCGAGGAATATTAAAAAAAAAAAAACGATGCACTGAAACTGCATGAATTAAAGCGCAAAGTAGCGAGGGGTTTCAGTGCATCGCTTTTTTTTTTTTTTTTTTTTTTTTTTTTTAATATTCATCAAATTAAAAAATGAGGAAATTAAGGAAGAACAGGGGGAAAAGTTAAGGAAAACACCACAAAAACAAGGCCAATTATGAAAAACAAAACCCCAAAAACTCTAAACCAACAAAAAAACAACCTGAAATCTTCCATCAAAACTAGTTACATTGTTGTGAGGTGTGCATGTGCATCTGCGTGTGTCCGCGCGTCTGTATGTATGAACTGTGTTTATATTTTGTTTACATTTTTTGCATTATTTTTTAATGTTTAATTGTTATTATAAGCATTTATAGCATTGAATATGTATTTATTGATATGATATACACATAAGGTAAGGTGAAGTCTGTTGGGCTTTTTACACCCGAGCCTCGTGACTCATCGGACCGGTGCTTATCCCCGGGTTCTATACCGTGAAGTGACTAGGAGTACAACTCCTTCTGGATGGGACGCTAGTCCATCGCAGGTTACCTTCCCAGTATATTTTTACTGGTACCCATTTATACTGCTGGCTGAACAGAGGCACACTTGTGGTCAAGACCTTGCCCAGAGGTCCTAGCACAGTGGGGGTCTAACTGGGATTTGAACACACAACCCTCCCAGTCATGAGTGCAGCACCCTAACCACTACACTACCGGCCCCACTTTATATACACATACATGTACGTATATGTCAGTTGGGGGACACGTCCATTCAACTCCGTACTGACTGACACTCGTCTGTATGGCTGATTACGCAATAATCGCAAGACTTATCGATAACGAGATTGGTTGCCAACACTTTTAATAATCGATTTTTATCGATTCGTTGTTGCAGGACGAGATGGGTTTCCTTTTAGACCTGGTTCCTATCAAAGTTTCTATCTCGCATCTGCTGAAGGAGTTTTTCCTTGCCACCATCACCACGGGCGAGACACATTATGTGGGGGTAATAGGAAATGTTTAAATTCCTTTATACTTTGTAAGCCCCTACTTTCATTGTTTTACTGTGTAAAGCTGATTTGCAACAATGCCAGTTGTAAAATGGGCTATACAATCAAAGCTGAATTGCATTACTACAGCCTCTGTTCGGGTTTTGTATTCAAAGTTATAATAAGTCTACACTTCTCAATATGCCTTGAGGAGACAGAGGAGGAAAAAGTCAGGGTTGTGGAGCATAGTTACTAACTGTGGAAACACCCATGTAGATGGATTTTCACTGCATCGTTTTCCAAAGACACCTGCACTTCATAAACATTGCATATTGGAAAGGAGAGGCACAAAGAGAAACATTGATATTTTCAAACAATATTCAATTAGTATAAGTATTTAGTGGCTATTTACCAATGAGAGAACAATGTCAATAGCACCTTCATATGATTAGCATGATGGAGTTCTCCTTACCACATTTGGATGCTGTTATCCAGAGCGACTTACAATTATCGCTTTTATGCAACTGAGCAATTGACGGTTAAGGGCCTTGCTCAAGGAGCCGATCGTGCTAATAGCAGGGATTGAACAGTTGGTCTTCGGATCAGTAATGTATCGCCTTAACCATTATGCCCCCCACTGCTTACTAAATAACAGTGCAGCACAAAGTAGCTGGCTTACTTCGGACTTTTGAGCTGTCCACTCTCCATGTGTTTTTTCCCCCCTGCAAATAATGTTTGCACAGTAGTTCGGTAACTGAAGCAAAATGCCTTAAACTTAAGTTTTTTATTTTATTTATTTATTTTTAAACAGTTTATTGGGTGGTTTAACAACAAAGGGACAGAGATGTATATCTTAATCTGTCAGCCTGTTGTGCACATCAGTCAGATTCTGATAGAACCGACAGAGACAAGCTGGAGCTTTCCACCATTGTTTACACTGTGGAAACTTAAGTTTGAGTTCCAGGTGTCACGTCACACACTCACACCAATGTTATTTATTTTATTATCAGACATGTAAGTGGGACTTTGGCCTGTATGGATTCTTAATAAAATAAAATCCATAGTCCTAGAATGGCAAAAATTTAACTGTTGTGGTAATGACAATAATCCTAGGGTTTTGTGCAACATTACCAAGCAGAAACAATAAATTCAACAGCACTTTAACTGTCAATTTAACTTTTACCATTAATTATTAAATTGTATTTTTCATAATGTACAGGGATTCACTGTGTGTCATAGAATGGAAGACATCTGAGAAGCCAAAACCTTTCCTTTACAACACGTATGACAACCCCTTGCAGGTGGCTGCCTACATTGGAGCCCTGAACAATGACAAAAACTACAACTATCAGGTATGTTGACTTTTGTTTGCTTCAGCTAACTTTTTAATGATTTACAGCATGCATTGTGATGAAATGACTTTTAGCCGGACCTAGAAATGCAGGAGACAGTGTAAGATGCCACAGAGCTGGTTTATTATTTTAACGGGGAAAAACTCAAGCAGGATGCAAGCATGGTAACTTTTGGAGACGAAGGGAAAAACACAACAAACACTAAGCACTGGGAACTAAGGCGTGTGCATTGCAATCTGCCCGCATGTGTCAGTCACGCCCCTCTGCCAGAGCCTGCAGCGCTAGAGAGAGAGAGAGAGAGAGAGAGAGAGTGAGTTGGAGCTGCCAAATTGAAAGTCCCCCAACAACACGGACCATAACATGCATATCAATTATTTGTTTTTGGTGCAGTGACTATTCCATCTTGAAGACTGTTCAGATATCCACCTTTTCCTCAGCAAATAATTGGGATAAGGAGACCATAATTAATTTCCCTTTTTTATCCTAGTCATGACAATGGTCGTGCATGCTCCATTCTATCAAACTTGGGCATCCAGGCAGGGATCAACTGTGCCATCTGTAGATCAGGTTAGATCAAATTAGATTAAACTTTGATACTACATCTGTATAAATACAGAGTAACGAAATAGATTACCATCCAAACAGAAGTACAGTGGTACCTCACCTTACGAAACTCTCACCAAAGGAAAAATTCAGGTTACGAAAAGCATTTTCTTGAAAATTTTTGTCTTAGAATACGAAACAAGTTCACATTACCAAAGCGCCATCTTAAACATTCAAACGCGCCATTCAAACAATGCACGAGCTGCTCTCCCATCAATGACGTTCAAACATCCTGCCCCGCTGGCCTTCCATTGGCTTAACAACTGAGCTGTCGTTCATGTCACCTTCACTCAAGCGCCGTCTTGGATAGGTCCACCTGATGCCATCTTGGACAGGGATCCCATTGGCGAGGAGGAATGACGCATCTACCTCCCATTGCCGATTATAGAGCTGAATCCACCATGATGCTTTTCGTGTAAAGGACAGAGTTACGGTTGTTTTATGCTTTAGTTCTTGACTCAGGCTTTTAACCTTCCATAAACATTTGTAAGATTATAACTCTGCTAAGAAGACATGGTCAACACGTGTGCGCACACACACACACACACACACACACACACACACACACACGTGTGATTTCCTGATTTCCGATGCAAGTGAGGAGAAGACACGGGCTCGAGTGATATCACAAAGGAATATGACCAAACCCGTCTACCATTATTTACGATATTGAAGCAGAAGGAGGTCTTAAAAGGTATGCTTTTATAATTTTATAAATGGGTAGTATTGGGAGCCTTGGAACGAATCACACGTTTAACATGTAAAATGCGGTTCGACGTACGAAAAATGCAGGTTACGAAAAAAGCTCTGGAACAGATTAATTTCGTAAGGTGAGGTACCACTGTACAGAGAGCAGCAAGTGTCTCTATACAGTTAGAGACAGTTATGTAGAGATAAGGGCAGCATAAAACTTGGGAATAGTCGTGTACAGATTATGTATAAATAGGTTATTTGAGCAGTTACGTAGAGATATGGGCAGTGTACAGGTGAGAATAAATTATCATTAATTTACTTCTTCTTTTCCTTTCGGCTGTTCCCTTCAGGGGGTCACCATAGCAAATGATCTGCCTCCATCTCACCCTATCCTCTGCATCTTCCACTCTTACTCCAACTACCTTCATGTCTCCTTTACCACATCCATAAATCTTCTCTTTGGTCTTCTTCTTGGCCTTCTGCCTGGTAGTTCCAACCTCAGCATCCTACTACCAATATACTCACTATCCCTCCTCTGTACATGTCCAAACCATCTCAATCTAGCCTCTCTGACTTTGTCTCCAAAACATCTTACATGTGCTGTCCCTCTGATGTACTCATTCCTGATTCTATCCATCCTTATTACTCACAAATAGAACCTCAACATTTTCATCTCTGCTACTTCCAGCTCTGCCTCCTGTCTTTTCCCAAGGGGCACTGTTTCTAAACCATACAACATCACTGGCCTCATCACCGTCTTGTACACTTTTCCCTTCATTCTTGCCAATACTCTCCTATCACACCAGACAATTTTTTCCATCCATTCAAACCTGCTTGCACACGCTTCTTCACCTCTTTTCCACATTCTCCATTGCTCTGGATTGTTGAGCCTAAGTACTTAAAATCCTCCACCTTCTTTATCTATGCTCCCTGTAACCTCACCGTTACTCTTGAGTCCTTCTCGTTTACACACATGTATTCTGTCTTACTGAGGCTAACCTTCATTCCTCTCCTTTCCAGGGCATACCTCCACCTCTCTAGATTTTCCTTGTTCTCTGCTCTCACTACAGATCACAATGTCATCTGCAAACATCATAGTCCATGGGGATTCTTGTCTAACTTCGTCTGTCAACCTGTCCATCACCATAGCAAACAAGAAGGGGCTGAGAGCTGACCCTTGATGCAGTCCCACCTCCACCTTGAACTCTTCTGTCACACCGACAGCACAGCTCACCACTGTCTTACCTCTCTCATACTCTCTCTGCACCACTCTAACATACTTCTCTGCCACTCCAAACTTCCTCATACGATACCACAGTTCTTCTCTCGGCACCCTATCGTATGCTTTCTCCAGATCCACAAAGGCACAATGCAGCTCCCTCTGACCTTCTCTGTACTTGTCTATTAAATGCTAATGAAGAGAGCATGACAAACAACCTTACCATTTCATCATCATCATCTTCCGCTAAGTCCAGGGTCGGGTCTCCCCAGCCACTTCCTCCAACTCTCCCGGGGGGACACCAAGGCGGTCCCAGACAAGCCGAGATAGTCTCTCCAGCGTGTTCTAGGTTGACCCTGGGATCTCTTCCCGGTTGGAAATGCCCGAAGCACCACACCAGGGAGGTGTCCGGGAGGCATTCTAACCAGATGCCCGAGTCACCTCAACTGGCCCCTCTCAATGCGGAGGAGCAGTGGATCTAATCTGAGCTCTCCACGAGTGGTAGAGCTTCTTACCTTATCACTAAGGGAGAACCCCGCCACCCGGCAAAGGAAGCTCATTTCAGCCGCTTGTATCCGTGATCTTGTTCTTTCGGTCACTACCCAAAGCTCTTGACCATAGGTGAGGGTTGGGATGGAGATCGACTGGTAAATTGAGAGCTTCGCCTTGCGGCTCAGCTCCTTCTTCACCACGATGGACCGGTACAGGCTTCGCTCAACAGCAGAGGCTGCAGCGATCCGTCTGTCGATCTCCCGCTCCATCCTTCCCTCACTCGTGAACAAGACCCCAAGATATTTAAACTCCTCCGCTTGGGGCAGGACCTCATTCTTGACCCGGAGGGTGCATTCCTCGCTTGTCCGACTGAGAACCATGGCCTCGGACTTGAAGGTACTGATCCTCATCCTGGCTGCTTTGCACTCGGCTGCGAATCGCTCCAATGAGACCTGGAGGTCCCGACTTGATGAAGCCAAAAGGACAACATCATCCGCAAAAAGCAGAGACGACATCCGATGGCCACCAAACCAGAACCCTTCAACGCCTCGATTGCGCCTAGAAATTCTGTCCATAAAAATTCTGAATAGAATCGGTAACAAAGGACAACCTTGGCGGACTCCAACTCCCACTGGAAACGAATTTGACCTGTTGTTACTAATACGGACCAGACTCTGGCTCCGGTGATATAGGGACCGAATGGACCGAGCAAGCCCCACAAGATTGTTGGAGGGACACGGTGGAAAGCCTTCTCCAAATCCACAAAACGCATGTGGACAGATTGGGCAAACTCCCGTGCCCTCTCCAAAATCCTGTGGAGCGTATAGAGTTGGTCAAGAGTGCTACGGCCAAGATGAAAACCACATTGTTTCTCCTGAATCCTAGGTCCGACTATCGGTTGGATCCTCCTCTCTAGTACCCCTGTGTAGACTTGTTCTCAGGTAGGCTGAGGAGTGTGATTCCCGATAATTGGAACACACCCTCCGGTCCTCCTTCTTAAAAATCTGGACCACTACCCCAGTTTGCCAATCCAGAGGTACAGCCCCCAATGACCATGCGGTGTTGCAGAGACGTGTCAACCAAGACAGTCCTACAGCATCTAGAGCCCTGAGATATTCTCGTCCAACCCCGGAGCTCGACCACCGAGGAGTTTTTTGACAACCTAAGTGACCTCTACTCCAGTGATGGGCAGACCCCCACCCAAACCCCCAGAGTCTTCTTCCTCCATGGAGGGCGTGTTGGTGGGATTGAGGAGGTCCTCAAAATATTCCCTCCACCTCTCAACGGCATCCCGAATCGAGGTCAGCAGCCACCCACCTCCACTGTAAACAGTGTTTGTGGAGAACTGCTTACCCCTCCTGAGGTGTCGGATAGCGGTCAAGAACCTTTTTGAGGCCAACCGATAATCACTCTCCAGGCCCTCACCGAACACCTCCTACGCCCGAGATTTTGCATCTGCGACAGCCTCGGCTGCAGCATGTTTGGCCTGCCAGTACCTGTTTGCTGCAGAATAATAAAACCTGATAGGCCTCTTTCTTCAGCTGGACAGCCATCTTCACTGTAGGTGTCCATCACCGGGTTTGGGGGTTACCGCCACGACAAGCACCGACGACCTTCCGGCCACAGCTATGGGCTGCCGCCTCAGCAATGGAGGCAGGAAACATGGCCCATTCGGATTCCATGTCCCCCGACTCCTCCGGAACGTGGTTGTAGCTCTGACGGAGGTGGGAGTTAAAGGCTTCTCAGACAGGGGACTCCGCCAAATGTTCCCATCAGACCCTGATTACACGCTTGGGCCTGCCAGGTCTGGAAGGCAGCCTCCCCCACCACCGAACCCAACTCACCACCAGGTGGTGATCGGTAGACAGCTAGCTCCTCTCTTCACCCGAGTGTCCAGAACATACGGCCACAAGTCCGATGACACGACTACAAAGTCAATCATCAAACTGCGACCTAGGTCCCTGGTGCCAAGTGCACTTATGGGCACACTTATGTTCGAACATGGCATTCGTGATAGACAAACTGTGACGAGCACAGAAGTCCAACAACGAAACACCATTCAGGTTCAGACTGGAGAGGCCGTACCTACCGAGCACACCCTTCCAGGTCACACTATCGTTGCCCACATGGGCGATGAAGTCTCCCAAGACATCGAGTGAGTCTTAAACCCCCCCCCCCATTCCCAAGACTCTAAGAAAGGTAGGTACTCTGAACTGTCATTTGGTGCATAAGCACAAATAACAGTCAGGACCCATCTGCCCACACGAAGATGGAGGGAAGTTGCCCTTTCGTCAACCGGGGAGAACCCCAACATTTGGGCCCTGAGACGGGGGGCAACAAGAATGCCCACACCGGCTCGCCGCCTCTCCCCATGAGCAACTCCAGAATAGAATAAGGTCCAGCCTCTCTTGAGAGGGGTGGTTCCAGAGCCCAAGCTATGCGTTCAGGTGAGCCCGACTAGATCTAGTCGGTAGCGCTCCACCTCACACACCAGATAAGGCTCCTTCGCGCCAGAGAGGTGACATTTCATGTCCCGAGGGTCAGAGTAGGTAGCTGAGGATCGGTCAGACAGAACCCATGCCTTCGACTTCCACCCAACTCACAACTCACCTTAACATTTCAAATAGTTCAATCATACAGCATTTCGGCTGCCAGTCCAGTAAAGGTTGAACCACCTTGCTAGAAACATGACAGCTGCCATCTTGACTTGTCTGACCTACTTTCGATCATGTGACAAGCAAACACACTTGTGTTTTACTACCTAGTACAATATGTGCTGCCCAGGCCGGGTGCCGAGGTTAGTTCTCAATGAACAGAAATGGCGGCATGAGCCAATTCATTGCATTGTGAGCTTTTGCAATGAACTTTCTCATATATATATATATATATATATAAATATAAATAATTTTTTTTTTTCGCCTTCAAAACAGAATAAATTTAGGATTCTGTAGTCACTTACCCTGTAGATGGGCCGGCTTCCTCATGAATAATAATTCCTCGATGTTTTTTTTTTTTTTTTGACCATTCTCGTTCATCTTGCCCACACCAAAGAGTCCAAGGCAGATTGGATGCATTCTGAGCCATTTGTGGGAGGTTCTTTCATGGGAAGCAGGTTTTTCTTGACTGCCAGACCAGCACCATGTATACAAGTCTCCAGCTGGTCTGCCTTGCCAGAAAAAGGCAAGGCCCTTCTCCTGTAGCATGCCATATCTAGCAAGTCTGGCCTCTTGTAATGCTGCTATATCCACATTTAGTCTTCCCAGCTAGGAGTCAATGATGGCTATTTTCCTGTAGTCATCAATCTGTTACAGGTCAACCCGGACGAGTCCTCACGTTCCAAGTGGCCAGCCATAAGATTCACGTATTGTAGGCGTGGCCCGCAGCACGTGTGAGAGAGAGAGAGAGAGAGAGAGACAGAGAGAGAGAGAAGGTCTTTAGTGTTTAGTTTAGTTTTTTAAGTTGTTTTAATTCAGTAAATGTTTAATAAATGTGGGCGCATTTGAGCTCATCTGGAATTCTGATCCCTCAAGGAATCAAATTAAAGTTGAGTTTGTCAAGCAGGGAATGCGCTTTGAATTCACGTCTTGTGGGCGTGGCCAGCAGCACGCACGTGTGAGAGAGGGTTTTCGTCTGGGGAGAGCTGGTCCTTCCAGAGCCTCAGCATGCTTTCTAGTCATTTCACCGAAGAAACCCCGACAGTGGCAGAGAGAGCAGCGGCGTCCTCTAGCTGCGGACCACACAGGTCAAGCACGTGACCCAGAGTGGTAACATGTGCTGCCGCAAACTTCTCTGTGACGGACGGCCCCGCAGACTGTCGCACGTTAAAATGAGTTCCACAGACTGCAGGTTCCTTTAATGTCCAGAAGCGTGAGCCATGTGCCTATGTTGTTATTTTTAAAATGTCCTCAGATTTAAAAAAAGGCTTTGATTTCTTTCTTTCTTTCGGCTTTTTCCCCTTTCTCGGGAGTCGCCACAGCGAATCATCTGATTCGCACATTTGATTTAGCATTGGGTTTTTTTTTACGTCGGATGTCTTTCCTGTCACAACCCTTTAGCAAGGGACATAAACACACTGACGGCTTTGCAGCCTACTCCTTACGAAGGTCAGCAATGGTTCTTTTACATGCCTCTCACCATAGACCGTGAGAGACATGGCCCGCCTTTGATAACCCAAGTTAGCCTCACTGGGGAGACAGTGACAACCCTGTGGGGACTCGAACCCCCAACCTTAGGATCAGCGATCCTGCGCCCTAGACCACCACTGCCCCTTTTAAAAAGGCTTTGATAAAACTCTGGAAATACTTTCAATCGTATTTGCTTAAATCCATTAAAAAGAGAGAGTCCTGCAGTCCCGGCTCCCATCACCGGGCCAGAACTGCTCGCGCTGCGGGCCTCCACACCAAGTCTCTCAGTCCGGTCAGCAGTCTCTGGATGAATTGGAGCCTGAAAGTTGCTCCTCTGCTGACCAGATGTATAAGACCATGTCCCTCTTCCTCTTTGGGGAGGAAGAGGACACTCTGCAGGACCCAATGCAGCTTGTCCCAGAAACAACTGACGATCTCAGCCTGGACTTTCGCGAGAAGGGTCGAAGGGGGGGTCCATGCAGGAGAGACGGTGCCACGGCATGGAAGCCACCAGATTGTTAACAATTAAAACACGACCTTTAAAAGATATTTTCAGTAAAATCCATTTCCACTTTTTGAGCCTCCTTGCACTTTCTCGAGAACGTTTTCCCAATTTTTATTTACATTATTTCCATCGCCAAGGTAGATTCCCAGGTACTTGATCTCACCCTTTTTCCAGGTGAGACCGCTTGGCAGGACGAGACCTCGCGGCTCATCCCTCACCCACAGAGCTTCACTTTTTCCCCAGTTTACCTTGGCTGATGAAATGGCACTAAAATCTTCGACAGTTTTGGTTAAAAAATTTAACGTCTCTGGTTATTGACAGCAATGATACGATCGTCAGCATATGCGGACAGTTTAAAAGTCGAAACGCAGTTCGGGACATTAAACCAGAGAGACCCGTTCTGAGTCGGTGCAGGAGAGGCTCTATTGCAAAGGAGTATAGCATGCCTGACCGGGGGCAACCCTGCCTGATACCCCTCTGCACTTGAAAAGGAGCGGTCAAACCACCGTTGGTTTTTAATATACTTTCAATGTCTCCATACAAGGTCCAAATCCAGGCAATGAGACCAGGGCTGAACCCAAAACCCTCTAGTGTATGCCATAGGTATGCGTGCTCAACCCAACCAAATGCCTTTTCTTGGTCTAGCGAAATGAGACCAAGTTTCATTCCCAATGAATTGGAGAGGTCCAAAAACGTCCCGAATTAAAAAGACCTTGTCTGTTATCAGCCTGCCCGGTACACAGTAGGTCTGGTCTACATGAACGACCTGCTCCATCACTTTCCTCAACCTACTCACCAGGACTTTTGAAAGGAGTTTGCAGTCAGTGCAGAGGAGGGACACTGGTCGCCAGTTTTTGAGTTCTTGCAGATCCCTCTTCTTTGGCAGGAAGGTGAGGATCGCTCTCCTGCAACTCAGAGGTAGCTGGCCTTTTAGCAGGCTGTCCCTGAGAACGGCCAGCAGATCCTCACCAATCACCACCCAGAAGGTCTTATAGAAGTCGGCCGGCAGGCCGTCTATACCCGGGGCTTACTCTGGTTTGAGGCTCTGCAGTGCCACCAACAATTCGTTTGGGGAGATGTCAGCCTCCAGATGCCTGTTGGCATCTGCTGACACCTGTGGCAGACCAGTGAGGAAAAAATCCAACAAGTCCGGTTTCTCAGAATATTCACACGGATATAGTTCATCATAGAAACCTGCTGCATACCTGCATATGTCTGCAGTGTCCTGAATTCGCCGTCCATCTCCAGAACGCAGACAGTGTATCAGCCTCCTCTGCCCGTTTTTCCTTTCCAGCCCAAAGAAAAAGTGAGAGGGAGCATCCATCAGAGCAACATCGTCCCTGGTGGGTACGCCTAGCAAGTCAGCTAACATGTGTTTTTGGCTTTGAAGACTTCAAAATGTCTTCTTTCTCCTGTGGAGTCTGCCAGAGTTTGCAGCTCCACCATTTCCCTCTCCAAATCCTTAATGGATCTGACCAAGTTCCTGGAGACATTGTGAGTATACTGCAGGCACAGAGATTTGATTTTGTTCTTCCCAACGTCCCACCACTGCTGCAAAGAACTAAAACTACTCTTTGTTTGTCCAAAACTTTCCCAAAAAACATTAAAAGCTTTCTTAAAACCGTGGTCAGATAGGAGTGCTGTGTTGAAGTGCCAGTACACACTTCCACATCTGATGCTATTGATTAGAACACAGCACTCAACCAAAGAGTGGTCTGAGAATCCCACTGGCAAAATCGAGCAGTTCTTAAAAACATTAAAATGGTGTTTAAAACAATAGAACCTGTCGAGCCTAGCCATGGACAGTAGTCCATCCCTTGAGTGTAGCCAGGTGCACTGGCAGCTGTTGCCATAAAAATTTCTCTAGACGTCTAAAAGTTTGTGTGTCTCGACAAGTTTTCATAACGTCCTTTTGCGAGGCAGTGTGTGGTTCGGGGTAGTTCCGATCTAAAAGATGAATTTTGGTACAGTTAAAATCCCCCCCCTATAAACAAGGTTTCATCCTGACCGCACCTCTGGATCACATCATCCAGGGCGCTTAAAAACAGGAATCTCTCTGTGCCTGCGGCTGGAGCGTAAACGTTTAAAAACAAAACCTTGATTTTTTCCAGCTCTGCAGTAACTTTTAAAGCATGGCCCACCATCACATCTTCAGTGTGTACAAAAACCGGGTTAAAATCTTGGGAGAGTAAAACTCCAACTCCCCCACTATTGGCACTTTTGTGACTAAAAACACCTGTCTGTTCCATTCCCTCCTCCAGTCACCTTCATTGTCTACAGTGCTGTGTGTCTCCTGAACAAAAAAAATATTTAGTTTCTTTACATGAATTAAACTAAAAATCGAGGCTCTTTTTAAGTCCCATCTCGCTCTGTTTATATTGAGCATGGCGATTTTAAAAGTCTCCATGTCGAAAATAAAAGAGGGGAGAGACTGAACCGTGAGGGGTAAAAGTAGGTTGAGTTAAAAAACAAACAGATGAAAGAAAGAACATTAGTCCTCCTCAGCGAGTTGTTTTTTACACTTTGAAACCAGTTTCCTCAATCTATAAATCTCCTGTTCGGTGAAACCGGGCTGTCGGGGCTCGCTTCGCTTTCTTAAATGGAGACGGACAGAGTCGATAAATAGTCTGAGGTCTGGGAAAAAAGTTTTCGGCTTTAATTCTAGCCCCTTTATTGTCAAGTAGAATTTTTTTATTTTTTTTTCCACTGTGTATGCCGTGTCTGTGTCCATTTTTTTCTGTGTTCTCGTCCTGGTACAGACAGGTTTCCCCTTTTGAGGCTGTTTTTTATTTTGTTCGAAATGCTGTTTTCTATGTTTGTGAACTTTCTTTTAACTACCGTTTTTAACTCGTCAATTATTAATTCTTCATTCTCCTCACCTAATTCCTCCAGAACTAACTCTGCCATCCTAGCTGCTATCTGCCCCACGCTTTCCTTCTGTGTCCCCAACTCCATCTGATCACCATGTGAATGTTCTGCACACCCATTACCCTTCACCTGTGAGTTATTTACCTGTGCGACCACCGTGGTGTCTGTGCTGGCCTGCACACCATCCGTCTATGTCTCTGGGCTGTGAGAGATCATTTTCCTATTTTCCGAAACGGTTGTTGTTGCTGTCTCGTGCAAATTGGAAGGGCTTCCCAACAATTTGGTTAAAAAAAATCGGTTTCCCCAGCGCTGCCGTGGACTCAGGCGCGGCCGCTGCGGTTGGTCCGGCTCCCTGCTTCGTCGGAGCATGGGAGACGGTAGCCGACCACTTTGCTTCATCTCCCTCCGGACACGAGCGGATAAGATGGCCTTCCATGCCGCACCTGAAACACTTCATGTTCCCAGACGTGACGTGAATGATGTAGTCAAAATTGTCAACTTTAAATTTCAAAGCCAAGTTCAGCTCCTCGGGGCTTTTAAGAATCATCACGTTTGCCGTCTGAAGGAAACGACATGTTTTAGGTGCGGGGACTTACAATTTAAGGAGATCATTCAAATCGGTGACAAAATCTGGCCGTATCGGGACAACTCCCGCTCCAAAACCTCATTACGTACAAACGGCGGCACGTTCGAAATAGTAACACGTTTGGCGGGATTAACCAGCGAGAGAACGGGAGTGAAACTTCCCTGAAGCACAACCCCGCTCTCTACAACTTGGTTTACTTTCTCCACGCTGTCCAAAAACATCTCCACTGCACTGTTCATCCTGGACGTGGATCTCAAGCTATCAAAACCAACTAGTTCCCCAACAGCCAGAACACAGTCCTCTACTGCGCCATCAACTGTCAGGACCATTTTAATGGCGTGCTGGCGAATCAGCTTCTCCAGCCTGGAGCCAATTTAATTTATTTGAAATTAATGTTGATATTATTTGATATATTTGATATTATTTTACCTGGTTATGTTTATAATAATTGATTTAGGGGTGTTTTATGAGATACGGTAATGGTATTTATGGATGTATAGTACAGTTTGAGCGTCATACGCCACTGTAACAACTTGCGTTCACTTTCAACGTTTGGCCGTTCAGAACCAATTAAAAACATAAGTCGGGGAGCGTCTGTGTGTATGTATGTGAGTAAATATATATATGTGTGTGTGTGTGTGTGTGTGTGTGTGTATATATATATATATATATATATAGTAATGGAAATTTACAGGGTGATTCCATAATTTATTCCCCCTACATGGTCTTTAAAAGAAATCAAGAAAAAAAATGTTGTAGTCAGTACCAGTTACTTTTTATGTTTCTTAAAGCCAAAAAGTTGCCATTTGAAATTACTAGTTTTGTGTCATGTCTGTGATCTGCTTTTTTCTGAAAAATTAAACTGAATGAACATCCTCCGAGACTGGTGATTCCATAATTTTTGCCAGAGGTTGTAATAATAAAAAAAGATTACAACTACAATGTGGTTTCTTGTGCATTCACATTGTAGTTGTAATCTTTCTTATTATTAATGTGAATGCTTGTGCATTTACACTAAGAGTCATAAAGATTACAGTTGCTATAGTATGAATGCTGCAATCTGTTTGTGTGTGTGTTTGGCCACGATTGACATGGAGCCTACTCAACACCCATCATTCTGGCACAGGTGTTACACTGTCTTGCTCAGTATAGAGGACGGATAATGAATATACAATGATCCCTCACTTTCCGTGGTTAATTGGGATTGAGATCCCAACAAAAACATCAATATCTGCAGTAGGATCACCCCCCCCCCCGACTGACGTATACATACATATATATGTGTATATAATATCAATAAATACATATTCAATGCTATAAATGCTTATAATAATTAAACATCACAAAATAATGCATAAGGTGTAAATAAAATATAAATACACGCACACAATCAGATGTGCACTTCAAAACATTGTAGCGAGTTTTGATGGGAGATTTTGGGTTATTTTTTGTTTGGTGTTGGTTTAGGCCTTTGTTTGTTTTGGGGTTTTTTTTGTTTTTTGCATGATTTGCCTTGTTTTTGTTGCATTTTCCTTAAGGTAAGGTAAGTCTGTTGGGTTTTTACACCCGAGCCTTGTGGGTCATCAGGCTGGTGCTTATCCCCAGTTTCCATAGCGTGAAGCGACCAGGAGTACAACTTCCCCTGGATGGGATGCCAGTCCATCGCAGGTTACCTTCCCAGTATATTTTTACTGGTACCCATTTATACTGCTGAGTGAACAGAGGCACACTTGTGGTTGAAACCTTGCCCAGGGGTCTTAGCACAGTGGGGGTCTCAGTGGGATTTGAACTCACAACCTCCCGATCATGAGTGCAGCACCCTAACCACTACACCACCGGCCCCACAATGAAATACCTTATCAGGTGTAATACTGATTCTGGCTCTTGAGCAAGGCTGTTGGACCTCTCTGGCAGGGCAGGAGCTTGAGCTGGTGCACGAGGTTGAGCGATACTATCTAGATACAGTCAGACTCACCTCGCCACATAGCTTGGGCTGCGGAACCACCCTTCTTGAACGGGCCTCAACCTTATTTCCTTCTTGAGTTGCTGATGGGGAGAGGTGGTGTGGGCATCCTTACTGCCCTTTCATCTTGGTACCCACATGTTGCAGTTCTCCCCAGTTGGTGGAGGGTAACCACCCTCCACCTTCAGGTGACGGGGATACATCCTGGCTGTTGTTTGTGTTTGGGCTTATTCATCTAATATCGGTTCAGAGTACCAACCATTTTGGGGTCCCCATCTTGCTATTAATATTATCCTGGGAGACTACCCATGTGGGGAACAACAGTGTAACTTTGATGATTGTGATGGCAAGTATGGCCTTTCCAATCTGAATACCGTTTGTATGTGTTAATTTTTTCTTTCAAACTGGAACCACATTCTTTATCTCCTTAAAATTATAATTTTCTAATTAAGTATAGTCTATGGCACAAATTAGCCCTGAACCTATGACTGATATCAAATAACATTTGTAGCAAATTTGTGATTAATGTAGTATCTTAAGCTCCCTCATATTTTTCAGGTTTTTCATTTTGCAGTTATCATCATCCCTAATACCTATACTGAGTTTTAGTATGTACTTTGTGGAAGAAAAAAACAAAATTCTAACTGTTATTTCTGTATTCTTTTTCCATTGTTTTCCCATTCACACATGCTTCAGGTGATTGTGACAAACTGTGAGTGTCCTATTCTGGTTTTCTCCATCTGTAGGTGGACAGTGGATTGATTGTGGTTGCCTACAGTGATGGCTCACCAGCCCACCCCCACTTCCTGAATGTAGACCAGGTGATGCTGTATTGGGATAAATGGCTCGTTCGTTTGGAGAAATATATGGACAATGTAATCCATGGAAAGCAGTGCTTATTATAATCAATGCTTTATTGTGTAACCACAACTGATACTGTAATATAAATACAAGCTTCTTTTATACTGTATCATAAACTAGTGACATTGCAGTAATCAATTTTTTACTCAGAAATTACTGAAAAAACATCTTGGCCATTTAATACTTTCTTTGCAAATAAAATGTGTGGAAGACAAAGTTCTGCTCAATAGATTTTTCATTGGTGGAACTGAGTGTCTGTGCCCGTATTTGAATATTGATTTGCATACTCAGTGATGCTAGATTATCTCTTTGGTTTTCAATATAGCTGTGGTTGAAAGTAAACATACGGGACATCCTTACGGATAAGCAATAAATTAATTGGATAAGTGGAAACATTAAATACATGTTTTATTAAAAGTTAGAGTACTGTATATATATATATATATATATATATATTTTTTTTTTTTTTTTTTTTTTTTTTTTTTTAGTACAGCAATGACTGCCTTGTGATTATTTCTGGCATGTGTCAACACAATGTAATGAAATTCCTCATGAATCATTTATTATTATGTACTATGTTTGAAAATGGATTCCTGCATTTTTTTTTATTTAATGTAGTTTACTTTTTCTAAATGTTTAATAGTGTTTTAGTGTTTTAAACTCACCTTGCATGCATTATTGCTTCATAAAATACTTCGTTTCATGAATGCAGAATTAACCAATGTCAGTTCATGTCCCAGTGAAACGTTGCTCCTAGAATTCATATAAATGGGCACTAAGACTATCCCCAAGGACAGAATCCAGATTATACTGGACAAGAAGTGCCCTGCCACAAAGCACGCATTGATGGCGGTTCTGGGACTCCTTAATTACTGCTTCCAATGGATTCCTGACTGCTCTTTTTATGATAAATGTCTCAGGTCTGCTTTCTCACATACAGACCCTCCACAGCAGCCGTTAACATGCACTCCTGACATGCTGACCACTTATCATGCCCTGCGCCATGCACTGTGTTCTGCACCAGCCCAGGGTCTTCCTGCCTATGTCAAAATTTTCTACCTCTATGCCTGTGAAAACAACGGCGTGGCTACCACTGTTTTGGCTCAGTAGCATGGGGGAGGTATGCGACCCTGCGCTTTCCTTTCCAAACCTTTAGATCAGGTTTTTGTTTCAACCAAGCAGCAGCACACCTGACTTGACTCATTTAATCAACTGAGCTAGGTCTTCAGGCAGCTGATTGGTCAATCTGTGTGCTCTGTACAGAGACTGACCAATCAACTGGCTGAACACTCGGCTCAATTGATGAAATGAGCAAAGTCAGGTGTGCTGCTGCTTGGTTGAAGCAAAAACCTGCAGCCACATGGCCCTTTGTGGCACGAGTTTGACACCCCTGCTTTAAATATTGTGGTTCAGGGTTTGACAGCTTGTCTACGTGCAGTTGCCGCCTGTGCTGTGATGGTTCAAGATGCTGAAAAACTCATCCTTTCCCATCCTCTCATCTTACCTTTTTCACATCAGGTAACTCGGGTCCTGCAAAGTTTACAAACACAACATATGACTGCACAGCGTTGTTGTGGTTATAAGAACATTTTCCCTGGGATTTGAGGATGAGCTATTTGTTGACAGCTCATGTCCTAAACCACAGGATGGTATTTTCCTCTGTGGCTACCTGGTGTGCTCTCTACAAAACACCATTGCTGAGTCACTTGCCCTTCCATTTTCCTCGGCTCAAGCTGCTGAACTTTTCGCTCTCACACATACCTGTATTCTCTCCTCTGGCAAGGATGTTACTATTTACACTGACTCTAGATATGCCTTTGGCGTGGCTCAAGATTTCTGACGCATCTGGCAATCACGTAGCTTCCAGTCTGCTGATGGAAGGCCCATCTCTCACTCCTCTCTCATCCAAGACCTTATTGACGCTTGTTATCTTTCTCGTATTCTCACTATAGTTAAAACCAAGGCACATTCCTCAGGAAACAATTACAAGTCCCATGGTAAGTCTTTGGTTAACCGAATCGCCAAACAGCCTGCCTCTACATGCATCCCCCCCTTTCTGTCTAACTCTACTTGTGAACTTTGCACACCCTTTTGCCTGTCTAGTGCTCTTATTCTCGATCAAGACCTACACTCCCTTCAGGCGTCCGCTACACCATCTGATACTTCCTTTTGGCAGATGCGCAACGTGTATGTGGCTTCTGACGGTTTATTGTGCACCCCGTCTGGACAACTTTGTCTTCCTCTCACTGTGTGCTTTTCCTCGTGTGCAAGTGTCATGATGTTACACATCACACTCAAAGTGGGGTAAAAGAGGACATGAAGAAACTTTTTTGTTGTATCGCCACTTTGTTTGAATGCCACTATTGACTCAATCCTTTCAAGATGTCTAACGTGCGCATAAAACAATCTGACTGGCACCACTACTAAACACAAAACACTTCCAAGACCCACCTCACCATTCCTGGAATGGCAGGACGATTTCAAACACATGCCTACATGCCTACAATTTAAATATCTTTTGGTGTTTGTTGATAAATTTTCTCGATGGGTTGAAGCCTTTCCATGTGCCCGGGAAAATGTGAAGATGGTCACACGTATCTTAGCAAAAGAAATCATACCCAGATATGAGATACCTCATGCAATTGACTCAGATTAAGGTTTACTTCGAGGATCACAAAACTTTGTATTTAGACCTTAATTGGCGATTCCATACATTTGAATTTCAAATTATTTATTAAACCATTTAAACATTTTATTAACATATTAAAGCAAGTTCGGATGACAGCTCGGAAAGATGGCATGCTATACTGCTAGGGCCAGCAACCCGAAGCACTGCACATAAGCGCTACAAGTTTCATTACAAGAGAATACCGCCTTGCAGGACAAGAGGCGGGGGAGGATGAACTGCAAACCCGGAAGGATTCAGTGGATCACGAACCAGGCAACGAACCAAGGACTAGAAGTTTGATGCAAGCCCTCAAGCAAGCAGCACCATAAACTAGACGGCGGTGTGGCAGCTGCGGAAGACTCTTCAAGAACGAAAGAGGCGTGAAAATACACCAAGGCAAAACTAGGTGCAAGGAGCAGTTAAGACAGTGCAAAGATACTAAACATCAGCAGCTAATAAGACACAGGAGGATCTGAGCCCGGAAGCTCATCACAGTGCTCAGAACCCCCACGTCGAGACCAATCCTGGCGTGACGCCTCAGGAAACAAGAGGTGTAGCAAGTGACGGGGCCCAGGAGAAGAAAGCTAGATTACAACTTCCACCATCAACAGACAAGAGGTGGCAAGTTCTCGATAACAACCTGGACAGCATTCTCGAAAACTGCCTGAAAGGAGAAGCATGTAAAAAGATCCAGCTCTTGAGCAAGGTCGTTCATGATGAATGCAAGAGTTTGTTTGGAGCTCAAACTGTGAAATCAAGACCAACCCAAGGAGGAGTAATCAGAAGACAAAAACAGATAGCTAAGCTGCGTTAAAAACCTTCGTAGTGTCAAGAAATCATGGAAGAAAGCTCCAAAGTCTAAGAAAGAAGGTCTTCAAGAATACGACCAATATACTCACTATCCCTCCTCTGTAAACCATCTCAATCTAGCCTCTCTGACTTTGTCTCCAAAACGTCTTACATGTGCTGTCCCTCTGATGTGCTCATTCCTGATCCTATCCATCCTCGTTACTCCCAAAGAGAACATGTTAATAAAATGGTTTAATATGTTAATAAAATGTTTAAATGGTTTAATAAATAATTTTCTTTTACTTTTAACACATATTTCATGCATATTTCATACAAAATTACTTTTATAATTTTTAAAGGGTTTATGGGGTAGTCTTGGGAGCCTCGGAACGAATCAGGTGTTTTATATGTAAAATGCGCCTCTACTTACGAAACCTCCGCGTTACGAAAAAGGCACTGGAACGGATTAATTTCGTAAGTAGGGGGGCAGACTGTGTATGTATATATATATATATATATATATATATATATATATATATATATATATACATACAGTAGGCCTTGACTATTCGCAGTTTTGCACTCACGGTTTGAGTATTCGCGGACTGCCAAGCAACTGACACGGCACTCAAATTCAGCCAATGGCTGTCTTCCTTCCTGCTGATTGGTAGAGATGATGTAACGCCCCCTTTTCCTCATTCGTGCACAAGTTTTCAATGAGCCTTTTTCTAGTGTGTTTTAATCACCAGTTAAGCTGTATGATGCCCCTCAAATGCTGTGCATCTTCTCTGGATAAGCGCCCGAAAAGGTAATGACATTGGATGTCTCTTCTGAAGAAATAACACTTTCTCCTGAAGAAATGACAATTTCCTCTCAAGCGCCTGAAGAGATATAATCGTCTGAAAGCATTCAGTATTAAAGTCTTTTTCAATCATTATTCCAGTACAGTACCTAAGTTAATGTTTAGAATGTTTGTGAGTGTGATTTTATGTACTGTGGTGTACCATGTTTATTGTTTTGTTTTATTTATCCAATTTATTACATGTTCTATTATGTTCTTTTTGTTATGGTCTGTGTTTTGTGGGACATTGAGTTTGACGGCTGGGTTATTATTACTGTCCGCTCTGGCTGAGGGACATGGCTGAGCTGCTCCGTGGCTGACACCTGAATTTCATTCTCATCTACTCTCAAAAAACACAAGCATGCTTATCTCTGCGCTAGAGAATTAAACCACATATTTTTGCAGGTGACAAACAGAGCTTGTGAGATGAAGCATGGCTTATCCGAACTTCTGATCTTTTTAAGTGTGCAAGATCAAGCTCAGTGTGTCACCTGCAAGAAACGCCTTACATTCAAAGGGGAAGGACTTGAGAAGTGCGCTTTAATTGAAGTGAGCATGCGGTTTGTGTTTATAGGGCATAAATGAGATTACTTAATTCAAGTTCAGGCACTTCAGAGGACATTGTCGTTTCTTCAGGAGAAAGTCTTATTTCTTCAAAAGAGATGACGCTTAGCTGGCGTTTGAGTGGCATCATAGAGCTTAACTGGATAATATATTATACATACAAAATGAAAACATATACATACTGTATGTATATATATATATATATATATATACATTCATGCCTCGGTTTAACGGACTAATTGGGGGGAATACTGGTCCGAAGTACCTGATTGTCCAATGTTTCCGATTGCATACATTTCAACGATTACATCATGAAAAAGTTTTACTTAAGCACACAATGTAATCTGCAAATGTAAATATTGTAAACTCTGTAAATGTACACCATACGATCAGGGGTCGGGAACCTTTTTGACTAAGAGAGCCAAAAAAAGACATATTAAAATATAATCCTCTGAGAGCCATACATACATACATATATGCATACATATATACATACATACATAAACACACATAAACACACAAACACTGCAGCGTGTGAGTCCAATAAAATTAGAGTTTCAAGGTATCGAACCTGCCCGCATACAAAAATGACTGGCTCTCTGCTTCGTGCCACAGTGACGTGGCATTGAAAATAGAGGAATAGATTTAATTGCGTGAGATTTCTTCAAGCCAGTCCGGTCATTTGGCGGTCACTTTCGGAAACAACGGCCCACGTCCGGACGATCCGGACTAGTCGGAAGCTACAGATTTTGTCCGCTGCATCCGAAATCCGTTAAAGAGAAGTCCGTAAAATCGAGGCATGAGTGTAGATAGATATGTATGTATGTATGTATGTATGTATATGTGTGTGTGTGTGTATATGTGTGTGTGTGTGTGTGTGTATATATATATATATATATA